>CM040404.1:130489255-131149255 GCA_022702515.1 Ilyophis sp. 1 JC-2022
CTCCCTTTACCTGGGAGGCAGGTGTGAAGAGGCCAATCAGTAGCACTAATCGTTCAGTTAATTACCGGAGAGAAAGAAAACCAGTGTCGGACTTAGATTCAAAGTCCAGATTTGAATATTCTTGCCCTATAGCAGTGGTTCTCAAACTTGGTCCTGGGGCCCCCTGTGTACGCTGGCTTTCGTTCCAACCACAATTGTGATCTGAACATTTTAACAAGCTGTTAATCTTTCTTAATTGCACTTTACATGTTTTGATGGATTATTTACCCTCTTAAGCCAAATTATGTCAGAAACTAGCTAAACATGCCATGTAGGATAATGTCCCATGTTCACATTTTGCTTATTGTGCTATATTGCAAACAACTACATAAAAACAGTTAACAAAATGTTATAACTGATCAAATGAAAGACTGTGGTGAATCAATATGCTCCTAATTAGGTCGTTGAACATGTGTGTTTAAGTTCTTTCATAATTTTGTTTTCTTAACCTTTTTAACACAATGCAGGTTTGGCTCATTATCAATTTGTGTTGTCTTTGAATTGTTCATTATCAACCAAATAGTTCGTTTTCGTGGCCATGTGTCCACACTTTCACCAGTTAGGAGCCTATTGATTCACCTGGCCTTTCATTTGCTCAGTTTTATTACCTCTTTTAATTAAATTGTTTGCAATATAGCACAATAAGCAAAATGTGAACATGGGACATTTATTCTACATGGCATGTATAGCTATTTTCTGACATAATTTGGCTTAAGAGAGTAAATAATCTATCAAAATATGAAAAGTGCAATCAAGAAAAATTAACAGCTTGTTAAAATTCTCAGATCGCAATTGTGGTTGGAACGAAAACCGGCATACACAGGGGGGCCCCAGGACCGAGTTTGGGAACCACTGCCTTATAGTATGATGTTTCATTTATGCTCCTATAGTACCTGACAGGCATCTATACAGCGATGGCTCCCAGCACACAGCATGTTGGACGTCACCTCTGCACCGTACACATCTGGTCGAGAGCACTGCTCAAACGGGATTATGTGCACGGTACCTTCCATTAAGTGCTTTGAATATGCATTGGCCTCTGGAGAAAGAGCAAACAGCAAAAGACGGAGTGAACGCAGGATGGGACAGGAAACCAACGTGCCAATCAGAAAGACAAACTTAGTTATGATGCACCAGGTACCTGTAAGAACACACACACTGTGGGTGAGTAATGCTAATCAGATTAATAAAATGTATTCACTTCAAATTCAATTCAGTTTAATTTGTACAGCACAGTGTACAGCAGGGGTGGGCAGTGCTGGTCCAGGAGGGCCGATGTGTATGCAGGTTTGTGTTTCCACCAATTACTCTGGCGAAATGACCTAACTGGCACTGTACACTAATATTGGTTCACTCGTAGATTAGATCACAGTAAAACATTTCATTTAGGGACACAAGAACAGTCTTTGGCTCTCATTCATGTGCTTATCATGAAATGTAGCTACAATGTCACACGGCATAAATGTTAGGGCTAATTAAGTAATTAAGGCCAGATGTTGGTATGAAAACCAGAAAAGGCAAATACAGAAACAGAAAAAGTATTAAACAGCAGGAATGAAACCCAAAAAAAATCATCAATTGAGGAGGTAAAGGGGAAAAAAACACCCCATTGGGAAGAAAAACACAAACAGTTGAGAAGAACTCCCTGGTGGGCAGAAATCTCAGAAGGAATCCAGCTTAGAGGGGGAACTCAGCCAGGGGCCAGAAGCTAATTAGGCTAAATGGTAATTTACTAATATTTACTAATATTCTGTTAACTGATATCCATCCATCCAGCCATCCTTTATCTAACCTGATCAGGGTCCTTGGATCCTATCCCAGCATGCATTGAGTGAGAAGCAGGAACACCCCCTGGACACGCTGCCAATCCATCGTAGGGCACACACACCATTCACTCACACACTCACACACTCATACCTACGGGCAATTAGCCTAACCTGCATGTCTATTAACTGTGGGAGGAAACTGGAGTACCTGGAGGGAGCCCACGCAGACGCGGGCAGAACATGCAAACTCCACACAGAAAGGCCCCTGGCCTGGATCCCGAACAGTGCTATCCACTGCACCACCGTGCCACCCCCCATTGACTGATATTTTAGTTGAGTTGGTGCTCGCTCTTAAGCATAGAAACAGAGGAGTAAGTAAGGGGAAAGGCTCTGAGAAACGGAACTCACTCTCGTACATGTAACCCCAGCCCATGATCTGACAGCAGTGGTAATCGGGGAAGGTGAGGTCCTTTCCTGGCAGACAGATTGGGCGTACGAACTGGCTCCTCCTGGCACACCTGCCGTTCTGCCTCTTCAGCTTAACCAGGACTGCGGGAGAAAAACATTTTTCGGGGCGAATCTTAATCGATCATGACCGAACGAACGCAACGGCGAATGGCACCTACCACCATCATCGACCATAACGACCGCAAACAAAAAAAAAAAAAAAAAAAAAAAAAAAAAAAAAAAAAAAGACTCATTGAAGCTCCAGTGTTTAGCAGACACTCTTATCCATCCTTTTTTTTTTTTTTTTTTTTTTTTTTTTTTACATATGGTATACAGCTACACATATATATATAAGCAAAATGAGAAGGTTAAGGCCAGCTCTCCTTATTACATACTACTACACTGTCAGCACTCCTTAACCATTATACTACACTGTGACCAGTTGCTTAACCATTATACTACACTGTGGCCAGTTCCTTAACCATTATACTACACTGTGACCAGTTCCTTAACCATTATACTACACTGTGGTCAGCTCCTTAATCATTATACTACACTGTGGTCAGCTCCTTAACCATTATACTACACTGTGACCAGTTGCTTAACCATTATACTACACTGTGGCCAGCTCCTTAACCATTATACTACACTGTGACCAGCTCCTTAACCATTATACTACACTGTGACCAGCTCCTTAACCATTATACTACACTGTGGTCAGTTCCTTAACCATTATACTACACTGTGACCAGCTCCTTAACCATTATACTACACTGTGGCCAGCTCCTTAACCATTATACTACACTGTGACCAGCTCCTTAACCATTATACTACACTGTGACCAGCTCCTTAACCATTATACTACACTGTGGCCAGCTCCTTAACCATTATACTACACTGTGACCAGTTCCTTAACCATTATACTACACTGTGACCAGCTCCTTAACCATTATACTACACTGTGACCAGTTCCTTAACCATTATACTACACTGTGACCAGTTCCTTAACCATTATACTACACTGTGACCAGCTCCTTAACCATTATACTACACTGTGGCCAGTTCCTTAACCATTATACTACACTGTGGCCAGTACCTTAACCATTATACTACACTGTGACCAGCTCCTTAACCATTATACTACACTGTGACCAGTTCCTTAACCATTATACTACACTGTGACCAGCTCCTTAACCATTATACTACACTGTGACCAGCTCCTTAACCATTATACTACACTGTGACCAGTACCTTAACCATTATACTACACTGTGACCAGCTCCTTAACCATTATACTACACTGTGACCAGTTCCTTAACCATTATACTACACTGTGACCAGTTCCTTAACCATTATACTACACTGTGACCAGTTCCTTAACCATTATACTACACTGTGACCAGTTCCTTAACCATTATACTACACTGTGACCAGCTCCTTAACCATTATACTACACTGTGACCAGTTCCTTAACCATTATACTACACTGTGACCAGCTCCTTAACCATTATACTACACTGTGACCAGTTCCTTAACCATTATACTACACTGTGACCAGCTCCTTAACCAGTATACTACACTGTGACCAGCTCCTTAACCATTATACTACACTGTGACCAGCTCCTTAACCATTATACTACACTGTGGCCAGTTCCTTAACCATTATACTACACTGTGACCAGCTCCTTAACCATTATACTACACTGTGACCAGCTCCTTAACCATTATACTACACTGTGACCAGCTCCTTAACCATTATACTACACTGTGACCAGTTCCTTAACCATTATACTATACTGTGACCAGCTCCTTAACCATTATACTACACTGTGACCAGTTCCTTAACCATTATACTACACTGTGACCAGTACCTTAACCATTATACTACACTGTGACCAGTTCCTTAACCATTATACTACACTGTGACCAGTTCCTTAACCATTATACTACACTGTGACCAGCTCCTTAACCATTATACTACACTGTGACCAGTTCCTTAACCATTATACTACACTGTGGCCAGCTCCTTAACCATTATACTACACTGTGACCAGCTCCTTAACCATTATACTACACTGTGACCAGTTGCTTAACCATTATACTACACTGTGACCAGCTCCTTAACCATTATACTACACTGTGACCAGTTCCTTAACCATTATACTACACTGTGACCAGTTCCTTAACCATTATACTACACTGTGACCAGTTGCCGCCCTACAGGCTACAATTTGCTAATTTGGGAGTTGAACAGAAAAGAGGGGAAATTGTTCCAAAAAAACTAATCAACCATAATGAAATCCCCACCCACAAGAAAATTGGCCCATCTGTCACAGAAGCGCTGTTAGTCATGCGTCACACGCCGCTTTTAAAAACATCAGGCCAATCATCTCTGAGGTAAAAAAAATATATAAATTCCTTCAGAGAAAAGAGTTGAGTTGTTATTTTTGGTGCAGAGTAAGCGCTCTCAGATGGCTTGCGTTTCTAACAGGAAGTGAAGTGTGAACCTCCCACACAGGAGACAGATTCTAAAGGCTACTGAAGTACTGACCCTTCAGGAGATACATGACAGGTGCGACACTTTTATTACTTTATTAACTTATTATTTCAGCTAAGAATGTACAAGAGAAAAACTAACTGTATATTGTAAAAGTCTGGCATCTGTATGTGGTGTGAAATATTAGAACCGAACCAGGAGGAAAAAATCGATTGCATTATTTCCCCTAAATACTGCAGTAAGCTACCGTCACAGAGCTCCAGAGGAACAATACATACTGCACATTTACCATATCACCCCACAAGTTGGGAATTAGGTAAATCACAATGATGTCAATCTTTTAAAATGACACTGTTATGTCCATGGCTTATTTTCAGGCAAAATTTGTTCAACTGGCAAGTAGGTTACTGACATATCTACAAACTACTAAAATATTACATCGTATTGGATATTATTTCTCTCAGAGAAAATCCCACAATCTGATCATGATTGTAATGACGATGATGATCATTTTGATAATTGCCTGTGATATTAATATGCAGGTGATATTCACAGTACAGAACTGGCAGAATTAGTCTTAAACCCTAAAAAGGCTTTCAATCTTCCATAGTTTAAAATATGTACATTTTTGTAAAATTCCACTCTTTGACAGAGATTGTGTTGAGCCGTGAGACTGTGTGAAAACCATGCCAACCCAAAGCAAATGAGAAAGAGCAGCGGTTTAGACTAGAGGCGTCCAAATCTGGTCCCGGTAGGCCACAACCAGAGGGCGTCTGCCTCCCATAAATAATAGTCTCACAGCTTAAATTGTTTCAATTAAAGTACTAAGTAATGTAATCAAGCGTTCGATTGGTCTTGCTGGAAAAACACAAGCAACGCTGCGGCCGTGTGATTAGACAAGCTAAGCTAAGCTGCGGCCGTGTGATTAGACACCCCAGGTTCAGTTCGCTCCGTGAGGTAACTTAGAATGAAGTTCTGCTTACCGATGTCATGGAGAGTGGGACTGTACACTGAAAAGGCATCTGGAAAGACGTACTTCTCAATGCCGTAGGATTTGGCATTGGGACCCGTGTCGTTGAAGAAATGGGCGCCCAACACCACGCGCACGGAGGGAATGAGAGGACTATGAAGGGGGGCGGGGGGGAGCAAAAAAACAAAGAAACAAAAAATATTGAGGACTGGACACCCTCCTGAGACCAACAGAGAAAAAGTATTTTAATTTTTTGACATTCAAGTGTTTTGGATGCATTATTTATTTTATCTTTATTGAGTGTCCATTGTAGTGTTGGTGTCAGCATAGTAGAATATAAGACATGTTTTTACAAAACTCTCTCAGCCCACTTTCACCAATTTTGAGAAAATTGTTATTTATTTTAAATCGGTGGAGTTTCACATTTTATATGTAAATCCATAAGAATCATAGTGTACAAGTAAAACTTGCAAATATCTAACCATTTATCAGAAAAATTATACCCACTTTGAAAAATATGATTTGTCAAAACTGGACATAGTGAGGTTTGGGAAAACACTCTTCGTATGTTTCTTCAGATTAAGACCACAGACTCATTGTCCACTACAGGGGAATAAAATCAATTGGCGAGTCCTAGGAGGATACAGTGGTGTCACTGTAGCACATCACAACAGGAGCTGATGTTGTGTTTTTTTATGTATTTATGGTTTTTAGATTATTTTGTTGAAAAATTGTCGTAACATATGTTGTGTTGTGGTGCCTGGTGGGACAATAAAGATTTGAATTTGAGCTTGGCAATAGGAGTCCCACCTGCCAAGGAAGCAGTGGGCAGCAGACAGCAACCAGCAGGGTGTGATAAGAGTCCCCGCGCAGAAGGCACTGCCAATGTAGACTGCTGCCACCCAGGGGTAAGCACCAGGTAGTGCAGAGTGCCCGCCTAGGATACGCCCCCGTGGTATCCTCTTCCTGTGCCTCTTTCCACAGACGGGTGTCCGGCGGGGTTTGGCCGGCTGAGAGGGAGGGGGCCCGTCCATGCTCACTACCTGACGGGACATCGCTGTAGGTGTATATTGGGGGGGGTAACAATATGACATGTGTGATATTGGTTATCGACACCTTTCCCCGTACAAACCAGAACCGGAGAGGAGCTCCACCAATCCAGGAGTGTGGTGTTAATGCAACAATGCTGGTGGCGATTGGTGGATGATTTTTAGAACAGAGTTGATTTTACACTGAATATTTTGCTGTATAGTACTGTATCCCCCCAGAGCCTCTGTACTCACTAAAAGCTGATCTGCATTGTGAAATGTCATAATACTCCCATTTCAGTGTAAAATCTGAGTACATTTAAGTCTTATACAGCACCTGTGGTTCCATTTGGAAATTATAAGCATTCACTCTGAATATTACGCTGAATATTCTGTGGTGTTGCCTCAGTACTCAGTACTCACGAAAAGCTGCCCTGCATTTAGGAAGTTCACAGTATTCCCAGGAGATCTCAGTGTCCTTTAGCATGTAGCACCACGGCATGTCATCCTCATCGGGGTTCCTGCACAATGCACACACACATGTGCAGTGTTAGGGTTCTGCATTACGGGTTCAACATTTGGGTTCTGCATTAGGGTTCTACAATCTGTTTTTCTCCATCTAAACTCCCATTGAATTGATTTTGACATGATTTTAAGCTAGTGAGCAGCTTAAATCTGAAATATTTTCCATGTGGGAAAGTTACTGAGGATGTTCAAGAGGACATTCAAGTTTGGCAACTCTTTCAAGAGAAGACATTAAAGGGATTTAAACAGGCACCCAGCTGGTTATACACCCCCGTCCCTAACCTCTGCGCTACACTTCTGCCTACACACAGTATATGAAAGTTCTCATCCATGTAACATAAAATGTGTGAAATGATCCTTATAAAAATCGAATATACCTAACTATATTGCAAATAAATACCGTATCTGGACCTTTAATTCTTGTTCGTAAATATATTTCATAGAAGTGTACTTTAAAAATACATATATTACAATATCTGAAAGCCCCAAATAATTTATATATTAACCCATATAATACGAAGTGCTGCAATATCTTTGTAATATATTTTAAATGTATTTTCAGTAGTTCTATTTCTATGTGGTGTCACTTGCTCTACACACATAATTAAACTTTTTTTTTAACCTAAGCTATGTTTCTATATACCCAGTATTCTGTCAACACAGTGCGCCCCAGAATACTGGGGTGCCTGGGTTTGAGACTTTGCGTGGCTATACAGAGGACTGCGCCCCAATATTCTTCACTCCCTACCTCCCTTCCTCCACTCCCCCACTGCCACCCCTCTCCTACCCGGAAGTATGTAAAACTGTCTAAACGTAAAAAAAGTATTTGCATGTACAGTACACAATGTACCTGACATTGCGGTTTGCGTCGAGACATTAATTAATATCTAACCATTAATACGTAATTAAGATGTAATCAGCAACATTAGATTAAAACACAAAGATCTGTTTCCGGGGCACGGAGTAGAGGAGGTGGTAGTGGAGGAAGGGAGAGTGCATTTATCAAGTATTGGGACGCAGCCATAGTTGGCATACTTCGATAGAAAATTCCCAAAATGTTGGGTAAACCGTGCACAAGGTCTGTGGATGTTCGTGAGTAACTGTGTCATTATATTTGGAAAGAGATGTTGCTGTTGATTTTTTTCTTTGGCAATTTGAGCCCTATAAACATTCTACCCGTTGAGGTCCGTTGTATCGCAGTGAAACCAAGGTGAGCTGCAGCGGATATCTATAAAACTAGTGAAATCTCAGCTAAACTATCTGGATGGATAGATAACACTCCAGGTATATAGATACATAGCTTCATTTCATTTTTGGGTGGACTGCCCCTTTAATCTGTCTGTGCTCAGATAGAGCTCACCTGCAGAACGCATGCTCCCCGAGGCCCAGCAGGGCGGCGCCCTCCACATTGTTTACGTGCAGTTCATCATTCAGCAGGTCTGAGTTCCAGGGTAGGCAGCGGATGCCGGATCTGGTGACGCTGGCCGTGCCGCGGTATTCCGTGCCGTTGTCCTCGTAGCAGTCTACATCAGGGGCTGAGTGCACAAACAGACGTAGCGCATTAGCCAGCAGCGGGAAATAAGGAGTCGATCAGGAGAGTGCGGGGACTGACAAGAGACACATGCTGCCATCTGTGAACTACACCTGTTAACACCGGAGAACCGCCTGTGCTGTACGTCTAATCTCATTTAGTTTAGAGTCATTTAAAATCTATTTGTTTCTTTGCTCTTCATTACATTTTTCACACACACACACATATTGTAGATACCTAATTTCACCACAATTGATTCCAATTACATATAATTCTGTTTAGGTGGTTAAGACTGTAGGAGGCCGAGTTAATCTTAAGCAATTTAAATAAATAAAAACTATTACATTCACGCAGTTAGCAGATGATCTTACCCAGAACAACATACATACAGCTGAGACTGATCAGAGACAAGTTACTGCTGGGGAGCGATTGTGATATGTTATTTGTGTGATATATCACATGTGATATGTTATTTGTCGTACACTGTATTGCCACACAAAACCGATTTATATTTTCAAAACATTTTCTGTGACATTGTAAGATTAAATGCATATTTCTCAAAGACATGTTTCTGTAATAGAAGGGGCTACCGGGAGCCAGATTGCTACTTCAGTGGACAGATATATTACCTTATTACTTAAAAATATGCTTCTACAGTGACCAATGGCTTTGGGTAGTGGAATTAATGGACAAACCAGTGGTCTATCCCATCTGTAAGCATTATCAGCACACTGATATTGGAATAACTGACAGATGGATGCATTCTTTTAATGGGGGGGGGGGGGGTGGTTTTCCAAAGACAGTGAGTGGAATATTTGACTATTTTGCTATGACTTTCCACGGTGTAAATATTTCCAAAAACCTTAAAGGACTGTGGGAGCCCTGGAACATCGCTGTCCTATAAAGGCGGCCGGTCGCCGTGGTTACAGTACTCACTCAAGCTACAGTGCTGGCCAGAGAATACAGGTCTGCAGGCACACGCCGCCTCCCCAGTGGATATGATGAGACGGCAGGCTCCCTCGTTCTGACACGGGTTCGAAATGCACACTGCACATGCAGACACGCTTGGTTATTCAGGAAGTGGCATCTCTTTGACAGCTTACCAGAGTGAAAAGCGTGGACTGCACAGACTGCACTGCAATATGCTTTATTTTTCCAATAAATAACACATCTGTTGCCCTACTTCCTTTTTGAGACACAAAGAACAACTTCTGCTGGAGTTCCCCTTGAAACATGTTGCCCAGAACTGAATCATAAAAAAACTATTTTTCTGCATAATAAACTGAAGATGTATTACTCTTTCAACCCTGACCACAAACTCAAAGGTACCTGGCTTCAGACAAACTTTCCCTTCCTGTAAAATGCAATTTTACACAGCCTGGGACTTCTTGGACCTAATTTGGACATGTTTGGGGAGGGTGGACATATTTGGACATATTTGGGTTATTTGTGTGGGGTTGGATAACCCAGGACTAGTTGAGGCATGAGGGGAAAAGTGTGCAATTCGGGTGCGTTTTCAAAATGTCAACCAGAAAACAGTGTTCACAGATCTTCATTGTCACTCTCAAATGTGGAAAAGCCACCAATTAATTCATAATTTCCTCATTGCTGATGAGATAAACGCCGCAGGAAATGTAACTGACATCTAATCCAAGCACCACTAAAATGAAATGGTATACCTGTGTATCGGACACGTTCGCACTGGATCACTCCGCTGACACAGGTGCACTGTTCCACATTCCGACTGTGTATTCTACCCCAGGATTCACCTGTGTCATAGTACCTGTGGTGCACTTCCTCATAACACTTTTCTGAAACAGATCACAGATGGAAAATCAACAGCTTCAAAAAAAAAACCCATGAGGCCTAAAAATGTAAAACTAGGCTACCATCAAAAATGAATTAACCAACGAGATGGTTTTAGACGACTGCAGGAGAAAGCCTTAGAGCATCTGGTGAGGGCTGCAGTGGTCTCTTAAGATACAACAAGTGAATTATTGAGTCTAAAATTAAAGACAAGACAGATCTGGGGCCTGTATCACAAAGCAAGATTACTGAATTAGCTGGATAACTGCACTGAGTAAAACCTGGAACAGCTCTTTTTTTACTTAAGTCAATGTTCCAGATTTGAGAGGGTTCCGGGTCTTACTCAGTGCACTTACTTATCCAGCTAACTCAGTAATCCTGCTTCATGATACAGGCCCCTGCTCAATCCCTAAACTAACCTTGTGGCAAAAACAGTCATGTAATATAATAAATGTTTAATATATATAAGTAACGTTTTAAGATTTTCTTAATGAATACTAATGATTCTCTGCTTGTCTGTAGTCACAGATTTGATCTGACCTGGAGGGTATTCCACAAAGCAGGATGACTGAGTTAGCTGGATAACTGCACTGAGTAAAATCCGGAACAGCTCTTTTTAGATCAGTCCAGTAATCCTGCTTTGTGAAATGCCCCCCTTGACTGCATGTATACGGTGGATGATAGAGGTAGATACAATAATCTCTCACGCTCTGTACACAGCATCCCGGTGTAGCCCTCAGTACAGGAGCACTCGAAAGAGTCTGAGTGTGGGACATTGGAACAAAGGCCACCATTTTGGCACGGATTCTCTCCACAAGAGTCTGTCACACTGCTACCCGGGAACAGGAACAACCCTGAAATATAATAACAGAAGAAATGGGGGCTATGATTAGAAATTGATATAAACCAAGTACATACAGTATCTACAATTATTTATTTATTACTAATAATACCATGTTATATGAAATAATCAATATTGTTGTTATTGTAGTATTTTTTAATTAGTAGTAGATAAGTAGTAGTAGTCGTCGTTGTTGTTGTTGCATAATAATAATAATAATAATAATAATAATAATAATAATAATAGTTTGCACAGCCTCCAAATATTATGCATGCATGCCACTGCATCAAATATTAGTGCTTTCAGACACAACATCCTGGAGGCTCATGTTTATATTACATTTGTACACAATTCTTACTGGTTGTGCTGTTGGTTTCAGGCGCGCAATAGCCCCAACGGTAATCTCGGTCAAAGTTATACGTAGTGGAACACCTACAACACGCAAACACAAAAGAAAAGTGACAAACACTTTGGATATTTTTTTTCCTGTGGCTACATACACTAAGCCGGATGATGTCACAGCCATGTGAGTTGGCAAATCAAAGAAAATACCATTAGTTAAGTTTCATGACTAATTGGCGGGCTTCTGCCCTTCGCACGCTAATAGTGCTGCGTGCAGTGTGTGCGGGTGAGGAATTCTCATCTGTTTATCCCAACACAGGAGCCACGCTAATACAATTATAAACCAACTAGGCAATAAATGTAATGTTTTTGACTCACCAGGGCTTTGAAGAATACCTTTGAATGCATCTATGGTAAACACTCCCGCCATAACGGAATGGGAATTTGCATTCCTTTCCATCCAGGGTGAGCACTGTACAAAACGGATGTGCGTAAGTTATTTACTACAAATCACAGTTTTCAAACATACTGTACATTATCTGTGGAAATATATTACATATATAGGCCTATCTTCAAGCGGATTTTAAATACTTTTCATCTAGACCTATATGTTAAAAAGTAATGTAATACAATGTTTCGGGAAGGTCTCTGGAAGTTCAGTAGTTCGTATCGGACTAAATATTGGGAAATAAATGGTTGATTTCACAATCCACCGGATTTTATATTATGCTCTGTGAATGACAATGATTCAGACATACCGATGCTTTATTCATATTTTTTTGTGTGGCATTCTGTTTCAAAATCTGTCAGTTCTCTTCTGACCTTATCAAGTACACAGGGTCTGCCGATTTCAGCGCGTCATCTTTCCCCGACTACATTATCATTCTTGGCTAGAGAATTATGATGGCCGAAAGCCAAACCTTTAAAAAAAAAAAAAAGTGCATCCCAATGCGCAACAAGATTTCCCCCCTTTTCACCTCATATATAATTTACTTTTAATTCAGGCGAAATATGCCATGCATTAGACAATACTTTCAACACCTCTTCTGCGAACTTTATGAAAATGAAATTGACTACAGAAAGGATATTTTTACGTGATGTGGTGATTATCAGAGTGCACATTATATGGGGGTATTAATTACCTTACCTTTACTATACGTTTGGCTCTGCAGAGTGTCCACGTTCCTGGAATTCACAGCTTCATGGCCAGGTGGTACCATTCGCTGGAAAGACAAAAACTATTCACTGAAATGAATGAACTGTCATTCATTTCGAATGCAAACCGCAATACCCTGACAGAATAGCAAATTACAATACATTCGCGCAATTGCGCAGCAGACAAACGATTCCCAAAAGCCATCACGGAGTCTTATCTGCAGCTCGTGTCAATCAATTAACCTTTCAGCATTGCTATATCAATTCCTTTTCTTGATTGATACCCCAATTTACTAAGATATTTCCTTATACTGAAAAGGACAAATACTTTTCAACACTGCCATCTTTCTCGCAAACAAGCTTTCCAGAACCAATTACAGGTTTATTACATGATCATGGAAAGATATCCCCACTAGTATTGGTTTCTCAGAAACTGATTAATAAGACAATGCTGTTCATCTTCTTCGTCTGTTTTTCCCCCTAAACGTTTTAAATGTGATTGTCGCGTTGTTAACCCAAATCGAATATGTAGGCTACATGGTTTATCTTTTCCCAGGACACAAGAACACAGAAATACAGAAATGCAAAAACTGAGCGTATTCACAAATGCTAACTTACCGTCCTCGCACTGAATACGCAAGGGAGGAGAAGCAATATTACCAGCGTCATCCCCATCTGTTGCTTTGTTTCTGTACAGTTTATACAAGTGTGCTAAGACAAGTTTTAGTTCTGTAAATAAAGGTCTACCGCTTCAACACAGCGTTCTCAAGGTGATTCTTCGCTGAAGTTAAAAGAAAGTTTTAGCGAGAGAAGATTGCAAACTATCCCGAAGTCATACAATCCAGCAATTCCGGATTACACTGGGTCACACGGTTGCGTCATTTAGGGAAAGCCTTTGTAAAGGTTAGTTAATAATAGGCTCTGCTTATCGTTTCCCGCTAAAAGAGTAAAATTCTGATTAATTTTGTTCACAGTAGAATTACACTGAGTGTGTGGACATGCACTTCATATTTTAATAATGCATTTTCAATTAATTAATGTTTCACCTGTAGAGGCCGACTAACACCACATCCTCAAAGGCGTACTGTCGTCCCTAAAACAAGTGTTATATTACTAATATTACGGAAATGATGCTGTGAAAATGTCGGGGATAGTGGTCCCCGTTAACAGATCACGCCACCTCGAACAACCCCAACATTCCACGCACGTGCTGTGACACGAAGCCGTACTTTCACGTCATAAAAAAATCACACAAACCAGACGCGATCGAACTCTCCAGATGAAAGAGCTGTTGTTTGGCGCGGCATCTGGTAATGAGGACAAACTCAAGTAGTAAATTGATGGCTAAAAAGGAAGAAAAAAATATTTGTATGACGCTGAAATGCAGTGGCCCAGAAGATTCAGGGGACGAAGCAGAGTGTTAATCCAGTAATTTGCAAACAGATTGGATTAGAAATTATTATATTAATCATTACTAACATGTTTCAGTAAATGGTTTACAGATTTTATTCAACTGAAATGAAACTAGTGATTGGGAGATAACTTGTAAACACATCAACATGAGTGACTAGTAGTGGGTGACGTTTTAATTTCAGCAGAGTGTAAAAAATGACTTGTTGCCTCACAGCAAATTTGGTTGGATGTCTCACATGTCGGTTGGTTGCCAGGTTGCAAGTACGTTTGACACAAACAAGAGGATATTGCAATTTCATGAACTGCATGGGGGTTTTAACTGAAAATAACTGCAATATGCGGGCAGAGCTTCAGTAGATCAATCACCCCCTGCTGAAAAAAACATTACAGACCATGTTTTTTATGGTGCTTAGTGGTCTCTACTAGTGATAGAATGGTGTGTACTGTGTTTTAATGAAAATCTAATGGTCATTGATGGTGATCCAATTTTATCCTACTGGTATCTAATGGTTTGTGATGGAAACCATTAGAAACATTTCCTAATAGTTTCTATGGTTTTTCCCCCCGATAAGGATAAGACTCACTCACTACCTCCACTGACTATTCGGGCCAGTGAACAGTAATTTAGATTTTATGACTACTAATTGATTTAATCTAATTGTTGCCTCAAGAGAGTTTGTAATTAAGAGGGTTTGTCATTTATGAACAATTTCACAATGTGTGAAAACATCAGCGTTGTGTTATACATTTTTGGAAAAAACTTAAAACACTATACAGTTCAGAAACAACACAGGAAAAACTATTGGCCCTTTTGATTTTATTCAGTCATGAAACATTAACAGCATCTATCAATACAATTAAACCAGTCAATGATGATCCAGATGCAAATTATTTCTAGTAGATATATTTTACAATACTGAAGCTTTGAATTTATCTGTAAACAACTGTGTCCGACTGCAAAGACCGATGAAGGTAGTGCATTGATTATACATCTCTTTAGCAAGCGCATGTACGACAAAAGTGACAACATCAGTTCATCTTTTCTTTTAAACATGCTCTTCGAAGATTTGGACATCCATTAGATCGGTTGTAGTCACAATTTGACAGTCTTAAGAACAGTAGCCTACATTGTCTTTGTTGATTCAAAAAATTTAAATTCTGAATTCGGCATGAGCACGAACGTACTCTATAAAATGCAGTCCATTTGTGCTCACGTGAGTGGAACATAAACATAATGTTCACCTGTTAGAGTAATTTACTTGGTCTAGTGCCATTATAATACAAAACTGAAACAAACAGTGCCGTTGTCCTGCCATTTGTAGCTTGGTTCTTTAACCCCCATGTAATCAATGGATGCATAGTAGCCTACCGTTTGCGGTCACGTTTTTGATAATGGGCATTAATGTACACAGACTACACAGTGTCAATGGTTATAAACTAAAGTGCTGTACATTGCTTCAACCAGGTAAAGAGATAAATGATTACTGCTAGGGTAGCCTACACGGGAAAGGCAAGAATACTGCATTGTTTACAAAAAAACAAAGCAAGAGCAGGTAGAATCATTCCAGGCCTACACTAATTCAGCTTTTGCTGTCCTTGCCGTCAGTCATAGCAGGAGACCTGGGCAGGGGGTATAGCTAGCCTGTTGCTCCAAGTCAGTTAAATGTTGCTGACGTTAAATGTTACTAAGCTGAAGGTGAACGCGAGTTCCTTACCAGGAACAGCTGCACTGCACTGAATTACGTAACATCAAATGCACATCTGGGCACAACGAAGACCTGCTAAGGAATGTAGATCGATACAAGCTGTCTCCCGCTGCCTGTACACCTGGAACTTACCGGAAGCACATCAAGTGTTCAGTGCTTTAGAGTGCACCTTTGGGTAAAGTACTTGAGATTTTTTGCTCAACATTGCAGAACAACCTTAAAATTGAAATATGTGGTTAATGTCACTCGGTAAACTGCACTGGAAAAAAACTGTAGTACTAAAATGCAAAGAAAATACCTGCAACTCATGTAAAACCTTACCGCCATTTTAACAGTAATGGCCGTTTCCCTTTAGATTTGTTTTGCTGACACCACAGCTTGGTTTTAGTTAATAAAAGCAATAGGTTATGTAACACAGTGTACCATTAAACTTGAAAACAACACTGAAGTTGAGAGAAAAAGGAGCCGACTCTTTTCGCTGCTCCAGACATTTGCAGTGCTTAACAATGAGCTCATATATGTACATTATATTCAGATCATGCTGTATTTACACTGGGGTTGCAGGTGACCGGTTGGGAGCCGGTCATTGGCGCTTACAAAGTGCAGCTCTACAGCCCCCCCCCCCCTCTCTCCCTCCCCCGGTCAGTCAGACGAAGGTGGCCTTGCTGTTTCCCTCCCTGGCCTTGCCATTGCTGGGCTTGGCGCTGTGAAGGAGGGACGGCAGCAGGTCGGAGGCGTTGTAAAGCCCGCTCCTCATCCTCCCCTGACACTCGCGCAGCTCGGAGGCGTACCCCTCGAAGCTGAGGCTCAGGTCGGGGTCCCCCCGCGAAGCATCCTCCAGCTGCACCCCGTCCACATCGATGATCCGGTTGGCGGGCTGGGGGGGCGTCCCCTGCACCTCGGCGGGACTCACAAGAGCACGCGCCCTTCCCCTTCCACTCTCTCCGCTGCCTGGAAACCAAAAGATGGAAGTTTCAGAGATCAGAGACCGTGGACGTCCAGGGACAAGATAACATAAAAAACACTCGTCACACGCAACACGTGTCCTAATACACATACATACGTACTGCACACGCCAACCGGGAGATCAGACTGGCTTGGAAATATCAGAATATTGATGACCATCAGAAAGGCCGGGTGCAATTGAACTCATAGTTTTGATGGTTAATCCTGTTACTTGCTGCAGAATGGCCTGCTTGTTCAAAATTGTACAAAACCAAGCTGCTGCCATGGGGCAGATTTGTGTAAGAGTTAGTCTCCCGTGGTCCACACATGACTCAATGTTTTGCAGCTGTAGAACTCACACTAGGGTCTTAAAATGAGTGGGTGTGCGTAAGACCATCATGACCAATCAGGGCAATTCCACAGCTTAATGCTGAGCAACAAAGTGTTTGTTTTATTACTTGCGCAACAGTTTATTTGCACAACTTGATTTTGGGTTCAAGTAAAAAAAAAAAAAAATTAAAAAAATGTATATACAGGTGCAGCTCAAAACATTTGAATATCGTGAAAAAGTTCAATATTTTTTGTCACTCATTTCAGAAGGTGAAACTCATATATTATATAGATTCATTACACATAGAGTGAAATATTTCAAGCCTTTATTTCTTGTAATTTTGATGATTATGGCTTACAGCTAATGAAACCCAAAATTCAGTGTCTCAGAAAATTAGAATATTTTGCTTTAACATATTTTTAAAGTATCATATTTAATATTTGGTCGCATATCCTTTGCATGCTGTTACTTCCTGAAGTCTGTGACCAATCAACATCAAAAGACTCTCGATATCTTATTTTCAGGTACTGTTACAAGCGATACTATAACCTCTCTGCATTTGAACAGATCTCTATGGGAATTGGGGGGTGAGACTAGATTCAGCTGTAAATTACACTGGTACAGTATGGAACACATGGCTGGCTAAATGGCTGTAAGTCATCAAGGGTCTGAGCTATCGAACGAGCCCCAAACCATCACTCTGTTGCCAGATATGAAGTAGATGTGGATGGATCACTGCAAGGGTTATTTATCCTGACTCATTTTCCTATAGAACTCTATGGGGAAAAAAGTCAGGAGAAACAACCCTTAAAGGGATCCATCCACATCTACTCCATATCTGGCCGCAGAGTGATGGTTTGGGGCTCGTTTGATACCTTAGACCCTTGATGACGTACAGCCATTTCGCCAGTCATGTGTTCCATACTGTACCAGCGTAATTTACAGCTGAATCTAGTCTTACCCCCCAATTCTCATAGAGATCAGTTCAAATGCAGAGAGGTTATAGTATCGCTTGTAACAGTACCTGAAAATAAGATATTGAGCTGTAAGCCATAATCATCAAAATGACAAGAAATAAAGGCTTGAAATATTTCACTCTATGTGTAATGAATCTATATAATATATGAGTTTCACTTTCTGAAATGAGTGACAAAAAATATTGAACTTTTTCACGATATTCAAATTTTTTGAGCTGCACCTGTATATTAGAATATGCATTAGCACTGCCATACATTACTGATGTAAATAGATAACATGGGGGAAAGCATAGAGTCTGCACACTGTAGTTAATGAAAAATGCTGCCATTTAATTACAATTATAAAAATATCGACATTTCAACCCAAACGGGTCTTCCTCAGGATGTGGATCACAGAATTTTGCATTAGCTACAGTGTGCAGACTGGTTTATTCTATTGATTCAGACTCTGTACAGCACCTGCAGCTACAGTATATAGGATGTGCGCGGTCTCCCATAAAAATATAACATCAAATGCCTTTGTAATTAAACTGAATCAACCCTTTTTACTTATACTTTACATTTCCATTCAAAGCTAATAAAACGAACTAAGGCTCTAAACAGAAGACGTCAGGACTGCCAGTATACCCAGAGGTCATTCATAAACAATGACCAACGCAAGAAAAAGCTCTGATCTGTTTTCACACTGCTTAAAATTCAGTTATGGAAAAACATGCAAGTTTCTTCGATTTGCATTAATGACAAAGCCAGAACTAAAGTTTGAATGACTGTTAAGAGTGCGCGTCTGATAGAAGCTTCTAGAACGTCGGTTATAACGCAGCTCTCTGTCCGCCTGAACTAAAGGCAGTCTTCCAAATGACATCACTGCTGACTGGTATGTACCTGAGCTTGGCTATGCGCCAGAGAGCACATTCCTCACAGATGTCATGCACAGATATCTTTCACAGTGCCTAATGTCCAAAAAAACATGAAAGCATGTTTAAAAATGTTTTACTGCAAGATCAAAAGCAAATAACTATCATTCCCTTTTTATTCTTTAACTACGGAGCCCGCCAGGGGTTAGAGGAGAATATATTAATAAATCGCTCCCTTGAATTATTAATCCATTCCCTTAAATTAGTAATCTGTGCCCTCAAATTAGAAATGAGTTCCCTCAAATTAGTAATCCGTTCACTGGAATTAGTAATCCGTGCCCGTAAATTACTTAAATCGTTCCCGCAAATTAATAATTGGTGCTCTCAAATTACTAATTTGTGGCCTCAAATTATTCATTCATTAAATTTGACGTGCTCAAAAAAACATGTAGAATGCTCGGCATGTTCAGGTGCAGTGGTCCCTGCGCTGGTAAGAAGCGTCAACTGGTCCATAACGTGTCGAGATCGAATAGGGAAAACAGAATGAATGAATGGTGATAGCCAAGAGAATCTATAATAGCCTAGTAATTCAAGGAAACAAATTACTCATTTGCGGGTACCAATGAATAATTTGAGGGAACGATTTAAATCATTTGAGGGCATGGATTACTAATTTGAGGGAACAGATTAATAATTTGAGGGAACGATTTATGAAAAGATATTCTCCTCTTTCCTCTGGCGGGCTCCGTATTTAGCTTATACTAAAAGTGTTTCAAATTTTTAAAAAAAACCTCATTTGAAATTTGATCTTTAACAGGAAAAATAAATAAATAAATAAATAACTAAATAAACAAAAAAAATGTATTTTGTCTTTTGAACAATCTGCATATAAGTGAAGGAAATATGTGTTGTGGGCGTGGGGTGAGGCCGTGTGAGTGATCCATTTGTTTCCACGTATTTCTGTGTGCCTGAAACTGGACTGAACGTGCGTGCGTGCGTGTCGGGATCAGGGAGTGTGCCGCTTTCCGTAGGCGTGTTAGCGGCGAAGAATGTTCAGTCCTGCGTGGGCGCGGCGTGATGTGGCATCAGGAGTGTGCAGGCCTGTCTAGGTGTGTTCTGGGGCGGTAAGGCCCAGCCAGGCTGAACATGTGTGTGCACTGAGCGCACGGCTTGCGACACACTTTACATTCATTAGGCCATTTCGGATTTCATGAGTAGATGGGAGACAGGTGAGGCTCCCAACACAGCAGCGCTCAGCTCGGCTCAGAGCAGAGCATCATGGGAGGGAGAGAGAGAATGGGAGAGAGGGATGGAGAGGGAGGGGGATAGATAGAGAGAGGGAAGAGAGAGAAGATATATTTTTCTATATTTTGTACTACCTGTTCCATTTTAATTTCATTTTTTTATGTTGCTTTGGCAACATTGTAAAGAATTGCAGTCATGCAAATAACGCATTGAACTGAATTGAGAGACAGAGAGAGAGAGAGACAGAGAGAGAGAGAGAGAGAGAGAGAGAGAGAGAGAAAGAAAGACAGAGACAGAGACAGAGAGAGAGAGAGAGAGAGAGAGAGAGAGAGAGAGACAGAGAGAGGCATGGCACACCAGAACACAGATGCCATCTGCTGGACAGCTACTGTGCGGAGGGAGAGTGACTCAAACCCCATCTGGATCAATGCAGATATCAAACTTCTTCTTTTCCTGTAAATTTCAATAGTTTCCTTTCAAAATGCATTCAGTCTAATCTCCATATGATTTTTCTAAATATATATGCTGTATATTTTAAGCCACTATTTGACCAATGTTCTCATGTGATCCATCTTATCTGGTGATGCAATGCCAGTCAGCACTGACGAAAGCACGTGACCAGTGCTGGGCATCTTATTTCACCTTTCATTACTTAAGTCCTATGACATGTTTTGTAACGTGAATGATTCAATCCTATATCTTCATGTTGCCTTCAGTGGTCTTTTTTGAGGCATGACAGCCATTTTAGTTATTTTGGAAAGCCATCATGAATTTTCCTTCACTGGGATTTCAATCAGAAAGCAAAACGCACAACTTTTAAGGCGTTCTTAAACATATACTTTGATAATGAAGACGTAAACGAGGCCTGCCCACTTTCCTTTCTCCTTCTCCACCCAACCTGTTTATTTTCCATCTCTCTCTCTGTCTATCTACTTATGATTAATAATAATAATGATGTTGGTTGAATGATGGTGACAGTGGCAATAGCATTAACTATAATAACATCTCTCTTGAGCTTTCTTATGTAGCTCATTACTCCATTTCAAACCCCATTTAATTCAGTTTTAAAATGTTCATTGATCATTTGTTATGTGATTTACTCAATCCCATGAGTAATCTATGATTGACATCAGATTACAACTCCAGAAATCTTCATACCCAATAACTGTCAAGTCTGTCTATTTTGGTATGTATACGTAATTTTTCAGTAAAAAATAAAATAAAATTTAAAAAAGAAAAGCCTTAGTTCAACTATTTATATTTTTTTGGTGTAGCCCCAAACACACTTTAATTTGTACAAGGTGGGAAAATTTGTCACATAGAACGCACATCACCTCCACAGTCAAGGTAAAATCACCATTTTGGCTTTATAACATATAAGTAAGCAGGCTGCTCATAACTTTTCCCAAATCCTCTGGCATAAAAAGTCTGATTTAGTGCACAAGTACACCATCAGGTAAAGACCCTCTATCACAGGGCCCTTACCCAGAATGCATCTCTTTTAAAACCATGTGACAAGTAAAGAGGCAGTGGGTACCCATTTTTAAATATGACTATGATCATGTAGCCAGCTGAAATGGCATACAGGTGGACATTGATGTGCTGGTTTATCTCTGCACTAGGAGGAGACGGGCGACCCCATCAACGAGAGCCACTCCCTCCTCGGACCCCATTTCACCATCTCTACACACTCTCTCTCTCTTTCTCTCTGTCTCTGCTCTCTCTCTCTCTCCCTCCCTACCTTCTACAGTCATGTTTACAGCCGGCATTCAGGCTCAAGAGGATGTAATGAGACACGGTGCACGCAAAGCGCTGAATCATTCCTCCCTGCGTGTGAGGGGGCCCTATCGGGTCCTCCAACATACTTCACCCATACTTCAAGCTGCATTTTATGTAGTCACTATTTATTTACTTAATATTTATGATCCAGGGTACGACTGCTCCGTGTAACCGTGGAGGCTACTTTAAATGCCCGATGTGGTTTTAACCTCCGTGCATAGAGAGTTGCAAAGTGAAATTGATTAATGTTTAGTCATGCGGAGAGCAACTCGAGTGACAGCCCTGAATTATTGTGCGCAAGAACACGTCGGAGCAAAATGCAAGTTATTGAATGAAAAAATATAATTTAAAAATGTTCAGGCTCATTCAAAACACATTAATTCAAATAACATGTTACATTATCTTAAACCATTTACTGAAAGTCGTGCACAATGCGACACTAAAATACGTACGCCTTTGCGTGCCATTTTATATACATGTCTTTTTAAATATTCACATAGTGCAGCATGGCACTGCTTGAACATTTACAGTAACAGACTAAATCCCAGGGGAAGCCCCATTAGCCCCGAGAAACTGAGTTCTGAGACTGGCCTAATCCAGCGCTGGGTAAAGGAGTCTTTTGAGTCTTTGACAGCATTTATGCCAGCCTCTGGTTCAAACATCCCAGTCATTAAATGCTATTTTGCAGTCAGAGTATTCCTGTAACAATCTCAGCTACGACGCGCCGAGAAGCAAACAAAAAGGCATTTCACATTTCCCTGAAGATATCTGCCAGTACGGGAGCAGCGAACAGCGCGGTCGCTATATTTAATCTCGTCATTACGGGCCGAAGTATTGACGGTGCCCTAATTACACGCCAGTCAGGCAGATGAGAAAAGTGTCAGCAGGGCGGTGAACGTGGGCTGTATCACGGCCTGGAATACTGGAGTTAACGGTCTATTACATGGGTATTCAAATCTGGACCTCGAATCCAAGTCCAGCCCTGGTTTTCTTTTCTCCCAGGTAATTAACAGAACAATTAGTGCTGCTGATTGGCCAGACTGTCTTCACACCTGACTCTCAGGTAAAGGGAGGGTGGAAAACCAGCAGTACACGGCCCTTTGAGGACTGTGAGGTCCATGAAAACAACAGAAGAGGAGAAACAGTGTTCTTGCAGAAAAACAACCAGAATAATTCCCTTCGCTAATCCTGTCTGGACCCAGATCAGCGCTAGAACTCAAAGTCTTCTCACCAAAGACTTCCGGAAGCCTCCGAAGTCCACAGAAACAAAGCAGGCTGATGAGATACACTGTAGGCATCATGAAGTGAGCAGCACCAATGGGATGCTCACTGCCTCTATCCACCACATTTCCTGGCTAATCATTCATTTTCAATTATGAACAGGGGCGCCAAAGAAAACGTGAGTTAGGGGAGTATAAAATCTCGTGGTTAATGATCGACTCCTTGGTACGTTCTGGTCCACAGAGACTGAGACTGAGGCTGTGTGACTCTTGTGCTGGCTAGTTTTCAGCTTTATTGTCTGTGATATATTTTAGAAAAACTAGTACACTGGCAATACCAGTCAGTAATGCACTAGTTCCTTTTAGCTTTCGTCTCAATACTGAAATTATCATATAAAAAAAGCATACTCTGCTTACAGTGTGCATTGCACACTTAATTTTCTCAGTATATTGTGCAGTATGCAAATGCTAAATAAATGCAGTATGCAATGCTAAATAAATGCAGTATGCACTGCTAAATAAATGTTGATCACTGTGGAACTCTGCCTGTGACTGTTTCAGTTCACTTCCATTACAGGAACACTAATCCTTTCCAGTCTGTACAATTGTAATGTACCTACTGCCCCCTGGTGGTCCCGGTGATCAGCTACATCATCAAAAGAACAGAACGGCTTGCATTGGTATACATTAGTTATAATTTCTCAAGATAGAGGAAAAACAGAGGCACATTCCTTTTTACTGTGGAATATTTCCAAGTGAACGTCTCAGAGCAGTGACAAGAATAATATATTTTACAATTATGTTGTTGACTCAGGTACTGGGGCAAAGTAACAGGGACATTGAATTACACAAAACCAACCAGTTTGACTGGTGTTAGGGCTCTAATACAACCACTCCTGCAGAATATAAAATGAAAACCCCCTGCTGTCTGGAGACTGCAAATATGCAACAAGTAGGCTCCTATCAAACCATCAGGTGGCAGTCTTGTTAGCAAGTTTGATTAGTCTACAAAACTGCTTTGTCTTCCAGGAGGCAGTAAAAGTATATTGATTTTACAGCGTGTTGATTTACTTTCGTAATGGAGAACCAGTCACAGCAATGTACTTAAGAGGATATTTTGAAGAAAAATGGGCATTTTAAATGTGTGATGGGATAGCAATCTGAAAATAGGTCAATGTGGAATCAATTGTTAAAGAATCAAAAAAATAAATGCTATACGGCCCTCTGTCAGATCAGTGCACGTCAGTATTTCGGGGTCCTTTCGCTGCATAGCTGCCGCACGTCTCCCAAATGGCGACCCGCACGTGGCTCGCGATTCCATGCATTTCCTTGGCGGATTAAGCATTCGAAACGGATGGAGACCGTCTAATCAAAAACACCGGGGGGGGGGGGGTGTTTTCTAAAACCTGGGACGACTAAACTCAATCAAACGCGCGTTGTAGCTAAACGAGCCGGATCGGATGCGGGGTGAGAACGATCCCCGTCTTATTCCAGGCGGCGACGTTGGATTCCGCAGACCTCAGAGCGGTTTTCCATGAATATGATTACCGTGCCTCCGTGCAGTAGAGAGCACACACTGGCCTCATCTGTATTCCGACTCCAAACCCACATGTCAGATTGCTAAAAAGGGTCAATTATCAGGGAACACATCTTTTACACCGAGCCTCAGAGCTCCTAGAAAACAACCTCTCCGTGGAGATAAGAACCTGTGAATTCCTTCTAGAATTAACTCTGGTAAGACTGGGCGACAAAAATAAGTCTAGGCCCCTCCCTGACAAGGCCAGAACAACAAGGCGTTTCGATGGAATTCAACTAAGTACAGCAGCTCAAAAAAAACAACTGCTTCGCTCATGCAAGGGGCTGTCCCTGTGAGTGGCAAGTGCAAAACCCCAAAAAATATCAGCCATCATCACCCGTGGAAGCTGTCTGTCACAGGTGAGCTGTTTCCATGGCAGCCCAGGAGCCAGAAGCCAGTCTGTTTTTCTGACGTACAGGATACGTTACACCACTCTTGATTCTTCTTTGATGCATTCTGTTTGCATATATTTCCCCAACAAATGACAATTGACAAAACTACTTCCAATGAAAAGGTCGGTAGGTCTTTTTTCCCTCCCACAATTCCCTGTACACTTTGGTGTTCGCCCACAGTTATTTTTATGCGTTTAATTTCTTGCCTTTTCCCCTATGTGAGCATCAGTGCCTGGAGATGGTATGAATGGAAAACCCCTCCAGGATTACTGTCTGCGAAAATCAAAGTTTCTCCTGTCATGTGTGAGATAAGAAAAAGCCCTCTCCAGACTGAAGATTCTAGAAGAGATTCTCTGTGGTAGCGAGGGTTTCTTTAAGCGTGTCTAAATCTAGTTCAGTATTTGAAGGCAAAAAATATATATATATATATTCAAGTCACATCTTTGGCAAAAAAAAAGAGAGAGTAAAAAATCATGTGACAAACAAGAAACATCCGCATCTCAGGCTTAGCTAAACATCCGCATGGTCCTCCGGCTTAGCTAAACATCCGCATGGTCCTCAGGCTTAGCTAAACATCCGCATGGTCCTCAGGCTTAGCTAAACATCCGCATGGTCCTCTGGCTTAGCTAAACATCCGCATGGTCCTCAGGCTTAGCTAAACATCCGCATGGTCCTCCGGCTTAGCTAAACATCCGCATGGTCCTCAGGCTTAGCTAAACATCCGCATGGTCCTCAGGCTTAGCTAAACATCCGCATGGTCCTCAGGCTTAGCTAAACATCCGCATGATCCTCCGGCTTAGCTAAACATCCGCATGGTCCTCAGGCTTAGCTAAACATCCGCATGGTCCTCAGGCTTAGCTAAACATCCGCATGATCCTCAGGCTTAGCTAAACATCCGCATGGTCCTCCGGCTTAGCTAAACATCCGCATGGTCCTCAGGCTTAGCTAAATATCCGCATGGTCCTCAGGCTTAGCTTTAGAAAGTAGCTGCTTAATTTTCCAGGACAGTTCTAGCCTGAAGAGCAGACCAAAGCTTCAGGTACAAAAGTAATCTTGGTACATAACACGCCACAATCATAAGGTCCTTCCACATCTAAAACGTGAAACTGAATCAGCTGACCGTGCCTGATCCAGAGGGTCATCCCTCATTTCATGCAGCATTAACTCCAAAGCACCAGGCTACTGCGTTAGAGATACTAGGCTAACGCTTTGAAGAGTAGGTCTTTTGGAATGTCTTTTTCCAAAGTTCAAAGTCAGTGTTCTAGAACTGCATTGCTTTCAATTACCAGTCGTGATTGTTAAATCAGCATTAGAATGTTCATTTAAGAACATTCTAATTACATGTGTGTGATCTTACGTCTTATAGGGTTAAACAACAGACCTAACACTGCCAAAACAAGGTGCAATGTCAGACACTTGGTGTGTGCTAAGCCTCCATTTTCTATTTTAACAACCAAGGTTCAGTCCCATTTGATAATATTGCATACAAGTTTACATAATGAGATAGCAGCAGGCTGCCTTATGTAACACAGGAAGTACATTGACTCAGAAACAGCTTGCTACAGCAGAGCGTTCATCAACAGGAACACATGCCTCATAGAGAAGCGTTAGGGGCCCTCTGGTGGAGGACCCCGCTAAAGCACTAGTTCTCAGTGCAGTGATGCACCCCAAAATCCAGAGTTGAACCCCGACAGTGCCAGTGGGGACTGAGTGGCTAACCGGGGCGCTGCAGGACCATGCACAAACAGCGCCACTTAGAGGGTGTTCCAGTCACCGGAAAATTCCCCGCTGGCGATAAAAACATGAATAAAAGTCGACGAAAGCTAGCGATAAAAAAACATGAATAAGTACGTCGGGCAAAGCTACATAACAGTTTTTTGGACTTTCTGCGAACCGTCTCAGGCCAGGGAGTCCGTTTTCCAAGCCAACATTCAGGCTAATGGTCGGGACACCCAAAAAAAGACGACAAGGCAACAAACTAAACCAGTAAATTTGAGTAACACATTTGAGAATACATTTTATCTATGTAGGAATATGAATACATTTTAAGGAATATTAATGGAAATTAGAAGACACCCACTGTTTATGACTGTTTTTTTTTGTTTTTTGTTTTTTGGAGAAAACAAACAGCCCTACAAAGAGCTTATAAGCAGGCATTGTTTTTGAGGCCGTTCATGCATGGCTAATGTACTGGAACACGTCAAGCTCTCCTTTAACAAAGCTCTAAAAAAACCCAATCAACGGAGAAGAGATTAGCGCTTCCAGCAGACCGGCACCGCTTACGCCTCCCAAATGAGCACAACATCGTTTCGCACTACAAATGTGCGGTCAGTACCATGGTCGCTTCACCGTTATGTGTTGGACGTATGAAATGGGGCATTGTCTCAGCCAAGAAGAGAGGCCGGGCGTACCCTTATGAGAATAGAATATACTGAAAACCAAATTAAAATGTCTCAGGATACTGCAATACACAACGTATGGGCTAGCATACAATTTATTACTGATCTCAGATGCTGTAATGATGGCTTATATACAGTATATGTGAAATATACACTGCTGTGAAAAACATTTGTTTTTTATATTTACTTTAAATTGCACATTTACAAAATATATTGCAGTATATTCCATTGCCGTAAGGGTAAATATGTCATAACATAAATAAATATAATAATAAAAATGATTTAAAAGAGAAGAGAAGACTCATGAGAACAGGCGGCCGTAGCGTTTGAGACGGAGAATATATCTCGATCTCACCAAGGAGAAAGGGCATGGAGAGAAGTGAAAGGAAATAATGAATGATTACATCATTTAATCCCGCTGCCATTGATGCTGTGAGTGAGAAAGGCCCAGTCAGCCTCATTAGCAAACAGTGCCGGTGGTGAGTCTCCCATCGCTGCTAACAGCAGAGAATCCGGCCAAGTGTGACGTCACAGCATCACATGACCAGCCCAAGGAACGGAAATGACAGATGAGGGATAAAAGAAATGGGTAGTAATTTTAGGATCACAGACATATATAAAGACAGACTTTGTAATTTTGGGGTTCTAACATTTATTAGAGCTAATCAAACACAGATACAGAATGAATCAGCATTCTTTTCTACAAAAGACATCTACAAAGGACAAGAATGATCAAGGAAGGAAATGACTTGCAATTCAACAACAATGTGGTTTTAAAAGAACTCTGCACAAGCCTATTTACATACTTTTACTATTGCTAAACAGTAATTAAAAAAAACACAAGGGACAAATTATTGGTTTTCATTCAAATATATATCACATATTTACCATATTAACACATAAACAAGTCAAAACACCATGTTTTGGTGAGTATGTTATCCAAATTAAGGCTGCTCCGCTGGTATTGTTGAATTGCACTTCATTGAGAGATGGCAACAGGGAAAACAAAAACTGTTTTTCAGTTTAGAGCACACAAAGTAGAGGTATGTAGAACAATAGTGTAAACTCTTTTCCTAAAGGCACAAGTTACGAACCTGCACAAAGCACAGGCTCAAAGCCTCTGGGCCTGGGGTTCACATTGGGGAACCGCAGGGGGAGAGGCTAAAAGAAGTACTTCCTGTGCAGGGTCATGGTGCGCAAGCTCGATGCAAGGCCTCCCAGAGTATGGTGGTATTCCTTCGAGCCACCTGAATTGTAAACTAGCTGGTAACTATTCTTAATTAGACACTTTTAATGTCTACTGGGGGACAATTTTACCTCTTAAAGCCACTTTGCGTGAGAATATGTACATGGCAAATGATTCCTTTAGAGAGGTTTATTTTACAGACTAGAAAAATTGTCAATTATTGTTAGTTTAATTTAGTTTTATTTGACAATTTTAAAATACACCCAAACATGCATGAATAAAATCATCGAGGATGAGCACAATACAGTTAAAAACTCTTAAAAGTGAAAAGTGTGATCACTAATAGAATGTGTAAAATTAGTTGTTTTTTTTTTTAAACAAATGGCTTTGAGCCGAAACTGGATTTGAGGAAACATTTTGAGGATTTCACTGCTCGAGAATGTACACAGGGAAGCCCCAGGATCAGGTCTGCACACCACAGGTTTATCACACCCTCCTCTGCTGAATATAATTTTGCATATTACAGTGTTACAAGCTATGGACCGTCACCCGAAAGACAGCCCTGGGTGCGGACGTTCACGATAAACACTTTCTTTCTCAGAAGACACACCTCTCTGCTTCTGCAGCCTCACTGCTGTTTGCAATATTATTTTTAATAGTTGAAATGACAAACATCGCTAGCGTCTAACTTGGCAAAAGTAGTTTGGCAAGACTATAGTTATAAAGGCTCTTTTGCAGCTGTGGAAAGCCGTGGAGTTTAAATATAACGCCGGTCGAGACGGCAGTGAGGTTAGTCGACTTTAGTGAAGTGAGCGAAAGACTGACGAGGTCTTCTGTACAATATAAAGTGCATTCTGAGAAGGAGGCTAAAGGAGAGGAGGCTGGAGCCGGTCTCCAGATGACAGCAATCCAAGGCACAGCACTCTGGGACACACAGAGACGGCATCACAGTCCGGGAATACCTGAGCTGGACCGGGCGTCCACCGAGCTTTGGTCCGCGTCGTGGCAGGGCGACGGCGGGGTGAAGTCGGCTTCGGGCAGGCTGCCCTGGTGCGAGGGCACAATTGGGGACGGGGGCAGCAGGGTGCTGTTGGGGCTGCTGATGTCACCCTCTCCCACCAGAGTCAAGTCCGCCGCGTTTTCTTCGTCCACCGTCGGCACGGCCTCGTCCTTCTCCGACCGGCTGTCCGAGGCGTGGGGGATGGGAGAGAGGGTGGCGGCGAAGGGGGCGTGGTCGAGAGGGTGCGGCCTGCGGCCACCACCGGGGGGCATGAGAGCCTGCCGCCGGCGGCCCGTCGGCTGGCCGCTGGGAGGCCCGCCGGGGGGCCCGCAGTCCAGGGAGGAGTCCAGGCTTTGGGAGTGGTGACTGGCGTTGAGGGCGCTGCGGTGGGCCTCCCCGGCCCGGTTCCCCTGCCCCGTCCTCAGGTCCGGGCCCGGCTGGCGGGAGGCAGGGGTGGAGCAGGTCGGTTCCGGTCCCACACGCAGGAAGTCCGGCAGGACCAGGTCCTTCTTGTTCAGCAGCCCTCTCTGGTCATTAGCTCGGTTACTCTGAGCTTTGGATATGAGGTCGAAGAACTCTGAGGAAGGGTACGAGGAGGACAGCCAAAAATGACTTTCACCCACAAACCGAGGGTCAGGAGAAATGCTGATTCAAGCCAAGAGCATGCAAAAGGATGTTAATTTGTTAAATATAAGGAGAGCTACAGGCTGCCGTGAGCAGACGCATTAATAACAAACTCTTAATGTGAGTAAATGAGTAAATTAGTATTTAAGGGTAAATATGCAGCGCATATGCATGAGGTTCCTACAGGATCAGAAAGGTTTAGTAAGTCTAAGATAAGAAAGCTTAACGTCTACGTACGTCTACTCTAAAACAAAAGAGATTTTACCTTCGGCTTCATCTATATTAATCTTTTTCTGCTTTCTCTTTTCCACTTTATCAACTGAATCTTCTTTAGTGAGCAGCCGGGCGTGCCTGGGAGCCCTGCTCTTCTCCCCTCTGGCTTTCACAGAGGACCACTGTCCTGAGGGCCTCTCATCCCCCTGGATTTGCAACAATGAGAACGCACCAGGTTAAGGGGAGGGGGTGGGTGGGGGGGGGGTTTGGGGACAGGGGTCCTCCCAGGTTTCGTGGGTGAAACGTCTGCGAGTGTGAGGCCCCTCCGCTCAAACCGGCCAAAAATCCCACAGAAATGATGCAGAAGAGCGCCAATGGAATACAACCCTGGGAGAGGCCATTCAGCCTCCTGTGATGGTTTCCATCGCTCCCATGTATCTATTGATTTTTTTTTTTTTACTAAATCAAAATCATCCATGTCACCTGCCAAACAGGGCACCTAATAGAACAGGACGGGAATGGGCGGGAAGAGAGAGGGAAAGGGGGCGAGGACTTGGTCATGAGAAGGGGCGTGGTTAACGAGTCAGAGAGGAGTGTGTTAAAGTCACAGCCACAGCAAGGCAGGCTGGAGTCAGCTCGTTACGGAGCTCGCAAAGGACAACCACAGAAAAACAGCGGTGTTACCAAGCTGCAGAGAGAAGCACAAACTCCCGGGGTTACAAAAGAGATGGTGAAAACGAGAGCAGACAAAACGCAGAGTCCCACTGCAGCCATCCAGCTGTAGGAGAGTAATAAATAAAAATGAAAATAAACATAGTAGAAATTCTCAGAGGATCCTTACTGTTGTGGAGTAACTGCGGGAGTTCAAAGGCAGTGCGTGGCTCTTTGATGAAGCCAGTTTCTGCTTCTCTTCAGGGGGAAATGCAGGACACAAACACAATAAGTCAAAGAATATAATAAAAGATAAATATAAAACATCAGAGAGTGAAAATTAGTGATAATGTAACAAGATTCCTTGAAAGCTGCCATATAATTTATTCATCAGTCTTTTTTTTTTTAAACCATGTACATTTTTTATTGTTTATATTTGTTTAATAAACAATAAAACTGTGACTTTATTAAATAATCTCTATTCCTGTAGCGATTTTGGTTCATGTGAAAGATGTGGCAGAGCATTTGCATACAGTGACGCTGGCTATTCGCCCGTTTGGACACATCTATTCTGCGTTCTCGTTGATATGGCAAGGGCACACTCATTACATAATCTGTGCACATTCTGCTGTTAAGACACTACTGAAAATGCCCTCACTTTTTAAACAGAGCGCGTTTGCTCGCCTGTGTGATGTGCTATAACGGGGAGACTGATCTCTTTATGATAAATGTGCTGTTTCTAGAACTATTAAATTGATATTTTGCCAAATGGAACTTTTTTTTAAATCACCCAAATTCCCTTACGTGGCGCGAAGGGAAAGAACTCTACCACAAAATGCAATTAAGACCAAGGGAATTAGCAAGCTGCTAACGGATATTAATTATTCGCCTAATTTGCATGTTGGCTAATCACCCGAAACAAATAACAGGGTTAGAGGACGGATCATTACAAAGGTACAATGGTCCTCCATTCCAAGCTCACTCGCCGCCCGTGCCGTAGCCAGGATACGGTCTCCGAGGGTTGGAATTCCGGGGGTAAGGACATAAACAGGGACTGAACACGGAAAGGGAGAACGGGAAGAGCTTCCATCACTGGGGGAAACCCCAACCATCGTCTCACAATGCGCCACGCGAAACAGCGAACCTCAGCGGCTCTAAAGCCTTCTCCGAGGCGGAGCCATTTTATTACAGCACGTCTTCTTCTGTTTTCTGTGCTGATGAAGTGCGGCTCGCTGATGGAATCCTGTTATAATCTTATTACTGACAATACTACTGCCAATGCACAGCTCCTCTCTGTGCGAGAGTAAAGTCCTCCACGCCACTGACCGCCCCTACACAGCTCTCACACGCGTGTTCCAGCGGAGCGTAAACTCCTCCACACCACTGACCGTTCCCGCGTCCCTACGCGGCTCTCACACGCGTGTTCCAGCGGAACGTAAACTCCACCACGCCACTGACCGTTCCCGCGTCCCTACGCGGCTCTCACACGCGTGTTCCAGCGGAGCGTAAACTCCTCCACACCACTGACCCTTCCGGCGTCCCTACACGGCTCTGACACGCGTGTTCTGTGGCTGCGGGGTTACCGTGTCCATTCACTGCTACTCCTGCTACACCTACACCTGCTATTATAAGATAAAAGGCAGAACTGATCCTAGATCAAAGCTCTGAGACGTTTTTTATGACTATGGGCCCAGATGTTTGTGCTGGCATGGTAAAAGGTCAGAGAGGAAGTGTAATGCCAGATGTGTGATGTTAGTCTTACCGATTAATTTTGTGGAGAATCAGCATGGAAATACTCACAAATCATATCAGGAGATAGTAGTTTGTATTGCTTCTTTGTTTATAATCTGGGTGCTGGGGGTGTGGTCTCACCTTTTCCGGATGTGTGATCTGCAACATCCAGTATGACTCGTAAACCATCCAGACTGGATATGGGCAAGCCCAGGTCCAGAGGCTCCGTTTCTCCGCTCTGAGCAAAAAGAAAGAAAAAATCTATTTTAAAAACACTGCTTATGCAACGTTAGCCTGAAAAAAAAAAGAGTCAACACACACTGGGGAAGTTCATATCAAACTTAAAGAGCGTTAGCGCCGTGCGGAACGAAAACAAAGTACAAGAAACAAAGCACAAGATAAAAAAAATCTATGAATGAACCTTGGAAATGTGGAGAGGGGAGAAGTAGGTCCTGAAAAGACACGCCAACATATTTCAGGTGGGTAGTCATTCTGAATCATAACTCTCTTTCATCTGTGTCTCAAAGGGCTGGGTCAATGTGAATCACACGCTGAATTTACCTCCGTGTCGTTTTTCAACAACCAATTATATGACCCTTTTCATTGGTTCCTTTCAAGCCTCCCCTTCCACTGCCCATCCCACTTTCCAAATAAGGGTGAGACCGACTTTTTTGTAAAGCAACTTCAACGAGATTACACGATGCCAGCAGGGAACTTACAATTTTGGCGACCAGGTGGCTCAACTGTAGGCCGTACTTGGCCACCACTGGCCGCAGGACCTCCGTGACTGGTTTGGTGGGTTTGGCTTTCAGTCCAACAGATCGATTAATGGGTACAAGGTCCAGCCTGAAATCACGCAGATAACACACACTGACTCACGGAACAGGCCCCTGCATTGGCTCTCTGATTGCTTTAGGAGTGTATCTGCTGATCGTATTGTACAAAAAGACAATGTTGACATTCAAAACCAATATTTAAAGCGGCAAGTGTTAATGAAAAACAAACAGAAATACCTGAACAACGTGCGTTTTTCTAATCTTAAGTCCCGAGAACTGAGGGTAACGCAGTCCTGGTCCAGAACAAGAGGCTTTCAACAAAAACAAAAACAAAAAAGAATCAAATAAATAATTTATTTTTTTTAAAAGGTCAGAGACTTTAGGCAGTAATAACATTCCTATCAATTAAATGGTGCTTAAGATGGATATACCTTAAAGAAAGTATATCGCAGTTGGTCAATTCCATTTCCATTCAATAAATGGACTGAAATTAAAATCATGAACTAAAAAATTCAGTAAGAGCGTTGTAGACGTTGTACTTCAATTAATTTCCTGGATTGACTGAATGAAATGGAACTGAACCCACCCTTGAAGCACAACACAGTTTAGTTTTTTCTTCTTCTTTCTTTTAAGAAAAAAAAAAAAAAGGACTCAAAATTCGGCAAATACCAAATCACAGGAGACGGCCATCGTTAAGCGACAACCGCAATACGCTCTTTCATCGCGAAACCTTCCCGACGTGACGTTCAGGAGAGTTTTGCACACAGGAGCGACTCCTGAGCCCCGCGGGGGGGGAGAGCGCAGTCATTCACCTTCTCCCCTCCCACCAGGAAGAGATCCACAGCCGCCAGGTTGATGCAGAGCTTCTGACAGAGCCCCAGCAGCAGCTCCCTGATCGAGAGGCCGGGCCGGACGGGCACGGCGCAGCAGGAGCCGTCCGGCAGGTTGATGTTACAGTGTCTCAGGGCCTTCTCCCTCTCCGACGAGGCGTTCCGGGGGTCACCCTGAGCCGGGGATAACGAGACACGATGAGCCCTTTCCATTCAAACCCTCCCCCCCACCACACACCCACCACATTCCCCAGAGTAATGAGCCAGCGTCCCATGAGCACTGGAGAAACGAGATACAGAGATACTCGAGTGTTTTGAGTTGAAAAAACAAAGGAACGGAGACTTGTGTTCAACCGCCAAAGAAGCCGTGGATTTTATCGCGAACACCCTGGTGGCCGGCTCTCAGGGATATTAGCACTTGGTCCGAAGTGCAGTTTTAACTCCCGTCAGCCTCTCCTTTAACGAAACACTGCTGATCAGGTTTTATTTTAGTGTACTAGTTAAAGACCTGCGCTTGGAACTCAAAGGTTGCAGGTTCGATTCCCAAGTAGGCCACTAGTGTTATACCCTTGAGCAAGGTACTTAAGTAAATATGCAGCGGTATAAATGGATGCTATTTAAAAAGTTGTGTATGTCGGACTGGATAAGAGTGTCTGCTAAATGCCTGTAATGTAATATAATGGACATTTTCAGTGGAAAAACATATGCCAAGTCTCTTACTGTGTACATGCTATTTGCTAGATTCAGAGTCAGTCCTCGTAACCTATAAGGTGATTACTTTCACATAATATTCATTCACCAGTTTCAAAAATAAAGCTTAATATTTGTCAACAGCAACTCTATAATCCAGTTAACATGACACATGTTAAAATATGAAAAAACATAACGAAATATGTGTAAAAAATAAAATAAAAAAGAATAAATTTGATTTGTATACATTTTTTGATGATGAATACATGGTTCAGTAAAATGTTAAAGCATGAAAAACAAATGCGATTTCAGACTTAAATGGAAGTAATAAACCACAATATTACTGTTGAAACCTGTAACTGCAGCAACTGCGGAACACTGAAGAACATAGTCTACAGTGAGCAAAGTTGTTCTGTACAATTCTTTAGTTCGGCACTTAATTTGTCCTGAACCCTTTACTGGAAAGAAGAGGCGAGAAGGTGAGATGTCAAAAGGCTGCAGAAAACGGAAGTAGACTGGAAAAGAAAACACTGAACAGCTCAAAGAAGGCCAGGGGTACGGCAAGCGAAGACGGGTTATGGGCAATTTAAGTGAGAAAGCATTGCAGCAAAATGGTGGCAGTCATTCCGGATCAGTGGAGAGTGGGCAGCAGTCGTTTTTGTTGAGAACTGTGCAAAACTGGTGGGCATTCCAAACTCATGTTAAAAACAAGACGACAGATAAACAGATGGTTATAACTATGAGCAGAAAGTTTTGAAAACTAAAAAATTATACACTGTACAGTTATACATTTTAAAGGTTACAATGAAAATCTTTCCCATCTTGGTTACAATGCAAATCTTTCCTATCTTGTTTATGTGAAACTTTTTTAAATTTTTTAATATTGTTATTTATCTAACTTGGTACCCCAGTAGAAATGAATACTACAATTGTGGGAAATGCAGAGATCACCTGTGATATGTTAAAAAATAACGCCAGCAGCCATCTCACCCTGCACCCTTCTCATATTCTTACTGAAGCTAAGCAGGTGTGAGCTGGGTTAGTATGTGGATGGGAGACCTCCTGTGAAGACTAAGGGCTTGATTTACTAAGACCCTTAGCGTGTGCAAAACCTTTCAGCACATGCAAAACTAATAACACCAATCATTGGTCATGTTATTGCTTTTGCATGTGCATGTAAATCCGAGGTTGCCTTAGGTCGCTGCTGGAAGAGGTGTTGGAGGGCCAGTAGGGGGCACTATTCCTCCTGGACCAAGTAGAAATTGTGGGGGTACTGCGCTGTTCTCGGGCTGAGCCAAGGTCCTGACTGTGGTTATTGAAGACATCACGGCACTTTTCAAAAGAGTAGGGGAGCGTTTACCTCGGTGTCCTGTTCAAGATTTCAAGGAAATTGGTTCTCGACATCTCGGCCCTATTCCCAGCTGGCGAACTGTGCAGCATAAAACCCGGAACAGTGTTTTTGCTAGTTCATACGTTCCATATTCGGGGGGTTTTCCGGGTTTTACTCGGCACTGCAGTTAGCAAGCAAACAGAGTCAACCACATACGAGAAACGGGGCTCTGGTCACCTAATCCCCCCTTTCACCTAACTGGCAACGCAATCGCCTGCATTGCTCCCCCACTTTGATTCTGCAGGCCCTCACGGCACTGACAGCAAAGTCATTATATCTTACATACGGCAAATACCTGTATATATGATATCAGTGTTGCTACCAGTGGCATGGTTGTTTTTAAATACACAAATGTGTGTAAAATAGTATTTGTAGCAAAAGAGGTATTTTTTTTATTTGTAGCAAAAGCCTGGCATTTGTGACACATTGTTTTAGACATCATGCCCACATGATTCAAAAGTCAGAGCTTCACACCTGTAGGCCCATTGTGATATGCATAACACTAAATGTGTAACTTTGATCACTGTGTGTTTTTTATATTAAGCACAGATAAGCTTATTTCACAATTAGGTTATTCGGTTATAAGCTAGTTAGCGTGAAAAAGGTTAGCTACTTAAGTCACGTGACGAGGGACCTAGCAAGACTCTCATTTTCTGAGGCTATGGTGTAATTGTGAAAGGTCATCAAAATGCAGACACATTATAGGACCATCGATATGTGGTTCCCAGCCTGAAACTTTATGTACCGGCTGGAGATTCAGGTCCTCTGGTCTCTTATAGCACGACCTAATTCAGCTGGATCACTAGGTAGGAGAAGACAGAATTTTTATGCAACAATTTTTGGACAACGCTCTCTGTATGAATGTTTTTACAGAGAGTAACTGTAAATGAAGAATGGATTTTTTTCCCCGGACGGACAACTTTCGTCAAATGAAAACCATGTAGGCGTGACGCAACATATAGACCTCGCAGAAAAAGTAGGCATTGGATGCTCTGGTGTCCTGCTTTTGTCCTGTATATACCCACCTCGTTTTTCCCGCCTGAATTGGAAATGACGTGTTCCACGCTTGCGCCAGAGGACACAGAACCTTGTGATTCTCGCCTACCATTCCTGTCGGAGGAATCTGCCAAAGACAGTACCCAAAAAACAGCATTTCTCACATGGATCCCCTCAACATTTATAACATGGCTTAATTAAGAAAATAAATAAATTACATAGTGTCTTATAAAATAAGAAAATAAGATTGAACAGAATATGTACATTCTTTATACAATGAAGGGTTAATTGTAGCTATTTCAATGGGAATATTAGGAAATGCACATGTACCAACCAAAGCTGGGATGTCTCAAAAACTTGTGTAAATATCTAAAATGTCCTTTGTTGCGCACAAAAACTGTTGTGGCCAATGGAAAATGAACAAAAAGTGAAGCATTATAAAATGCTATAAAAAACATTGCCATGCCCCAACATAGATTTGAACCAGCAGTCACCTTGTTGAGTATAGTCCCCCCCCCCAGGCCTCCAATGTGACTAATTTTCTCACCATAATTGAAATCTCCAAAGTCTCTCTTCTTTGGCCCCTTCCCAATACTCCTGTTCCTGGACCAGGGGAATAAGATCCCTTTTTTCTTACCGTCCTGCTACCGAAAATAACAGCACATTAATTGCAGTGTAAAACTTTTGAAAACTTTTACCTTTTAAAATAGAAAATGTTTTCCGTCTTCACAAAACAAAACAAAAAATTTGCGGTTATGCAGACCCAAATGCCATGATTTCACATTCAAGTGTACAGTAGGTGTGGAAAAATAAAAATAAAAATTTCCCCCCGTTCTTCCAGCCATTATTTTTAGCTGGCAGTGAGCTAAAAAGTTCTCTAAGACTGACAGCCTGGAGACGCATAGCTGAAAATCCAGGGCTTTAAAGAGTCACACGCTCGTTTGAAGAGACGAGTGTTCCCGATGCCAGGCACCTATAATAATGTGCTGTAATACAGGGCACATACACTCTAGTCCACTTCAAACGGACTGCCGACAATGGCAGGAATCTTACACACCAGAGACACTCACTGCAATATGGGTACTGCTAAAACCCCAACCCCTCCCCCTCCACTGTGTGAGGGATTTACAAGAAGCTGCAAATCATTGTTCCACACAACTTTCATATGAACAAACTGCGATGAAAGGATTCAATTACGTATAGGCAATAAAGGGGCTTAAGTTACCACTGCAGGTGCCCGAGGCTAAGATAAAGCGGTTGCTGGTTATGGATTACCGATAGATTAACACTGATGAATGAATGGCCAATCTAACAGGGAAAACTGAACAAACTAAAGGGTCAAACTTGTACACATTGTCAAATAACCTGATGGAGCAAGTACAGCTCGTTTCCACGCAGAGCCCAACTGTTCAAGAGATCCGTACTGTACGTCCCCATGTATGTCCCATTCCAGAAATCAGATATCCACTTACAATAAAGCTCTTAAGAGGTGTTACGACTACAGTTACAAAGTTAAGCTGGGGGCTCGTTTTGACAGACTTAATGTGACAGGACCATTAAAGGATAGGTTTACTTTTTTCAACCGGGACCATATTGAAAGGTTGTTTCTCATCATTTATAATCGAGCACAACCTCACTGATTTATCATTGAGAAATTGACCTTTTAACCGCAGCTTCTCGGTGGGTTTAAACCAAGGGGCCAAGACTGGGCTTTCGTTTTGAAGCTCACTTCCTGTTTGGGCTGGGAGCCGCCATTGTGCTGTTGCTCACTAGCGCCACTGCGGTTGGCTCCAGTATAGGTCTTTCACCAAGTCAATGGCAGCAATGTGGTCAAACTATTCAGTCAATAAATTTTTCCCACAAAAAAATGTAATTGCAATAGGTACCTTACCTTCATCTAATGCCTGTGCATGTGCTGATTTAAAAAAAATATTGTGTCATTTGGACAGGGTATTAACATTTGTTCAGGACCAATAAGAGGGACAGGTTGAGTCCTGGGGTCACTGCTAAAGATAGGTTATATGTGGTTCTCACTGCCCTCACTCGGAGGGGCGGGACCAGAAGGGGGAGACAACAGTCATTGGTCTAAAATGCACCCTGGCGTCTTGGGACCTTTATACAGTCTATGCTTGGGACAGGGAGACACGCTGTATTTTTGAGTGGAAGGCGATGGAGAACATCCCCTTAGTAGCCTACCGTGAACAAGCTGTTGTTTTGTGGACAAGTTCGTAATATAATAAATTGACTGCCTTTTCTCTCATCGTCAACATGTTTGTCATCACATATTCATTATGGAGCGAGCTATGATGTGTCTACTACGGGAAAAAAATACTGTTTCGTGAGATGAGAGGCAGCAGGGGATGTTGCAGCTACACTACAGGCCCAGCGTCTCGGAGCAAGCAGCCAAACTGTGGGTTAAGTATCTGAAATCCATTGCTCCATACCTGTATAACCTTATCAATTTAGATATTAATTTAGCTATTCCACCCCCTCCCGTACGCAATCGCCATACTCCTGCTTAGCAATGCTGGGTTAGCTAGCTAGCAAGGTAACGATAGCTCACGGCAAGTTGTTTTAACATTTAGCAAGCAAGCTAATGATAGCTTATGACAAGCCCTTTTAATTTAACAGTTATTCGACTTCCTTAAAGTCATCCTTGCGGGCTGGCCATATAAGTTGGCTAGCTTGGCTACCGTGATTGTGTTAGCCAGCTGCTCCAACTGAAACCCTAACCGGACAATTCTACGCCTGGATAATTTTTTTTCGGTTCCAAAAATTGAGAAAATGTGTAGGAAATAGATCCAAAGTGTTAGCAATATGTTTGTACTGACTCAATACGGGGATGCTTAAAATAAAACCAATAATTTATCGGAAAAGAATACTGTGTTTGTAAATGTTTGTGATTAGGTTACAGGATACAGATGAAAGTTAATGCCAGCTACGATGTAATGTTGGCTACTAGCTATGCTTTAGCTAGTGTGTGAACCCACTAACCTACAAAACCGACTTTATCTGGAACAGTTTTCATAACGGGGTTTAAAATGCTGCAGAAAACCGTGACAGACTGCTCTGTCACAGTCAAGTTAATTAGCGGTTAGCCAAAAAGACAGTGGTGGTTTGCTCATTTAAGACTATGGGGACAGCTTGCTACCTTTCTAGCGGCGCTAGGGATATTTATAATAAACCTGGTCTTGTTATAGTTGATGGCAATAGCGTTACCCTATGTTCGTCTGTAGCCTATGTGGTGATGCAGTGCGTCAAGCTTGGCACCGAGCTCAGCTGGTGGTAGGCTATGCTATCTAACGTTAGCTAATGAAATTAGCTGATTTAGCTGAATATAAATTGAAGATAACTGAATGAACGTTAATTATGTGATGAATACCACACATTCAATGGGAATAAATGACACAGTAAACGGAGCAGACGCAGTTTGTACAAACGGGCGGCGAAAAAGATATCCGGAGCTTCAAAACTGTTTTTATGAGGCCGTGGGAAGGCAATGGGTGACGTCACAGTGACTTTGTCCATATTTTTATACAGTCTATGGTTTAAACGGGGTTCAATGGGGTAAGTAGTTCGGCCATCAAAAACCACAATAAATCTCCCCTTAGAAAATGGAAAACTCACAGAATATATGTTTTTTTTATGTTCGACCAAAAAATGAGTTGCAAACCATACTTTCTATCAGGTTTTATTGAATTAAATCTGCACTTCCACAAATGGCTCAGATGTAATGCGGCACATGCAAGAAGTAGTTCCAAATCAAATGTGACATTACTGTTGTTTCTGAATAAACATAAAATACACAAAGGGACTCGCGAGTACACAGTGAGTTTCCCATTTTCTAAAAGGAGATGCAGCATATCATGGTTCTTGAAGGCCTAACTACTTGCCCCATTGAACCCCGTTTAAACCCACCAAGAACCTGTGGTTAAAAGGAGAAATAAGTGAAACTAACAATGAGGAGGCTCACGCATACTTCATGTGCCTTTTTGGAAGTGGAAATGTTGGAGCGTTCGGAGTTGACGCTGTGCTTGGAGGACGCAGGGCTGCTGGGAATGTGGTAGGGGTCGGGCAGGGGTCGGCCCTCCACCTCGGCCAGCATACACTCCTGGTACAGGGAGGACTTGAGGAACCTGCTGTAGCTGTCAAACTTCATCAGGTTGAAGATCTGTGGAGGAGGAGGAGGAGAGCGGCCATTTTGGGTCAATGAAAGCTGAGCACAGCTAATCTCCTACAGGGAAATCCTGTGACCTGTAATTTAAAACGGGAGGGAGGCGGAACGGCTTGTGGCAAAGCTATCATTTAGCCTTCATTAAAATACCTTGACGAATGGAAAAAACAGAAGCGACATTCTTTAAAGGCTACTGCCCTGCACATCCATCATGGTGTTATTCTTCAGGCAAACGCTCGATTTTGGACTTGGCGTCCTCAAACAAAACGACCTAAAAGTAGCATGTGTAGGAAAAACGCGCTGAACTGTGTTCAGTCCTAATAAGGTTGACTTTCTTAAACGGAACAAATCAAGCCTTGAGGGGAAATATCCTCTACCTTTCACCCAGCTTTTTCTCCCAGGCTCAAGGCGAGAAGCTGCCTTGGGCTTTCAGTGTGCGGTGTCATAAGGTTGCTTCAAGCTCTTCGCAATGCAAAAATCGTTGTTATATTTATAAACACATAACTGGAGAGATTTATTATAACTGGTGAAGCTGCCAGAAATTTCTCTGCAACCCTTCTTGACCCCTCAGATGTTCACAGCGCTGTTGTTGTTGCTAACTGCGTGAAATATTCATCTTAGCGAATGCTGTTTGTGAGTGTCATGGGTGAGAAGTAAAATCTGCAAATCTGGATATTTCCAGTTAAATACAAGCTTTAGTTTGTTAAATTGTGGTGAAGTTGAAGCAAAACATACTTTAAAAAGAGGTCTGATATTTCATCCTGTGTGCTGATGCAGAATAAAAACACTGTTGGCCATAATGATTCTCATAATGATGGATAATATTATGGACCTTAACTAATGTCCCAAGTAGATAAGAGTATAGCCATTAAAACTAAAAATAATAAGATGGGCATGCAATATTGTTTTTTTTTTAAATCTGCATATAAATTAATTTTTCAAGTGTTTTTGGCCACGCCCTTTTCTGGGAATTATCCGCAGTTTGTGAAATACTGTCTGGTACTGCACCTACCCCGAGGGTGATTTTGTAATGGAAACAGTACAGCATCCCCACACTGTGAGTGTAAGATAAAAGACCACTGGCTCATTTAAAGGGCGGTCACCCCACCTGAAGCTGCTGCTCCGTAAACATGTCGGGGCGCGGGGCGTTGAGGATGTCGTCGGCCAGCTGGGCCTGGCTGTCGATGTTGACTGGCGTGGTGGCCTTGCTGGACAGGAAGCTGTTGTAGATCTCCCGGGCCCTCTGAGATAGCTAAGAAAAAGGTTGGGTCATTTTCATCCATACACTATCTAACCCGCTTATTCCTGGTCAGGGTCGCAGGGGGGTGCTGAAGAATATCCCAGCATGCATTGGGGTGAGAGGCAGGAATACACCCTGGACAGGTTGCCAGTCCATCGCAGGCTACACGCAATTCACCCACACACTCTTGGGTAATTTTCATCACTAAATCTTTCTTAGTCACTGAGATAAGCATTCAGTTCCAAGTATTCCTTTATTTTACGGTCATATTTCAGGGGTCTTATCATTCCCATGATTGCATACATCAGGGATCTCAAACTCCAAGAGCCTGAGGGTCTGCTGTAATTTGTGGTCGGCAGCCTTGGAAGTCAGGTTGCCAATCAATGATTAAAATTAAGCATATAAGTGATGAAACACACCAAAATCCAGCAGACACTGTAGCCCTCCAGCACTGTCAGAGAAATTCCAGATATACTATAAATCAAAACACAGACCACTGTGCAGAGATGACAGAATCTTAGATAATGACAGAATCACACCAGCACGATCCTGTCTTCGGGCAAAACATTCCAGTTCTGCTACATAGTTACAATTAATATACTATGAGATTAAGTTCAATATTTTACCTGCTTCTTGTCATTTTCAGGCACACTGCTGAAATATTCACAGGCCTGCCAGAATAAGATATTTTCCTCGCTGAATTCTTTCTTTAGAAATTCCTGTAGACACATCCAAAAATCGAACAGTAGGCTTTCAGTTAAATTGTCAGGAGTCATAAACATGGCGAAGTAACGAAAATGGCCAAAATGACTGATGAGAATTAGGTTTGTAGCCAACTCTGGTACAGCTATAGGAGTTGCACCCAATCCCTGCTGAATAAACAAATAGAAAAATGACTTAACTAAATAAATAAATAAGCGTTAGGGATTGATGAGGTTTTCCCAGGCGCAGGCCGCAGTGTGACCGTACCGAGAAGTAGCGCACGCCGACGGGGTCCTGCAGGAGACGCTCGAAGCAGCCGGCCCAGCTGGCCACGCGGCGCTCGGTGTGCCGTCGGTGGCTCTGGACGCTGGGGAGGCTGGCATTGCTGCTCAGACTGTTCTCACTGCCACAGCCCTTCAGGTCCACGCTGTTCAGCTCTGTGTCGGGCGGGAAAACAACAGGAACGTAGCTGGCGTCAGACAAACCGATCCCCCCGTTCTCAAAAATAACACTCAAGAGTGTACAAATCTCCCCTAAGAACCGCTAATACGGAGGTAAGAGACAAAATAAAACAGCACAGTAACATGTCTAGTGTTAGTTCAACTCTAACAGAGTTAGTCCAAGAGGGATTAAGGTCCTGATTTACTAAAACCTTTAGCAGGTGCAAACACTTACACATACAAAAGCACAAACAAAACTAGTAACACAACCAAAGATTTTTTGTCATGTTATTGGTTTTGCGTGTGCTAAAAGGTTTTGCACACGCTAAAGGTCTTAGTAAATCAAGCCCTAAATGTACTTTACTCAGAGTAAGATGTACTCAGTTTATTGGCCACTGAACATTTTACTATGTGAATGCTAAGTTAATTCTTAAGCATAAGCCTTGAGAGCAAAACTGGCTATAACTCGCTAACAAGAAAGCAGAGTATAAACTACAAAACCACTGTGAACTCATTTTCAGCTCTAATACAAACGTTTGTGAGCCCTGAATACAGTGCGCAGGAATCTCTTTCCCTAAACACACGTTAAATACATTTTTGTGTAATCAATCATGGCTCCTCAGAGTGCAGGCCACTAGATACCGGCAAACAGACACTGTCAGCACTTAGTATTTTGAAATATTGTGCGAAGCCATCCTTTTCGCCACAGAACAACAGGAACGGAGCGCGACCAGGATAAATATGATTAACGAGCCCCTCTGCCATCTATATTTAGACTGTGACATCCCGGGTCGGTAATGGGAAGCTTTATGACACACTATCTCACAGGTGCAATTATGGCAGCAGCCAGGATGCCCCAGGGCTTGTAAGAGGTGGGGGGACAACAAACGGTGTTCGGTCGCACCTGTGCGTACCCGTGCGGGCGGCCGGGCCGTGGCCAGCGGCGGGGTGCTTGATGGCCGCACTTGAAAGGGTGAGTTCAGGAGGCGAGTGCATTAATCAAGCCGCTGGCTTTGTCTGGGCTGTCAGCACCCGAAATTGAGGGAAACCGGCTACACCGTATTTAAACTACTCAGAACCGGATTGTTTGGTACAGGCACAAATTCTCCTTGCCAGAGGGCAAAACCTAGGCCACAAAGAAAAGGTAGGCTATGCCAAACAGTGCTGAGAGTTACAGTCCCCATTTGGGAATTGAATAATATAGGCTCCATAAGTCAATCCACGGTTATACACAATACTAAAATGCATCAAGATTCTGTTCCATTTTGTTTTTAGTGTTGGTATGTTTTGGAATTGGTGGATTACAATACAGATAAAAAACTAAAACATTGAAGATCTGTCAGCAAAATGAATCCTGAAAAATCCTGAAACGCTTCACTGCATGAAAAAAGCTTTGGTTTCCATTTAAGTACGATTATTAAAAACGAAAGAGTGATGAAAATTTAAATCATTTCACATACAGTATTAATAAGGCTTTTAATGACATTCTAATGCGCATTTTAATGAATTCCACATCTGACGCCCCCTGTTAAGTAAAGACGTTATTTAAAAAAATAGCTAAGCAAGCTGACGCCTTCAGTGTTCTGATGGCCTTCCCCGCTTTCACTGATACGCAAGACCAAGCCAATTAAAATAACAATGAATTAATTACATCTAACGTGCTCCAACGCGGTCATGGAGCCTCACGGGAACAGCCAATGAGATGGTAATATATTTCCCCATTACACGGGCAAGGAATCGCAGAATGGAATGAATCGGTACCCGTCCCGCTTACCTGGGTACAGCTGGTAGGACCCAGTGTGGTGCCACCGGGCCAAATACCTCAGACCACCAACGGGACACCACAAGGCGGTATCCATCCCAAAATCATAAAAGCGTTCCGGGGAACGGCGGGCGGGAACGCTCCACAGAGCCCCCTGACATTCTGCGCCTTTTCATGGCGGCCGAGAGAGCCGTGGGGTGAGGGCGTGGGGGGTCTCTCTCTGGAGCCCGGAGCCGTTTCGGCGGGAAAAGGAGAGAGACTGTGGGGGCTCCTCCTGCCCTGGCCTCCAGCAGGGAAACAGATACGCAGCCCGGTACAAAGGCTCCGCTCCACAGTCCGGGATGAATTATTGAGCACAGTGAGAGGAGGGAAGTACAGAGGCCCGTCGCGACAGAAACCTGCAATTTTAATGCCCTCGCTGGTCCGGCTACACCTACAGCACCTACGTGACATCCTGCCAGTGTTGTCATGGTTGCATTTATTGAGATTTTCACAATAATCACACACTGGCAGAGAATGATATGGACCTTACATTGGTCATTTAAATTTGGCATTTAAAATCAAGATTCTTTTTATAATACTTTATTAATCTTTTTTTATTTAGTATAATTTCCTGTTGAATGACATACTGCTGGCCAGTTTATTACTTTAGTAGGCTATATACTAATCGTAACTTCTTTTTTTATATTGTGTGCTTTTCTGTAGAATAACCTCACACGGTGCCTTTGGACAACTGCTTCTGCGTGAACACTGCAAACAACCTAGCTCAAATGCAAATTAGCCAGAAAAAGAGCTGAAGAATGGCGGTGTGTGTGGCACGCCGTCGCTCACAGGAAACAGCTGGCGTCAGCCGCTTCACAGCAAGGTCACAGTCACTTCACTCTGTCGTGAGGCAGGACCCACCACAGTGTCTTAATGCCATGGTGACAAAACGAGACTTAATAGGCCACTCAACCTACAGCGGGGGCCAGAAACTCATTTCACAAGTAAATGTTGCGTGAAGTGTCCCCCTCTTTAATCTATCACCAACCACGGTACACGTCTGGAGACAGCTGCGACTTCCTGTCTGACTGCGTGCCCATGACCAACCTCAACGCAACTGTTTTATCGTCCTCCGGTTTCACATCTAACTTCAGACAGAGTGCCCATTTGCTACCACTTATTTTCTCCTGAGGAATTGGGAACATCTGCCTGGATCAATTAACAATCTGACACGTGATACCTTATTAATTGAAGGAGTCCATTTTATTTATTTACTTAATTATTTTTTGCAATGTATTCAGTCTGCCTGCCTTCCTAAGAGCTTTGATTTCGAAGACCACACAGGCACACAAGCTCTCTGGTGACTACAAGGTCAGAAATGGAACAACTGTTATCTTTCAACATGGGAGAGAGATCAGAGAGACAGCGTAGACTATGGATCACTTTATATTCCAGGGTGAACATCTCTCTCACTGAAAAACTCTGCTTAGGCAGTTCACATGCAGGACACAACCTATAGAACAAGACCCCGAGAGATTGATGGACAATGTCTGACGATACTGTGGGAACTACTAAGAAGTAGCCAGAAACCATCCACCAATCAGTTCCAGCGTTATCCTATTGTTGTTACCAATCTACTCTGTGATTGGTGGTGTTCCTTCTATAAGAAAGATGACATGACGTCTGTCTTATCTCTATTTGATTCTCCATGAGCGAGATCAGGAAGTAAATAACTTCTGACTGCATGTGTGTTTGTTTTTGCTGTAATACAGAGTGAAATAAGCCGAACCACCTCCACACACTTGGGAAGTTAAAGAAACTGAGGTGCTCATGGCAACAAGGAGAGCCAAATAACAGTAACATTTAAGGCTAAAAAATATATACAGCCTATATTTTGTACTTTTATACTGCAGTATACACTGCCTGGCCAAAAAAAAAGTCGCCGTTGCACCCGTCATGCATAGTGCCCACTGTACTCTGGAGGCAGTGTTATGATCTGGGGTCAGCTGAGTACCTGAATGCACTGAATGACCAGGTTATCCCATCAATGGGCATATTCCAGGACGACAATGCCAAGATTAATCGGGCTCAGATTGTGAAAGAGTGGTTCAGGGAGCATGAGGACTCATTTTCACACATTGGCGTGTCGTGACCTTAACCCCATTGAAAACATTTGGGATGTGCTGGAGAAGACTTCACGGAGTGGTTTGACTCTCCCGTCGTCAATACAAGATCTCGGGCAAAAATAAATGTTGTGACATTGCATAAGGTTGTCGAAACAATGCCACGACGAATGCGCACCATTATCAAAGCTAAAGGCGGTCCAACAAAATATTAGAGTGTGCAACTTTTTTTTTGGCCAGGCAGTGTGGAATGAACATAATGACACGACATTGGAAGCAATGTGATAAGGCTAATTAATGAACGTTGATGTAATGTTTTTTTTTAATTGTTGTTGCAATGGAATTATGCACTTACCCTTCAATGATTCTGCCTGATGTCATTATGTATTTATTGTGTACGTATATTGTGTCTATGTCTTTGTTATGGTAGCAAACCAGTTTCCCCTTTGGGGATCAATAAAGTTTATCCTATCCTATCCTAAACTAAAGCTTTCACTGTAACTGTAGTCTTTCATTGTAGTTCATTTAATTGAAACTTGGTGCTTGACACACCAAGTGTAAGAAAGATTAGTGGCAACCAAGCAAGCTGAACACATGAACGCAGAAAGGTGCCTTAAAAAAAAAAAGATTTACGAAATGGAATCAGGGCTCGAACGAGGCCTGTACAGCCAATCTTTCTCCAGTGCAGCTCTACCAGCAGGAACACACACCTACACACCGTTCCTAAGGAGCGATGCAGTCGCAGCGTATGCGAGAAGCTCCCCCACACCGCCTTCATCTTTTCGCGCAGCGCGCAAAGGGTTCCACCGTTCCGCTTCATTAAAGAATTTCAGCGGGTTGCGGCTCGGCGGAACGTTACAGCGCGCCATCGCGCGGGCTTTGAAAACGAGCCACGTGCCTCTTCAAATGGAGGGGATTTTTTAAAACAGGCAACCAGCCCAGATTCAGGAGAAAGAGAGAGAAAGAGATAAAGACAGAGAGAAGAGACAGACAAAGGGAGAGGAGAGAGAAAAGAGAGCGAGGGAGAGGAAAAAGATATAGAGGAGAGAGGAAAGAAAGAGAGTTAGAGTAGAGACAGAGGCGAGGGGGTGGCAGGTGGATGAACAGCTGAGGCTCTGAATCTCTTGGGCCCTCCCCTCCCTTATTCTCACGCTGACGGATCATTTCATACAGACGAGCGGAGAAGCACACATCCCCAATCACACCGCCATCAAAATCCCCCCAAAATAAACCAGAATTACAGCAAGACTGCTGCCCTTAGAGAAGCACACATCCCCAATCACACCGCCATCAAAATCCCCCCAAAATAAACCAGAATTACAGCAAGACTGCTGCCCTTAGAGAAGCACACATCCCCAATCACACCGCCATCAAAATCCCCCCAAAATAAACCAGAATTACAGCAAGACTGCTGCCCTTAGAGAAGCACACATCCCCAATCACACCGCCATCAAAATCCCCCCAAAATAAACCAGAATTACAGCAAGACTGCTGCCCTTAGAGAAGCACACATCCCAAATCAAACAGCCATCAAAATCCCCCCAAAATAAACCAGAATTACAGCAAGACTGCTGCCCTTAGAGAAGCACACATCCCCAATCACACCGCCATCAAAATCCCCCCAAAATAAACCAGAATTACAGCAAGACTGCTTCCCTTAGAGAAGCACACATCCCAAATCACACCGCCATCAACATCCCCCCAAAATAAACCAGAATTACAGCAAGACTGCTGCCCTTAGAGAAGCACACATCCCAAATCACACCGCCATAAATTCACGGTTGAAATAATAACCGAATGATAAACATACTGTGTAATATGAAAAAAAAAAAAAACTATGCATAAGTAAAAAATATAGTTCAGTAGCATTCTGCACAAAGATGTGTTGAGAGCCACTTTGAGCATCTCCCAGCCTCCACTAATCTCCTGTAAACTCACGCTACCTTACTGAGAGGCTTCCCTACTTCTGTACATTCTTTTCAATTTCTCTGGACCAATTTACCCAAGTTTTCATTATTCTACATTTAAGTAGGTCAAGTACCTTCTCTAATCTGAATATACACAATCATTTAATCATTTGCAATCATTCCTTTAACAGATTCAAAAGCAAATAGCAAGTGACAGACAGCCTACATCCCACACTTCACGCAACAGTATAATCTGAATAAATACATTATTTTATATTTTGGATCTGAAACCACTGTACAGCGGTACGTATACAAACACCATATCAGTAATGAGAGAGAAAATATAGACTTACCACCATCTGAGACAGCCGCAGACTGTAAGAGAAGACAGAGAGACATGAGTGAGACAATGCCCTCATGACCCTGAGAAACACAATGCAGGCCTAGTGGAGCGCAGGATGTGTGTGTGGTAATGAGCAGGAGGTGTGTGCGGTAATGAGCAGGAGGTGTGCGCGGTATTGAGCAGGAGGTGTGTGTGGTAATGAACAGGTGGTGTGTGCGGTAATAAGAAGGAGGTGTGTGCGGTAATGAGCAGGAGGTGTGTGCGGTAATGAGCAGGAGGTGTGTGTGGTAATGAACAGGCGGTGCGTGCGGTAATGAGGAGGTGTGTGTGGTAATGAGGAGGATGTGTGTGCGGTAATGAGGAGGAGGTGTGTGCGGTAATGAGGAGGATGTGTGTGCGGTAATGAGGAGGTGTGTGCGGTAATGAGGAGAAGTGTGCGGTAATGAGCAGGAGGTGTGCGCGGTAATGAGCAGGAGGTGTGCGCGGTAATGAGCAGGAGGTGTGTGCGGTAATGAGCAGGAGGTGTGTGCGGTAACGAGGAGGAGTGTGCGGTAATGAGCAGGAGGTGTGTGCGGTAATGAGCAGGAGGTGTGTGCGGTAATGAGGAGGAGGTGTGTGCGGTAATGAGAAGGAGTCTCTCTGAGATTACAGGCAGAGGCTCTCCTCCCTGCTGATATGGAATGGCCCTCCAGGTGAGGTCACTGCTATAGAGACTGGCCAAACACTTGTGCACGCACGCAGGCACGCACGCTCACACACGCACACACGCTCACACACGCACACTCACACACACACACACATACACACACACACGCTCACGCACGCACGCACACACACGCACGCACGCACACACACGCACGCACGCACACACACGCACGCTCACACACGCTCACGCGCACACTCACACGGACGCACGCACGCATATTCACGCTCACTCACACACACTCACTGGCAGCTGCCCCAGTACAGCATGTACCTGCACGTAACAATATATGACAATAAAGAGACTCTTCCTTGGACATGCTTCCTGTAATAAATGTGCCAATCAGACATGAATGACAGAGGAGGAAAAGACTGGAGATGATCTCACGATCAGTGTGTCAGGTTGCTATAAGGCAAGACAAGGCTATTCAGCGGCTATAGCGGCTTCAGGGCCAAACAGAACATGTGATCAGGTCTGCATCTGCACAGCGTTAGCAAACCTCTTAATAGTGACACAATAATAAGCAATAACTGTGTATGTAGGTTACCTTTTAAGAGGGCCTCTACTTTACACACATGTACAATACAGCTTCAAAACCTTTTTTTATGAATAGTATGTGGAAAATGTTAGGCCTGCACCAATTTTAAAGATAATCTGGCCAGTTGAAGAGCCCTATTACTATTACTTATTCCTCTTCGTTTCATCTTTTCTTTCACAATATAAATAATGTTCATACATATAAACAGCATGAATAAAGACTTACAACAGCAAATGTGAAGGGTAACCATGACTTCCAAAGTGCTCTAAATGGGTTTTGTTCTGTTGTTAACATGCTGGAACAAGTGGCCATGGTTTCAGTGACTAAAGCTTGCTATCGGAGAGCAACGCTTCCTCCACATTGGGACAAAGGTAGCGTGAGCCTATTCAAAACTCAAACCACAATCAAACAGCGGTCAGGGCGATACCTCAGTGGAGTCAACAGAAAACGCGTTCAAACATAAGGGATAGGAAGCTATTGCATGTCCGTCCAGGACACGGACTCCAAAATCCACACTGGTTCCCAGAACAATATTCCAACCCACTGCCGAATAAATGTACTGAAATAAAACGGAATTTGATTTGAACCTCTTCCAGATCTCTCTTGGGTTGCGCTGCCACGTCTGTTGTGTTGCCCGTAATGATTAAGGGTGTGCCCACACATACAAAACTGCAGCTGTCTCTAGATTCTGACATTAAAACCCAAGACGAGAAGTCTTACGCAAAAAGCGAGAATGCTGCGATACACGAAGCTGCCTCTCTTCCTTTATGCCTGTATTTAATCAGTCCAAGTGTAAAGGTCATGACCTTTAGGGTCGGAGGAGTGAGGAAGGCGGTCCACACCTGGCTCACATGAAATGATATTTGAAAAATATGCAGGTCAAATATATGGACTTCACAAAAAAAGGAAGAAAAAAAAACGAATAAGATTAACTCTTTTTTATTATTATCTCTATTAAATATTTCCTTTGAGTTTTACCTGGATGTGACAAACCAAAAAAGCAAACAAGAGCAAACACAAATCGGAAAGGTAGCATTTCTTATCCGAAATCTTTTATTTTGTGTGGAAAACACATAATGTCTTGCATTTCTGTCCAAATTTGAAGATAATATCCCCATGCCTCAGGTCCTGCAGTGCATGAATGGAGTGAAACTAATCCGCCACCAGCCAAATTCTGGTAAATGTTTGATTGTGGCTGGAAATATTTTCTACTCTAGCAGCCACTTTGGCAGGTAACCGACCAGGTTGTGTTATATTGTAGAAGGTAATGTGGCTGGTAAAATGTTGAAAATGGCTGGTGATGTTTAGAAGCGCTTTCAGGCCCTGCTGATACACATTCTGAATTTCCGCCTGCAGTATTGCAGTGTTGTCCTTGCTGCCGTCCTTGTCGTTTGCAAAGGCACATTGTCCTGAAGGATCATTTCAGAACAGGTATGTAGGAGGCCTAATCCCACTGACAGCTCCAGGAAAGAGTTGACTGCAGACACAGATTAATAGATTAACCATCCATACAAGACAGATCAGAGGATGTGTGACGCCCCTGCTCTAAATTCATGTCCATTCACGCGGTGCTTTTATAAGGCTATTGATCATGCAGGGGACCCATCCTGTCCAATGCAGAAAACCAAGGACTTTACTGGAAACCACAATCTAGAAGCAAAGCCGGTTTCTCTGTGCGCTTCCCTCTGGTTTAAAGTTTGGTTTGATGTTTACACAACGCTGCATGAATTCAAGAACGCCAATGCAATCACGGCTCCCCTCTAATTCTAGGTGCCTGCGTGAACACGCCCTACTCAGCCTTGCACTCAGCGCGTGTCCCGACATGTCACGACAGGAATAATCTGCACACTTGGTCCACGCACAATTTACCCACTGTCTCAGCCTGTCCCCGCCTACTACACAATTTACCCCCTGTCTCAGCCTGCCTCCGCCTACTACACAATTTACCCACTGTCTCAGCCTGTCTCCGCCTACTACACAATTTACCTACTGTCTCAGCCTGTCTCCGCCTACTACACAATTTACCCACTGTCTCAGCCTGTCCCCGCCTACTACACAATTTACCCCCTGTCTCAGCCTGTCCCCGCCTACTACACAATTTACCCCCTGTCTCAGCCTGCCTCCGCCTACTACACAATTTACCCACTGTCTCAGCCTGTCTCCGCCTACTACACAATTTACCCCCTGTCTCAGCCTGCCTCCGCCTACTACACAATTTACCCCCTGTCTCAGCCTGTCCCCGCCTACTACACAATTTACCCCCTGTCTCAGCCTGCCTCCGCCTACTACACAATTTACCCACTGTCTCAGCCTGTCTCCGCCTACTACACAATTTACCTACTGTCTCAGCCTGTCTCCGCCTACTACACAATTTACCCACTGTCTCAGCCTGTCTCCGCCTACTACACAATTTACCCACTGTCTCAGCCTGCCTCCGCCTACTACACAATTTACCCCCTGTCTCAGCCTGTCCCCGCCTACTACACAATTTACCCCCTGTCTCAGCCTGTCTCCGCCTACTACACAATTTTGAAAAATACTTTGTGGGGTAACTGACGGAGAGGGGTGGGGGCGGAGGAGGTGTGTCCATCGTCATTTGCATAAATTAACGTACAATGTACAAATTATTTTGTATAACTCAGCTCAAACTGTCAAGCTAGACGTTGCAGATCATACATGAATCAAGATTCAGCAACTGCATGGCCTATTTCTCACTTCAAATATTTTCAGAAACATATTTTAGTGGACTATTTAAGTGGAATAAGACAGTTCATGAACAGGACGCCACGTTGTTCAGGTTTAAAAACGTGGAGCCAAAACCAAAGGACCGTAGTGCGTCTAACCAATCAGGTGCCGGCTATTTCCGCTGTGGGCGACAACAATTATCCATATGACGTAGAGGTACCTCCAAAGAGGTACTTCGACATCACGTTTGGGGCGGGGGCAGTGTGTGGAGCAGAAAGGAAATTTCAACCATTAGATGGCAGCACAAAGATTTCAGAATTGTTGAAGTGACGCAATGGATGAATAAGTTTCATTATAAGTAGGCATACAAACACGTTTACAACTTTTAAAAAATACAAAAAATTTAAAAAAGTGATGTAGAGTGTAGTCACCCTCTAAAAAAGCTGATTGCTGGAAAGAATTATCTGCCATTTTGTAAAATACTGCAGTATTCATTATTTTCATTGTTTTTCCCATTTGTAAAAGAAAAGGGCCAGTGTACCTGTAGTACTGGGAAACACGCCTTCTCTTCTCTGTTCTGTACGTATCTCCATTCTCCAGAATAAGAATAAATTGATCACAAAAATAAATCAACGTAGGCTAATCTTGTCTCTGCTACAAAAAACAGTTCTAAAGTTCTAAAACTTTTTTTTCCCATGGAGGAGAATTTGCACACCCCCTTTTGCAACGGTAAGGATCAAACCATCACAGCCTCCATACTGTACACACACACACACACACACACACACACACACACACACACACACACACACACACACACACACAACTAAGCCCAGTATTCACAGCAGTGAAGCCCCCTGCAGGGGTGGTCTAATTATGCTGGAGCACTTCTCTTGGCTTAGACAGGACCCCCCCACTCCTTCATTCCCAAGGGCAGCAGCACTCTTTTCAATCCCATTCGGAAGCACCCTTGTTTGTTGTCTTTGTTTGCTGATGGACAAACACCCCCAGAACCCAGGTGTAGAGCATAACATCTCATAAAACACCTGAATAAAAAAGTCACGCCTTGATTATCTCAGGGACACTTTCCTCTTACTGTCAGCAGCAGCACATAGAATAGCAACACCATCATGCCAGGGGCGTGGCAGTTTAGACACTGGACAGATTTTCAGAGGTATTTTTGGTTTGCAAAAGTGATGAATTGGACACATTGGTTCACAAAAGTGATGAATTGGACACATTGGTTCACAAAAGTGATGAATTGGACACATTGGTTCACAAAAGTGATGAATTAAAGACACATTGGTTCACAAAAGTGATGAATTGGACACATTGGTTCACAAAAGTGATGAATTGGACACATTGGTTCACAAAAGTGATGAATTGGACACATGCTTCCCACTTGTTATTAAACTACTTCCCTGTGTCTCATAGATTGATTGCCAACTTCAACTTAGGTGGTGATGTGATTGGTTGGTTACATCCCAAAAGTGGGCGGGCTTAGCGCTATACTTTCACAGGGCTTAACATGCTAGGCTAACGTTCACATGACACACGAGGCTACCAGGAAGACTGCAGTCCAGCTCGTCACAGTAGCCATACCTGAACAAACATACGCATTCTCTTTTGGTTCCTTATCAGAGGAGATATGTGCTTATGGGGTGCTCCCGTTTTTGTTTTACCAGATCAACTGTGAGATGACGCTGTGTTTGACTAATCTCATCAAACAGTCCGACTGCTCTCCTCTCTGACCACACTCATGTAAATATAACTCAACCTGGTTTTGTCTCAGACCCATTCAAAAGCAGCCGTTTCTTTTTTTCAACACATTGTTTTAATACAATGTCCACAGGTATACATGTCTTTGGAACTCAGCCCGTGGAGCAGCCCACTATTTTGGGCCACTGTTTGGCGGCGGCGGCACAGGAGCTCCAGGACAACTGGTCACCCGCGGAATGTTTTGGGGGGGGAGGAGGAGGGCCGGGCAGCCCGTCCTTTTTTTTTTTAAGGACTTAAACATCACAATTTGAGGGACTGTTTCCCCAAACATCACAGCTATTTGTGAATGTGTACTTGCAGTTACAGTGCGGGAATGCTCGCAGTTTAAGCAAATCGGTGGTGGAGTACAGAGAAGAGGAAGCGATAGCCCTTCACAGTGTGTTAGCCAACCCAACATACGATAGCAGGTTCACCTCCCCACACCCAGAGTAGATAAGCAGAGGCAGGCGGATTTATCTTGTAATATGCCTGACCTAAAAATTTATAACAATGCTTAATCCTTGCTATCATGCGTTCACACATCAGCAATAGATCACACAAGAAAAAACATGTTTTTGTGCTGTAGGCGGGACCTGCAAACAAACAGTAAGATAAAGGCGCGCGCAGACGACGGTAAAGAAAATAAAGTTTGTCCCAAAAGATGTTCCGTGTCCAGCAGTCAGTGAGTCACATCAAATCTGTTAATTAGCATTAGCATGGCGTACATACAGCATGCGGTTAAGTCAGGTCAGTGGAAATGTGGCATATTTGGGTTTAAAAACAGGGGCTGGTGCTCCCCATAGATTATACAGCAGTCCAAACATAAAACATCCCTCTGGAATGACAGGTTTTTGGGGCTCACAGTGCCTTCTAAGGGACATCCAACAAAGAAAAAACAACACCGCAGTCCCGCTCAACGTAATTTGCGCTCGGTCTGAAGAGCCGCGGTTTTGATTTTGACGGAACCGTGTTTGCTCTGAACGCTCTGGCGGCTTCCTCCCGCTCCGCTGCAGGTGGGCCATTTCTTCCCGTCGCCGCCAGCGAAAACCAATGGCGGAATTTTCCGCTCGGCTTTCCAAAGGGTCGTTTCCAAGCAAGGCTGCCGGACCGCAAGCTGCCAACGCCCCCCCCCCCCCCCCAAAACAACAACAAACGCCCTCAACAGCGACTCAACGCGACTTCAGAGACGCCTCTGAGGCAGAGCCCTTCATGTACGAGGAGCACGAGGAGAGAAACCAATTCCCTACGGACCGCTCACACATCACAGCTCATTCTTTCATTTACTTTCATCTCATCGCCAACTAAAAGTAGGCCTAGTACAAATCACCTGAAAATGACAAATCCCTTCTACAACACGACTGCTGTGCAATGAAGCCCATAATAACATTTATGATATTTATTATTAATAACCAAATACCATAGAACAGGCATAGAACCACAAAAAAACACTTCTCAAAACAACGACAGCCTTGCCTGACAGATTTAGCCAAAATATTCATCACAGACATAGTTTCTCACTGAAGGCAATCCTTTGATTAAGAAGTTTTTTTAATAACACAATTCTGGGGGATTCTGAGGTCCTAAAAACACTCTTTCCTAGTAGGCTTACTCTGATAAGGAGACATCATTGCGCTTGAAATTTAATCATAAAAATATGAGTACAACAAAGATAGAGGAATCAGTCCCATCAGGGGCAATTTATAATGCAGCGGAATGATGAGACCATGCGGGGAGCCAATCAGAAAACAGCTGGAGCCCACTCAGGAGCCTGGCCCTGTAACAGTGGAGGGTTTGGACGCAGTCAACGTCTGTCACCACTGTTACAGTCACGCTCAGTCCACTAACACCCACACTGCTGACACACGCATGGCGTGGGTCTGCTTTAAGGCACATTCTGCCTCTCAAGTCATTCGTGACCCAATGAAAGGCTGAATAAATGCATAATTTATGAAACATCTCGTCAGAGTCAATGTTCTTTATATTTTTGTCATTCCGTATCTGAAAGAGGAACAGGACTATTTTCTCACTTGGATCATATTAAATTATTATTATTTTTGTTGTATTATGTATTGGATTTGAGAGTAAACAATTCAACAGAACTTGACACAAAAAAAATGTGTCAAAATAACAGCAGTATCCAACTCGCGTAGTAATTGTGCAATTCTGCACTAGGGCGTGGCTTTATTAAGAACGTGGCTGCTGTTCCGCCTTACTGTTGTCCAATCACCTGCTTTGACCTCTCTCTCTCTCCCCAGATGTCTGACCTCATGTCACACCTCAAGTAATGGTGACCAGAGATGGCTGGGATGGCTCTGTAGTCTCCTTTATATTTCCCTCCATTTTACTCATACCTGAGCCCTCAGACCTAGTTTCATTTTGATCTCACCTTGAAATTAAACCTGATGTTGAAATAAATTCATAGCTGTGGGTCTTATGGCTAGATTCGCCAGAAATGCACAGCTTACCGATATAATGTAAAAAGAAAAAAGTGATCAAATAAGGTACGCTGTTTAAGTTTAATTATTAGATCACATTTGGAGGGAACAAAGTCAGGGAAAACTCATAAGTAAAGCCTGCCAGAATGTATATCTGCTTTCATGAACTGTGGTGAATTATGTAGAATTTAACGTACTTACAAAACCTTTGAGTAAATACAGAAATATATTAAATGCCATTCTATAATATTGAAAAAAATATATTACTGAATAAATGTGAATATGACCTTCAATATAAAAATACTAAACATGAACTTAGTCATGAATGAACCATGAACTTAGAATGAACATGTGAAACTCATGGTTGCAATAATCACTAAGATCTATTGAAATGTGCTATGCCAGCTTCCTCAAAGGCAGTGAGCTTCTGAAAGAGAACAGTTCATAGATGTTGGCAGAGGACTTTAATCATTTGTTCGACTATGGCTGCTGTCATTTGCATATTTTCAGTCTATTATATAGATAGTAGCTGCCCATTCAGAGTACAATATATAAAAACTATCCACCCATAATAATAATAATATCTTCTGAAATTTTAACAGAACATATTATTATTCATTTAAAAACAAAATCACTGAAATACCAAAAACCAACCACTCGCATTTTCTTAAATTAAATGTGTGCCATTAGTCTCGCTTTAGGATAGTGTGGGAAAACCTTCAAATACCAAGACAGGACCGAACAGTGAGGACTGCCAAGGTGCTGACAGACTCTCATAAACAAAGATTGGTTTAAACCGCCATAAACTCAAATCCAACATATTTAAAATGGTCAAAGTGAATGAGCACCAGCCAGCTACAAAACATACTTGAGAATTAAAGGGTCAAGTGAGAACACAGACAGTTTTAATGAATTCACTGTATTTTCAAAAGAAACTTTTTTAAGGAAACGCTACCTATTCTTGAAAAGTACTGAATGTTGACAAGAAAATGTTTAGCAGTCACTGAATACCTCTTCACCTGTCTGGGCACGCTCAAGCCAGCAATGTAGCGAAATGCATGTGTAAAGAAGCAGCGGTATGAACGGGGCTAATACCTTAAAAAACACACACTTCACATACGTAGAACTGCTAAATTATTTGATACACAACACTAAAAACAAAAGAGACATATTCTTACTTGTGCTTTTCCTTTAAAATGTAACGTAGAAAGCCTAAAATACCCACTTTTTCTTATTTTTAAAGACAGAACAGCTAATGTGCACAACATCTGAGCAAAAAGAAAAGTTTTTACAGAACAAGTTTACTTACAGAAGAGTCTGAGTGGAAGTTGAACAGTTTCTTGAACGAGAACCACATAATGCTCATTCCCTCCACTGGTAGGAGGAAGACCTGTATCTGCTTACATATGATACCTGATTAACCTACAAAGAGGACTGCGCTGTTACTGAACACTGCAGCCATGTCTGTACAAGTCACAACTGAACTTGTGAAGGTAGAGACTAGGAAGTTCCATTTTCCCCAGCGGTTCCCATAGAAACGCACCACTGCAGGAAGCCTGGCAATTTGCAGGGGATACATAAGAGGTCCTTACAGGTACCTGCCCAAATATCAAACTAAACGGACCTTTTTCTTTGTGTCTCTGATTTACAAGACTAGCCATTTTGTGATGACTCGGCAGGAAATGTTCCATAAAACTATGCATGTGAAAAAAAGCACAATGCAAAACCACATTCAAGCGTTTATTCAGCTTATTCCATATTTTTCACAGGCCCACGCTCGCCGACCTAAAAACCCAAAAGAACTTATCTTGCAGAGGAGACTGCAGCTTTGTGTTCTGTCTCATCAACATGACAAATAAACCTCAGGAACAACACAGTCATTACACACTATTTTTTCAAATGTGTCCGTGCTACGGTCAGGAGCTCGAGGAGCTGCGCCCTGTAGAGTAGCGTGCGGTACCCCCTACCGATTTTGGGGGGGGTTGTGCGGTGGTTCTCTAGCGGTTGCTGGGGGGGGGGGGGAATTGAATAAAAATAGTTCAATATTTGCTACTAAATTGGGAAAAAAAAAAAAAAAAAAAAAAAAAAAAAAAAAAAAAAAAAAATGTGTCCGTGCTCAACATCCATTTCAAAAATGAACTTCTGAAGATAGAGAAAATGAAGAGTTCAACATCAGCTGAGTGGCTATCTCATGTACATATAGAAACCTCTTAGAGGTACAATAAATGTTTAATAACATTCCTCCGAACTGTCCTTTAAAAATATCTACAAACAAACACGTCTTCAAGATTCTTTTACCGGCCAAATTTTTATTCCGGATATTAGTCAAAATTTGGAAGGTGGTATAAATTCACATTCGGAGGGAGGACTGTCTAATCACTGCAACATCCTTCATCGGTTCAGAAAAGGGCAGGCAAACACGCTCAGGCCAGACTGGGAGCGTCCCATCAATAAGGAGAGTCACTTCTGCATAATGAGATAAGGGGCAACCGAAGCCTTCCATGGGCAATGTTATGGCCAATCCTCGGCCTTTGGGTTCACCAGACACAGTCGGTAGTGGCAAACCTGTGTTTTAGCATGAAGAGCCACTGGACTGCCCCAAATCCCATGATGTAAAATGTTCTTTTTGACAATTACTTATCGCACAAAGATTTTTCTTGGAAACAAAAAACCACACCATAAACACCTCTTTTCTCATTATTTCAGCGCTGTTGCTTTTTTGGCACTGGTCGCGTTCATGCTGAGATCATTTTAAGCTGTTTCTTGGAACGCCTCCAATGTTTCATGTCATCTGATTGACAGGTCTCAACATTCTTCAAATTGTGAGCTGTACATTGACAGTCATCTCTGACATACCCTCCCTTGTTATAATATATATGTGTGAACATTTCTTAACCTCTCAAATAAAGACCTCTATCTTGGTTATCTTCTGAGCTGTACCACTGTGCAGCAAAATCTATTCATTTAACAAGTAAGCATTAAACAATAACAGATTTTTGAGGAGACGTGTCATTTTGTCTCATACAATTCTTAATATCAACTGAACCGCCAATCACTCTCACCTCTACAAAGTGTACGTTACTGGGTAGTCTTTGATGACATCATCCTCCCTTGTTCTCCCCCTCCATGTAATCTGGGGCACAAAAGGCTCAAGACAAACAGAGTAAATTGGGATGAGCCCCCAGCGAGTGAGTGAGCGAGTGAGCACAGGCTGAATGGATGTGGAATTCTCCACAGGGAAGCAGGAGGAAAACAAGCAAAAGGAGGAAAGAGCCCCAGGGATTTCTGAATGGTGTGAAATGGTTGACACGTTACAGACAGTGGGTTTGAGAAAAATCTAAAATCTGCACTTCTAGCTGTTCTTTTATGTTACATTGTAGACAATGTGCTAATTGAAAAGAGAAAAAATACTTTTCTTCCCACTCTGACAGCAGCATGCGGCATTAACCGTCTCCAGAGAAAAACCTCCATGTGGGTGGTGGGGATGAGCGAACTAAGCCCTGTGAGATATAAGGCCTGTATATGCCCCGTATACTGGAACAGCTGGCGGCATTCATACAGTATTTCATATTACTCTAGGAAAGTTTTGATTCATTTTACAGAATATCAATGAGTCCATGAATGTATACTGTACATCACACAGAATGTCAATCACTTTGAAGCACAAAACTAGATAGTCCAGGACTTAAACTTAAGGCTTCAGTTTGGAAGTGAAGTTTGCAATATGACGTGAACAAAAAAAAAAGAAGGTTGAGATGGGTTTTTTTCTTCTTCCCGCCCTAAAAACTTTAGACCAATATTCCACTCCTCCAGAATCAAGAGACTTTGAAATGAAATATAGTTTCACAGCATAGCGGATTAATCACAGAAGAACATCTTTGAAAGAGACCGGACAGTAAAGGCAATCTTAAAAGTTAGGAACGAACAGTTCCTTTGGGAATAAGATCTGCTTCATATCTAGGCAACAAACTGTTCTCGGAAGAACTTTAGAAGTCTTGGAGGCAATTTCCTTCAATGCAGACTGCTGAAAACAAGGGTGCGGTGACTGATAAGGTAGAATAAGACAGAAGTGTATTTATTATGTCAATTTATTTACACGACAAGGGGGCCCCAACACGGTTACAACTTTTGAGTTTACTAGTTTGTTTACTAGTACCATTTTAACTAACCCGTCAACTACAGGTGTTTGTAGAGACGTGCTTGTGTTTACATCATCATATATTTAACCCGTCTAAAGAGAGTCATGATTGTTAGTCCCACACAACATCCAGTCAGGTCCAATAATCAAAAGAAAACAGCTTGCCCCCCCCAGTCTCTACTGAGCGCTGCCTTCAGCCCACACAACCCTAAGAACTTGCATCTCACTGGCAGCTCGGGCCAATTGGCAGTGGTAATTTTCTTCTAATGGGGCTAAACTGCAAGCTGTAGTTTATGGCTCTGTCCTACAACTTTTCTGTGCAGTCTGTAATGCTGAATAGCAAAATGGAAGCTGTTACCTAGATGTCACATCCTGGTTCAAGATCACACCTGCGTGCTGCTGCCCTTGAACAGTTTCAGTCATAGCTACATTTAAAAAATAAAAATAAAACTTTTTAATGGGCTGTCAGAATTTCAATCTGATTTTGAGGGCATTGGACTGCCCTTGGAGAGCAGGAATTGGGAGAAAGATTTCCTCTTTTACGAGACTTGTAAAACAGCCACTTATGGGTTGTTTGTGCAATTGGTCAACTGGTTTCATAGCCAGATTCTGCAAGCGGTGCTACACAAGGCTATTCCATAAAATTTGTACTATATCAAATATACAGCAATAGAATGTCTTGAACGTGTTGATATTAAACAGATTTTTCAATATTGTTTCAAATACTCCTAGATCTTCCCCGGAACAACAAGCCTGATTAAAATTAAATTTGACACTAGGCCGTTCAGATTAGTTAGATTTGACATGTTAAACAATATGGCCAACATAAGCCAATTAAATAGTGTATACATGTTGAAAAGGCCATTAGTCCTAGTCCATGCCTTTACTGGAATGATCGCACAGAAGCACACAGAATTGCATACTCAACAAATTTACAATAAAACAAACAAATGATCAGATAATCAAACCACTGTGTCTCTTCGTGGTATGCAAATGAGCCTCATTGTCTGAAGAAATTGCATTTAGAAAAGGGGGGGAAAACACGATTCTACTTAGAACAAGTGCATGTGCAAGGCTTTCCAAGAAGCCAAGACGTGAATTCAGTAATTAATTATTCTGCTTATGGGAGATGCTTGGGCTTAGCTTCTGGCCTCTTGCTTGTGTCTGTATTTTAACTTTTCTTTGGAGGGCTTCGCCTTGGCAGAAGCAGAATGTTTTAATTTGAAAATGTAATTAGCTGTAGAAAGATGAGGTTACCTAAAACCCATTATTTGCTTTGATGGTTTACATTTTTTTTACAAGCAGGATCAGTATACAGAAAAAGATACATAAATTTAAAAAGTGATTTTCACTTGACTTGCACTGCATGGTGGATCAAGCTTATAACAAACGAGCCAGAGATTTCTGCCACATTTGCTGAATCTAACGGTGAAGATCTCTTATGACCAACACAGCTTTTCTACGACGCTTTTGCACAGCGTCGGTGTAACCTTACTGAATACAGAAGAACGTTAATAATCTAGGCTTTTGTAATTAAAGCCTAGAGAGATTCACACATAACTGTGTTCATTCTCACATTCTGTTTCGTCTGAGCAACTAGGCTACATTTTCTATGCAAATACAGAATCAGTTATAATACTGGCATCAGCAAATACTTTTTAAATCCCAACAGAAGGAACCTGAATAATTTCTCTCTAGGTGCAGTATGCATGTAAACAGTAATCTAAACTAGTAAAGCACAGGCTATATATATATATAAGTTCACTGTGTGACCTCTGCATACATTACTTTTAGGTGAGATACTTATATGCCATTGTTCACACATTCATTCAGTTCAGTGTAACAGCAAAGACAATATGGTGGGTTTTAAGGCACACCTGGAATGTGCCAACAGGTTACTACCCCCAAGTGCCATATTCAATGAGGCTACAGGATACACTTGAGTGCGTTTACAAATTATTGTAAAAAACACACAAAATATCAGCTGAAAACATTTGCTCGATGACCGTCACCCAATCATGTCAATCCCTGAGGCATTTGGCCATGTAAACTTCAAATGGTTATTATATTCATAATTTTAATTTAATTTAATTTGTATTTATTTTTACAGAACTGCACTTTCTAACTCAATTTTGACAGTCATTATTACTTCACTATAAAGGGTTTCCTTTCTCTGCCAAAATAACCATGTCCAGAAGAGCATTGCGTGCTACAAGTGTTTCCATTGGCGTTTTATTGCGGCGTAACGGGCACCAGGACTCCACATAAACACAAGCTTGGGCCATAAAGCAGAGCTGAATCTGAAATAGTAGCCATCATGAAAGCCATGTCACAGCCAGCTTCCTCAGCTCTAATGATCCAGTGTCAAACATCACTGGGAATTTGAGCTGGGCAAGGAACAGGATAATGGCCTCATTCCTCAGTAAAGAAGAAGCCAAATAAGGCTTCTATGTGCATTTAGCATGCAGGGTCCACTTGTGATATAGCGCCTTGTTCCCGCACGCAAATAAACCACTGAACAGGATTCTGGCATCGCCTTGGTGCCAAACCGTACTTCTAAAACTCCTCTTGAATGTGTGGGCAGTGACAACCCAATTAGCAAACCAAAGAATATTTCACCTTGGTATGACTGTAACTGTAGTCACCAGGAAGAAACCTGCACAGTGTTAAAATCCTTCCACTGCCTTCTCATGCACAGGCCTATAATGATTACCAAATACAAAATGGTTTCTTTATTTTAAACATCACTATTATTTGGCTTGATAGCCCACATTTTTCAACAATCTAAATGGAAAGCCTTTATTGCCAGGCCACTTAGCAACAAGTGTTGCCAGGGTGCTTCGCTATGGCTTACAGTTGTTGTTTTAAAAAATAATAATAATAACAGATAGGCCAACTCATTCTCCTGAAACAACTCATTGCTTTATAATTAAACAAGTATTCCTGGAGACGTCATTTTGAGAAAGCCCAGAGATAAATGTCCTTTCCTTCCACGAAAGAAAGGCAGCCCTGAGCATGTATTGCCCGAGAGAAGTGCCTACTCACGGCAGCTAATGACACTGGAGTCATTCAGCGAAGCATTCACAGACTCTTTTCCCAGCTACTTCTAATCTAAACTCCCTCGTTTAATAGTGAGAGCAAAAGCATAAGATTCTGATGACCGTGTTTCCTTGGTATGAAGGCAATGGCACGCTTTCTGCCAGTGTGCAAGAGGTAGCCTAAATAAGTAGACGGGCAATGGCCTTGGGCCACTACATGGATAGTGGGCTCGGAGACCCAACAGTGTAATGGGAATCTGCTCTTTCCCACGCTATCTACAAGCCTTCAGGAAATAAGGACACAATATGCAGTCTCAGATTAAGTGTAAAGCAATGAGACCTGATATGTGCTCAGGAACTGTTCACCTGTGACTGCAATTCTTCAAAATCAAGACACAAAACATGCATTTACCCTGCTCTCCCACACATGCTCTCCCTACACGCGAGAACTACAGTGCTAAAACTAACAGAGTTCACGTTTGGGAGTCCAATTGGGAACAGCACTACTGTTCCCCGTCAGAGCTGGTATAACACAGAAGATTTTAGTGGAGCGCGATTCGTAACGGTAATGCAACTGTGAGCTCTCACTGTGAGCTCTCACGTTCTCCAGCCCACTGACCCTGAGGAACAGATAAAGAACCAGTTTCTTGAGAAGAGCAGAGAGGCCCTTTTTTAAGTTACTCTACCGAATTGGGCGGCAGTGTAGTATAATGGTTAAGGAACTGGACTTGTAACTGAAAGGTTGCAGGTTCGATTCCCAGGTAGGACACTGCCGTTGTACCCTTGAGCAAGATACTTAACCTGCATTGCTTCAGTATATATCCAGCTGTATGAATGGATAAATGTAATAAGAAGTATGTAAGTCGCTCTGGATAAGAGCGTCTGCTAAATGCCTATAATGTAATGTAATGTAATGAATTGCAGCAAAGCTACTTTATAACATCCCACATAGCCTATGACTCCTACTGGAGATGCCGATTTGGCCTTAATGTTCAGAAAAACAAAGACATGAGACCTCTACAAAATGTCAGCATTACTTGTTCTTTAAACTCCTATCTCTTGGCAATGAACTGTCCACCCACATTCAAAACATTACCCTGAGATCCCTGCAGGAAGCACCATGCACTCCTCTCCAAGACTACCCTCTGCTGTTTACTCCCTGTAAATTGTGTTGTCGCTGCGGGTGACATCTTTTTAAGCAGCAGCACATATATTCTGTGGACAGTACAGGGCTATCAGAGAGATTTAAGAACTCAAGGCCAGGTTCACGAAAGGTTTTTGTGTGTGGAAAAGGCGTTCGCTTTCCTGCCAATTGCATTGGTTTGTATTAGACAGAAAATAATGCTCGTGTCAAAAATGTATTGTAATGAAATAACTGCATTTTGATGAAAACACCAGGAATCATTACAAAATTAAGAATTACATGGCCCAATTAAAAAATGGTAAAATATTCAAGCTGTAAAGACAACTGCAGGCAAGCCTATATAATGCATTACAGCACATTCACCCAATAACATTGTATAACTTGGGCCATTATAATCAGCACCACAAAGATGATTTGCCCTATATTCATCAAGCCTAAGGCAATTTGCCTTTAAAAAAAAAAAAAAACCCTATTCCATGAAATTCCAAGTTTCCCTGATACTCTTCCATGTAAACCAAAGAAAGGCTGGCTGTATTGTTTCCCTCAGTTAGTCAAGTAACCCTAAGTGGATGACCAGTCGATGACATCACTGTCCATTACGTAACGAGGCTTCACACCTTTAACGACCATGTCCTCCATTTACCCCTACATAAGCACACAGACTCACCAGCGGCCAAACACACTCACAGCGAAGCATGCCAGTGTCATCCTTTGTGTGCACATTTATCACCTACGAAACAGTGTGTGGGGAGAAAAAAAAAAAACACACTCGCTGCTGACCGAAAGCATTCCTGCACAGGACCACACAATCATTCCACAGCCCGGCTTTCACACACAACTTGTGTGGAAAAAGTTGGGAAAGGAGCAACCGCAGAGCACCGGAAACAAGCGGAATCGGGAACAGAATCACAGCAGCAGGACCTCTGGCTGGCTTTCCGGAGGTTTCCTCGCTCTGTGCTGGAGCGAGACGGGGTCCCTTCTTTTTCATCGTTTGCAGAGGCTTACTTACTCTGTCAGGGGTGATGATTAAAGTTTGCTCCATGTATGGCAGTGTGGCTCCTCAGCGCGGCAGCTGACGGCTCCCCCCTGATAGCATATCCGTTCACCGGCGCGCGGTCTGTCGGCGGCTTTGGAAAGCTGCCTGGCGGTGCGCTGGAGAGCTTGGAGATCCTGCTCACTGTTAGATGTGTTCAAACAGTCCCTCTCTATCGGAGAGCTCCACTCCCCTGCGTCTCTCTCTCTCTCTCTACCCCCTCCTTCCTTTCCGCAAGCCTCCCTGCAGTTCCTATTACGCCCACAAAAGAGGAGAGAGCTGAGCCCGAGGCCGGCGCACAGAACTGCAGTGACAGGCCTGCCAGTGAAAGGGGAGAGTGCGCCGTGCGGGATTCTCTGGCTCGGGAGGGAAAGGCATGTGTCTGACGCGCTCAAAGTCTTCACACGACGAGGCGGTGGTTGCGTTTGGGGGGGGTTACTGCTCTGCGGGGCTCGGGGCGTGGTGTTGCGTCGCCGTTAGCGGCTCTCGCAGTTAGCCGCGTGGTTACCGGGGATGAGGAGCGGCGCCTTTTAGCATTCTGCAGGTGGTGCCCCGCGCTCACGACGCTGCACGCTCTGTTGCCTACTTAGCATTCCTTAAGCGGAGGCAAAACAATCCAGAGAGGGGCAGGGGAAGAGGAGGAGGAGGAGGAGGAAGAAGGAGTCTGAATGAACAGCAGGACGGAGCGCTAGTGTCTAAATGCAAGCCATAATATGAAGGACAGCATTCTTCAGCAAGCCCAAACTCAGAGTGATGCAACAAATCACTGCTGTCTCAATTCAACAAGCTGCTTCTCCCCACGTAGCATGAGGGAGTGCATTGTGAGGGAGTGCAGCGTAGCGTAAGAGAGTGCAGCGTGAGAGAGTGTAACGTGAGAGAGTGCAGCGTGAGAGAGTGTAACGTGAGAGAGTGCAGCGTGAGAGAGTGTAGCGTGAGAGAGTGCAGCGTGAGGGAGTGTAGCGTGAGAGAGTGTAGCGTGAGAGAGTGTAGTGTGAGGGAGTGTAGTGTGAGAAAGTGCAGCGTGAGAGAGTGCAGCGTGAGGGAGTGTAGCGTGAGGGAGTGCAGCGTGAGAGAGTGTAGTGTGAGGGAGTGTAGTGTGAGAAAGTGCAGCGTGAGAGAGTGCAGCGTGAGGGAGTGCAGCGTGAGGGAGTGTAGCGTGAGAGAGTGTAGCGTGAGAGAGTGTAGTGTGAGGGAGTGTAGTGTGAGAAAGTGCAGCGTGAGAGAGTGCAGCGTGAGGGAGTGTAGCGCGAGGGAGTGCAGCGTGAGAGAGTGCAGCGTGAGAGAGTGTAGTGTGAGGGAGTGTAGTGTGAGAAAGTGCATCGTGAGAGAGTGCAGCGTGAGAGAGTGTAGCGTGAGGGAGTGCAGCGTGAGAGAGTGTAGTGTGAGGGAGTGTAGTGTGAGAAAGTGCAGCGTGAGAGAGTGCAGCGTGAGGGAGTGCAGCGTGAGGGAGTGTAGCGTGAGAGAGTGTAGCGTGAGAGAGTGTAGTGTGAGGGAGTGTAGTGTGAGAAAGTGCAGCGTGAGAGAGTGCAGCGTGAGGGAGTGTAGTGTGAGGGAGTGTAGTGTGAGAAAGTGCAGCGCGAGAGAGTGTAGTGTGAGGGAGTGTAGTGTGAGAGAGTGCAGCGTGAGAGAGTGTAGCGTGAGAGAGTGCAGCGTGAGAGAGTGTAGTGTGAGGGAGTGTAGTGTGAGAAAGTGCAGCGTGAGAGAGTGTAGCGTGAGAGAGTGTAGTGTGAGGGAGTGCAGCGTGAGAGAGTGTAGTGTGAGGGAGTGTAGTGTGAGAGTGTGCAGCGTGAGGGAGTGTAGCGCGAGAGAGTGCAGCGTGAGAGAGAGCAGCGTGAGAGAGTGTAGCGTGAGGGAGTGTAGTGTGAGAGAGTGCAGTGTGAGGGAGTGTAGCGTGAGAGAGTGTAGCGTGAGAGAGTGTAGCGTGAGAGAGTGTAGCGTGAGAGAGTGTAGTGTGAGGGAGTGTAGTGTGAGAGAGTGCAGCGTGAGGGAGTGTAGCGCGAGAGAGTGTAGCGCGAGAGAGTGCAGCGTGAGAGAGTGCAGTGTGAGAGAGTGCAGCGTGAGAGAGAGCAGCGTGAGGGAGTGTAGCGTGAGGGAGTGTAGCGTGAGAGAGTGCAGTGTGAGAGAGTGTAGCGTGAGGGAGTGCAGCGTGAGGGAGTGCAGCGTGAGGGAGTGCAGCGTGAGGGAGTGTAGCGTGAGAGAGTGTAGCGTGAGAGAGTGCAGTGTGAGGGAGTGTAGATGGTCGGGAATAAATCAAGGCTGTCGCTTGGAGCCATAAGGGGCAGAATACCAACACACGCATGCACGCACGCACGCACACACACAAACGCACACACACACACACACAAACACGCACACACACACACAAACACATGCACACACACATGTACAAAAACAAACACAGGCACACATATACACACACATGTACAGAGACAAACACAGACACGCACACAAACACATGCGTGCGCACACACACACTAGTGCATGCACACATGTACAGAGACAAACACACGCACCCACACACGTGCACACAAACACACACACGTACAGGGACAAACACAGGCATACACACCCACACTCACACAGACAGACACATACACGCACGCAGGTGATTTGTTTTTTTAAAATGCACGTCTGACAATCAATGGCACGCAGCAGTCGTGACAAAAAGCGACGTTTGGCTAATCTGGCCAGCGGCCATGTTCCGGCGTACATGGTCGAACAAAAACACCCGAGAATGCTACCTGGGGCCGCCTTCCAACTATCAATGCCTGGTCTGACCAAAGAATATTTTCAACAGAACACAAAAATGAGTGTCTTGGGGCACAGCACGACAGGTAGATTATACAGAGCGCTCCCGCAGGCCAGACGTGCAGCACAAAGCTTGGTCAATGACCGTGGATAATCAGAATTTGATTTGCAAAAGGTACCAAACAAAGAGACTCCCATGCCATGAAAAGACTACCTGAAAAGCACAGGAAGTGCTGAATCAACAGAGTCAGACAAACACGCATCACGAGACCAATGACCAGACATTCGCCTTTGATATGGTGGGGTGGGGTGGCGTGCGTGCGTGCGTGTGTGCGTGCGGGGTTGAGTTAATGGCAATATTTGACTTTTTTGTTTTCTTCACAAACAGTTTGCCAGGTTCATCCATCACTAACACTATCTTGCCAAACTGAGTTTGTGAAGAAAAAGTCTACCGCTTGCATCAGGTACTTTGTCTCATCGTGTTTACGGGAAAAAACTGACCAAAGTGGAGAGAGGCAACAGGTCCGTTTCCCTCTGCAACGTCTCCCGTCGGGACCTGCTCTACGTTAAACTATCAGCAAGTCAACAAGAAAGCCAGCGCGCTGCAAAAGACGTGACCAGCGAAAGGCTGCCCTTGTTTGTGCTTTTGTCATACTCATTACTAAATGAACAATTAAACTGCCAACAAAACCACTGATGTGACAGCTCTCTACAAGCTTGTCATGTTTCGAGTCTTCGGAACAACACAACGAAGAGGCTGTGAGCATCGACGGTGAGGCAAACGCTTGTTATTTGGTGAGCGTGTGATTTAGTCCATCAGTTATATTATACCCCATTAAAGAGGAAAGCATACAAAGATTGAAGTCATTACAAAGATAATGAGACAGCTGTTTTGAAGAGATCACCAGAGCCACCCTCCTATGTCACTTCCCTCCTTAAAGACCGTATAAATCATCCCATTACATCATTTCAAACTCCTTTTGCTGTATTTTTTTGTGAATTAATTCTGGGCACTCAGCTAAGGGAAATCCCAGATTTAGGGAAACATTTGCCCATCAAAGCCAGTGAATACTCAAAATGTTTAATCATTTAAAACAGACATATCTACCAGCAATAGTATCTTGCAATAATAGACACCTTCTTGGATTGAATTTCAAAATATCAGCATATATTTACACTGATCAAGAATGGTTCCACAGTGACTCACTGTGAATGAAAATGTGCTAGTCGGAAATGAAGGTCAAAAGCACTATTTTCTATTTTATATTGTGGCACTGCAAGGGGGTGGGGGTGGAGGTGGGGTGGGGTGATGTGGGGGTTGGGGGGTGGGGGAGGAATGGCAGAAGGCTTTTTTTCACGTGCAAAGAAAAATGAAAAACAACAGGTACTTTGTGTGTTTGACATGCCCATCAATGAACTTAACATGACCCCTGAAAATAAATCACATAGTGAAAGAGCAAACCCACGGCGATGGATTTACAGAACAACAATGAAACAGGATATGAGGTCATGGATAAATTTCACTTCCATGAGAAGAGCCCTACAGCCATTTGTTTTATTATGAAGATAACGTTCAAAAGGAACAGAGGTAAATTCCAGATGCAATTTTGAAACAGTCTAGACAAGGTACAGCGGACAAACAAATATTCCTTCTACTGACAGGCCTACAAAGCCTCTTTCTGTTTACATGCGTCTCAGCCATCAGATGTATCAAGCTTACACTCAAAATCACAGATACACGCGCGCACCCGAACACACTCATACACACACACACACACGCGCGCACCCGAACACACTCATACACACACGCGCGCACCCGAACACACTCATACACACACACACACACACGCGCACCCGAACACACTCATACACACACACACACACGCGCGCACCCGAACACACTCATACACACACGCGCGCACCCGAACACACTCATACACACACACACACACGCGCGCACCCGAACACACTCATACACACACACACACACGCGCGCACCCGAACACACTCATACACACACGCGCGCACCCGAACACACTCATACACACACACACACACACGCGCACCCTAACACACTCATACACACACACACACACGCGCGCACCCGAACACACTCATACACACACTCAAACATTCTCACATACGCCCACAATCAAAATCACAAAAACTCGCACACGCACATACACAAACACGCGCGCACACACGTTCAGACTCACACCTCACACACTCACATACACAGGCACATACGTACACACACACACGCGTGTAAACTCAAAATAACACACACACACACACACACACGCACACAGGCATATACATACTCACTCACTCGCTAGCTCACTCACACACGCATGCACGCACACACACACGCACACACAACACATGAAACAATGAAGATAAAATTTTTGAAGACCAGAACGTTCTTCATCTAAAGCAGTCTTCACTCCTCATCCTGTCTGCAGAGGCCCGGCGAAAACCTACTGCAGTTTGCAAAAGTACTTCTACAAGGGGACCGCCGCCAAAATGTGAATCGTTGGGCAGCCCTGCTTTATATAAAAATTGTATCTGTTTATCGGCCAACTATGTTTCTATAAATGATTATAATGGATATCTTTACTATTTGTAAACATTTTCACTCTGTAAACATTATGTCACTGTAAAATGACAGATAAGTATTATTCTGTGAAATGTTTGTCATTGTAAAATGACTGATAAGTAGGATATTATTCTGCAAACATGATGTCATTGTAAAATGACAGAATAAGCACAACAGAAGAAAATAAAGTGCAATTCCAAAACTGTCAGGACATCAATTTTGGAGATTCAACTGTATTGAAAGGATGCAACATCACGATTAGCTTATGCTTTAGCTTTATAAGAAAGCATCTCAAATCTCATCTAGGGCTTTGGGGGAAAAAAAAAAATAATCTTCAAAATGTTAATAAATTCAACATTTTATTTAAAAAAATGCCCTGTGTGAGGTTGTGTAGAAATGCAGGAAATGAGTTTTAAAAGACTCAAATTCTTTGGGGGGAGGACCCCCAGACCCCCGCTACTTCATCCCCCCCGCTACTACCTTGTGCCCCACCAACATCTCTTCATGCCCCCCCAATCAAAGCAGTCTAGAAACGTCCCTGCTGCAAACGTTTATTTATGATAGCTTCAAAGATAGGCAATTCGTTAATATCTGGACCAAAAATTCTGTTTGCGAGAATCGTATCTGTTATTCAATCATTGTCAGCAGTCAGGAGACTCAGCACTGGACGATCAAATGCTTTACCATATTCAATGTGTTATTGGTGTTTCATTTCATTGTAGTTGCATTTGATGCACTGGATTGTCCGCTGGCTGCGAAAATAGCATTCACGTCGAGAAGTAGCCGACCGTAAAAGTATAGAAATTTGGTACCGTTTTTTCCCAAAATGTTCGACGTATTTCGGAGGCACCATTTTTTCGATACCCAACCCTAGATGTTCCATTTTGTATTCTCACATCACTGTTGCATCTGTAGTTGAATAAACACAAAAGTCAGAGGATGTAACCGTGGTAACTCAAACAATGGTCAATGTGTCATGCAGGCATTTATAATTCCGATTCATACGCACATTGCCAAGTGTTCATTCCTTGTCTGTTTTAACCAGCACAACTTCAAATCTATCAGAAAATAAAAGTGCATTTTAACATCTCCAGATATTATCACATGGCATGGCTAAACTGTGATATAACACCCACTGCACTGGCATAGAACATCAGACTAGAAAACTTGATGGTGGGTGAAATGGTGCAGTTTTATTTATGGTTTGTTATTACGGCATGAAATTCAAAGGCAGAAAAATTTATGTAAAAACCAAAACCTACCTGTTCGGTCACTAAGGTAAAGATCTGAAAATTATTTCACTGTATTTGTTCTGAATTTAGACCCAGTCTGATAATACAGGGCAGTACTCATAGCATGCAGGAATATGTGCAATGTTGCTCTGTCTCTTCACTTGAGTTTTAAACGGCTGCTGTAGTAGAAATGTACTGGGCAGTCCAAGCCTGCATCCAATGATGGAGATGACATGGCAGCAGCTCGAGGACCGTGTTTAACAAACAGTCACTGACACAACAGTGCAGCATTCAACACAAGGAGAACCATGATGGTGTGTGTGTGTGTATGTGCGTGTGTGTGTGCGTGTCTATGCGTGTGTGTATGTGTGTGTGTGTGCGTGCGTGTGCGTGGGTGTGCGTCTATGCGTGTGTGTCTATGCCTGTGTGTATGTGTGTGTGTGTGCGTGCGTGTGCGTGTGTGCGTGTCTATGCGTGTGTGTCTATGCGTGTGTGTATGTGTGCGCGTGCGTGCGTGTGTGTGGGTGTGCGTCTATGCGTGTGTGTCTATGCGTGTGTGTATGTGTGCGCGTGTGCGTGTGTGTGGGTGTGCGTCTATGCGTGTGTGTCTATGCGTGTGTGTATGTGCGTGTGTGTGCGTGCGTGTGTGTGTGTGTGCGTCTATGCGTGTGTCTATGCGTGTGTGTATGTGTGCGCGTGCGTGCGTGCGTGTGGGTGTGCGTCTATGCGTGTGTGTATGTGTATGTGTGCGTGCGTGTGTGTGTGTGGGTGTGCGTCTATGCGTGTGTGTCTATGCGTGTGTGTATGTGTGCGCGCGTCTATGCGTGTGTGTCTATGCGTGTGTGTGTGTGTGTGTGTGTGTGTGTGTGTGGGTGTGTGTCTATGCGTGTGTGTCTATGCGTGTGTGTATGTGTGCGCGTGTGTGTGTGTGGGTGTGCGTCTATGCGTGTGCGTCTATGCGTGTGTGTCTATGCGTGTGTCTATGTGTGTGTGTGTGTGTGCGCGTGTGCGCGTCTATGTGTGTGCGTCTATGCGTGTGTGTCTATGCGTGTGTGTATGTGTGCGCGTGTGTGCGTCTATGCGTGCGTGTCTATGTGCGTGTGTGTGTGTGTGTGCGTGCGTGTGTGTGTGCGTCTATGCGTGTGTCTATGCGTGTGTGTGTGTGCGTGCGTGTGTGTGTGCGTGCGTGTGTGTGTGTCTATGCGTGTGTGTATGTGTGCGCGTGTGCGTGCGTGTGTGTGTCTATGCGTGCGTGTATGTGTGCGCGTGTGACGCTGTTTATTTCAGGGGAAATCCTGAACCTCCACTAATGAGGGAGAAAGTGAAACATCATTCATCAGAACTCATTACTCGGGCCAGCAAACACAAGCCCCCTCTCTCACACAAGGCCCACTTTGTTAGCTGACATTACTACAAGTGTGCAAAGAACACAATGTTCAAAGGAAGCAAAATGAAAGGCAAAACCAACCAGAAACAAACCAGTCAGAAAAGCATTTAAATCCTGATCTTATTGAGCTGAACAACCTCCTTTATATATCCTCTCTATATAAATCTGTTTAAGAAACAAGAAATGCATTTTTTAAATCCCCCTTCGCAGAATGCCACACATTCAATCTGCCAAAAATACTCGCCAGATAATTATTTGCAAATATAACTTATAAGTATCTGGATGGCCTACTAATTGGCACAGTGGCACAGTGTGTAGGCGAACAAGCATAAAATCAGAACTGCGGAGGGTCAAATCCAGGGCAGTGGAATGTATTGCATCCTGTGAATATGGTTCCGTATAGCTCTTGTAAACCATCGGTAACCAGTAAATAGGTAATATGTAGACATGTGAAGTACTGTTTGATAATCCCCCTTGATAAGGTGTTTTCTATTTGTATACAGTAATGAGTTCATAAACAAATTGCAGGACGATAAGCCATGCAAGAATCTTGGAGAATGAACAGCATAGCTGTTCTCATAGTTCTTGATTTCAAACCCCGCTCACCAATGCAATTATACCTTTATTTAGCCTAAAGCACTGAAACATTCTGCCTCGCTGGCATCTCAATGTTGGGATCTTTATGTTTTCCTGTGGTGGCTTATACTGTGTATAACTCACTGGCTAATATATCTACATCTTCTGCATACACCATACAATGCAGCATTACGTGTACAAACAGTCATACCACAACATCAAGTTTGCCTGCCAACCACATACGTATGTTGTTGGTTATTTGTACAATGATTGGTCACAGCAGTAGCAGTAAGCACAGTAAGCAGATTGGATCTATACAGAGCTCTTCATTTTATGATACCAAAAACTGGGGTATGCATGGCAGCCATTTTGCACCAATACACTCACCGCACATTAGCTTTGGTGAAGAGAGAAGAACTTATTGAGCCAATTAAACTGGGGTCTGATTAGGTGGCCAGTTTGGCTTTCAACCGGATTGAGCCATGATGACACAGCAAAACCCAACTGAGGCTAGGTCTCTTCACATGGCCCCTTTAACCATGCTAATAAAGTATGACGTTAAATGCCATAAAAATGTACTTTTTAAATTAAATTTTATTGTAAATATACAATATTCTGATATGAAACCACGTGAACAAAAACCCAGAACAGGACGTCGATGAAGGGCGCAGGGTCCTACCTCCAGGTCATCGAGGGAGCGGGCGAGGCTGAGGCGTTTGGACCGTCGGCAAGAGCGGCGGCCGGAGGATCGCTGAGTCAGCTGGGGGAATCCCAGGGCAAGGCCGCCGAACCTGGAAACCTGCGGCAGTGGAACAGACACGGTCACGGCTCACGTCACACACACAGTGGAACAGACACGGTCACGGCTCACGTCACGCACACAGTGGAACAGACACGGTCACGGCTCACGTCACGCACACAGTGGAACAGACACGGTCACGGCTCACATCACGCACAGTGGAACAGACACGGTCACGGCTCACGTCACGCGCACAGTGGAACAGACACGGTCACGACTTACGTCACGCACAGTGACTCACCCGTCGCCACCTGGACTCAAGATCTTAGAAAAGGCACTTGGTCCTGCTAAGGGCATCAGAGTATCATAAAAGCCTGTTTCTTTCCCCTCCAAGCTTCTTATCAATGTTTGGATTGAGATGATTTTTGTAAAAAGCCAAATCAAGTACCTTCAAGCACTGTGCATAATTAAAGTGCCAATTGTGCAATAATACCCTTACACTTTCAACAATCACAATAAAGCCTTTTCAGGTTTTTTTGAAAGAGGACCTCTGGGGGCCTTGTCAGTCAATCCAAGGGGAAATGCCTCATTCATGAAGTCCAAGGGAAACACACCCGCATGACACCCAATTTCTATTACCGGTCAGTCACCCAGTAATCACTGACCGCCGGGTCCCTTTATAACGGAAAGGATGCCAGGACTTCCATTTTAGCGACAGGGGAAAACAGAGCTCTCCAATCTTTTATCTCAAGGATATTTCTAAAGCTGCAATTTCAGTGTTTGTCTGCCTCTCGCCTCCCCCTTAATCACTCCGTCCTGCTTCTATGCGAAACGGGGATAATAAACATTTTGTTAGCAGCCCTGTTATTAAAAGGGTAGCTGAACCCGTACGTCTCGGAGTTGAAATAAAATTATTACCAGTAATTAGCTGAGGATCACATGAGTGGCACTGTGTAATTTGCTTTCACTTCCTGCTATAAATTGTCTTCTTTGAGCACAGATGCAAGCTAAACACAGATTTGACTCATGGCTGTTCTATGTATGACACTGTTTTTAAAGAATAAACATAAATGGAGATAAACAGCCTAAATGCTTCATCATATTTTGTATTCAGAATTAGCATTAGTGCAGAAGTTCATGTCCAGAAGGGATTTCATAATTATTATTAAATAAGTACTAGTACTTAGGCTACTACCATGGGGAAGAAAATCTGTAAAAATGTTTTAATTTCACGGTAAATCTCATGGTAAATTTAAATGCATTAAGTGACATGAATGTTAACAAACATATTTACGGTGAACCTTTTTTTATACAGTCTATGATGTTAACAAACATATTTACAGGATTTTCATTCAAATCAGATTGATATTTTACTTGACTTTTCAATGGCATTTTAAGAACAAATTGGTTTTCCATGATAATCGAAAATAATATTTTATGAAATGTAAAAGCAAGCTGAAACTGCATTTTTCTTAATGTGGAATCACATGTTTTCACACGCACGAAAAACATGCACATTTCATTGAGACTTGAACAGTCTGGATTCTGTCGAAATGCAGAGACAGTGACCTTCAGTTAAACGAATCAAATGATTTGACTGCGGACCTTGTGGTTGTTCTTTACTCCCAACTCCACAGCAGTACAGAATCAGATGCTCCTCGGTGTTGCTTGGAAACCGGGTGAATTATGTGGCTGTAGGCGGCTCACGTGCCCCGCCCCCCCGACTAGCGTCAGCAGGGCGGCGCTCGCTGAGTTTGACAAGTTCATAAAGTGCGCTCATGAAACCGCATTTAGCCTATCCGCCTGGTGCTCAACAGACATCGGCCCAAAAGGACTCCACTCCTGGGACAACGGTCAAAATAGGAAGTCATTAGCTTACGTTTAATAATTTCTGTACTGCCTTCAATTTCTCACAAGCTTACGAGTAGCGTAGATGAAAGCGTTTCATTTCAAACTGTTACAAAATCAGCACTACCATCAAATAGATATTACACAATTTTTGGTTTTCAAATCATTTGTATGCCAATTATTCAATATAGTACAATACTTTATTATTGTGCTACGTGGGTTTGGGCCATCAAAACAGTGCCAGCTGTCACAAGTGAAGATTGCTGTGGGTCTGCCATTTCTATCACAAAAACCAACCTATATAGAAAGCTTACAGTTCCAACGCTTGATTCATAAATGCAACACTTGATTCATATCCAGGACAAATCCATTATTTCTGCTTTGCCACAATTATATAGGTGGTTAAACCTGGAAGTATACATGAGAGGATACAATGCTCTGGGCCCTGCTATTGTGATTTAAGCTGTACTGGAGCAGATATCTGAGGTAAATGGATGTAAAGTTCTTTTCACACTGGAAAGAATGTCAGCATGGAATTTTTTTAAATTAAAATTTCAACTGATCCCTGTACTTCAGGAATTATGCACCAACACTGTAGGTGCATAATTCCCATAAATTTCAAAGAAGAAAACAAACACTGCCGTACTTTACATTTAGGCCATTTTGTGAAATAAGGTTTTAACAATAAATTATTCACTTTCCTCCACTCAGCTGCAAGTGTAGGTGCACTTTTTATCCTGCCGCCATTGGCACCTTGGTACTTGGGCAAAGTGTCGGCAGAAATTTTTCTTCACGTAGGTGGACAGGGCACAGACGAGGAGCTTATAATTACCTTTATCTTACAGTTTTGTCAAAAATGAGTTAACACTGGAATGATTTGTGCTGTGTATTTTTGCTACATAACCAATTAAGCACTTGAAATGCCTCTTAAGGGGGAGGCTGGATGGCTCATCCTGGTAATCCCCGTGTCTGGTACTGCAGGGTGACAGCCTGGCTCTGGTGGTCCCTTCTCATGGAACGGTTTCAGTTAGCTGGGATAACCTGGGCTCTGTCCAAATCACAGCCAATCTAATGCGTCCTGTGCACTAGCATACTGTGTACTGGTTACTGCATACTAGTAGGCAACACGCAGTACGCCCAAAACATCATCCATACTACTATCAGCGAAAACCTGGAAATAAGTATATCAACCGGGGGTTTTAACAAGACTCCATCTTGAGAACGCCACCTACTTAAAGGGTAAGTAAACCCTAAAACCACTTTTTGTTTTGCCGATTGCTGATATATTTGGACATATCCACATGCTAGAGATTGATCCTGTTGCAAATCGCAACATTTCATCGCAATGCTTAGCATCATATTGGAAGAGTAGTGTATTTTGGATAACTAGCGCCACGGTGGTGAAACGTAGACTATTGCATTTGTAATTTACTATAGGCTGTTTTATAGTACGTGTGACGTGGCAGTACATGTGATGTCACACAAACTGGGTGCATCTGGCTATGCCCTTCCACCTTCCACTATAAATACGTTTTTGGTTTTTTTCCCCCCCAAATCCAGCAAGTTCTTGTAGGGAGGAGTATTTGTGTGAGCCACAGGCTATTGATAGAAAGAGTATAGCATAGGTGCCAACACATAGTTTGCTCGTATGAAATACGGTTTTTCCAACTTTTCAAAGGCAATACGGGAAATATATAGTCTAATACGTTTTTAATGAAAATTAGCCCCAGCAGCTAAATCTGGTACATTTTACCTTATGTTTATTAATGTGCATTATCCCTTTCTTAAATGAATAAACCTTTCTCTCTTTGTCCCTCTCGGCTATTCTCCCCATTTGTGAGGCCATTGGAAAAGCAAGTAGCGCATCAGGACTGATCTAAAAATGCACTTTATGACAACGAACCACAAAGACACAGTAGCCCACAAGATACCTCCGTTAGTTAACTTAGCGAACAGTTATGACTGGACAGTGTTCATGTTTATGCAGATTTGACCAAAATTTAATGTGGCTATATGACTCAATTTAGAGAAGTTACTACAAGTTTCATTGTAAATTAATTCATGGCTAATTTAGCAGTCTTTAATAACGTTAACTGTTACTTGAAAATTATCCAAATTAAGATGAGAGCTAGGTTTATATAACTATATGTAGCCTACATTATTTAAACCCTACCAGGGATTTCTACCTTACCATAGCACTGAATCGGCACTTGTTTAAGTTATTAACGATTTAATGTTATCAGCAGACCGAAACTCTGTGTCTGTTCTTGTACTCCTTGACCTAAGTGCAGCTTTTGATACAATAGATCATGAGATTCTACTGAAGAGACTCCAGGGCTGTGTTGTACTTAATGGTCAAGCACTTGCATGGTTCAGATCATACTTATACATTAGAAAGCAGTTTGTTAAATTAAATGAAGAAGTATCCAGTTACTCAGTAAGGAAATATGGTATTCCACAAGGATCAGTGCTAGGTCCAGTACTCTTTTCATTATACACTACTCAAAGAAATTAAGGGAACACTTAATCAACACAGTCAATTAAACCAAGTCAATTAAACTTCTGGGATATCGATCTGTCCAGTTAGGAAGCGTAAACGATTGTGAATCAATTTCACCTGCCTCGGTGCAAATTAAAGTGATGGACAGGAGAGGCAACAGCAAGACAACCCCCAAAAAGTAAATGGTTTTGCAGGTGGTGGTCACAGACCATTTCTCTCGCCTAGTTTTGCATTTTGCTAGTGCCCTTGTCACTACTGGTAGCATGAGGCGTTACCTGCAGCCCATTCAGGTTGCATAGGTAGTCCAGCTCCTCCAAGATGCCACATCCATACGTGCTGTCGCATGAAGGTTTGCTGTGTCTCCCAGCACAGTCTCAAGAGCTTGGAGGATACCGGGAGATGGGCCATTACACAAGAAGAGCTGGACAGGGCCGTAGAAGGGCAATAACCCAGCAGCAGGACCGGTATCTGCTCCTTTGTGCGAGGAGGAACAGGAGGAGCACTGCCAGAGCCCTACAAAATGACGTCCAGCAGGCTACTCGTGTGCATGTTTCTGACCAAACTGTCAGAAACAGACTCCATGAGGGTGGCATGAGGGCTCGACGTCCTGTAGTGGCACCTGTGCTCACAGCCCAGCACCGCGCAGCTCGATTGGCATTTGCCAGAGAACACCAGAATTGGCAGGTTTGCCATAGGCGCCCCGTTCTCTTCACAGGTGAGTGTATATGCTACCCCATGGGAATATTATTCGGGCACACGGGGTAGATTTTCACTGCTATGCGGACGATACGCAGATATACATTTCCATGAAACCCGGCGAGGCACTACCACTTTCTCGATTAGAGGCTTGTATTGCAGATATTAAAGCTTGGATGCTTTCTCATTTCCTGCCCCTAAACTCAGAGAAGACTGAAATGCTGGTTTTAGGTCCAAAAAAACAAAGGGAGAAATTGTGTACATCTACTTTAAATTTTGATAGTTGTTTAGTTGTTCCAAATTCAGCTGTGAAAGACCTAGGTGTTACTATAGATCCAGACCTAACCTTTAGCGCGCACATAAAAAAACATATCTAGAGTAGCTTTTTTTCAGTTAAGGAACATAGCTAAAATTAGGCAACTCCAATCAGAAGGGGACGCAGAGAAATTGATCCACGCTTTTGTTACGTCTAGGCTAGATTAAGTCCTTGCTAAATAATCTCCAGTTTGTGCAGAATGCAGCCGCTCGCATTTTGACTAGAACTAAGAAGTATGAGCATATTACCCCAGTGCTAGCATCGCTTCATTGGCTACCAATTTAGTATAGGACAGACTTTAAGGTCTTGTTTCTGACCTTTAAAAGGACTTGCGCCAGTGTATACATGTAATCTGCTTTTACCATACAAGCCGAAAAGATCACTTCGTTCCCAAAACACAGGCTACTTAGTAGTCCCTAGAATATCTAAAAACTTGATGGGTGGTAGAGCTTTCTCCTACAGACCCACTACCGTGGAACACCCGACCAAAATTTATAAGGGAATCAGACACAGTCTCAATATTTAAGTCTAGATTAAAAACGCACCTCTATGAGCAAGTTTATAACGAGCTGTAGTCTGGAGACAGGACTAGAGAAGCCTTTAGCCATAGAGTAATGTGGGGTGGCATCCTTTCCTTACTGTCACCGATCAACAACTGTGACCCCATCTTCCTGGGCTGGCTCTTGATAGGTGGGTGGGATTGTTTACCCTCTCATGACTGCATGGGTTCTCAAACTCTGTCTTCATAGCTATGCAGCCATAGATTACTCCTGGCGGGGGCACATGTCCAACCCCCACCCCCACCCCCACCCCCTCCCCCAGTCGGTGCTCTTGTTGCTCTATTACACTTTCCCAAACTGTTTTCTCTCTCTTTTTTTCTACATTCTGCCGGCGGGGCTTATGCCCCGCATCTCCAGAGTAGCTGTCAACTGGACTCTCACCTCTGCTGTCCGGCTTCCTCTCTGTCGACTCGCCGCTTGCGACTCCCCTCCTCACCACTGCTGCCCGGTTCCCCACCATAATTGCTGCCACATCTGTACTGCCATCTAGCTGCTGCTAATTCTATTAACATGGACATTGGCTGCTTTGACCATGCTGGTCATTAAGACCTAGACCCTGAGCCGATCAGAGGAGGATGGGTTCCCCCCTTGAGTCTGATTCCTCCCAAGGTTTCTTCCTAGCTACACCAGGGAGGTTTTCCTTGCCACTGTTGCCTTTGGCTTGATCTTGTGGGGGTTTAGGCTGGGTTTTTCTGTGAAGCGTATTGTGACAACTAAAAAAAAAACGTTTTAAAAAACGATTATTCTCCCTTTAATAATACCAAATAATGTATTTTTTTTATATTATAATAATGATGATTTTACCTTTACCTTTAAGGTAACAATACAAAACAACACAACTTCGCATGACAAGCTAAGCGTGTGACATGTAACGCGCAAAAAAACAAAAAAAAAAAAAAAAAAAAAATCCCAAATCAAAAAGTGGAGCAACGTCATGTTCAGTGATGAATCAAACTTCTGATGGCGGATGCATCAGAATGGCGGTCTGGGACGAGGAACGTGACGGAGTGGACTATATGCAGAGCGCTGCACAGAGGACACAGGACACAATGGGGGCATGGTGGTGGGGGGGGGTGGGGCTTTCTCTCACAGCAAATCTCAAAAACAGGTCAAAATTGAATGGCTCAATCAAAGAGGCAATCTCAATGCAGTGAGATATCGATGCGATTCTGGCCCCATCTCCAGATCTCTGGGATAACTCCATCCTCCAGGATGGGAACTCCCCCCCCTGACACGCTCTCGCCCACAGAGAGAGATCAGATCACAGAGAGTGGAGAGATGGAGGATGGGGAGGCCTGCCGTGTGTCCAACCCAATCCCCAATTGAACACTTTTGATCAGCTTGGGATCAGGTACGTGCCACTGTTGCCCAACGCAACCATGTTGGCTGACTTGCGACAAAAATCCTTTGCGGAAAGGAATGCCATCCCCCCCATGTGTGTTGTGTGCCAGTGTGTGACCAACCAGATGAGGAGGAGGTGTGAGGAGTGTGCTGCGTATGGATCTTCATCTTCCACACGCTCCCTGACAGTGTAAAGTGTAAAATGAAAAAAATAATAAAATAAAAAAAATTGTTTTTTTTTTTTTTTTTTACTGTGTGAGAGTGAGTGCAATCATCCCACCACCAAGCAACTCAAAAAAGAGAGTGAATACCACAAAAAAGAGAAATGCAGGGGATTTTTTTTTTTTTTTTTTTGGCCGCTACCCACACGGTGTGTTGTGTGTTGTTCCGAACGCACACGATCCTTAAGTTAGTTGTACTCGTGTAAAGGTGACGAAATCAGGCTTTCCAACGAATAAATATAAATACAATACAATATTATATTAGGGGGGGGAATAATCGACCGAAATAACGTTTCCAAACTTTTTTTGAGGAGTTTAGTTGTGAAATGCGCTATATAAATAAATATTGATTTAATGTTAACGTAGCCTATTTGTATCTAAGGCTATCAAAACTGTTATGTAGTAAGATAGAAAAACAGAAAAAACATGCCACAGGCTCATACAACACAACATCATTTAGGAAATTGTGGTATCCATCTATGTAACTCTCCTGCACTGGGTTGTAAGTATGTGGGGTCAGTCATGTGGGATGTCTCTGTGAACTTGAATCAGACAAATAACTGTGGTGGATAATGTGGTTTTGGTGAATTTGTAGTTTTGTCGGCGTGAAAATAAGGGCAGCTCTCTCCGGGGGTTGACAGCTATGTGATGGGATACATAGAAAGTGGGGAAACTAGTAAGCCTATGGGGCATGGGCAACCCTACAGTATGTAATTGTTGCTAGAAAAGTCTCTTCTAATCGCAAACAGGGTTATCCTGATCTATCATCCCCTAGCACTCCCGAAACCTCGCCCATTCTCCAGGTCTCCGCCTCTGCCACGGCCGCTGCGCCAGGCTCAGCAGCCGGAGTGAGCGGCTTGAACAAAACAAATTATGGCAGTGAATGAGCATACACGTGAAAAATAAATAGGGTGTGGCTTGCTAACTCGAGCCCAACCCTTTCATGAGTCTTTCCCACCCCCAATTTAGGCATTTTTTGAAAGGCATGGTTGCTCTGAAACGGCCCGTTTAGTTACCCTTTAACTTCCTCCTCCAGTGTACTCAACAAGCATACTCAATAGTATGGAAGGGTGTTGATTTGGCGCACCGGCGCCCTCGGCTGGTCAACTGGGCATGTGTGTTGAAAATCTCAAATGTGTTAAAACTGAGGTAATACAAAACAATGTGATAAGGGGTTTTAAGGCACGTTTTTAGCCAACACTTCACATCAACAAATGATCCAGTCTGCAGATAAAAGCACACAATTTAAAGCGCTTGGTAAGGAATGACAGAACTGCCGTTGGGTCCTGCAAGCACCTCTGGACAATATTTAGCTTTAGAAAGTGCGCAGTGAATGGAACAACCTTGTGACTCACAGTCAAGCACAAAGCTTTAACCCAAGGCTGAAGTGTGACGGGTCTAATATTCAAACCGTCCGTCGGTTTGAATGGTCTCTCCCAGAAGTCCCTGAAACGGAACAGATGATGTCACAGCCCCTGCTCTGGGTTTATTGTCATTCTGAACTCCAGGGTTTGTCATGCTTCCGGGGGCTCTATGATTGAGCCGAGAGGAAATCCCACGTACCCTGACACACACTGTACACAACATAATACTCCTCTCCACTACGCTTCATAAAATTCTTCAAGCATTAGCGAGGTATACACACATATACCGCAACATACGCAAATCGTTATGCAACACACGGTGGTTTCTCCCCTCAGAACCACGTCATTCCAATTCTAGAAGTCGGAGCATCACAAAAAAATTACCTTCAAACATGGATATTTGCTCATTGATGAGGATTAACTTTAGCCCCTTAACTAACTGGCACACTAAACATCCGAGTAGGCCGTTGTTATTTTAAATATCGTGTCCAGTTTGCGTCACTTAATAATTCTACTAAAATGTATGGCTTTGCATCTCGGTTTGTGATGCAGAATCCCACAAAACATCACTTGGGAGAGAGGAGGTGAAATCTAAACAAATATTTAGCTTGTAAAACAGAGACACCTAGTGACCATTCAGAAGAATTATCTACCTGTATACTAATGAGTAACAGTTTGACTATCTGGGAAAAGGGAAAATGCTTTGTAGTAGAAGCAGATATTATTCTTTGCTCCTTTTGGTTTAATGCAGTGCTACAGCTACTACTGTAAGAGTGTTAACATTGTAACAGCTGCTATTGTTTCACCCTGCAAGGTGTAGATCAATGTTCTTAACCGAACATTCTAATGCTGATGTCACAATTACTAACGGTAATTGAAAGCAATGGGGTTCTAGAACACTGACTTGACGACCCTCTTGGCACAATAAACGCCTTACTTTTTTTCCAGACCAATGCCCCCAAACAGACGCAAACCAAACATTTTTTTTATTTTTATTTCCATAATTCCAACTTTATGCTTATTTGCCTTTTTTGTTTTTCAAATGAATTTGCTTAATATATTTTTACCAATTTAATTTAATATACACAATATACAGTAAAAAAACAAAAACTCATATTGGCGCAACACATGTGTACACAAGATGCGCTGCACTGCATGTTGGAGGAAATTCGTGATCTGGTGGTTTTTTGTGGAATTGGCAGTGGTGGTTTGGACATCTCGGGACACTGGGGGGGGGTTTTTTGGACTTTTAATTGTGCTTTTCTTTCATTCATTCATTGATTGATTCACTTTGATTCTTTGTGTCTTTGTGTGTTGTCTGTGTTGATGTCTTTTTGTGTTTGTTGCTTTGCTGTTGTTGTCTTTTTTGTTGCTGCTAATAAAAGTTTATTGTATATACTCTATAATATTAAAAAAAATAAAATCTTAAATAATATATAAAACAAATAAAATAATAGTAATTATATATTATTACGTATAAGTAAACCCGTAAAAGTAAAAACCAAACCCTCCAAATCTGGAAACAAGCATGAAGTTGCTGAAGAGTGTTTCTGTTAGAGTTTTCCAGTTAGGGGTTTTGCTAGTATATCCAGCTGTAGTATAAGTAGTGTAAAAGTGCTTGTGGCTTAATTAAAGTTTAAATAGTAAAGTAAGGTGCAATGTAAAGTTAGTTATCAGCAATAGCAAAGCTTACAGTAGCATAACATAATATAATATATTTTTTTTTTTTTAGGGATTATAGAATATTATAACTTTTAAAAGGCAAAATACAAATAAACATAAACACATAAAGTACAAAAAACATCAACATCATTTACACATATTATTTATATTATCATTATTTCTTTATATTTCATTTTTGCTCTCTTCTGGATTCATTTTCTCCATTTCGCCCTCTTCTGCTGTGCACAATAGATTCAGTTTACTCAATCCAGCATCTATTTTAATGTTTTTAGTACAATTTGCCAAAATTAACAGTTAATAATAACAAATTCAATGTACATTGCAAATTATTTCAAGTTCAAATGAAATATGTTCTTAGGTTACACATTAATTTAACATAATTACATTATGTTCGTACATTCGCAGCAACTATTCTACAGCTACATATATTAAATTAGCTACTAAACTAGCGATTTTTAAAACTTTAACTTTTTTAAACATTAGAAAAATTAACAACATAAACATTAGGTATTAATTTTATGTATTAACTGGCTAAATTTGTATATAAATTAATAATTAAATAATTAATGATAACGAATATGAGCCTATGCTCTGATCTGCCTTGCTGTGCTGTGCTCTAAAAATCAGCTCGTCACTCACTGCTTTCACCACCCTTTCTCTTTCTTTTTTCGTTAAAATTTAGTTAGTTAAAATTGCCTGTGGTGGGGTGTTTAGCTGGTACTCAAATTATCAATTATCTCAATTTAAATTTTTTTTTTTTTTTCCAGTTTTTTTCGCAACATCATACGCAGTTGCAGCAAGTTCATCGTCATTGGACAGCACAATCATAGTAGCGTAGCATCGAAACTCGTTTTAAATGGTACGCGAACACACGACGTCAACGTGTAACGTTAAAGCGTCTCTGTTAGGGTGGGTCCTCAAAAATGCGCGCGCGTCCTAACCAACATTGGTAAACGACAGTTCTAGTTCTATGTGACAGGCCTCTATTGCGACTTAGTATGGTGGTCAGATGTCAGTCAGGTATATTATAGACGTCATGTTAAGATTTATTTTTAGCTCGCAGCACACTTCTAACATTGGTTGCAGAAAGACAAAATACATCAATGTCTTAAAGAAAAACTGAGACCAATTGCTTTACTTTATTCAAATTGCATTCAAGCTTTGAAGCAATCTCCAATGACCTTGGATGAAAAGTCATGCTTTTAATTCTATTCAAGGTCGTCTCCGCACCTCGCTGACACAGGCTAACTCCTGAGTTAACTCTGCCAGTGGTGACCACTTACACACTGCCCACACAGGCCTTACTTCAGAGTGAGGACATTGTGTATCCCAGTTTCCCCATTCCGTTAAAAATAAAAGGAGTTAGAAAGAGAAGCCAGATAAAACCTGCCATATATGACAGTGACTAACAAATATCTCCTGCCCACAACAAATTTCAAAAGCTTCTGTAACCACTTTAATTATCATGCATCGCCTCCTTCCAAAATATTTTATGTGCCTTATGAGTCACGAAGAATGTTTCAACGGTACAGAGTAATGGAACTAAATGTAATCGGGCATCTAGTGCACAACTGTATTGTTTATTAAGAATATTTTCATTCCTGATTGCTGGGCAACTTTCAAACAAGGTACTAGAATACTGCGCATTGTGAAGGTCATTTCCAACACGTATGAAGCTGGCATCGAGCATTTTCTCCACATAATCACAGAGCTGTGTTTCTGCTGGTCAGCTGCCGGTCGATTTCACCCAAGTGAATCAAAACTAGATGACCTCAGTCAATTTGGTTAAGTATACATTAATCACACAATGCTAATTTGTATCCAAAATTACATATATAAAGACAGATAGATAGATGTGCATTGTAACCTGGATCAGATAAGACTCTCTTGAATCTCTCATCTGTGGACTGTGGACCAAACTAAAGTAGGCCAGACATGTTCAAGTGTCTATTCGAAAATGGGAACGCTCACTTGAGCCGCCCATCAGGAAAGTGAGAAAACCTCTACACAAATCTCCCTGAGAGAGCGGGATAGGAGGGACAGGGTTCCTTGGGTGTGTGTGTGTGTGTGTGTGTGAAACATTTTAATACAGCCTACGTTATATAAAGAGCCTTCTAAACATTAAATGTCTCTAAAGCAGGCTCTCTGGATGCATTTCCATAGGGTGGGGGGGGGGGGGGCAAAGCCATTGCCCAATAGTCGTAAGATTGCCCACAGTGGCCATTTTAATCAACAGATTTGTTTTCAGAGCCTTTAAACATGCAGCCGATTGTAGGTGTGAAGCCGATTGCAGGTGTGAAGCAGATTGCAGGTGTGAAGCAGATTGCAGGTGTGAAGCAGATTGCAGGTATGAAGCAGATTGCAGGTATGAAGCAGGGTGCAGGTATGAAGCAGGTTGCAGGTATGAAGCAGATTGCAGGTATGAAGGTATGAAGCAGATTGCAGGTATGAAGCAGGCTGCAGGTATGAAGCAGGGTGCAGGTATGAAGCAGATTGCAGGTATGAAGCAGGTTGCAGGTATGAAGCAGATTGCAGGTATGAAGCAGGTTGCAAGTGTGAAGCAGGGTGCCGGTATGAAGCAGATTGCAGGTATGAAGCAGGTTGCAGGTGTGAAGCAGGCTGCAGGTATGAAGCAGGGTGCCGGTATGAAGCAGATTGCAGGTATGAAGCAGATTGCAGGTATGAAGCAGGGTGCCGGTATGAAGCAGGTTGCAGGTATGAAGCAGGGTGCAGGTATGAAGCAGGGTGCAGGTATGAAGCAGGCTGCAGGTGTGAAGCAGGCTGAAGTTGTCGGGCAGCTCTGACAGAGTCTCCCATGTTTTCCCTTAAACACGGGGGCTGTTTATCTGGGAAGGACAGTCATCCCAGAATTCAAGGGTAGGTCTGGTCTTCACATGCAGTTAATGAAAATCAAACAAACATGCATAGCATTTTTTTTTTTTATGAAAAAATGAAAATAATTTAGATTATGTGTAAATAATAATTAACGTATTCCTCAGCTAGACGAGAGTTTGCCGTGCGTAAACACCTCTGTGTGGAAAAGTGGTTGTTGATTTGCTCTTTCCTACAGCAGTTCACTTCCTCACATTGTGTAGGACTAGGTCCCTGGACAATTCTATTTTAAGAAAAGCAACATGCACAATAAAACTACGCAACAACAAGCCCACAAACAGACATCAAAGATGGCATAAGCCTGACATACCAAAATTCTGAATAATTATTGCAGTGTTATTTATGTCAGTCCACTAACAACCATCCATTTTTATTAGGGGTGGGGACAATGCACCGATGCATCGATCTGAATGTGTAAATACAACTGCATCGATCTGTAAAATTAGAATTGATAAGCATCGATTAATATCGCATTTTAAATGAATGTGCACATGTATTCATTTATTCCAAAAAAAAAAAAAATTTAATTATTTAAAATATATATTTCTGAGACACGACTACTTTTAAAACTGTTTTGACCAGCTTCAATCCATGTTTCTGCTCCAACCCCCACGTAAGCGTGAGCGAAATGGCAAGCTGCGTGCTCGCTGGGTGCGACAAAAGAGACAGAAACTTATGAATGTTCCGAACAGAAAATCAGTGGTATGGAAGCATTTCGGGTTTAGAAAGAAGGAGGGTGTACTTGACAAAACCGCTGCAATATGCAAGATCTGCTAAGTAGAAGATACACAGGCAACACCACAAACATGATAAACCATTTGAGCCGACGACACACCAATGACGTGAAGGACAGCAAGCGGGTTAGCAAGCTAAACTCGGGAGTCATTGAGACTAACCCTGAGTTTCCTGGAGAAATGGCCAAGCAGTTCTATTTTTTTGTATAATTGTTTTTATTAGTTTTTATACACATACCGTGTCCAGACAGTTAATTGTAAAGTGCTTTCTGATATTTAAATGTAAACCATTTTCTATTCAAAATCAAGTAGACGTTAGAGACAAAAAACTAAAATAGTAAGACTATTTCCAATGTCTTACGTCTAATTAATTATTACTACGTTAACTGTCCGATTCACTTAATGCATGTCGTGGAACCTAGATACACCATACCATGCAGAAAACATTTTAGTGAAAAATGTATACCTGCTCTGTATGAAGAGGTGAAGAAAACTGTTCGACTGTCCTTGCAAAACGCTACGAGAGTAGCTTTAACTACGGATGGATGGGCATCTTGCTCCACCGAAGTTCTAGATCGTACTAAGATTTAGGAAAGTACTATGCATGACACTAACCTATAGGCTATTTAATTTTTCTTGGCCCAGTTTAGTAATTGTTATACATTTTGCCATTTTCATTTTGTAAATAAAGGAAATGTATTAGTGTACCATGTCTGACACTGTTTGAAAAACAATAACCTATAGGGCGACTTTAAAAATACACTGTTAGTCATGTTTTATTGCTGCATTTTTGCTGCAGACAGCTGCAAAATATATGGCATGCCTTAACAATAAACATAATTCTGTGAACTTGGCGTAAGGTTCTAACTGAATAATTACTGCTGAATGTATCGGTATCAAATCACATTAGCATACCTATTACATTTTTTAAAAGTATCAAAATTAATCGAACCGAATCTTATCGAATCGAATCGTGGTCAAATGTAAGATGTTATGATGCATCGAACCTTTGCCTAAAGAATCGGAATCGAATCGTTATGGGATTGAATCGTCCCACCCCTAATTTTTATGCAACCAATGTTTTCCTTCACACCATTCAGGAATTGGGAGTTGCAACGCCCATTGTGGTGATTTGGGTGTGGAAAGAGGAACCATGACTTCAATCAACCACCCCCCCCAAAAGAACTACAGAGGGACGGCAGGATCATGCCCATTAGTGTGGAGCAGGGATTGGCAAGCCCAATAATTTACATGATCTGATATTTTAGCTATATTCCGTGATATGAACAGCAGCTGATGAATGTTCTTGTGCCTGGATTCATGTATTGTAGAGTTTTATTGTGGTCTAATTTACGAGTGAATCGGTGACCATCCCCATGGTGTGGAGCACGGCTTGCTGATGCCCTCATAGTTAGTAAATGGAAAGGTTTATATAATGTACTTGCCCTGACAGGTAATCTGATGAGATCCCAGCATATTAAAATATCTTTAAACCTGTCAGAGGTACACATCTGAAGACCAGTCCTGCGGTTTAAAAATGTATTATTTGCGAGTATCGCACAATGCGTGGGAGTCTTTTGCTATGAAAAGGGAGGTTTGGTCAGAAGCAGAATAGGAAAAACTGACACAGAGAAAAATATGTTATGCTTTATACATTAGTGTGGGGCTGAAAGCAAAGCTGTTTTTTGTTTGTTGCGCATTACTCAATAGCAATCTAATGGCTAAGTGTCATAAGCTTAAACATGCCAGATATACTTTAATAAATGACATAAACCCCTTACCTTTTTGTCTCTGTCTTTGCTGCGCTTTCCATTCTGTTGGTCCCCAAACGCCTTATCTGCTGAAAAGAGCTTTTTGGCCCATTCGTCCTTGTGAGTGGTGAGCCTGGAAGGCCGGGCTATCTCCCCCGCCGCCATGTACCTATCCGCTGGGATCTTGCTCATGGGGGGAGGCAGGGTGCTGCAGTTGGCGCTGGACCAGCCGTCGGTGGACTCGGCGTAGGACTCCTGGTCGCTGGCGTTGCCCTGCCGCCAGTCCTGCAGGACGTGCACGGGGAGCCAGCGCTGCCCGCCACCATGGGCAGCTCCGGCGGCGCCCACTTTCTTACCGTTGGGATAATGAGGATGCCGGGGCTGGACCGGCATCGCGGAGGGCCCCAGAGGTCTACCGTGGAGCAGGGGGGGATCGGGGTGGGCCAGCTCGGAGAGGTGAAACTTCCCTTCTTGTTCGTAGCGGTATCCGTTGCGGAGCGTCGCGGCCTGGCTGGGGTGCCGGGCCTGCGTGCTCTCCCACAGGCCATTGGGAACGTGTCTGCCGGAGCCGCTCCCCAGGTCGACCAGGAGAACCCTGTTGCTCTTCTCCTCGGGCAGGAAGTTCCCGATGCCACTGTCACTGTTGCTGCTGGTGCTGTTGTTCTGCTGGGCGTCCAGGTCGCCGTCAGCGACGGCCCTGGCCCTCATGCCCTCGATCGACTCCCCCATGTCCCGATAAAGCACGGAGACGAACTGCAGAAGAGGCTGCGACATCGGAGGAAATTCCAGGCAGCCGTTGGTGTCCGGATCCGGGGTGCACTCGAAGCCGAAGCGTCTCGCGATGCCTTGGTGAACCTTGTGGGGACAGAGGTCCGGGTCTACGATGAAGACGTGGCAGGACGTCCTCAGGCCACCTTCGTCCTCTCGCGCCAGCCCGCAGTCGTCCGTGACCTGCATGGTGACCAAACCGAAAAAGCGCCTGTCGTCCGGGCACATGGCGCTGAAGGCCAGCTTCTCGGCGGGGTAGGTGGCGAGAACGGCTCCCTTGTCGTTCCACAGCTGAATGCAGTCGTACATTATCTTCATCATCACCAGCGAGTGGATCTTTTGCTCGGCCCTCAGGCGCCTCATGCAGCCGCGGATGGCCTGCAGGCTGTCGCTCTCCATGTTTCCGCCGGTGGAGGCCAATTCGATGGAGCCCAGGTACCCGACGATCATCCCCACGTTCAGAACGCTGGCATCCAATGCAAAATCCTCCTGGTTTTCAAAGACGCCGACAAATACGGAGTCGTCGTTCAGGACTTGGGCCATTTCCTCCTCTGAAAGCAGGTCTGGGTTGCTTTTTGAACTGCAGTTCCGGGTCCTGCAGGAGAAGTCTGGTTCTGATAGCGGCCTCGGTTTGGCTGGGGCGGCTCTTTCTAAGCTGCCAGAGGAATGACTGGAGTTATCAAAGATCATGTTAAAAATGCCCCCTGACTGCATCTCTGCAACAACCCTCTCCGCCCTGTTGATCCCCAAGGTTTTCGAATCCATCTTTGGCTTGAGCCAGTAGCTTTTGGTTTCGTGAAAGCCAAACTCTTCGTCGCTGGAGCAAGAGTCCCGGTGAGCGCCGCCTTCCTCGATGACTAAATGCAGAACCCCCGAGCACCGGCCAATCAGCTTCACCACGTCCTCATGAGATGCTTTTGACACGTTGACATCGTTCACACTCAGGATCTGATCGCCTGACTTCAGCCCTACATAGTCAGCGGGGCTGCCTTTCAGAATGCTACTCAAAAGACAGGGAGCTTGTCCATACAGGGTGAATCCGTACCCCGACCTCCCTCGTGCCACTTCTAAACTTCTGACCCGGGCCACAGAATGCAAATTAAGCCGCTTCTTTGCAGTCTCAGCTTGCCTGAACATTTTTCACTTCTCACTTCTAACAAGGGTTTCACAAACGCAGAGCAGAACTAAATGTAGTGCATGAATGTCACCGTTATTTTAGAGCCACCACCAATAAAGTTTACAGTCATCCTGGCACTAGAAAGGGGAGTTCACAGGGTACCTTTAAAAAAGAAAAAAAGAAAAAAAAAAGATTACAACAGTATCCATGACAACGGTCACCACTACTCAATCTCTTATATATTCCAGTCTGAACAATTATAGTGAATAAATAACACAATTACTGCATTATTACAAACACACACAGCTTATAAACCTGCAGAGGCATATACCCTTTCGTCATTATATTATTATTATTATTACTACAAATACACATCCCGTTTCAAGTTTAAATTTGCAAGAAATTAGGCAAATGCAGGACACGGTGTACAGAAAAACGCAATTTATGAATACTAGTAATATTAAGCTGTAGGCAGCAGTTTAAAAACCCATAAAAACACCTTTGATATAGATATATGTTGCAAAAGCCATTTTGAAAATACACTTCTTGCTTAGGCATTGTGTAAAAGATGACAGCAGCGGACTTCGCACGCCCAATTTTTTTGTTTTGCATTTTTCCTGCGATCAGTGTTGCAACTTGTAAGTAGTGCTCATAAAGTCAAGACGTTGCAGGGTTCAACGCATATACCGTAGAATAATATGTTCAACATCATGCTAAAAGTCTACTTATATTCAGGATGAGAGGCAACGATCACACCTGCTACTAACACACAAACTGCAATGCAACCATCCCCTGTCCACTTGCAAACAGCCATAAGCTAATTAATTAGTTCAAAGGTTAGTTGATTTTGCCTATTGAACAAGGACACAGCCAAATAGGCAACTGCCGAGCTTAAGTTAAGTGTAAGTTATCACACCTCTTGGAACACAACACAGCCTGCACAAATTATAGCTGGCGCGAGCTATTTATTTAACGTTATCGTTTTCTAACTAAGTTGACACTTAACGTTATAGCGACTAAGTTACGTCTTATGATCGAGTAAAGTTTTAGCACAATAACAGTTAGTTCAGTTGGATAGCTAGCGTTATAACTTAGTTCGCAATAAAAATAGCAGGCGATATAAAGTTGTTTGATACTTTGGCTGGCTGGCTAGCTTACAAATTGCCAACAAGCCAGTTTAACATGGGCTGCTATTCTTGCTACGTTAGCAAAATGCTATGTAGCCTCAGCCGTTAACTTCAAAATAACGTTAGGTCTCACCGCCATCTGTGCGAATTAATTCAAGTTCGTTCAAATTAACCGTTTATTTGCGGATCTTGTTCATAATCGCCGACGTGGACTAATTTATACACTTCTGACTAACTTTTTATCTTCTGTAACTCTGAAATCCATAGTTTAACTAACTTATATATCCCACAGTGATTCCTGTGTTTGAGCGCGTCTCCCCGCCTCCATTTTCATCCCATTGTTGGAATCACAGCGTCACCCTTGGCAACCATGACTTTGCTCGCGTTCCATTCGTCCCGTGCGCTGTCATTCACATTTGACGCGTATCTATTGTTTGCAGTGTAACCGAAATGAAATGCCAGCTGGATTAGCTTGACGCTTTGGTCAGAGACGGTCTCTGGCTTAGTATTCTATGGAAACCTTTAATATCAATACTGTAGACTAGAGAGAATTGTCATGACTAATGCAACTTTCCACATGAAACTGACCGCTTGCCACTCGATCTCCATAACAATCTACTTTCTATGTGTCACCAACGTTGCAAATTAGCTGGCTTGCTACCGACCCAACTTACAATCTTGTGCTGCCCATGCACATGCAAGTTAATGTTACATGCAATTAGCTAGCTATCTAACTAGACATTTTGATAGTGTATCACAGGGCTAAATATAAAGTGACGAGACAATAGCTAATTTGCACTGCTTAGAAGCATGTTCGGCGTGTCGCTAGATACGCATATGATGTATACAAACAAGAACCACATTACTGTTTCTTTTTAAACGTCAGCAAATTATTTTTTAACCTTAGTAGCGCATTACACATCTGAATATTGTTGCAATGTCAAAGCACGCTGCCCTATAAAATACATTTGCGCAGTGCTGCTGTTAATGCAGTATATACAGCACGGCTTGCAGTATAAGTATTTAGCCGTTTAGTCTCCCTGGGCGCTACTTTTAGCCATAGTATAGTAAACAAAGAGCCAACAAGTGGGCATAGTGCAGTAACGGTTACACGGCTGCAGTCACCGTCACGTGACTCCGGCGGTAGCCGCGACCAAAGACACGGAGAAAACAAGTATGTTCTCCCACTGGGAGTGGCAAGCATCGTGCTTTAAATCGCGATAACATCTGTAGCCTATTCTTATTATTTAATGATCCAATGAATGAAAGCATGTTTACCTTATAGTGTGAGAGATTTGCTAAAAAGGTTAATGCACGTTTAATTAAATCAAATTTACAGCTTTGGCCTTGACAAAGCTACATTTTATTTTTCCTTGTTTTCTCTCAGCTCAGTTGACAATTAGATGTAAAGCAATTTTCCTTGATTTATGAAAAGAGCCTCTGGAAGAACAATTCCCCCAGGAGAAAGTGTTCTTGTCAGTCTGAAGCATAATTTAATGACATTTCACTTTTCCTACCTGAAATTATTAGAGCTCATCCCATATTGTTTTTAGTTAGGCCTACATCACATATACTGAACAAAAATATAAACGCAACACTTTTATTTTTGCTGCAAATTTTTATGCGTTGAAATAAGATATCAAATGTTTTTTTCTATGCGCACAAAAAGCTTATTTCTCAAAAATTTAGCCCACAAATTTGTTTACATCGCTGTTGGCTAGCATTTCTCTTTTGTCAAGATAATCCATCTCTTGCTCAGGTGTGGCATATCAAGATGCTGATTCAAAGCCTTGATCACTACACAAGTAGTTTTATTAACCTTATGATGGGGTCAATAAAAGGCCACCCTAAAATGTTGAGTTTTTGTTGTACAACACTTTGCCTCAAGATTGAAGAGATTGTGCAATTGGCATGCTGACTGCAGGAATGTCCTGTAGAGCTGTTGCCAGAGTAATGAATGTTAATTTCTCCACCATTAGCCGTCTCCAGCATTGTGTCCAACCAGCCTCACAACTGCAGACCACGTGTAACCATGCCAGCCCAGGACCGCCTCATCCGAATTCTTCACCTGCGGGATCGTCTGAGAGCAGCCACACGGACAGCTCATGAAACAGTTGGTTTACGCAACCAAAGAATTTCTGCACATACTGTCAGAAATCGCCTCAGGGAAGCTCATCTGCGTGCTCGACGTCCTCACCGGGGTCTTGATTTGACTGCAGGTCGGCGTCACAATCGACGTGACGCCGACCTTCAATGGCCACTGGCACGCTGGAGAGCGGTCCTCTTCACTGATGAATCACGGTCTCAACTGTACAGGGCAGATTGCAGGCAGCGTGTATGGCCTCACGTGGGTGAGCGATTTGCTGATGTCAACATTGTGAACAGAGTGGCCCATGGTGGTGGTGGGGTGTTGGTATGAGCAGGCATATCCTACGGGCAGCGAACTCAAGTGCATTTTATCCATGGAAATTTGAATGCACAGAGATACTGTGATGAGATCCTGAGGCCCATTGTCGTGCCATTCATCCAACGCCATCAGCTCATTTTTCAGCTTGACAATGCACGGCCCCATGTCGCAAGGATCTGTACACAATTCCTGGCAGCTGAAAATGTCCCAGTTCTTCCATGGCCTGCATACTCACCAGACATGTCACCCATTGAGCATGTTTGGGATGCTCTGGACTGGCGCATACGACAGCGTGTTCCAGTTTCCACGAATATCCAACAACTTCATACAGCTATTGAAGAGGAGTGGGACAACATTCCACAGGCTACAATCAACAATCTGATCAATTCTATGTGAAGGAGATGTGTCGCGTTGCATGAGGCAAATGGTGGTCATACAAGATACTGATTGGTATTCTGTTCATTACATGGTGCCTTTTCTTTTTTGGGGAATCTGACCAACAAATGATTCTCTGTATCCCCAATCACATGAAATCAATAAATGCCTAATGAATATATTTCAGTTGACTGATTTATGTTTATTACTTTTGAACTCAATAAAAAAAATTTAATTGGCGAGTGTTGCGTTTATATTTTTGTTCAGTGTATATCAAAGTAAACAGATTGCCTGACGTGCCACAATGTTCAAGATTCATTCTTTTCTCAAGATTTTTTGTTACTGCAAAATTAATCGGGCATATTGTCATTAATATTAAATTGTTTGAATGTGTCCTTTTTATGCCATGAAGAAACTTGGAAATTTTAACTTGTGTAGGCGGAAACAAACGGATGAAAAACCATTTCTAACAAAATTAAGAAACTTTTCTTTTTTTTAAAGTCTTAGCATTACAATGTCTTAAATGAGTCATGTAGTGTACCTAACACATCTTCAACTATAAATACAAAGCACATGAGATAAGGGCTTGTTGCGTTCATATTGATTTTATATGGATATTCTGACATGTTGCTATTCAAACATATCTAGAACGGATCAGAATTTCCATTGGTTGTACATGCTGAAGAGTAATATTCCCCTCCAAGAATTTAGAAATGAATGAATGCATTTGGTATATTTTTGGCTACATTGAAAAAAAAAAAAGAAGAAGAAGAAAAAAAAAGATTTATCACTGGGACACGTGGCAGAGTACTTTGCAGCTCTTTTCTTTGGCCCAACTCCAGGCCTGGGGGCTGACGGGCCCTCTCAGGCCTGACCGTGGCCCGGTTCCTTGATCCCGGCGTGGGGCCAGGTGGTGGGCTGGACGGGCGGAGAGATCATCTTCTCCAGCAGGTTCATCATTCGCTCCTGTAGCTGCAGACTCTGCACCTGCAGGAAGTTCTGCTGGTGCATGACCCGTCGCACCTCCCTGCACGTCTCCTCCACCGCCCGGCTCACCTTCCGCTGCTCCTGCAACATGGCCTCCAGCACCTTGAGCTTCTTCTTCTTCAGGCTGGACCGCAGAACCTTCTTCCTCTTCACTGCCACCGGCTGTGACCTGCAATGAGCCTGCTCGTTTTAACCCTTTCAAGAGTAGGTTTTTTATTTTTTTTCATCAAAACTCTAAACCAGTGTTCTAGTTCTAAGAACATTCTAACCACATGTTTGTGATTTGACACCTTAAACAGGTTGATATTACCTCCTAAATTTCCTACGCATACTTGATTTATTTGCATGCATTGGCAGTCATTGTGTAATGTGCTGTGGGGCGGGGTGCAATGGTGACAGAGGTACCAAATCATGATTTCTGGATGAGCAATTAGTTCACATAACACAGAACATCACCACCCAATCTAAAAGTTAACTTCTGATTGGCCACTCAGTACATAGTTGCACTGGTCATTTGGAGTGCACTGGTTGGACTCCAAATTACCAAAACCAAATCCTCTTTTAATAGGTAGTATAAGAAATACACATCTTTCAGAAGAAAACCCTTATTAACTCACTCACTGTGAATCTCAACTGGATCGGCATCATAGCATTTGATTCGTTTTGCATATCACCATTACAAAATCATCTTACCATTACAAAATCATCTTACCATTACAAAATCATCTTACTATTAAAAAATCTAATCATGATTGTGATTGCACAGGGTTGTTAAGTGACAATTCATTAGATGATAAGGCCACTACATCTAGATTTTAGTGATTCTAATTAAAGCCAGAAAAGCCTTTCTGGCCTCATGAACTGACAAGGGAAGACTTGAATTCAAACAGGTCTCACAGCCGATGCGGTGACAAGCCTCACTGTGGTGTGCATATGCATGTGTTTGTAACAATATAAAATTAGCTGTATACAAACATTTTTTCCCCCAATTACATTCTGTAGCACAAGCTGAAAGTTCTGTACTCAATCAAAACATTATAGTCATTGCTCAGACTAAGAAAACACATTTAATAAGATCAATTAAAAACAATAAGTAAAGGGAAATAACTCCTGGTCAAATCTGTATAGGAATGCTGCAAATCCAGCATTCCTTAGCTTGAGTAGTAAAATATGCTTTTGAGCTTGAGTGGGTAAAATAAGCTAGCTCCTCCCTTCCAGGAGCGAGCGGCATTCTTTAGTGATTAGCGTTCCTAATAAACCTCCGTTACCTGGACTCCAGAGACTGCAGGCTGCCAGAGGTGTCCGAACCCTCCACCTCCTCCTGCCGCTCCCGCTCGTCGGAGGAGCCCGTGTACTCCGGCAGGAGCCCCGTGGGAGAGGCGGTGGGGTGTGAGGGAGAAGCCTCCGCGTGGGACGTGGATGGGCCGGACTGCTGGAAATCGAAGGCGTGCGGCCTGCAGAGATCGGGGGCCTTAAGCAGTATTTTATCGATGGCCTTGAAGTAGGGCCAGTCCGGCGGCGAAGCCACTCCACTGCTTGTGCACTTCATTTTCCTGTCAAGGTGAGGAGGGGGGAAACATGTGCTTCACAAACAGCCCATCTCAGTCCTGCCTTTGTCAGGAGAAATATAATAAAGGAGTTTTTCTTGACACTTTTAGTATGAGATTCTTGCCCTTTTTGGTGACTTAAATAAAATTACTTGAATGAAAATGAAAGATCTCGACACACAACTGTCCACAGCCATGCAGGGCACAAACTTTTGTAAACACAGGTTATGGAGAGTTCCTGTAAACATGCACTGCTTAACAGTGGTTATGGGATGTCATCAGAGAATAGAAAGCAAGCATTCCGGTTTGTCCAGGCAGGCACGGCGGCTCCGGATCAGTCATTACATTTCTGGAGTCACACGGCTCTTCTACGCAAAACCAGATGTACAACTTGTACATATGCATTCCTCTCTCAAATGAACACGTGCGCACTCATGCAACGCCGTCATAGGCCTACATGCAACAAAAATAAATGAATAAAATAAAAATATATCTTACACTTGCCTGTACTGGAAAGTCATGTTGGTAATTTTCATCTTTATCTCTTCCCTGTGGCGATGTTCACCGGTGAGGTCAAAAAATCTCTTGGCCATCTTTTCGTAAATTTTGGCATTTCTTTTTGCCTTTTTGAGCTCTGTGACGTACTCCTCCCACACGTAAATCAGGCCCTTCATCTCCGCGTCCGTCCAGTTCCTGGCCCTCCTGTGCTTCTCATTCTGGCCCGGAACAATGTAACTGTAGCTTTCATCTGCGGCCATATTCCTTTTTAAAAAAACAAATCTTAGTATCTTGTGCAAGCTGGGTGAAAAAATATTTTTTTAAAAAGGGTGTTTTTCCCCTTTTTGTTTGGTGAAAGGCCTTCTCTGCTCCCAGGCCTGTGGATTCCACAGCCGGCTCTGTGAGGGGAAAAACAGCGGCAGCGACAGCAGTCTGTCCCTGGGAGCTCAGTTAAGAGGCCTGAAAATGGGGCCTAGGGCTGTAGTGGGATCCGGTTAAAAGCTTTTAAGTGGGGGAAGTTCGTCACTGTGATGTCAAGTTGCCTTGGCAACCGCGCACGAGTGCTCTCTCTCCCCCTTCTCACAAGCCCGCCCCTCTCCCTCCCCCACTCCCTCTCTCTCTCATGCGCTCTCTCTCTCGCTCTTTGCAGCTCAGTAACAAAAAGCTTTTAGCTGAAAGGCAGTAAAGTAGGCCAGAGTTGACGGCTTATCATGATTTAAAATATTGACTGAAGAGGCGTAAGAGTGTGGACTACTTTGTTTCCCTGGCAACATGCTTTTGTCCTGGGCGTTCATCCAAAACCTAATGACATTTAAAAGCTTTCAATGCAAAGCAGCAGGGGTGGGAGGGCTTCAGTGTAATTCAAACCCCATCTGGAGAAAACACTACTATTTTCTGCAGAGAAAAATGTTGAAGGCAATGTATGAGAGGATGAAATGTGAACCACCCACATTGCCTGACCGCTATTTTACCAAGGGTCCAATAAAAATATTAGGGGCATTTTGATGTTAAATATCTCCTCTGTGACTACAAAAGTACTGCAGTATGAGTTAGATAAACAGTTAGTCATGTAAAAAAAACCTCTGGATAGTTCCTACTCTGTATTGTAGGATATCTAATGTTTAGATATAGGTAAAACTATTTGGCTCCTCCATCTCCTCCCCCCCCCCTCCCCCTCCCCCTGTCTGTCTGTCTGTCTGTCTTTCTCTCACTCACTCACCCCCACAAAATCAAAAGGGAATCCTCAAGTCTTTGTCATATACCCCCCCCCCCCCCCCCCCCTTTTCTCACACATTAATCCAATCAGGTCAGGGATGCCCTTCCTGTGGAGAATAAGGGCCTATTTATGGGGGGCTGAAAGAAAAAGTTCAGTTCGGTTTGGAGTTCTTCGAGTCTTGTATCTGGGTGGTGTTTGCAGTGTCTGGAATTTTACATTTCATCCCTGGACTTTTTGAACATTCTTCTGTCTGTTGGTTCTTGGACTTTGGTGTTGGTGCATTCTGGGGATTACCTTGGGAACACACAATTTTATAACTCAAAATTCAGTGCAACTGCTTTACTTTAACCCAATATCAACACAGCCACTAACGATTGAAGCCCATTATTATTATTATTATTATTATCATTATAGGAGTCCTTTCTTTTGGCTGAATACTATGTTTGGAAATAAGAAATAATTTGTATTCCCTCAGTCACAATCACCCAGTACCACATGAAAAGGAAATTACAAGAAGTCATATCTCCTCCCTCCTCCCCCTCACCTCCATCCTGTGTGCAGTGTGGTATACCGCAAGCCAGACACAAAACAGGCTTGTGAATTTCCCGTGCAATTCCAGTGCAGATAAGCCGTAACGCAGGGTGGAGCCAACAAGCCAACGCTGGTCAGTGCAGTACCAGGAATTCTGGCTACACAGGGCACAAAAAACATTGGACTACGTCGTCCTGCCCTCTGTTTCCCCTGCGTCTACCACACGGACTAGAAAGCGATGGCTGACCTCTCGCGCCCCGCTAGCTCTTTTCTTAAATCCCTTCCCTCAGGGAAGAGACTGCAGAGGAGCATCTTGAGAACCAACCGCCTCAGAGACGACACATTTCCTGCGGTGGTAAATTCAGACGCAGACGCGCTGGCACCGTGCAGACGACACGCACGCACTTTATAATTATAGCAGCGTGCACTCTAGGATAATCAATATGCGTGCGCTTCATTTTCGTAGTCAAGCAGGAAGGTAGCTGGGCTCATTAAGGACTTGTATGACAATGCGTGTACGTATATGACACTATGATAATGTAGGAGTGGATGTGCAAACAGGGCAATCTGTGTGACACGTACTGTTTTTATGCTATCTCTGCTTTTAAGAGCTTCGCTGAGGCAAATTCCAATCAACACATCAATCTTGAATCTTAACTACAACAATGCCAAACAAAAAGTATGTCAAACCAGAACCTGAAGCTCCTAACCAATGCAGGCCGAAGGCTTCGTTTCAACGTTTCTAATGGATACTGCCATTAAGCAGGGACAACAACCAGTCCGTTTACCCCCGCACACGGAACAAGGACCTAAATCCAGAAATGCACTGCAAACACATTGTTTAAACAACACCCCGCCCAGGCTAAACATCTCACGCTGAGAAAAGATGATAGGTCCTGCGTTCATCGTAAAAGCCCTTTGTATTGTAAACACCTGTAGCGCCTTTAAACAAACGCCTTCCAAGGATCTCCCAGGACTAAACCGGCCACACAAATGACTCAACGGTTAATAAAGACTATCAAAGGATACTAGCCAGGTACAAGATGGTTACGAGCAATTAATGCAACAGAAAGAGGCTAGTTGATGAACTGCTGCGATGAAATCGCTCAAACTGGAAAACGGTCTCATTCAAGGAGTCAAGAGTTGAGATACCTCTACGATCCTCTTATGACAGTTCATGAGATCTCAGGTAGATCCCTTTGAAAGTGATCCATATCCCCTTTAGAAAACAGCATCAACACAACTGTATGTATTTGGGGTAAATGAAGACGGGTACGCTGGCTTTGTATTAGACCACAGGAGAAACAACACAATTATGTTGTTGAAGCACTGCTGCCCAGTTCAAAAGCATTGTTAAGTGGAAATATCTGACCTCAGCTGAGAGCTCTGTGCAAATATGCCATTCATTTTGTGTGTCATGTGACCCTGGCCTTGAAGTGATAGCTCCTCAGTGTAATTTTCTACCATTATGCATATTTTCAAGCTCTTAAAATGAGCAACACTATTCAGATTTTAAAAGGAACAAGCACATTGAAATACATTTTCCATCTAGACAAGGAATTGGATTCCACTAAATTGTTGCATGCCAGCTATAGTCCTTACCGTAATGAATAACAAGATTCATTGGACCGATCTCATCAACCTTCCTTAAATCAATTTTTCTGCAGTGTGTGACGGCTAAAGATTAGCAAGAAAATAGAGAAATGTGAAATATAATTTTAGCTTCCAGTGAGTTGATGATGTGTACATTTCAGCTACAGCTCATCACTCATGTAAAATAATAGCATTTCAAAGCAAAAAATGCATTACAACAAAAAATATTTATTTTGTTTTTAAATTAACGTTACAATATTGCTGTGAAGGCTCCCAGCACGTCCGGACAAAACTATTTGAGATTTTAATTGGGGCAAATTACGAACTCAAATTGTTAAAAAAAATTAAAATAAAGAAATCTGTTGTTTTTCTACTTTTGTAGAGGCCCCACTTTTTTGGGCTTTGGGTTCAGCTCTCACCACTCTCCCAGGGAATTCTGGGTAAGTCTGGCCATGACGTGTAAAGTGTGAAAATTAACCTCTGAGCTTGTGCATGCGTAGCACCTTTGCAACACGCAAGTCACAGCGTTGCATTCCAACACAACAGCCATCAACACACCAGTGGAGCACAACTGTCCATTTATTGTGTAAATACATCACATCGACTGGTACGGCAAACAAAATAAACCTTGTTACATTACATCGCTGTTGTAAAAGGAACTGTGTCCATGAGGTAATGCTAACGGTTTGCCTCGGATAATTGCAAGATGGGGTTTCTCGGAGCAGCGGACATTTTGACAGAGTGTAACACACTTAATGCAGATATGACCTGGGTCCGTATTCATACAGAGTCTCTGAGCAGGAGAGCTGATCTACACTCTCACAAATAAAGGTACAGTTTAGGTACAATTTTCTTCATTAAGGTTCCCAAATGTACGCTGAAAGTACAATATTGTAATATCGGTTTCCTAATAAGTACCTTTTCAAGCAAAAAAGGTACAGATAGATTATGTATTGCTGGCCAGTGGTACAATTGTACGTACCTATAGAGTACCACCCGAGTGACGGGGGTTTGAACTTTTCCTACCTTGTTTTTCTGAGGGTGTAGGATCAGTTTTCTCTCAGCTCATGACGGTTAAGGTGAGGACACTGACGGGGGAAAGCAGAGAGGCTCTGAGACGCTATATGAAAACGTGCACAGGCTAAAGATACAGTTCCAGCAGTAAGTCTGAAGCAGGGAAGCGGGTGCCTCCCGTCGAGTAAAATAAAGAAAGTGCCATTTAAATCTGTAAAAGACTGGAATCCAACCGCCATGTTTTTCCTTCGATGAACCGAACCACTCTGTCAACACTGTAGGGAGTGTGCTGTGGGTTTCTCTTTTGGTTACAATAGTCACTGGCTTCCCTTTGGATCACGGTGCTCCTCAATCTCGACACCTAAACGGCAGCCTCTCTTACAAGAACTGTTCCCGACGCTACCTAAAAATAACCATTTTAATTTAAAAGCAGACTATAGCATGCATCTGATTTCATATACAAGAATAGTACGTAGATTTATTTTCATATACATATATATCATTAATTCTTTACTTCAAGATTTGTATTTACACATTTAATTTATGTATATCACTCCATATATGGCCACCCTTAAGATCTGCCCAGTGATTGTGATAGGGTCATCCATGATGTCTCGAGTTGTGCTACAGGGTTACTTTAATAATTCAGTAGTATTTTAACTGCTTCCTTTGGAAAATTAAGGTGTAAAAACAGAAAGAAAAAAAACAGAAAAAAGAAATACGGTTTCACACGGTATGGAAAAGACGCCAGCGCGTGAAAATGGACGAGCAGCATTCTTAAACAGTGGCCTTGCTCAGTTTCACCTCTAACACAAGTTTTACAATTGTACATACTGTACACAATATAGAAACGGTTTTATTAGAAGACACTTCCAGTATAATCACATCTTACATCCTGAGAATGATAATAATAAAAAAGAAACACAAGAAAACATAAATGGTTGGTTGCGTGAGCGTTTTATCCTCTATTCTTCAGAAACGCGCACGGCTGGACAGCGGGAATGATGTCACCGTGACAACCCGACACCTGACTCGTTGCTCGCTCCCTAGGAGAGAACCTCTCAGCTGAGGCCAGTATTAAAAACTGTACTCGCTGCTTTGAAAGCCGAGATGTTTAAGTAAATATGTTCCTCCATATTAAGCAGTACTGTAGTAGCACATCCCAGAGGAGCATATCCATCAATTTAATAATTTGCGATAAAGTTGCTCGAAAATATCTATAACAAAGTCCACTTTGTATATATGTCGCAGTGTCAGTCATGCCAGGGACTGTGTGCAAATTAATTCTTAATTAGTGTTTTTGTTTCGAGTGCTGGAGGAGCACTTACGCGCAGGAGTACTAGTGTTTGGGCCCATGCAGGCTGGAGAGAAACAAGTACAAGCAAAAATGGTGAAAGCATAAGACCCAGTGCATTGCGCGGCTAAAAGGCATATTCCATATAGGTGCTGGAGCCTGTGGAGAGTGGCTTTGACATCTGCCCAGATACCTCAGGAGAGGGGGCATGAGTGACTCTCCCACTCTCTCTCTCTATTCTCCCCCTCTCTATTCTCCCTCTCTATCTCCCCCTCCCCCTCTCTCATCATCTCCGTCTCTGGCCTCTCTCCCTCCGTCTCTCTCCCTCCGTCCCTCCGTCTCTCTCTCTCTCTATCTCTCTATCTCTCTCTCTCTCATCACCTCCATCTCTGGCCTCCCCCTCCCCCTCCCCCTCCCCCTCTCCCATCATCTCCGTCTCTGGCCTCTCTCCCTCCGTCCCTCCCTCTCTCCGTCCCTCCCTCTCTCTCTGTGTGCAGTTCAGAAAGCGGTGACCCGGTGAACAGTCTGTAGGCAGCAGAGCAGCCTGTGGTAAGGGCTGCCGGCTGAAGCCACCACCTCGAAGACGGACTGGAAGGCCCGGCGATCCAGCTCCTCGTCGATCTGGTGCTTGTAGAAGTCCATGGCCACCAGGCAGAAGAGGTTGACGTCCACCAGGTCGGACTTCCCCACGCGGCTGATGACGTGGGGTAATCTGGGGGGGTAATCGGTGTAAAGGAAACCAAGGTGGAAACGCAAAACACGGAGCCCACACATTCCAGCCAACGTAAACCACATAGAACCCTAGTAGCAGTGCGGTGGGACTCAAATAGCCCCACAATACGGCCTCTGTGCAAAAACATATCGACCCTGAGGTGCTTAATTACCACAGGACCCGTTTTAAGATCAGTTCTGCCATTTTGGCTCATAATGGGTATAAGATACGGACAGGGGAAAGACGATGCTTAATGAACAGAGGCCCTGGTCTAGGATGAGTTTGCCATTTTGGCTCATAATGGGTATATGATACAGACAGGGGAAAGATGACGCTTAATGAACACAGGCCCTGATCTAGGATCAGTTCTGTCATTTTGGCTCATAAAGGGTATATGATACAGACAGGGGAAAGATGACGCTTAATGAACACAGGCCCTGATCTAGGATCAGTTCTGTCATTTTGGCTCATAATGGGTATATGATACAGACAGGGGAAAGATTACCTTTAATGAACACAGGCCCCTGGTTTTGGATGAGTTTGGCCATTTTGGCTCATAAAGGGTGAGGGGAAAGATGACCCTTAACAGACACAGGCCCTGGTCTAGGATCAGTTCTGCCATTTTGGCTCATAATGGGTATAAGATACAGAAAGGCGGAAATGACCCTTAATGGACACAGGCCCTTGGGTCTGTATGAGGATACAGTGCTGAGATCCACTGGCTGGTGGAGGCGCTGACGAAGAAGCAAGAGAGGCTCCACATCGCCATGGCGACGGGCGTCCTCTGGGTGAAGTTGGAGAGGGAGAGCAGGACCCAGTCCCGCACCATGGAGGACTGACCCGTGGCGTGCAGGGTCTGGAAAACCTGGGGGTCAAGGCGGGGGGCGTGGTCAATTACACAATTCTCTTCTCACAGGTGTGTAAGCTGGATTGTGTTCATAGCCATTCTTCCAGCTAAATGTCTTATACAGCCGGATACACCAGTGCTATTTCACTTCTATTTTGGACTTTGTCTTTATCATGCGCAGTACAGCTGTGGTTCCTGCCCTGGCTTCATCAAAAGTGTCAGGCCCAACCCCTCCAGTCCACTGACCTGCTGAGTGGTGAGCGTGTCAGTCTGGAGTTGGGTCAAGTAAAGTATAACAGCACTTAAGAAATCACTGTCACATTGAAACGGGTGAAGAGTGCTGGGTCACACCGTTTCCTCTTACTGCCATATAAAACAGTAAAAAAGGAGGCTTCCCTCAAATTCAATATAAACGACCCGTCAACGGTCCAAATCGCTTTGCAATAAAGCATGTGGCGTTAGAGGAGTACACAGAAACCACAGAGAGGTCAGCGTCGCCCGGCTAACCTTGTAGACAACAGTAGCCATGAACTGTGGGTAGGGCTGCTGGTTGGACAGGAACTCCCCGATGACCTTGTTCATCACATCCTGGGGAGGGAAGAAGTCATCCAGGAACTGGGGCAGGATTCGCGACACCACCCGCGCCTCAAACGGGAAACCCTTACGGATCCTGAGAGGGGTGGGGGGAGGGAGAGAGAGAGAGAGAGAGAGAGAGAGAGAGAGAGAGAGAGAGAGAGAGAGAGAGGGAGGGAGGGAGGGAGGGAGGGAGAGAGAGAGGGAGAGAGAGAAAAGGAGGGAGGAAGAGAAAGAGGGAGAGAGAGAGAGAGAGAGAGGGAGGGAGGGGGGGAGAGAGAGAGAGGGAGGGAGGGAGGGAGAGAGAGAGAGAGAGAGAGGGAGGGAGTGGGTGAGTTAGTGAATGTGTATGAGTGGGAGGGAGTGAGTGAGTGAGTTAGTGAATGTGTATGAGTGGGAGGGAGAGAGTGGGTGAGTTAGTGAATGTGTATGAGTGGGAGGGAGAGAGTGGGTGAGTTAGTGAATGTGTATGAGTGAGTGAGCGAGTGGGTAAGTAAGTGAATGTGTATGAGTGAGTGAGCGAGTGGGTGAGTTAGTGAATGTGTATGAGTGGGAGGGAGTGAGTGGGTGAGTTAGTGAATGTGTATGAGTGGGAGGGAGAGAGTGGGTGAGTTAGTGAATGTGTATGAGTGGGAGAGAGTGAGTGGGTGAGTTAGTGAATGTGTATGAGTGAGTGAGCGAGTGGGTAAGTAAGTGAATGTGTATGAGTGAGTGAGCGAGTGGGTGAGTTAGTGAATGTGTATGAGTGGGAGGGAGTGAGTGGGTGAGTTAGTGAATGTGTATGAGTGGGAGGGAGTGAGTGGGTAAGTTAGTGAATGTATATGAGTGGGAGTGAGTGGGTGAGTTAGTGAATGTGTATGAGTGGGAGGGAGTGAGTGGGTGAGTTAGTGAATGTGTATGAGTGGGAGGGAGTGAGTGGGTGAGTTAGTGAATGTATAAGAGTGGGAGAGAGTGAGTGGGTGAGTTAGTGAATGTGTATGAGTGGGAGGGAGTGGGTGAGTTAGTGAATGTGTATGAGTGGGAGGGAGTGAGTGGGTGAGTTAGTGAATGTGTATGAGTGGGAGGGAGAGAGTGGGTGAGTTAGTGAATGTGTATGAGTGGGAGAGTTAGTGAATGTGTGTGAGTGAGTGGGTAAGTTAGTGAATGTGTATGAGTGAGTGAGCGAGTGGGTGAGTTAGTGAATGTGTATGAGTGGGAGGGAGTGAGTGGGTGAGTTAGTGAATGTGTATGAGTGGGAGGGAGTGAGTGGGTGAGTTAGTGAATGTGTATGAGTGGGAGGGAGTGAGTGGGTAGGTTAGTGAATGTATATGAGTGGGAGTGAGTGGGTGAGTTAGTGAATGTGTATGAGTGAGTGGGTGAGTTAGTGAATGTGTATGAGTGGGAGGGAGTGAGTGGATGAGTTAGTGAATGTGTATGAGTGGGAGGGAGTGAGTGGGTGAGTTAGTGAATGTATAAGAGTGGGAGAGAGTGAGTGGGTGAGTTAGTGAATGTGTATGAGTGGGAGGGAGTGAGTGGGTGAGTTAGTGAATGTGTATGAGTGGGAGTGGGTGAGTTAGTGAATGTGTATGAGTGGGAGGGAGTGAGTGGGTGAGTTAGTGAATGTGTATGAGTGGGAGTGAGTGGATGAGTTCGTGAACGTGTATGAGTGGGAGGGAGTGAGTGAGTAAGTTAGTGAATGTATATGAGTGGGAGTGAGTGGGTGAGTTAGTGAATGTGTATGAGTGGGAGGGAGTGAGTGGGTGAGTTAGTGAATGTGTATGAGTGGGAGGGAGTGAGTGGGTGAGTTAGTGAATGTGTATGAGTGGGAGGGAGTGGGTGAGTTAGTGAATGTGTACGAGTGGGAGGGAGTGAGTGGGTGAGTTAGTGAATGTGTACGAGTGGGAGGGAGTGAGTGGGTGAGTTAGTGAATGTGTATGAGTGGGAGGGAGTGAGTGGGTAAGTTAGTGAATGTGTATGAGTGGGAGGGAGTGAGTGGGTGAGTTAGTGTGTGTATGAGTGGGAGGGAGTGAGTGGGTGAGTTAGTGAATGTATATGAGTGGGAGGGAGTGAGTGGGTGAGTTAGTGAATGTGTATGAGTGGGAGGGAGTGAGTGGATGAGTAAGTGAATGTGGATGAGTGGGAGGGAGTGGGTGAGTTAGTGAATGTATATGAGTGGGAGGGAGTGAGTGGGTGAGTTAGTGAATGTGTATGAGTGGGAGGGAGTGAGTGGATGAGTAAGTGAATGTGGATGAGTGGGAGGGAGTGAGTGGGTGAGTTAGTGAATGTATAAGAGTGGGAGAGAGTGAGTGGGTGAGTTAGTGAATGTGTATGAGTGGGAGGGAGTGAGTGGGTGAGAGTGAATGTGTATGAGTGGGAGGGAGTGAGTGGATGAGTTAGTGAATGTGTATGAGTGGGAGGGAGTGAGTGGATGAGTTAGTGAATGTGTATGAGTGGGAGGGAGGGAGTGAGTGGATGAGTTAGTGAATGCGTATGAGTGGGAGGGAGTGAGTGGATGAGTTAGTGAATGTGTACGAGTGGGAGGGAGTGAGTGGGTGAGTTAGTGTGTGTATGAGTGGGAGGGAGTGAGTGGGTGAGAGTGAATGTGTATGAGTGGGAGGGAGTGAGTGGGTGAGTTAGTGTGTGTATGAGTGGGAGGGAGTGAGTGAGTTACCACACTGACCAGGCTTGGTTTAGGAGTGAGACAGGTGGAAGCAGTGACTCGTACCTGTCGAAGAGCACAGAGACGCGTTCCATGGCCACGATGACCGACTCGCTGTCAGGGGTCGTGAGGTCAGCGTCTGGGCCTCGTCCTGGACTGCACTTTTCTTTTCCTGAGCAGATCAAACCGTCTGCATTACACACGCTCACACACTGTGGCAGCCAGTGCACATTACACACACACACACACACGCACACACGCACGCACGCACGCACGCACGCACGCACGCACGCACGCACACACGCACACACGCACACGCACCACGGCAGGCTGCCAGTGCACAGACGTAGCACTGTTTTATCAGCAGCTTCACCATGTCAGCACTACCCAGAGATACAGGGTGTGCATACAACAAAAGCTACTCTGAGGTTAACCATGACAACAGTGCATAGAATAGAGATTACAGAGAGTGCATATAATAAAGAGCATAGACAGTGCATAGAATAGAGTATATAGTGCATAGAATAGAGTATAGACAGTGCATAGAATAGAAAGTATAGACAGTGCATAGAATAGAGAGTATAGACAGTGCATAGAATAGAGAGTATAGACAGTGCATAGAATAGAGAGTATAGAGAGTGCATAGAATAAAGTGTATAGACATTGCATAGAATAGAGAGTATAGACTGCATAGAATGAGGACAGATGAATAAGAACTGCTGGTCCCAGCACTCTTGGTAGAGGTGTGTGTGTGTGTGTGTGTGTGTGTGTGTGTGTGTGCTGGCTTAAGAGGACGATTCACCTGAATACACACATTAGAAGGACCTTTTGGATTAGGAAAGACGATCATTACAAACTACTTTTTATGCTTATGCTCTGACATAATGTCATAATAGTATTATAAAAAAACACATTTTCATTGTGTGCGTGTGCATGTGTATGTGTGTGTATGTATGCACGCGTGTGCGCGTGTGTGTATATGTGTGGCCGTATGTGCTGGTGGGTGTGCCTGTGTGTGTATATGTGTGGCCGTATGTGTTGGTGGGTGTGTGTGTGTGTGTGTGGCCGTATGTGTTGGTGGGTGTGTGTTTGCGCGTGTGCCTGTGTAAGCTCACCTGTGTACATGCAGGTTAGCATTAGCCCCAGGGCAGCCATGGCTCGATGGGGGCTGGGCATGTTGACCCGGTCCACGCTCAGCTTGACCAGCGCCTCTCCGTCCAGCCGGGACAGCTGCTCGGACAGCAGGAGTCGCTCCAGGCCCCTCATCACGCAGTGGTACACCACGGAGGGCGTGGCCTCCTCGCTGGCCGACAGCATCACACCACACGTCTGCGGAGGAGAGGTGAGGCTTCAGACGCGAGCGCACTGTGGCGCGCTACATGTAGCGTTTACAGACAGCGCCATCCATCGTTGCTCCTGCTAACACTTAAGAGCTGGATGCAGTAAATTATCTCATTCATACAGCCTGATTAAATCTTTGGAGGAAATACGGCACTTCTAGTAGCGTGTCTGTAAGCAGCTATTAAAGCGATTATGGTTGCCTTAGGGCCTTAGGGCTTTTTTGTGTATTTATCCTCAGCAGTTTTAAATGAAGGACTGTATGAATGCAGTCTTGCTTGTATCTTTTATTATTGTCAAACAAATCTATTGTAATTAAAGGTCTGAGCATGGGTATCCTGAATGGTCAAACAGTGAGAGCCTCCAACACAAGGCCACCTGCATTCATTACACCTGATTCATGACAATTACTCCAGTCATGTAGTTATAGGTTTGGATGGAGCAAAAACCAGGGCTGTCTCCAGCACTCCAGGACCAGGGTTACCTTCCCCTGTTTTGGATAATAATCTCGAAATGAAAGCCTCTTTTTAAAAAACGCCGGTCCTGCCAGTATGGCCCTAAGGATGGTCAGCAGCACGCTGTGAGAAATCACACACTCCTCACCTGGATGATGCCGGCGGTGAACTCTGACCCCACGTCCAGCGGATAGTTCTCCATCATGTAGAAGGCAGCGGCGCACATCACCAGCACGTGCAGCTGGTTGTGTAGGTTCACACACCTGGCAGAGCGACACACACAAAACTGCCCATAAGAACCAGCACGACATGATTAATGAAACTAATTAATCACAGTGTGTGTGTGTGTGTGAGTGTGTGTCTATTACAGACTCACTGTGAGACGGCGCGCAGGTTAGAGAGCAGGTACTCGCTGACGGTAGGAATGAGCTGCTTGGCGGTGTCGTCCAGCAGGTCACACTCCAGCACATACAGCACGCCGTGCAGGGCTCCGATGCGGGAGGGTATGTGTGTGCTACGCAGCGTGGTCTCCAGCAGTCTGCTCACGGGCTCTGCAGTCGCCTTATCCTGGGAGAACCACAGCCCGGCTTTCACATTCACTCACCTTCAAACACTGCTCCAAGAGCCTGCTCACTGTCAAACACTGCTCCAAGAGCCTGCTCACTGTCAAACACTGCTCCAAGAGCCTGCTCACTGTCAAACACTGCTCCAAGAGCCTGCTCACAGTCAAACACAGCTCCAAGAGCCTGCTCACTGTCAAACACTGCTCCAAGAGCCTGCTCACTGTCAAACACTGCTCCAAGAGCCTGCTCACTGTCAAACACTGCTCCAAGAGCCTGCTCACTGTCAAACACTGCTCCAAGAGCCTGCTCACAGTCAAACACTGCTCCAAGAGCCTGCTCACTGTCAAACACTGCTCCAAGAGCCTGCTCACTGTCAAACACTGCTCCAAGAGCCTGCTCACTGTCAAACACTGCTCCAAGAGCCTGCTCACAGTCAAACACTGCTCCAAGAGCCTGCTCACAGTCAAACACTGCTCCAAGAGCCTGCTCACTGTCAAACACTGCTCCAAGAGCCTGCTCACTGTCAAACACTGCTCCAAGAGCCTGCTCACTGTCAAACACTGCTCCAAGAGCCTGCTCACTGTCAAACACTGCTCCAAGAGCCTGCTCACTGTCAAACACTGCTCCAAGAGCCTGCTCACTGTCAAACACTGCTCCAAGAGCCTGCTCACTGGCTCTGCAGTCACCTTATCCTGGGAGAACCACCGCCCGGCTTTCACATTCACTCACAGTGCTACTGCAGTCACCCACATTACTATATACCAGAGGGGCTTTTTTGATCCAGGGACCGTCACCCAGGCTCAAACGCATTTGAGTGGACCCCACCCAGGCTCAAAGGCATCCATGGGACCCCACCGGGGTGTGAAGGCAATCAGGGGACCACCATCAATGATCATAAGTTAAAAAGGGTTATATTTTTTAAATAATTCTGAAACTTTTAAAATTAAAGGCTTAACTTAACATCATAAGCTGTGAGCAGTACTTCCCTTAAGCCATCAGATAGATGGACAGGAAAATGAACCCTTTAAGGTGCAAGACCACAAATATCAAACGTTCTTAAAAGAAGATTCTAACGCTGATGTTAGAATCACTACTGGTAACTGAAAGCAATGTTCTAGAACACCGACTTAGAATTTTGAAAGAACATTCCAAAAAGCCTACTCTTCAAAGGGTTAAGAAAGCTTGGCCGATTGGTCGGCTGGCTCACCATGCCCAGGACAGCTGCTGCTTTGCAGATGGCTGGCACCAGGTACTGGCTGAGGATCTCGTCCTCGGCAGGATGGACCTTCTGGAGCTCCGACAGAGTGCTGAACATCATCTCAAACTGGTTCCTCTCAGTGAACAGGTCAGACACGGCCAGAAGCTACAGGAGAGACGGGGCACACGCTATCGTTTTATAACACGTATTGTCTCGTGTATTCTGTTGTTTTATAACACAGACTATTGTATTAGTACTTATTGTGTTATCTTAAAGCACTCTGAACCCATGGTGTGTAAACATTGAAATAAAGTATCATTTTTATTAGCATTATAAAGTTTAAGAATTTTTTCTCTCTGTCCCCTGCAGGTGTCGGGACACATTACAGAAATAGAGATTTTGAGGAACACCACCCCGTCGTGCTCACCGAGCGGACCACCTCACTGATGAGGATGACGGGGGTCTTCCTGCTGTTGGAGCTCCCTGGGAGGAGCCACTGGCTGTAGAGCTCTAGGAGGAACTGGGAGCAAGAGTGGATGTCCACGCCAGCCCGGTGCTTCCTGAGAAAAGGCAGAACAAGATGGTGTCTCATTCACCACAGCTCAACAGGACCGTGTACCGTAGAGCGCAATACCACCAGCTCCCAGCAGAGGGGGCAGGTCTTCTACAAAACAGTGTACAATACAATGCAATACCACCAGCGACCAGCAGAGGGGGTAGGTCTTGTACAGAACCGTGTTCTGTAGAGCGCAATAACACCAGCGACCAGCAGAGGGGGTAGGTCTGACCTGGAGTTGATGGGAGAGGTGGGGGGCGACGTCGGGGCAGGGGCGTCCGTCTCATCTTCCTCATCCTCGTCCCACTCTTCCTCCCTCAGGGGGGTGATGCTGTTGCCCAGCCACACTGAGTGGATGGACACCTGTGAGAAAGGTCACAAGGGCATTGGCAGAATCCCACCTGTCATTGCACAGGAATCATTGTACAGTACGTATTCATAACCGTGCTGTGGTTCAGGGCTGGCTGAGTTAACCTACTTTAATGCTTTAACAATGCTGTACACATGCTGCCTCTGGTCTAAGAGCATCGTTAGGCATCTAAGAACATCTGCTAAGTTAATGTAATAATAAGGAGTTATACAACAGCTAGTTCTGACTGCGCATTGTGATTAGCCGAGATGCAGTCCATAATATGTAGTCTAACTTCACTCATCACCAGCCAGGATCACTTTGCAGTGTTTACATTCTAATTGATACATTGTTGAAAAAACATTTTTTTTAATGGAATACTGAAGGAACTATATACGTTTGGCAGAGCCAAATACAGAGCAAACTCATAATCTGTTGTCTCGAACATTACTTGATCGATATTTTATGGGCGAGTAGAACCGTTGTATAAAAGCGATATCACACTCGAGGTCATGCCATTATACTGTATATCAGCACTTCTGTGATTATCTTTCTCCCAGGTAATTAACTGAACAATTAGTGCTTTGATTGGCCAGACTGCCTGCACACCTGACTCCCAGGTAAAAAGAGGGTGGAAAGCCAGCAGTTCTCGGCCCTTGAGGACCGTGATTTTAATACTAGGGCCCTAAATGTTAATAAAACGCCGGAGGAAACCAAACTTCAGCGCAGCCAATGTGTTCATGGAACCGAGAAAAATGGACGCAAGCCAGGGGGAGAGGGTGGGAACCTCAGCCATACACCACGTTTTTCCACACAGTCACACATCACAGACGGACACAGGGAGTATGCTACCTGGGCAATTTTACACCTGATACACAGAATTAACTCTTCTACACAGCAACTGTGAAATGTACTGTTACTTAGATATCTCACAGGATAAAGAAAAGCTCTCAGAGCTGCTGGTATAAATAATAGACTATATGACATGCTAGGCTCTGCTCAGCCGGTCGGACTAATGAAACGAGAACGACTTCATTGCTGACGGCTGAGCAAACCCCCTCCAAACACACTGTAGGCGTACTGGGTGGCCACTCGGTTCACTCCTCAAAACGCCACCACAAACCACACGACCCACAGCTGGTCTGAATCCAGACTCAAACTCAGAACAAAGACCCTTTCAGACCACAGGTCAAGATGCTCGGCTGGTTACGCAGCAAAGCCGATTCCTCACGGCTCCTGACACTGCCAGAGACTGCAGTTACACGCCTACATTTTCTCACCACCATTTCAGTGTTTTTCTTCCCACTAGGGAGTTTTTACCTCACTTGCTTTTTTGGGGGTTCAGGCCTGGTTTTCCCCCAATTTTCCTTCTGTTTCTCTGTAAAGCGTCTTTGTGAAAGGTCTCTGTAACAAGCGCTATACAAATAAAATTAAATTGAATTGAATTAGATGATGCGACTGGCAGGAGATTGGAACTGTAAGGGTCTTACCTGGCCCAGTTTGTAGTCCATATTTCCCATCTCCCTCTCTGTATTGATCTGAAGAAGGAGTCTTTCATGGCTGATTAGGGTACCTGAAAATCCAACATACAGACTTGAGGGGTTTACTTATGCATAGCCCTTCAGTACTCACACAAACACAGTCACATCACCACCTACATCATGATCAGGACACACACACACACACACACACACACACACACACACACACACACACACACACACACACACACACACACAGTCATATCACCACCTACATTTTTTTATTTTATTTGTTTATTTATTTGGAAGGGACAATGCACATTAATGAACATACATACAGTATGTAAACATGCCGGATTATAGCAGGGATGCTAATTTCCATCCGTAGTCCCTATGGGCAATTTAGAGTCTCCAATTAGCCTAACCTGCATGTTTTTGGACTGTGGGAGGAAACCGGAGTACCCGGAGGAAACCCACGCTGACACGGAGAGAACATGCAAACTCCACACAGAAAGGCCCTCGGCCGGGATTCGAACTCGGTACCTTCTTGCTGTGAGGCGACAGTGCTAACCACTGCACCACCGTGCCGCCTTACATCATGATCAGGACACACACACACAGTCATATCACCACCTACATCATGATCAGGACACACACACACACACACACACACACACACCTGCAGAAGAGGAGGAGAGGGAGGGTACGGGGTCCCAGGCTTGGTAGGGGAAGTGTGTAGGGATGTTGTCCCTCTTGGACACCATGGCCTGGATCTCCCACTCCACAATGCCACGAATCACACTCAGCTTCCTCCCGAACCTCACAGGACAACATAAACCATGTGTAAGGCCTCAACTAAAGACTAGGTCCCCACAAAAACCTAGGTCCCCACAAGCTCTATTAACTGCACAACACACAAACACGGGCACAGTAAGTACACAGTAGTTTTATTTGGGAATGCATTCCAATCGAAGGCTTAAAATCTAGTGCTTCAGTTTGAACTCTAACGAAGTTACCAGACTAAGAAGTATGTTACATATGGCTGGTTTAACCTGCTTTTCAATAGTACTGCCATTTGGTTGTCAGCTTGTGGCTTTAACTTCAGCACAGTAATGCTACTCGGAACAGAACCTCAACCTGGCACACTCATAAATGTGTATCCCAACAGCAGCATTATTACAACTAATCTGTACATCTGCATAACTACTGGCGTATAACTGGCGCATAACTGGCGCATAACTGGCGCATAACTGGCGCATAACTGGCGCATAACTGGCGCATAACTGGCGCTTAACTGGCGCTTAACTGGCGCGTAACTGGCGCGTAACTGGCGCGTAACTGGCGCGTAACTGGCGCATAACTGGCGCATAACTGGCGCATAACTGGCGCATAACTGGCGCATAACTGGCGCATAAGAGCTATAGTGCAGGGTAAGGGGTTAATTAATTAATTGTTAGTTTAAAAAATAGAATAACTGGTTAAAAAAAAAAAAACCTTTATGCTCCGTTTACCTTGTGTCCAGTGCTTTGAGTGTCTTGTTGCGCGGCTGCTGTTCCGGACAGCTGACCGCGGGGTTTCCCGCCATAGGGAGGGTCATGGCGCTCAGCACCAGGGACGTGATGGCCTGCACAGCAAGCACATTTAACTGCGTCCTCTCCAGGTCCTCCTGTAAAACCGGCACACTCACTCGCACCAATCACGTCGCTCGTTACAGTCAGTCTCGCGATCTCATTGGCTCGACAGACTCAACGGCTGGGGTTAAAATGTTCGGCATGTGATTGATGCTTCCTGCCATGTAATGGATTGTAAAGGTTGTGCAACGTTTGACAGTTTAAATCTTAAACCTCAGGTTCAAGCTGTTGCAAGGTAAGCAGCGCAATATAAAGACAGGGGAAGAGGCTGTGGCACACTGAGATGGCAGGTTCCATTCCTAGGTATGACTGCTGTTGCATCCTTGAGAAAGTTACACAAGTAAATATGTAAAGATTTCAGTGTAAGTTGCTCTGGATAAGAGCATCTAGCTAAATGGTGAAGTGTGGCCCAACCTCCTGGTGACTCTCATCCTCATGGTCCATGGCGATTGGCTGAGTGACCAGCACCCCCAGCAACGTGGCCCAGGTCTCCTCAAACTGCGTCCGGCTGCTCCACCCTGCAACCCAACGATGACCAGACAACAAAACTCCTCACACTCTAACTCCAGAGCACAGCACACACACATGAAGCACAATCCTCGCCTGCTTTCTTACCCAGAGTGTTAATGAGATACAGGAACTCCTCGAAGAGCTTTCTTACCCAGAGTGTTAATGAGATACAGGAACTCCCTGAAGAGCTTTCTTACCCAGTGTGTTAATGAGATACAGGAACTCCCTGAAGAGCTTTCTTACCCAGTGTGTTAATGAGATACAGAAACTCCCTGAAGAGCTTTCTTACCCAGTGTGTTAATGAGATACAGGAACTCCCTGAAGAGCTTTCTTACCCAGTGTGTTAATGAGATACAGGAACTCCCTGAAGAGATTTCTTACCCAGCATGTTAATGAGATACAGGAACTCCCTGAAGAGCTTTCTTACCCAGCGTATTAATGCGATACAGGAACTCCCTGAAGACGTCCTTCTCCTGGAGGAACTCCACGGGGATCTCGGGCAGCGCCGTGCCCAGCTCTCCGCCTGGCCTGGGAGACCAGCCCAACCTCCATACCTGGCAAGAGCACCAACACCGGCAGCTAATCATCACCTCACCTGAACATTCAGCTTTCACATTATTCTACACTAATCAGAACACGAACAAGTTAATATACCATACGTACACTGTTACTCTTACTCTAAACACAGGTTAAAACACTTTAGACCAGGGGTCCTCAAACCTGGCCCTCTGGGCCAGTATTACTGCTGGTTTTCATTCCTGCCCTCTAATCAGGACTGATTTAAACCTGGGACACCAGGCGAGTTAAATCTCTGGCCAGTCCGTGCCATCACTGGACTATGGACTATCAGGCAAAAGAGAAAACCAGCCGTAGGCTACGACTGACCTTGAGGGCCAGATTTGAGCGCCCTTATTTGCACCACGTTTCTCCTCACCATGTAGAACACAAACAAGGGAATGCACTGTACACCATGTTCACCATAACACAAACTTTGTGAAGTACTCTACAGGAAGGTGTATTGTGTAGCCGTAGGGCAGAATGATCCTTAACCCTTTGAAGAGTAGGTTTTTTGGAATGTCAGTGTTCTAGAACTTTAAATTACCAGTAGTGATTGTTACATCAGCATTAGAATGTTCAGTAGAGAACATTCTAATCAAATATTTGTGATCTTACACTTTAAAGGGTTAATGGAAGGAATGTGCTGACAGACGCAGGTGTAAATATGAAAGGATCCCTCACCAGTGGAGGTAGACTGGTGTAGCTGTAGAGCAGTATGATCCTTAATGGAAGGAACATACTGACATATGCGTGTGTAAATGTGAAAGGATAACGGATTTGGGCCGTTCCCTCACCAGTGGAGGTACTCTGGTGTAGCTGTTGACTAGCGGGAGGCGGGCCAGGCTGATGGTGATGTTGCGCAGGGTGGGGGTGAGAAAGGCGGGGATCCTGCTGTTTCTGGGGTGTCCCAGAGCCAGGACGGTCTGCAGAGCCTCCACCAGTTCCGCCATTATAGAACACGCCTTCTTCGCGCACACGTCTGAAACACGCAGATACACGCACACGCAAACACACACGCAAACACACACGCAAACACACACGCGCACGCAAACACACACGCACACACACACGCACACAAACACACACAGCAAACACAGAGACACAGAAACACACACACAGAGACACACACACAAACACAGATCAGAAACAGTTGAGATTTATGATAAAGGTGACGCCAGTCTGACCATTAAAAGTGCAGCTCCTGGGTCTGAGTGAGTATTAGAGAGAGTCTCACTGTCTGCGGACACCGTGTCCACCTGGTCGTCCTCTGCAGCTCTCTCCGCTGACGTCCTCTTCCTCTCCGGCCGCAGAAGCTCCTCCCCCGGCTCCACGGCCACTGGAAGCACACACACCTGGGTCAAGGGTCTGCTCACACCACCTTCCCCCCCAGCTACACCCAGAACATTTAGAACTAACACCCGTTTCCCCAGTTACAGCCAGAACGAAGCAGGCTCACTCTGCTAGTCTTTTGGATTTGAACTATTTGAAGAGTAGATTTCTTGGAACGTTTTTTTCAAAATTCTAAGTCAGTGTTCTGCAAAACTCCATTGCTTTCCATTACCAGTAGTGATTGTTACATTAGCATTAGTGTTCAGTTAAGAACATTCTAATCACATATTTGTGCTCTTACACCTTAAAGGCCCAATCAGTCATTTTGGCTACTAATAAACTGCTAATATTTACAACAAGCAAAAAAAATAATAATAATTGTGGCTGGTTACAGTAAAAAAGAAAATGAGTACTTGATCCACTGAGGAACTTAGATGACATGCATGTAATTTTCTTCGATTAGCAACCAAAATTACTGAGTGGGCATGTTCAGCGCTGTTGGCACACCCTGCGGCTCTGCTGACCTGCTTGTATGAGCAGCCGGACGCAGCGGATGATTGAGCAGGCCTGGCTCACGCACGCGGTCGAGGCCAGAAGGTTCCAGATCCCCGGCTGCTGCAGCGCCAGGCAGCAGCAGGACAGGGACGTCTGCAGGTCCATGCTCAGAGGAACCCGGTCCTGCAGCACGCACCACGACACCAGCTGAGGAGAGAAACAGAGAACCGTGCACATTACTGCACACTGTGCGTGCTGTTTCAGTATCATTACCGCACACTGTGCGTGCTGTTTCAGTATCATTACTGCGCACTGTGTGTGCTGTTTCAGTATCATTACTGCTCACTGTGCGTGCTGTTTCAGTATCATTACTGCACACTGTGCGTGCTGTTTCAGTATCATTACTGCACACTGTGCGTGCTGTTTCAGTATCATTACTGCACACTGTGCGTGCCGTTTCAGTATCATTACTGCACGTGTAGTTTCAGTATCATTACTGCACACTGTGCGTGTAGTTTCAGTATCATTACCGCACACTGTGCGTGCTGTTTCAGTATCATTACCGCACACTGCGTGCTGTTTCAGTATCATTACCGCACACTGTGCGTGCTGTTTCAGTATCATTACTGCTCACTGTGCGTGCCGTTTCAGTATCATTACTGCTCACTGTGCGTGCTGTTTCAGTATCATTACTGCTCACTGTGCGTGCCGTTTCAGTATCATTACCGCACACTGTGTGCTGTTTCAGTATCATTACCGCACACTGTGCGTGCGGTTTCAGTATCATTACAGCACACTGTGCGTGCCGTTTCAGTATCATTACTGCACACTGTGCGTGCTGTTTCAGTATCATTACCGCACACTGTGCGTGCTGTTTCAGTATCATTACTGCTCACTGTGCGTGCTGTTTCAGTATCATTACTGCTCACTGTGCGTGCCGTTTCAGTATCATTACCGCACACTGTGTGCTGTTTCAGTATCATTACCGCACACTGTGCGTGCGGTTTCAGTATCATTACAGCACACTGTGCGTGCCGTTTCAGTATCATTACTGCACACTGTGCGTGCTGTTTCAGTATCATTACCGCACACTGTGCGTGCTGTTTCAGTATCATTACCGCACACTGTGCGTGCCGTTTCAGTATCATTACTGCTCACCGTGCGTGCCGTTTCAGTATCATTACTGCACGTGTAGTTTCAGTATCATTACTGCACACTGTGCGTGTAGTTTCAGTATCATTACTGCACACTGTGCGTGTAGTTTCAGTATCATTACTGCTCACTGTGCGTGCCGTTTCAGTATCATTACTGCACACTGTGCGTGCCGTTTCAGTATCATTACTGCACGTGTAGTTTCAGTATCATTACTGCACACTGTGTGTGTAGTTTCAGTATCATTACTGCACACTGTGCGTGTAGTTTCAGTATCATTACCGCACACTGTGCGTGCTGTTTCAGTATCATTACCGCACACTGTGCTTGCTGTTTCAGTATCATTACCGCACACTGTGCGTGCCGTTTCAGTATCATTACTGCTCACTGTGCGTGCCGTTTCAGTATCATTACTGCTCACTGTGCGTGCTGTTTCAGTATCATTACTGCTCACTGTGCGTGCCGTTTCAGTATCATTACCGCACACTGTGTGCTGTTTCAGTATCATTACCGCACACTGTGCGTGCTGTTTCAGTATCATTACAGCACACTGTGCGTGCCGTTTTAGTATCATTACCGCACACTGTGCGTGCTGTTTCAGTATCATTACCGCACACTGTGCGTGCTGTTTCAGTATCATTACCGCACACTGTGCGTGCCGTTTCAGTATCATTACTGCTCACTGTGCGTGCCGTTTCAGTATCATTACTGCACGTGTAGTTTCAGTATCATTACTGCACACTGTGCGTGTAGTTTCAGTATCATTACTGCACACTGTGCGTGTAGTTTCAGTATCATTACTGCTCACTGTGCGTGCCGTTTCAGTATCATTACTGCACACTGTGCGTGCCGTTTCAGTATCATTACTGCACACTGTGCGTGTAGTTTCAGTATCATTACTGCACACTGTGCGTGTAGTTTCAGTATCATTACCGCACACTGTGCGTGCTGTTTCAGTATCATTACCGCACACTGTGCGTGCTGTTTCAGTATCGTTACCGCACACTGTGCGTGCCGTTTCAGTATCATTACCGCTCACTGTGCGTGCCGTTTCAGTATCATTACCGCACACTGTGCGTGCCGTTTCAGTATCATTACCGCACACTGTGCGTGCTGTTTCAGTATCATTACCGCACACTGTGCGTGCCGTTTCAGTATCATTACCGCACACTGTGCGTGCTGTTTCAGTATCATTACTGCACACTGTGCGTGCCGTTTCAGTATCATTACTGCACACTGTGCGTGCCGTTTCAGTATCATTACTGCACACTGTGCGTGCCGTTTCAGTATCATTACTGCACACTGTGCGTGCCGTTTCAGTATCATTACTGCACACTGTGCGTGCCGTTTCAGTATCATTACTGCTCACTGTGCGTGCTGTTTCAGTATCATTACTGCACACTGTGCGTGCCGTTTCAGTATCATTACCGCACACTGTGCGTGCCGTTTCAGTATCATTACTGCTCACTGTGCGTGCCGTTTCAGTATCATTACTGCTCACTGTGCGTGCCGTTTCAGTATTATTACCGCACACTGTGCGTGCTGTTTCAGTATCATTACTGCTCACTGTGCGTGCCGTTTCAGTATCATTACTGCTCACTGTGCATGCCGTTTCAGTATCATTACTGCTCACTGTGCATGCCGTTTCAGTATCATTACTGCTCACTGTGCGTGCCGTTTCAGTATCATTATTGCTCACTGTGCGTGCTGTTTCAGTATCATTACTGCACACTGTGTGTGCTGTTTCAGTATCATTACTGCACACTGTGCGTGCCGTTTCAGTTACTGCCAGCAGTGCATGCCATTTCTCATTAGACATTAATATGCTGTACTCTGTCCATGTTGTTCACAGACAGACACATCCACTCTCCCCTGCAGTGGGGGTCTATGGCCGGCCGCTCACCTCCAGGGCCAGCCTGGTGAAGCTGCTGATCAGTTCTTCATTGTCAGTGTGTATGTGCAGGGTAGCAGGCAGCTTGGGCAGTGACAGCAGGTACTGACACAGGGCTCTGCAGAGGCTCAGCACCGTCTGGTAGAAACCTGGCTCTCCTGAAACAAGCCAGCAGAGAGCAGAATGGTAAAAACCCTCAGCAGCGGTACATTACCTTACCTTGCATACAAGCATTTTGCGTAAGCTGCTGTCCAGAACACGCATTTCAATAGATTTGTATACTGATCTGCCAGTGAGGTCCGTGCAGATCCCTGTGCATTTGAGACTGGTCTCAGTGGCTCACCATAGACCTCGCCGAGTTTTTCCCAGTAGGAGTGGGCGGGGGCGGGGCCTGGTGGGGGAGGGAAGGCCTGATGCGGAGCGGGAAGGAGCGCCACCGCGCTGGACAGCCGCTCCATCGTCACCTGCAGGGTGGTCACTAACAGGACGTTGCCTTGGTCACGGGACAGCCGCTGCACCCCCAAACTCAAACAGGGGGCCAGCAGGTTCACATTGAACTCCTGAGAAGGGAACAAGTCAGACGGTTGGGGCGGTGGCATCCTTAATTGACCACACCCACAGACAGCAGGGTAGGCTGGCTCTCTATACACTTGCTTGTGTGACTCATGTGACACTGGTTGACTTTACATAAGATAAGCCTTTATTGCCTACAGAAAAGATTTGTCTTGGACAATCAAGAGTTGCTATTGATCACATAAATTATTAACAGTGGAAATTAACACTGCTTTAGCACTGCTGTAGCACTGTTTTAGCACCACTAGCACTGCTGTAGCACTGCTTTAGCACCACTAGCACTGCTTTAGCATAGTTGTAACACCGCTGATCGCTGCAGTAGCACTGCTTTAGCACACTGTTGTCGCACTGTTGTCCTTTAGCATGTACCTTGCAGGCCATGATGGAAGAGAGGTCATCCTGAGGTACTTTGGTCAGCAGCTCAGTGGACTCCAGGAGGGCCGAGTCTGTGCACTGACAGCACTGCGACTTCACCAGCGCCACATACCAGTCCTGTAACACAGGTACACAGCGTTAAACGCACACGCACATGCACAAACACACACAGACACACACACACACACACAGACGCACACATACACACACACCAGTCCTGTAACACAGGTACACAGCGTTAAACGCACACGCACATGCACAAACACACACAGACAAACAAACACACACATTGTGCTTCATCATATTACTCCATTTTTCATTTTAGCTCATTACAATGCCAGCAGCTGTTGAGTGTGCCTTCCACAACAATCCCGCTTTAAAAATACGTTTGCTTCACAGATGACCAGCAGTTAATTGACTCAGCAGCAGATGGCAGCAGTGAAACAATAAATGAGACATGTTGATTAGGTGGAGAGGTCCTATCCTTGAGCACCGTCTCTGTGCCAGTCACACACACAAACCAAGTTCATATAATCACAGAAAAACAATTTGACCTTTTTCCCGCATGATAATTACACCCTCAGCCAATGCTTATAAATGAACCCTTTGAAGAGTTTTTCTAAATTCTAAGACTGTTCTAGGACTCCATTGCTTTCAGTTACCAGTAGTGATCGATAAATCAGCTTTAGAATGTTCAGTAAAGAACATTCTAAGCACATATTTGTGACCTCAGCTGCTGTTAAGGCACCTTGTCTGCAGTGATACTCTCCAGGGCGGGGGGCGGGTCCCCATCCAGGGGGTGGGAGGTGATGGGAGGGGACGGGCTGCTCGAGTCCTCAGCCACGGTGGCTCTGAACCTGTCCAGCAGGGAGTACAGTCGCTGGTGCCTGCAGGACAAGCGTACGATATCCTTATTAGTCCAAAAAGCACAAACACAGTTGTCAATCAGGGAAGGGGGTCAAATCAGGAAATGAACCAAAATCCAGTTTATGAAATGAAAAATTCCCATAATGCACAATGAGGATTTTTTTAATGAATGGATTTTAATTTATTTCTCGAACTGGGAGAAGTGTAATCCTGCTGTGTGCAAAGCTTTTCATTGGGTGCAATTTAAATAATGCTCAATAATGTGCACCTCTGAACCAAACCAGACAAAACGAGGCTAGCAACCTATATTATAGACAAAAGATGTGTAGGTTCATTATAATGAGATGTAACAGAGAATGTGCAGGTAGTGCTCCAAACGGACAACCAACAAACTAATAATCAGTGGCAAGAGCTACTTTGCTATTGATACACAACACTTGTTTAGACCTATTTGTCGCTGCTTTGATTGTACTTACCTCTGAGCTAACCCGCTGCTCTGGAGATACTCCTGAATTCTGTTCAGTTCATCCAAAGGTAACTGGGCTACGCTGTTCTGTTTCGGGGGAGACGGGAGGTTAAAACAACACAAAACATCCAAACAATCCCCATGGTGCTGAGAGAGTGCGGCACAGCGCCCCCTACCTGCAGCGTCTCGGCCAGCAGCATCTCCACCCTCCTGCAGGCCAGCGTGTCCACCATGCGCGCCAGCACGCGGAACGGCGTGTTCATCAGCTTGTCCACGTACAGGATCAACAGCGCCCCCGACTGGCTGAGGTGGATACCCTCCAGGCACTGCAGGGTCTTCTTCAGGGTGGTGGGCTGAAACAAAGTCATTCAAATAATCACCTTTATCTATACGAAATGCACTCCAATGTGTTTTACACAAGGCAACAAGCAGCAGACACGAGAACAGGAGCATAAAACTGTAGGACCGCTAGAGTCGTACTGATACTTCTGTTCTCGCACATTCTCTGGTCCTCTAGTCACACTGTTGGTGTGGGAAGAACAGACTCACGGTGGACAGGTTCTCACAGCGGGACTGGATGGCCTGGATGAAGAGGCCGCTGGCGGCGGAGTTGCGGTGGATGGCGCTGATGAAGTCCTGCACCGGCGGCTCATGGGATAGGTTGATCAGGTCCTCCACGTGGTTGACGATCAGCCACGTCAGGTGCTCCGAGTCGTGCAGGTTCTGGCACTGTGAGAGAGAGAAAGAGGGAGGGGGCCGTTTTAGAATAAACAGGGAATTCACCACACCCCAATCAACAACAAACTGCCACTCAATGTATGAACTTCAAATGTTCTTCACATGTAGAAAATCTTGCTTCTAGAATTCTATTCTAGAATTTCAGAAACAGTCAGCAGGTTCCGGAACTCCAAATCCGAATGCTCTTTGTTTGTCAAAGTCTGCTTATTCTAGAAGGATAAATTCTCTTCTCATTGACATATTCAGAAGCTTATAGAAGAATAAATGTATCTTCTCATTGAAACATTTAGCAGACTGTAGAAGGATAAAGGCCCGTCTCTCTGAAACACTCAGCGCAGAGCTCACCACGTAGTCGCAGAAGAGGATGAGGGAGCCCCTGCGGACGATCTCCTTGTTGCACATGGACATCCGGGGTTCGGGCCGCTCCTCCTCCCCCTCCCCCGACGTGTGGGGGCTCAGCAGTTTGGTGCTGGAGAGGCTGTGGCGCCTGAGGAGACCACACACACATTACGCCTGTTCTATGATTTGCATTTGTAAAGCAATATGAATCTGTGTCCTGGTAAAATTCATTATATTTCTACCTATAATTCAAATGAGGGCAATCGTTATTATTATTGCTGCTTTTTGTATAATAAGTTATAATGCTGTATTATGATTATTATCACCGTACCTGGGTGTCTGGTGCACCTCGGACCACCAGGCGTAGTTGGTGTAGTTGATGATGAGGAGGATCTGGCACCACAGCAGCACCAGAGAGGGGTGGGTGGTGATGAGAGACTGCACCAGGCTGTTGAGGTTCTCCAGGCTGTAGAAGCTTCCCTCTCCTCCCTCCCCCTTCAGGAGTTTAGTGGCAGCGGCTGTGATCCTCCTGAACATGCCTGGAGAGCACAGAGACAGAACCAGATTCAACAGGGTACCTGTGTGTGTGTGTGTGTGTGTGTGTCGGTTTACACGTTTCATGTACAGTTGAAGAAAGCAATGCAATTGAAATATCAGAAATATGACATGTCCTTGATAGGAAACACAAGGTCAAATCACTGTCCCTTTCGAGGTATAAATCTACTCATTAGAGGAGACAAAACCCACAGGGCCACACTCGGGCAGGGGGCCACACTCGGGCAGGGGGCCACACTCGGGCAGGGGGCCACACTCGGGCAGGGGGCCACACTCGGGCAGGGGGCCACACTCGGGCAGGGGGCCACACTCGGGCAGGGGGCCACACTCGGGCAGGGGGCCACACTCGGGCAGGGGGCCACACTCGGGCAGGACTCACCGGATTTAAAGATGTGTATCAGGCACATGAGCAGGGTGCCCAGCTGCTGCCAGTAGAAGGTGTGCTGCTGCTCGCTCATGTCCACCTTCACCTGCTTTCCGGAAATTTCCTCCAGCAGAACTCCCACCAGCTGCAGCAGGAACCTGCCAGAGAAGAGGCCTTCAGCGCCCCCCAGAGACAGCACCCACCAGAAACCACGCCCTAAACGTCTCTGCCAGACCCAGAGAGGCTTTCAGCGCCCCCCCAGAGACACCACCCACCAGGAACCATGCCCTAAACGTCTCTGCCAGACCCAGAGAGGCATGCCTTCAGCGCCCCCCAGAGACACCACCCACCAGGAACCACGCACTAAACATCTCTGCTGGAGCCAGAGGACTACAAGCACACACATAAAGAGCTTTTGTGCTCTTTGAGAGCCGATTGCAACAGAGAATGTTTGGCAACATATCAAATACTACTGGGGGGTATCCTACGAAGCAGGATTACGGAGTTAGCTGGATAACTGCACTGAGTAGAACCCGGAACCCTCCCAAATCTGGAACATGGACTGAAGTAAAAAAAAAAGCTGTTCCAGGTTTTACTCCAGCTAACTCATTAATCCTGCTTCGTAGTATACGCCCCTGATCACAGAAAACATGGGGACTGAAAATGTGTATTTCCTGAAATTAATCTCTTAAAAACATGAGAAACCCAGTCCCTGAAGACCACACTCTCTCTCTCCCACAGTGACCCCACCTGGCCAGCGTCTCTTCAGGGGGGCATTTCTGAGGCTCCCCGTCGGCCCCGTCATCCCCGTCGCAGGATGGCGGCGTGGGGATGCTGTCGGCACGGAGACAGTGGATGGTGGCGCAGGACAGGAGGGAGGGGGAGAGAGAGAGCTCCTGTACACGAGAGAGCACAATGTCCTCCGTGGACTGGGACACCAGCACCCTCAACACAGCCAGGATGCCAGAGACCCACAGCTGCACGGTGCCCACGGAGGCCTGTAAGGCAGAGAGCAGGGAGCGGCCATTTTATATCCTTCACTCATAATACAATGAGGAGTACAGCGCTCAGCCAATCAGAGTATGAAGAAACCGCAGCTTTTGGTCGCACGGCTTTGAAAAATTGTACGCGTTTGTTTCTCCATAATATTTTTGAAAACGCATACATTTAGGCCAAAGTGCGGCCAAAATGGTAACGTTTTTAAACATGTTATAAATAAATAAATAAAAATTTAAAATGTATCTTAATTGACTTTTGTATAACCATTATTTGACTAGGAAGGATGGTTGAGATCCTGCTTTCAATCTCACCAACAGGCTTCAAAATATAGTCATGCATTCTTTGCACTGGCGGTGGCGCTGCCTAACCTCACTGTAAATCACTTTGAGAAAAGAAGAGAGAACTGCTATACAAACAATGCAATCCATTATCATTAGCAGTACTAGCAGTAGCAGAGCATTACATTCACTTGGCAGACGCTTTAATCCAAAGCGACGTACAATAAGTGCACACCGAAGGTCATGGAAGCAACTCAAAGCAGGTCAGATAAAGTAAATTACCATTTAGTACAGTATTATTTGTAGTCCCAAAGGGGACAATTAAAAGTGTTTTGATTAGGGAATAAAGAGTGGGGGCTCACCATGGTGCCGGGGGTCACAAACATGCTCTTGAGCAGCATGTCGACAGGGCGCAGCGAGGAGGGAGCCACAGTCTCGAACAGGGAGTTCAGCACCCCCAGAGCCTCATGGGAGCCCAGGAGCATCTGTACAGCGAGGCACACAATGACACGGACCGCTAACACCTGCCAGCACGCAAACCCTTAAAATATCCATGAACAAATGGAAAGCGCATGAAGTGCGTTTGCGCTCACCTGTTGCTTAGCGATCATGGGGAGGATGATGTCAGCGATCTGGCGCGAGAGTCTCTTCCACTTGTCCTCGTTCTCCTTGTGACACTGCTGCAGCACCAGGATGAACATCTCCAACACCTGCAGGACAGAGGAAGTGCGGCTTACAACTTGTACAGAAAGTCTGCATACGCACACAATGAGCTGTACCTGGTGGTGCTGGATGAGCCGCAGTAACATGGACACACACACACACACAATGAGCTGTACCTGGTGGTGCTGGATGAGCCGCAGTAACATGGACACACACACACACACACACACAGTGAGCTGTAACATGGACACACATGGACACACACACACACACACAGTGAGCTGTAACATGGACACACACACAGTGAGCTGTAGCTGGTGATTCTGAATAAGCCGCAGTAGTGAGCTATACCTGGTGGTGCTGGATGAGCCGCAGTAACATGGACACCACCACCTCTTTCTGGGTCTCCAGCTCCCGGCCTGCATCGGCCTTGTTGGAGCCGCGCAGCACAAACAGGTCGTGGACAATGGGCTGCAGGGCCGGGATGGCTGAGGGACACAGAGACAGTATGCTAGCACAGGCTAATTAACACAGGGACAGTACGCTAGCACAGGCTAATTAACACAGAGCAGGTACGCTAGTGCAGGCTAATTAATACAGAGACAGTACACTAGCACAGGCTAATTAACACTGGGACGGTACGCTAGCACAGGCTAATTAAAACAGAGATGGTATGCTAGCACAGGCTAATTAACAAGACAGTACGCTAGCACAGGCTAATTAACACAGAGATGGTATGATAGCACAGGCCAATTAACACAAATACAGTATGCTAGCACAGGCTAACACAGACAGTATGCTAACACATGCTAATTAACACAGGTACCGTATGCTAGCTCAGGTTCATTAACAAAAACTATGCTAGCACAGGTTCATTAACATAGACAGTATGCTAGCACAGGCTAACTAACACAGAGACAGTATGCTAGCACAGGCTAATTAACACAGACAGTATGCTAGCACAGGCTCATTAATGCAGCACAGATATGCTGTTAAAGAGAACAGGCTCAATAACAGGAGGCCTACATACTCTACCTCTGCTGTAAGAGAGAGAGAGTTCAGTCCGAGTGTAGCACACATAACAGAGAGGATTATGGGGGATGGGGGGGGTGGGGTGTGTGCATTCAAAATGGATGGCCCCAGAGGAACCCAGCTGAGGAGCGGTGAAAGGGACTCTGGGAAGCGTGTCAAACAGCTGGCTCGAATGCCTGTTGCATGCGCTCACCTCGGCGGATACAGACTGCACGAAGGCAGATGTGTAAATAGGGTGTGGTTCGCGTATCTTTTTTTATGTGCGAAAACAGAGAATGAGATTCTCAGGTTATTTTTAGTTGTTTTTTTTTTAAACATTTGTGTTGCTGAGGTAAGCTGAGTGTGCATCTATGTGCTGTGCTATTGGCCTTACTGTACACAGGTAAATTGAGTGTGCGTGTCTTCCTGCTGTATAATTGCAGGCCCTACCGAGAGTGACAGCTTTCCTGTACACAGGTAAATTGAGTGGGTAAATTGAGTGGGCGTGCCATCCTGCTGTATAATTGCAGGCCTCACCGTGAGTGACAGCCTTCCTGCCGCTGGCCATAATGCCGTCACACAGCTGGATGATCTTGGGAATGCTGATGATCTGTTTGGAGTGGTAGCGCTCGTATGAGAGAAGCACCAGGAAGAAAAAGATGTTGGGAACAATGGATTCCGAATCCCTGCAAGAAAACGCAATCCCCAACACTTAACGATCGCTGTTCCGCACATACACAGTACACCAGACGGACACCAAGCATGACCCGTTACATCATTTTCCAATGATGTCATCTTCTATTTCAACAATGGTCAAATTGCGGGCTTTTGAGAGGTGCTATTACAAAACAAGACGCATAGAACATTTACTTTTTCCCTCCACAAATAGCGCTTGGCAGAGAGCAAGATCAAAAGTTGTATTAAATTAGTTCATGAGAAGCACATGCCTTTTGATTATATGCCATTACATGTCGTTTGACCTTAAAAAATTCCTGTGAATAATTGTGATAATGAATAGCTGGATGGCTACATCTAGATAGGAGTCGATTCAGTAATGTTGGGGAGCGGAAAGGCATCCTACCTGAACTGTCCAACTTCAATGTACTCAAACTGCTTCAGCACAAAGCCAATGAACACCTGCGATACAACACAAAAGGTCACGTGAGATTTGCTCCAATTAGGTGCTGCGTTCAAAAATAGCATCCCTGTAAGCACATTAAGCAGGGCTCTATGCTAACATTTTTTTCCCAAAGAGCACACAAATGCATCCTAGTGAGGGGAAGTGCTCCTAAATCAGTTAGCACACATCAATTTCCAGGAGCAAATGCTCCTAAAACGAGAGCCCTGTGTATGAATCACACCCCTGTGTGGGCAGCCCTGACCTGGTCCGAGTCCAGCAGGCAGTAGTTGACCCGGAGCTGCACCAGCTGGGCAAGCAGGTCCAGAACCTGCCGTTGCATCAGTACCGAGGTGGTGGTGGTGTACTGCTTCAGCGCCTTGATCACCAGCGGCTCAAACAGACGGATGTGGTTGTGGATGGCGTTCTGAAAACGGGAGAGAAGGTTAGGGTTAGAAAACTGCATCTTCAGCACAGCTACAACAATCATTTAACTATACTGTGCTACACTGTTAACATCTTTTATATGCACATTACATTACAAAATGTTGCCATGTAGAGCTCACAGTGTGGACCCTGTGTTGAATCTCATCAGCATTTATTTTTGTAAAATAAACTAATTTCAAAATTAATTATTTTACAGTACATCTAGTGTATACATGGAGAAAATAAACAATAGCTTGAGTTGATTGTAACACCAAGTTTGTCTTCAAAATTAAACTGGATTCCTGTCAATTATGAAGCCTCTTCAGATCAGGGCTGGGACGACTGTTCTCAAACCAGGTAAAATCGGATTTGACACATTGATCCTTTCAATGCTAGTGCACAGGTTTGGTGCTAGTGCACAGGTTTGGTGCTGGAGCACAGGTTTGGTGCTGGAGCACAGGTTTGGTGCTGGAGCACAGGTTTGGTGCTGGAGCACAGGTCTAATTCTGGAGCACAGTTTTAAAGCGAAGGTTTGGTGCTGGTGCGAAGGTTTAAAGCCAGAGCACAGGTGTAATGCCAGAGCGCAGGTGTCATGCCGGAGTACAGTTTGAAAGTGAAGGTTCGGTGCTGGAGAAGAGGTTTGGCACACTAGCCGCTTACCTTGTCCCCTCGATGGCGGCTGACGTTGGTGATGCTGGACCTCAGCTGGTGGGAGACTTTCTGCATCACGTCAAACCACCTGAATGTGAGAGAGTGAGTATCAGAGACTAAGGGTCTAAAACTACCCGAGTGTGAGAGAGTGAGTATCAGAGATTAAGGGTCTAAACCTACCTGAGTGTGAGAGAGTGAGTATCAGAGACTAAGGGTCTAAAACTACCTGAGTGTGAGAGAGTGAGTATCAGAGACTAAGGGTCTAAAACTACCTGAGTGTGAGAGTGTGAGTATCAGAGACTAAGGGTCTAAAACTACCTGAGTGTGAGAGAGTGAGTATCAGAGATTAAGGGTCTAAAACTACCTGAGTGTGAGAGAGTGAGTATCAGAGACTAAGGGTCTAAAACTACCTGAGTGTGAGAGAGTGAGTATCAGAGACTAAGGGTCTAAAACTACCTGAGTGTGAGAGAGTGAGTATCAGAGACTAAGGGTCTAAAACTACCTGAGTGTGAGAGAGTGAGTATCAGAGACTAAGGGTCTAAAACTACCTGAGTGTGAGAGAGTGAGTATCAGAGACTAAGGGTCTAAACCTACCTGAGTGTGAGAGAGTGAGTATCAGAGACTAAGGGTCTAAACCTACCTGAGTGTGAGAGAGTGAGTATCAGAGATTAAGGGTCTAAAACTACCTGAGTGTGAGAGAGTGAGTATCAGAGGCTCAGGGTCTAAAACTACCTGAGTGTGAGAGAGTGAGTATCAGAGACTAAGGGTCTAAAACTACCTGAGTGTGAGAGAGTGAGTATCAGAGACTAAGGGTATAAAACTACCTGAGTGTGAGAGAGTGAGTATCAGAGACTAAGGGTCTAAAACTACCTGAGTGTGAGAGAGTGAGTATCAGAGACTAAGGGTCTAAAACTACCTGAGTGTGAGAGAGTGAGTATCAGAGACTAAGGGTCTAAAACTACCTGAGTGTGAGAGAGTGAGTATCAGAGACTAAGGGTCTAAAACTACCTGAGTGTGAGAGAGTGAGTATCAGAGACTAAGGGTCTAAAACTACCTGAGTGTGAGAGAGTGAGTATCAGAGACTAAGGGTCTAAAACTACCTGAGTGTGAGAGAATGAGTATCAGAGACTAAGGGTCTAAAACTACCTGAGTGTGAGAGAGTGAGTATCAGAGACTAAGGGTCTAAAACTACCCGAGTGTGAGAGAGTGAGTATCAGAGACTAAGGGTCTAAAACTACCCGAGTGTGAGAGAGTGAGTATCAGAGACTAAGGGTCTAAAACTACCCGAGTGTGAGAGAGTGAGTATCAGAGACTAAGGGTCTAAAACTACCTGAGTGTGAGAGAGTGAGTATCAGAGACTAAGGGTCTAAAACTACCTGAGTGTGAGAGAGTGAGTATCAGAGACTAAGGGTCTAAAACTACCTGAGTGTGAGAGAGTGAGTATCAGAGACTAAGGGTCTAAAACTACCTGAGTGTGAGAGAGTGAGTATCAGAGACTAAGGGTCTAAAACTACCTGAGTGTGAGAGAGTGAGTATCAGAGACTAAGGGTCTAAAACTACCTGAGTGTGAGAGAGTGAGTATCAGAGATTAAGGGTCTAAAACTACCTGAGTGTGAGAGAGTGAGTATCAGAGACTAAGGGTCTAAAACTACCTGAGTGTGAGAGAGTGAGTATCAGAGATTAAGGGTCTAAAACTACCTGAGTGTGAGAGAGTGAGTATCAGAGATTAAGGGTCTGAAACCATGTGTGTCATTACTTCCTGACTGTGTAAATACAGCATAGCATGCTTAAAGCCCAGGAGTGCTTGCCGAAACAGCCACTAATGCAGAAAGGTTTTGCGCGCGCGTGCGTGCGTGCGTCTCTCTCTCACTCACCCGGAGGGGTCCTGCTCTTGCTCTGCCTGCACCATGTTGCGCAGGCTGGCGTCGGCGAGCGCCTGGGTGAAGTGTGTGTACAGTGTATGCGTGTGTGCGTGTGCGTCTCTCTCTCTCACTCACCCGGAGGGGTCCTGCTCTTGCTCTGCCTGCACCATGTTGCGCAGGCTGGCGTCGGCGAGCGCCTGGGTGAAGTGTGTGTAGGGGGCCATGAAGCAGTAGTGGTAGAGCCCAGGCCTCAGGCTGGAGGAGCCCAGCCGTAGGGCCTTCCCCTGGGCCTTACTGGGGTTGGACCAGGACCCGTCGTACTGAGACGCCAGGTTAGTCCCAAACAGGGTCTTCAGCAACTGGGAAAGCAAAAAAATTATGAAAACTTTTCTAAAAATGTTCTGTAATGAGGGGGTACAGATGTGACCCGTCTGGGGTGGCTGTGACACTCACCTGCTGGACACACACAGTGGCCATGGTGGGCTCCCTGGAGAAACAAGCCTTCAGGTACCCCAAAATCTCCTCAACACACTGTGGGCACACATAACTTCAGTGGTACGGCACCTTTCACACACACAGCTCAGCGTTCTTTTCAGAGATGAAAAGAAAACAAGCCGGAATGCAACAAAAACAGAGTATGCTAAAAGACCGATATTTACCAAGGCAAATTAAAAGCATAAAGCCTTGTGCACACTAGTGCGTACTACGTACATCATGTGACGCAGCCAACTGGGCTGGCTGTACTGGACAAAATAGCGTAGCGGGGCGCATACACACTCAACAATGGAGGACAGCCAACCACACTAGCTAACGTTATATACATCAATCATATATGTGACAATTGTTGGTCAAAATTGATGTTATAGCTAACATTAGCTAGCTAGCTATTATTTAATTACACACCCATGTGCTAAAGCTAGCAACTTCCGGTTATTCGACACACGGCAAAAAGACGCAAAAGTTGAAAAATTCCAACGCATTGCCGGATGGTGGCGGACCTCAACGGAACGCAGAGGCAGTCGAATACGTTGCCGCGTCATCCCATTGAAATGAATGACTTCCGCCGGAACGCATCGCATTAGTGTGCACAAGGCTTTAGTCTATCCAAGCATATCCACGGTAATACACATTCATTAAAATGCAATACCAGTGCCAAGAGTGATTACATGTTAATCATATTACTTCAGCACTTATGTTGGGAAATCTGGGAATGTTGGGAAAACTCCTCACCTTTCCCACGTCTGGGAGAGTTGCCAGCTCGAGCAGCTGTGATAGAACGTCCAGCGCTGACCTCAGGAAGCCGCCCAGCTTCTCGTTGGGGTTGTGAAGGTCTAGCGTTACCTTGGCAACACAAAGGAGGGAGTTCCTACCTTGACTGCAACATTTTGTTCAACAGCTTACATGATGGATACTTTTTATTTTTATTTTTTAAATCCATCTTTTTTTACAGCTTTTCACAAAGTAAAAATGTGATGTCAATGATGCGTAGTCCAGCCAATGGACTGCTCACCTTGTAGTTGGTGTGTGTGGCCTTCAGCACATCGTACAGCTTCAGGTAAGGGGGCAGGTGGTAGAAACTGCCCAGTGTGGAGGACTTGTTGACTGTGATAGACCCCGTGCTCTCGGCAGGTCTGGACGCTGGGAAACAGATGTGGATCCCTAAGATCAAGCCCGCTACTAAACACACCTAACAAATCCACCAACAGGACATGCGGAATTTATTCTGCATTTAACTCTTCCAGCCACTAGGGGTCAGGTCATTGTTTTGTGTGAGTTTTCAGTAATTTCATATCATTGGATTGTGCTCTTGTTTTATTTTTTTTACCTGTGTTGAGCTCGCCACTCTTCTTTGGACTCATGGGAGCAGAGCCGGTGTCTACCGCCTCCTTGTCCTTCCCCTTCCTCCTGATGGGACTCAGGGAGGGGGTGTTGGCCAGGGACGGGAGGGTGGCCTAAACCAAGGGAAAACTCCTGAGGTGACCATGCTGTCGAGCCATTCAATGGTATTAAGATTAAGGCAGTGAGTTGATAAACGGCCATAGATTTGTGTATTGGATCTCAAGCATGTCATTTTCCAGATTTTTCCCCAAATGTCTCGATAGCAGTGGTTCCCAAAGTGGGTGCCGTAATGACTGGCCAGGGGTGCCACAAGATCTGTTCATTTCCGTATCTGACATACGTGAAAAGCAAGAGGAGGCATCGCCTGTCAGTGGAGTCAGATCTACGCGTTGCGCTCTCTTCAATCTCGTCCCGCATCAAGAGACACTGCTTTCAATAACAGGCTCACACATCCCACTAAAATGCCTGCTAGCTGCACACATGGAGTTGTTTTTGTACTTCGTTTTTCTTATTAACCTAAAAAGTAGGCATATTTAACATTTTGTACAAAGCAAAAAAAATAAATAATGTGACAAATTAACATTTTTTTTAACAAATTAAATTATTATTATTTTAAGTTAAACATTGATCTGTAAATATGCACACACAGCAACAAAATAGCCTTAGTTCAAACAATTCAATCACAATTGTTGACATTATTTTTTTTCTTATCAGCTGTGTGGTTGAGAATAATTCATCATTTTAAGAAGTTCATATTTATGCCAGTTCATTAGAATACATTCTTATAACATATTCATGGTGTCATTTTTAGCTTCAATTTATTTTATATTTCTTTGGAGGGGGGCGGGGGGTGCCGTGAAGAAAAAAAATGGACTAACGAGGGGTGCTTGGTTTGAAAAAGTTTGGGAACCACTGCTCTCCAGCCACTAGTAATCGTCTAACTGACATTTCTAAGTCCTCCGCGTCAGGTTGAGACTTTCAGATGAGACCACACCCCTATGTGGTGTAAGCAAATAAGAGCATAGCAAAGCCAGGCTTAGAGACGTCTGACAACCAGAAGCTATTTTGAGAGGGGCACGGGATCCTCCCTCCCCCTCGATTACCTTGACGGCGGGGCCGGGGGCCACCTCGTCCAGCACGTGGGCGCAGATGTTGAGGATCTTGAGCAGGTGGATGAAGAGCTGCTCCACCATGGGGACCACAGCGCGGTCGCCCAGCGCCGCCCACGGGTCTTCCTGCTTGGCGGGGCCCGAGCTGGACTCCTCCTCCCCGGTCCAGGGGCTCCGCATGCACTTTGGGGCTACCGCTGTCGGGACGGGAGCAGGCTCGGTGTCAAGAGATCAGTCTGTAAACAGTCTACGGGGAGCAGTCTACGAGCCGTCTCAGCGCCACAAGACGAGCGGAGAGGCCTCCGTATCTCAGTGTCAGCGTTTAGAGTAAAGTCTTAGTGTTAGGAACGAGTGGCATTCGGTCTGGTGGAGAATCTAATTTGTCTCGGCCACGCCTACCACTGGAGAGCGCACACGCACCTGGGCTGTGTTAACTAATCAGCCCAGGTGGTTAAAGGTGTGCTCCTCTCCACGGTACGGGCTGAGACAGGGGGCGTGCCCAAATCCGACCCCTGCACCACCCTGCATATTTGAGTCCACTTTGTCAAAAAGCTTATGAGCTGGCAACTTTCTCTCACAAATGGGGGCACTTAAAAAAACAAAATGAACCCCTTATTTCCAGGGTTTTGTTGAGGGAATTCAGGAGCACACTCATCTGCAGAACGGTGCACTCATCTGACAATTTGTCAGCACATGCAGAGTGAGCGAGTCTGTTTGTTCGTCAGAGCACTAAGACAAGGTGATGTAAAATTACACATATCGCACAAGTGATACGTCTCGAGTGTCCCTTTGAGCTGAGCAGTCTTATTATGTGCCGAGAGCAGTCTGTAAGCAGTCTCTGTGGGGAGAGCAGTTAGTAAGCAGTCTCTGTGGGGGAAAACAGCAATCTGATTGGCTCACTATACCTGCCAGGAGGTTGCCGGCTAGCAGCAGGGCGTCCTGGTGAGCGGACAGGTCCAGAGGGAACCAGGCAGAGGAGATCAGCGACAGCACAATGTTGGCCATGCCCATCATGCTGGTCCGACTCCCTTCATCCCCAGGGCCTGGCAGGGATAGGCTGCACATACCATAGATACACCGTGTTACAGATATACCGCTAACTGTACCTATAGCCTGCACATACCATAGATACACCGTGTTACAGATATACCGCTAACTGTACCTATAGCCTGCACATACCATAGATACACCGTGTTACAGATATAACACAAACTGCACTGCACCTACAGGCTGCACGTACCATAGATATATAGATGCACAGATTTCATAATCTGTTCTGACATTCTTATCTACGGTCTGCGGGTTGTCAGCAGTGACTGGGTATTACTTAATCGCAAGGTGAACAATTCTGTAAATGTGGGATATGAAATGATTGACACAGCAGGAAACATGGCGTGTCCGTACCTAAATGAGCGCGCCCGGTTCTTGAACAGGCTGGAACGGACTGGCTGGCTGACTGAGGTGACGTACCCACAGTGCCAGCCCAAGCTCCAGGTGCACACTGGGAATGCGGAGGACAGGAGGCACAGCGCTTCACAGCAGCCAAACTGTAAAATACAACCCCAGGCTGATCAGAAATACACTGTATTACTGTCTACTGTCATCCTTGCCACAACACTGTAATTAACATACACTCGCTTTATTAAAATTTTTTTGATACATTTGGTTTTCACTACAGTGAGCAAGAGTCTAGTTTAAAAAGTGTGGTGGCAAGTTTGGGTGAGAGCCCAGTTGCTAAGTGTAGGGGTGGACAGCCTTGGTCACGGAGGGACGCAGGGTGTGCGGGTTACTCAGCAGTTAAATCATCCATTAAAGATTACACAGTTAACTCCGGCAGAATAGAATTTCTTGGGCCTAAAATCGGTTGCTTATTTTCGGATAAAAACAAAAACAAGACCCTGGCTGGGGGTACACTACGAAGCAGGATTACCGAGTTAGCTGGATAACTGCACTGAGTAAAACCCAGAACCCTCCCAATTCTGGAATATGGACTGAAGTAAAAAGAGCTGTTCCAGGTTTTACTTTTATACAGCAGGAGGGGCTGCGTGAAAACCAATGGGGGATAGACGAGCAGAGGGGGCGGGGCTTATTCAGCTGTCCCAGAGGCCTTCAGGGCCACGGACAGGAGCAGCTTCACCGGCAGTAATCGCTGGATATCAGCTGAGCTGCTCCTTGTTACCTGTTACCTGCTACCTGCCTATTATGAGTGCTCACTGATGGAGGGATCGACGGACCTGGTGACGAGCCTAAATTAGGAGTTTTATTCAAAGTCCAATGCAACTCCTTTTGAGTGTAATGAGTGTCTATGGGCAAGTGTGATTGACAGGAAACATGGGTCTAGTAATTATATTTAAAATGAACCCTTTAGACACCAGTAAAATTGCTGCAAAATATTTTAACAAACATATTTTCACTGATATGCAGAACGAAACTCTTCCATGTGATTGTGTGCTTTGGTTAGTGATGCGCTACATCACAATTCTCAGGGATCTGGAATTCTCAGGGAGTGTTTTCAAAATTTAAAAAACCTAAATGGTAAAGTACGACAGTATTTCAAATGCGTGTTTGACCAGGGTGTGACAGAAGGAGGGGTGGAGGTCTCACAGTCAGGGCTCTGGAGGTGGAGGACGTGAGAGCGTGGGACACAGCCGTTATCACCCTGGACAGGTTGTTCTCTATGGTGACGTCTGACGTGTTCGGAGACAGGTTGTAACCTCTGTACATCCTGAGAAAAAGAAGAACACACACGTCAATAACAGTCAACACCCACCCATGCGTGTCATAAACGCCCAAACCAGTGGTATTAGTACTGACAGGAAGCTGTGTACCCGGTGACAGTACTGACAGGAAGCTCAGTAGATAGTGACAGTACTGACAGGAAGCTGTGTACCCGGTGATAATACTGACAGAAATCTGTGCACATAGTGACAGTACTGACAGGAAGCTGTGTACCTGGTGACAGTACTGACGGTGAAGTGAGAGGGGTGCTGCGTCTCGTGCATCAGCAACTGAAGGTACACGCTGCTCTGATCCCTCGCCATGGAAACCACGGGGTCCGCCTGACCCTGGTCGCAGTCGTAGAACAGCCTGGTGACCAGCCTGTGTGAAAAAAACACCTTTTACACACAGAACCTCACAGGTGATACCACATCAGCACACAGAACCTCACAGGTGATACCACATCGGCACACAGAACCTCACAGGTGATACCACATCGGCACACAGAACCTCACAGGTGATGCCACATCGGCACACAGAACCTCACAGGTGATACCACATCAGCACACAGAACCTCACAGGTGATACCACATCAACCAGCCTTGCTTTTCCTTTCAGATCTTACAGTATGTTACCATATCTAACCCGCATTGAGCCATCATTAAGAGACTTGTGCAATCTGAGCATGCTACAGTTTTGTCTGCGTTTACAACAGTTTTGTCTGTTTACCACAGCAACTAACCAGCTTTATTCTATACAGTAAGAGTAATCTGACTGTGTCATGTTTGCCGGCATCTATCAAAGACATGGCTTTGCTTTCTGATTGACAACACTGTATCTGACGCGGTTGGAAACCAAGTTGAAAGGACGATTAGAAAGCGTCCGATCCCTCACATTGTAGTCATTACCTTACGCGACCCACGTCAAATAGAACCGACACATGCCCACGGCCCACACAGTGTAAGCCTCTGTACTGAACCGACACATTCCCACGGCCCACACAGTGTAAGCCTCTGTACTGAACCGACACATGCCCACGGCCCACACAGTGTAAGCCTCTGTACCGCTTCTTACAGAAAGGCATGTGTGTGTTTTTGCGTGAGGAGGACCGCGTGTGGCCTGTAATGCTCACCTGCTGACAGTGCTGGCCGCGACGTGCCGTACTCGTGGGTCCTCGTCCCCCAGCAGGGGTACGATCACCTCGTTCAGCGCGCGATCCTGCAGCTTCAGCAGCTACACACAGCAGAGATGCGTCAGAAACAGGGCAGAGCTACAGACAGCAAGACTGCAGAGCTACAGACAGAAAAACTGTAAAGCTACAGACAGCAAGACTGCAGAGCTACAGACAGCAAGACTGCAGAGCTACAGACAGCAAGACTACAGAGCCACAGACAGCAAGACTGTAAAGCTACAGACAGCAAGACTACAGAGCCACAGACAGCAAGACTGTAAAGCTACAGACAGCAAGACTGCAGAGACACAGACAGCAAGACTGCAGAACTACAGACAGCAAGACTGCAGAGCTACAGACAGCAAGACTACAGAGCTACAGACAGCAAGACTACAGAGACACATAGAGAATTTAAAAAAGCTCAATAATGAAGTGGAGGGCTGAGGCATGGCGGGGCTGAGGCATGGCGGGGCTGCAGCTCATACTGACCCCAGTGTAGTGGTGTTCTCCTTTGTGCAAATGTTCAGTTTTTCTCTCCAGGTAACTGACTAACCTGTAGAGCAGAAAATGACTCATCAATGAGGGGGGCGGAAGTTTGGGCACAAACCAGCTGACTGGCTGGCCACCCCGTTCTCTTACCGAAAATCCAAGTCCCCCAGCGTTTCCAGCAGCTCGTTCCTGACCAGCCAATAGGAGCAGTCCCTGAGGGAGAGGATGTTGGTGGCTAGCTGCAGGCCCAGCTCGCTGAAGCTGCTGCTGCTGCAAAGGGCCATGAGGCAGTGCTGTAACACAGGCAGAAGAACAGACCGTCACTCAGAGCATCGTTAAGACCGCCATTCAGAGCGTCGCTAAGGCTGTTGCTAAGGCCGTTGCTAAGACCCCCGCTCAGACCGTTGCTAAGAGACCGTCCCTAAGACTCACCGCAGGGGCTAACCAGCACAAGCTTCACCCAGCATCAAGATAACCCCCCCCCCCCCAACACTGTATCCTCACTCAGTCAGTACAAACCTGAAAATCAACCTGTTCGGTGGCCTTGAACCAAGGTTCGAAACTACTAGCTCATTGCTAACACCTGTAGTTTGACAGTCCAAACTTGTGCTGCAAAAACTATTGTTCAAAGTAATGTGCTCTATTTTGACCGCTGTGCCACAAGTTTGGACCGTCATTGGGCCCAGTGAGCATAAACCAGAATCTAGACGGTTAGAGAGATTTTCTGACATAAACGGACTAGGTTAACTCTGCCATCGCTCAAGTTTTATCTGGATATAGCCTGGCTGCGTCCTAGCTGGCTAGAAAACTTTCACTTTTCAACCAAACGTAGCCGGGATTTCAGCTGAAAGCCTAGACTTATCACCACAGACATGTTCACTGGGAGCCCATGACCAGTAACGAATATGTAAGAATGGAGCACTGATCTGAGATCAGTCTTTCCAAACAGAGCGGGGAGCACCGGGAGAGCAACCCGGGGGTTTCACACTGGTCTCAGATCAGTGGCGATGACGATGATGATGATGATGATGATGATGACGGGGCTCACCCTCACGGCGCCGCAGGCCATCTTGCAGGTAACGGACGACTCGTCTCTCAGAGTTCTGTGCAGTAAAGGCACCAAGTCCACCAGGGAGATGGGGTTCCCTGAGACAGAACAGAACAGTTCAGAGGAACACTACCTCTATAGAGCAGTGGAGCCCAATCATGCGCCACGGAGGGTCAAGTGTGCAGGTTTTCGTTCCAACTAATCACTACTCCTGCTGATTTCACTAATACCCCTTCAACCAGAGAGGAGGGAACCAATCAGTGACATTAGCAGGTGAAGTGATTGGTTGGAATGAAAACCTGCATACTCTCCGCCCTCAATCACACATGATTGGACACCCCTGCTCTACAGCATGCCTTCATGGGCCAGCAGGAACACATATCTGATACACCTTCCTTTGGAACGAAGGCTAACAAAACTGGGGCGAAGACATTTCAAAGTATGGCATTGAACAGGACACTTCAGATTTGCATGGTCTTTCAGCAGGCTGACCTGTTGAGCTTTTGACACAGGCCAGCCAGGGTTCAGCACTAAAGCGTGTTTTGTGGAGGATGGAGCAGATTATGGCTCCACACAGGATAGCAGTGGCCCCGCGGATCTGCGGGTCTCCGTGTTCAACGTACTTCAGAATGTCAGTTATGTACTGTTGCTCTGAAACACAGAAAGAGTTGTAAACAAGACGTTTGTAAAAATCAAAGTTTATAATGTGAATCTTTACCATATAAACATGCAAAAAAATGTATTCTGACAGAATGTGTAGGTTGGGTTAAAAAGAGAGTTCATGAACATGTACTGTCCAATCAGAGTACTCTCTACGTCTCCATTCTCCAGGCCTTGTTCGTTGCCATTTTGTAAGACTCTTGCTCTCACCTTATCATTAATTGTTTTACGGATCATGTGCTTTTGATGTCATCGGGTGAGGCCAGGGCGTTGGAAACATCTTGGTTTTAAGAATGATTTTAAAGTATTTTCCTACGAGTGTGCACATTTACTAAAGAAGCACCTCGGCTCAGTTGCTGGAGCATAAACGTTCCCATGTGTGACGGTGAAATGTGTCCCTCTCACCCTCTGGTGGCTGGCCCTCCAGTGGCTCTTTGTACAGGCTGTTGAAAAAGGCCTCAGGGTGCAGGGCAGCAGCTGCCCCCACACAGCTCACCGCCAGCGCCTTCACGCTCACACGCACCTCCTTATCGGGTATCAGACCTGCCAAAGACATCACATCCACGAATCACACAGCTGCTTATTCAAAATGTCTCCACATCCACCAACCACACTGCTTCTTCTTCAACACATGTATCACATCCACCAATCAATCACATAGCTGCTTATTCAAAATGTCTTCACATCCACGAATCACACAGCTTCTTTAATATGTGCATCACATCCACCAATCACACAGCTGCTTATTCAAAATGTCTCCACATCTACCAATCACGCCGTCTTCTTCAATATTTGCATCACATCCACCAATCACATGGCTCCTTCTTCAATTAAGTGCATCACATCCACCAATCACACAGCTTTTTCTTGAATATGTGCATCACATCCACCAATCACACAGCTGTTGATTCAAAATGTCTCCACATCTACCAATCACACAGCTTCTTCTTCAATGTTTGCATCACATACACCAATCACATGGCTCCTTCTACAATTAAGTGCATCACATCCACCAATCACACATCTTCTTCTTTAATATGTGCATCACATCCACCAATCACACAGCTTCTTCTTCAACATGTCCACCACATTCACCCATCACATGGCTCCTGCCAAGCGAACATTTGACCACGTTCACCAAACGAACGGCTCCAAAACCAACACATCACAAATTGTCATTGTCATGAATTACCATTCTTCTGACCGGTCAGGAGGAAGGAGGCGGAGAGGAGTCGGGCGCAGTGGACCAGTGGCTCGGCTCTGCAGTCAGCGTAGTGCCCGATCTCACCTTTTATTCTGGATGGCTGGTTGGAAACAGGAAATGGCATTTGAGCGCGCCTGGGCTCGAGAACGGGCATCACCCCGCAGCCCACCCGACACCCCCCCAGGCCCAGACGTAGGTAAAGGAGGAGACACCTTGTTTTCGGGCTCCGCAGGCTCCAGCACCTCATCCTTTGGTATGAAACGGTCCACGCTGCTGTCTGAGCCCTGTCTGCAGTGACCCAATCCCTCCAGCAGGTGGGGCGGCTTCCTCAGGGCTACAGCCCGCAAACCGGCAACACACACACACACACACACACACACGCGCGCACACGCGCACACACACACACACACACACACACACACACACACACACACACACGTCAATCACCTGCCTGGAGCTAGCTAAACAAGCCCCATGTAAACGGAACCAAAACCAGGCTTTCACATTTTTGTTTCTACACTCAGAAAGGGAAGAAGGTGGTCTCCTATTCACTTGTGGTCTGAGTTACAGAATAGACCAGCGCTGAGCATTCTGGTACAAAATGGCTGCCGTGCCTCAGTCAGCCAATGAGTAGCAGTTTGTCCCCTTCACCCTTTCACTGTAAAGCACTTTGACATCATAAGATATCATATATAAATGCAATGCACTATTATAATGACTATTGTCATCACCAACATTATTCTGCTGATGAAAATTATGATGATGATGATGATGATGATGGTCTTACCCAGGCTGGGCTGCGAGAAAGGTTCCAGGGGCTCCTCAGGCACAGCGCTGTTCCCCTCCTCTTCCTCATCCTGTAGTGTTCCGATCTGCATCCCTGAGTACTGGCTATCACTGCCGTCCAGGACCTGAGATACACACGTACACACGCAGATACACAAAGGCGCACGCACACACACACACGCAGACACACACGCACAGACACACACGCACAGACACAGCCACACACACACACACAAATGCACAGATACACACACACGCACACACACGCACGCACACACACACACACACAAATGCACACACACACACAAACGTATGCACACGCACAAGCACGCACAGACACACACGCACAGACACAGCCACACACACACAAATGCACAGATACACACACACGCACACACACACACACACACACACAAATGCACACACACACACACACACACACACACAAGCCTGTCAGGCACCACCCATGGCATATAAAACACACCCCTCATTATGCTGCCTGCCGCAGTAAGAGAAAAGAAGGCCCGACTGCTGTACTTCCTCTGGCTTAAATACCACTTACCACATTAACCAATAAAACATGTCTCACACACGCTCTCCGCTGGACGCAGATTTGCTGCTTATCTGGGTTCAGAACATTAAGCCACAGAAACCAGCCTACAGAGAGGAAACTGCAGAGGAATTAGCCTAGCGCTCACAGGCTAACCACCAGGCCCTTATGAGTGAGAGACCAGCATGGTCAGCACACTGAACCACATATAGCCTAGCGCTACATTTACTAAAGAAAATACCACATGACAGGTTAGTGTATTAGGGACACGACAAACAGCGGGCTGATGACGATCCACTGAAAAAATAACCTTTTTTTCATGCGTCCGGTAAACGGTGTTAAACCATAGGTCAAGATTTACAGTGGAAACAGCAGTTGCTACTTAAAATTACCTGCAGAATTTAAGTTCTTGGGAAATTCCCAAACTGATCGCTACATTTTGCAAGGCTAAGACTGTACACATACTCAGATGGATTCTGGGGTAAATTCATTAGGGAGAAAGTCTTTCATCAAAGGAATATGAATGAGAAGGATGAAATGCAGAATTTACCTCTGAATACCAGCTCAAAACAAAAAAGGCAGATCAAAGTTATAGGATTAGTTCACACAGGAGATGAGCTGAACGGATTGGGGTGGAAATGAATCTAAACGTGCACTGGTCCCATCACACCAGAAAAAGAAAACATTCACATGCTGATTGAGGATTCATATTTGGCATTAGCACAAAAAGGTACCGTTTCCTGCATGAGAGGAAATAAAGGTAATTATGATAAAGGTATGAATCAGGCAAATCCGCAGCCAAGGAGCAGGCAGCATCCATGCTGCTCTTCTGCATCCAATGGCAGGAGGGGGGTGGGCAAGCCGCCAGATCTCTGACGGACAGCTCTGAGTGCCAGCCCGGCTATCCATGCAGAGGGCTGAGGACTACAAAAACGCCCCTCTCTCTCTCTCTCTGAGTGACGCTGGCGGTCAGCGAGAGAGAGATGAGGCAGGAGGCGGGGGAACGGGGGGTCAAAAGGTCATTAAGAGCAGGGCTGCAGCAATGAGAGGGCGGGACTGAAGTGGTGCGGGGAGGAGGAGGAGGAGGAGGAGCCGAGGTGGGGGGGGTGGTGAAGAAGGGCGGAGGGGGGCGGGGTGAGAAGGCCCCTCCCCCCTCCCCGGCAGCCGCTGACCTTGTCACTCCCGCTCGCGAAGGACACGGCGGAGTAGGAGGAAGAAGAAGAAGAAGGAGTGACGGACGAGCCGAAGTCGGAGCTGGGCGAGACGTCGGGCCCCTCGGTAGAGGTCGGGGACGGCGGAGGCTCGGGGCGCCGCAGTGGCACACTTACGAGCTCGGGGCAGTCGGAGGGCGTGGCGGCCGAGTCGGGCCCCTCGGTGGTGGTCTGGGAGCTGTCGCTGGCGGGCGAGCGGGCCTGGTGGTTGGTGTTGGATGCCGGGCCACTGATCTGGCTGGAGTCGCGGCTCAGCATGTCCTCGGCCTCCTCGGGAGTGTCGACCCCGCCCTGCTCCGAGGACGGAGCGCTCAGGTCCACCGAGTCGCCGGGCTGCAGGCTGCGCTGCGAGGACCGCGGCTGCTCAGTGATGATGTCGTGGGCGGCCGACGCGTCCAGCGTGGAGACGCCCGAGGAGGCCTCGCTGGCGCCCTCGCTGTTCACCGAGGCTGCAGAGAGAACTACAGGCTCAGGGTTGTACTTTTAAGATTGTTTAAAAGGAAGGACACGGATATAATGTTTTGTTTTTACACATTTTTTAAGACATTGGGATACTTTTTCTAGATAAAAAAGGCACGTTACCTTCAAATTATCGTGCGTCCAAGCAGGGACACACCTCACTCTCCAGTTACCAATGACTTTTGATGTACAAAAGAGTGTGCTGCCCAGTTAATCAGTATGTTAGTATCACCAGCCCAATGGTACAAAGTTTATGGTCTCATCTAATATCACCTACTGGGTTGGACTGTAGTTGTGAGCCCGCATAAGGTCACACACCTGTGAAGGTCCCGGTGCTGACATCTGACCTTGCCTCTAGGTCATCATCTAGCCCCTCCTCCTCTCCAGAGAGCAGCTTCCCTGAGGAATGAAAGCAGTGCTGGTTAGAGGAAGTAGAAGGCACACAGACAGACAGACAGACAGACAGACACACGGGAAACCGACAACTTCACAAACGGTGGACAAAATCTCCACAACAATACAATGGGCATAATTATACCATACACACATTTAAAACCATGTACTCAATACATATAACAGTACTCAACACTGTACTCTGACTATGACAGTTCTCTCTACCAACCATGACTGGGAAAAAGCAAAGAAATAGTTATTTCTGCTGGACTATCCATAATATCCTGAAAAACATTCTGGCCCGTATCTGCTTTATATCTAAAATACTCCTCCAATGGATATAAGGAAAATTTGGTTAAATCAAATCAAAAGCCAGAATGTCCACAGGTCATGTAGAAGCATTCAAATCAAAATGTGATGTTATAATCCTGAATTCCTAAATATACAAGCATTTAGCCAGCAGATTGTTTCTATAAAAGCAAAAAAATAAGCTCCACAGAGTCACAGAGGATAAAGGCACATTAAAGGCGAACGACGGCCCTGCTTCAGAGAAGGAAGTCAGCTAGGGGGAAGGGGAGGAGCTGACCCACAAAGCTGGCACATGTGGCCCGAAGCTAGGGGATGCGGACGGACGTAGTCACCTTTCTGTTTTCGGAGAAGTAGCGGGCTGCAGGAGTTCCCTCCTCCAGCTGCAAGCGACAGAAGAGAAGAGATAAAGACACCAGAAAGCCCAGAGGAACAGACACTCACCGTGCCCCGCCCACACACGGAGAGGGGGAGAGAGACAGGGCCAGTGGGAAAGGAAAGGAAAAGTGAAAAGTGAAGATGTGGGGGGGAGAGAGGCCGAACAGCCGCTGAAGCAAACTGCCTCCCGTCACGCTGAGAGATGAGAGACTGTGCGGGGAGGGGGCGGCATTCTCTGCCTGCGGACGGAAAAGATGAACGAAAGCGGGAGGCGGAGCCTCAGTTTGAGTGGTGGTGGTGGGAGGAGGCAGAGCCTCTTAGTGGCGACACCTCTGTTTGATTGGTGGCGGTGGGAGGGGGTGGAGCCTCATTTTGAGTGGCAGTGGCGGGAGGAGGCGGAGCCTCAGTTTGAGTGGCGGCAGCGGGGACTTACCGATGAGCTCCAGGATGCTGCCGCTGCGAGCACGGCTCTCGATCTCCTCGCGGGCGATGCTGGCGTGGGGGATGCCGCCGGGCGTGATGAGCACGTGCAGAAGGTCAGGGGGCGGGGTCCGGAAGGCCTGCTGAAGGAGCTCCAGGGCGGCGGTCACCACGTTGTGGTCCCGGTGCTGCGTGTAGTGCAGAGTCAACTCGTACACCTGAGAGAAGGCGGGGAAAACACGGGCCACGCCCTCCATCAGTAAACTTGACGCAATGGCCAATCTGCAGAAAAGCGTTCGCATTATCACAAAGTCAAATAACTTATAATGTAAAGTAAGTGCATTTTATCACACTGCGCATTAAACGTATCTGTTCTCATAGGCAACTCAAACGCTCCCGTCTCTCTGTAACACTGGAGCTAACTGTGTGGGGCTCAAGCATCAAGTTTACAAAGTTCTTACTCATTTTTCTCAGTAATTAATCTCTGTATCTTTTCCCCCATTAACAGTATGAGATGCGTCTCCTGACAGTGTGCTGCCAGTGCTGTACACTGTAACCCCGCCCACTTCCCACCTCTCACACCAAACACATTTACACACACTGGTTGCCTGGGAGAACGCTCACATGCAGTTTTTATTACTATTGAAATGGATTATTAATGCGCCAAGTGAATTAAATGAATGCATGTTTTATTTATTCTGTGCTTCTGTGCATTAACCAAGCAGGAGGTAAACGATGAGCCTACACGGCCATACACGACTGAAAGGCTCGCTCTCCTCCAAATGCGTGCGCCTCTGTTCCCATTGGCCAGCTCTGTCTCAGGGCTTGTTTACACTCTGACACACACAACGCGCCTGAATCTATTCTTATACACAGTTAGATGGGTGCTGACCGAGCCCAGCAAATATGTATACTTAGACAATGACGTAACTGGATCAGCTAACATGCACGGTGCGATCTCACTGTACCGGGATCAGCTAGCATGCACGGTGTGATCTCACAGTACCTGGATCAGCTAGCATGCATGGTGTAATCTCACTGTACCTGGATCAGCTAGCATGCACGGTGTAATCTCACTGTACCAGGATCAGCTAGCATGCACGGTGTGATCTCACTGTACCTGGATCAGCTAGCATGCACAGTGTAATCTCACTGTACCAGGATCAGCTAGCATGCACGGTGTGATCTCACTGTACCTGGATGAGCTGCTCTGGTGTGGGGGCGATGTCGGCCTCTTTGCGGGTCACCCCAAAGCTGCCCTTCAGACTGGTGTCCTTCACCTGCTGCTGGAGGAGGGGCATCAGGTAGCGCAGCGTCAACAGCACTCCCAGAATCAGGGGGCTCGGGTGTTCATCATCCACTGGGATCAGCAGTCCTAAGGTGGAGAGACACACACACACAAATATACAAACAAAAACACAAATATACACACACGCAAATATACACACAGATGTGCATACAGACAGACAGACAGACAGACAGACAGACGCACAGACAGACACACAGACACACGTCAATGGGGGAATCCTGTGCATGTCTCCCATAAAAATTGAATATATGGAAATTCTCCAGTTCTCCTTGTTCCCATTTTTGTAAAATTTTATGGAAGAAATCTACATCCAATGAGTGTCAGCAACAAGACTTTTATGGTTTCCCACAGTAAAAATATAATTATGAACCCTAAAACTTATGACAAAATTAATACCAGTGTTATTACAGTGTTATTCAGCATAACATCACCAAATTTAAGTGTTTGGATTACACTGCTTTGTCCTGTTAACAGCAGATAAAACCCATGACTAACACACTTTAATATCCAAAGGGAAAGTTTATAGTTTCCTGTAAGAATGCGCAGGAAACTCCTCTGAAATGAGAGAATAAGGTGATGTGCAGAGTCTGTAAGAGTGGGCGTCTCACCCAGAAGCACGTTGAGAAGCCAGGTGTAGAAATAGTGTGCCCTGCGCGAGTGCTGGCAGATGCTGACTGCCGAGCTGGCGGCCGTGCGGCGGATCGTCGGGGAGCTGGACTTCAGGTTGGCCACAAACGCCTTGAGCAGCACCTGGGTTGACATAAAGGAGGGGTACGCGCTGAAGCTGAGGCCAGCGAACGCCTTTTGCTTTAAGCGTCACTCCTAGTCAAAACCCTACAATTCCTTTACAAATAATGCATGGAAACTAGCAAAAGTGTTAAAAAAGTAGTTTTTTTTTTTTTTTTTTTTTAATTAACTAATTAATATGATTAATGTGTAGTATAGTGTATTATATTGTATGTACTTATAACCCCCCAAAAAAAAAATAAAAACAACAAATAAACAATAAAAAAAAAAATAAAAAAAAAATGTTTAATAACTTCTTATAGCTGTGCAATTAGCACAGCCCCCCATATACTCACTCATGTGAATGTCAGGTCAGAATGAAAAAAAATGCAACAGCTTTATTTAATAATAAAAAAAGCTTTGGGTCTGGGGGGGATGGGGGGGGGTGGGAGTGTGTGTGATGTGTGTGTGTGTGTGTGTGTGTGTGTGTGTGTGTGTGTACCACAAAATGACACTGTGCATGCGTGACATACACAGCATTGGTTAGATTGCAGCTCTTCTGAATGTTGGAGAGGGAGCAGAGAGAGGGGGCGGAGCGTTTGGCGGTGATTAGATTGCACCTGCATCACAGTCCGTATTTAGAATATGATGTAAGCAGTGCACCGGCGGAGAGAGCTTGCGTAAGCCTCCCGCGCGGCTGTGAGCCATTAAGCCCTCCCTCCTTTCAGCACGCCCACGCCTCAGCCACAGGGCCACGCCCAGTATGGGGGCAGAGTATGAAAGCCACAGCACTTTCAGATGCTGCAGCTCAGGGCTCAGTACAGAGGAGCCTGTACACAGCTGGCCGAGACATCTCTCACTCACTCTCACTCACTCTCACTCACTCTCACTCACTCTCACTCACTCTCACTCACTCTCACTCACTCTCACTCACTCTCACTCACTCTCACTCACTCTCACTCACTCTCACTCACTCTCACTCACACTCACTCACTCTCACTCACTCACTCTCACTCACTCACTCTCACTCACTCACTCTCACTCACTCACTCTCACTCACTCTCACTCACTCTCACTCACTCTCACTCACTCTCACTCACTCTCACTCACTCTCACTCACTCTCACTCACTCTCACTCACTCTCACTCACTCTCACTCACTCTCACTCACTCTCACTCACTCTCACTCACTCTCACTCACTCTCACTCACTCTCACTCACTCTCACTCACTCACTCTCACTCACTCTCACTCACTCTCACTCACTCTCACTCTCACTCTCACTCTCACTCTCACACTCACTCACTCACACTCACTCTCACTCACTCACTCTCACTCACTCTCACACTCTCTCACTCTCACTCACTCTCACTCACTCACTCTCACTCACTCTCACTCACTCTCACTCACTCTCACTCACTCTCACTCACTCTCACTCACTCTCACTCACTCTCACTCACTCTCACTCACTCTCACTCACTCTCACACTCTCACACTCTCTCACTCTCACACACTCTCACGTCTAAGTATTGAGCAAGCTGACAGAGATCTTTTATTCTCTCTTGGGGCATTTACAGGACTTCAGTGGAAAACAAAGTGAAGCTCTGTCTCTTCTGGAGTCTCCGTGGATACCTCCCCATTCCAAACTCACAGAGAATCCCGAAGCGGTTGGCCCAAAGCGGCGCTCCATTTTCCTTTAAACAACGTGACTAAATCAAAGCACTTTCAGCTGGAAAACAAGCCGCCACATCCCACGCCCCTCCATCATTCTTTAGCAATTCTGCAATTATCTTTGCAAAACAACCGATCTGGAAAAAAGTCGTTATATTTGCCATGAACTAATCAGTACACTGTTAGAACATAAAGATCGCATTGGACGTTTGTCCAAAGAGTAAGCCTAAAAAACCCTGTTGCCCGCTATGACAAAGCAGTTACCTTGATCTCGCCGTCGTTGGCGAAGTGGCCGAACGGCGCCATGATCTTGGGGATGGCGGAGGCGAGGGTCTCCTGCACGCTCTCCTCTGGTCTCCTGCTGATCCGGGTCAGGCAGGGGAGCAGGTTCACCAGGTAGGGCCTGAGAAAACGGCCCTCAAACCGTCAGTCGCACGTGCACAACACCAGTCCACAATAACCAGCTAATGGGAGCCTTTCAGAATCACATCCAGGTTTCAGAATGTCTGCATACAGCTACCATCAGGGTGTGAAATTAACACCCGCCAAAAGCTGGTAAAATGTAGATTGTGGCCGGTAAAATCTTTACTCTTGCAGCCACTATGGTCGGTAACCAATCAGGTTGTGTTAAATTGTAAAAGTTAATGTGGCTGGTAAAATGTTGAAAAAGGCTGGTGATTTTTAGAATCCACAAGCCACTCTGGCCAGTCTTAATTTCATACCCTGGCTACCGGAATCCGATCAACTGGCACATGACTCATTATAGAAACCAACTGAATGTGTTGACCACCATTGTGCAGCCTCACTTACCTGCATTTCTGCGGGCGAACGAGGTGAGAGAGCTCAGCGAATCTCCACAGCGCGGCTCTGAGGCTCCGAGAAGCGCCGTTCTGCCGGGGGGAAAAACAGGATCTGCTTCAGGCTCTGCGTTCATTTGCTTCCTCACATAGCACCACCAACCAAGGGAAACCTTAAGGTTTGCATGTGCTCATTCCGCCCATTTCCCATTTTAATATTAGCAGCTGGCACTCTGTAAGTGTTGCAGGCCACAGGCCTGCTGTGGTTCCAGCTGATGTATCTGATGGATCAATATCCCGTGGGACTCAGAGGTGAACTGAGTGCAAACAAAGCCGATGCAGTGGAGCGGCTGCACATCTGTCACAGGCAGAAGAGCCTTTCTGCAAATGCCCGTCTTGAAATAGTTCTTTCGATCGTTTCCTGCTTTCAAAATCTAAAATTCTTGCCTCCTTAACATAGATAAATGTACAATTCAGTGAGATGTTGATTAAATGTACGTTTTTAATCTGCTAGATCCCCGTCACAGTCCTATTTTTACATTTCACAGTCTCGATTATGATGGTTCAATGTAATGAACTGCAGGCAGATCGTTTTCCCCAGTGCACGAGTGCATGGTCTTGTAGCCTTGGTACAGTACAAGTACTAAGCTGGAAATGATTTATACCCGTTTTCATGCTAGAGTACACACAAACTCACAAGAGACACATTTAGCCAGTGACCTGCTTGTACGGTAGACATTAATCCCTTTGTAGCATGCAGAGGTGGGGACTACGGCAGCCACAGAATTTTCCAAATACCCGCAAAGCAAATAACTAGTCTGTCTGCAAGGCATTTCTAAAATACAGTATGTGCACATTCCACCTCTATTTCCTAAAAGTGAAAAGCAGGCAACATCATACCCCTTTTAGCGTTTACAGAAAGACATTCCGGCACAGGTCTTATTTCAGTGTGCAGATGCAGTCAGCTGTCTAATACACATCCACGAGAGCCAATGAAAAGCTAGGGATTTAAATGCACATCAGCGATTGGCTTCTTTTCCAATGACCAAACCATGGCTCTAACACCACATTACACAAGTACTGTTGCCAAGATACCAAGACAAGATGTTTGTCATTTCACATTTTAAAGAGCATTCAGGTTCATGCATGTTTTCTGAAGAGCTGGACAGGTCAAAGTGAACTGGTCAGTAAGTGTTTCTGAAAGCAGAAAACATTTTCACCTTTTTTATCTCTTTATAGAGTTCGAGCTGCAGCCGGGGAAGGTTGGAGTCCATTAGAGCCTGCGGAGGGAGGAGAGCGCAAAGCGTGAATTACCCACAACACCTGCACCTGTGACCAACAGCAGACTGACAGCAGCGGGACAAAAAAGCAGGTAAAGCAGGTAAAGCAGACGGAACGGAGGACAGAGATGAACCCACACCATACTTGCCAACCCTCCCGATTTTCCCGGGAGACTCCCGATTTTCAATGTCCTCTCCCGATAATCTCCCGGAGTCAACAATCTCCCGCAGTTCTCCCGATTTCGGACAATATCGTGTTTTTTTTAATAAAATCTGACGCGTGTATCTACGTGGATGGTTAACGGGGAACGGGGATTTACTTTTAACGCAGACGCACACCCGCGGTATATACGTTAAATAAACCGTTAAATAGAGTGTCTTAAAAAAAAAAAAAAAAAAAAAGATGATTGCAACCCCCCCCCCCAACAATTACAATCGAGGTCCGTGAAAATTCTTGATAGCGCCCCAACCCCCCCCCAAGGTCAACAACAAAAAGTATATCGAAAGCCCCCCCATTCCCCCACCCCCCAATTTTTCGTAAAAAAACCCAAAAAAAAAAAATCTCATTTCATGCAAGTATGTGTGCAATTATGTCCCACAAAATGAAATAAAAAAATAAAAATAAAAAATAAATAAACACAAAAAAAAAAAACATTTGAATAGACATTATGCCTTTAATGGCTTTTTTTTAATGGCTTTTTAAAAGCTCAAATTCTCCTTCTAAAGCCCCAACCCCCCCCCCCACCCCCCCAAACAATACAATCAAGGTCCGCGAAAGTTTTTTGATAGCACCCCCATTCCCCGTGTGTCAATTTTTAAAAAAAAATCCCTATTTCTTGAGGGGCTCAGTTGGGGCAAGTATGTCCACACTGTGAAAAAGAACTAAGAAAAAGAACTAAGAACAAAACAAACTTGAATAAAGACATTATTGATTATATTTGGCATGCCTTAATGGGCTTTTAAAAAAAAAAATTCTCCCCTAAAGAATCAAAAAAAAAAAATGAAAAAAGAAAATAAATTGTATCCAATAATTGTAATATGTAATTCAACTGCATTAACCAGGTGAAAAAGAACTAAGACGGTATAAAATGAATTATAATAGTGTTTTTAAAAGTCCATACAGACTTGGAGACTCCATGGAGAACATGTTATTTATACTGTCCCACCAGGGACTGGCAGTGAACATGCAGAGGCTTGTAAGTGATGCTGAGACAGACTCGTATCAGTCACAGACGCTAACGCGATTAACCAGCCTTTATAGCAGCAGAAAGGGGATCATATATAGAAGGTATTGCAGTTTCCCATCTTTATAATATGCAGGGTATGAAATTAACTTTTTCACCAACTGGCCAGAGTGGATTCTAAAAATCAATCACCAACCATTTTAAACATTTTACCAGCCGCATTACAATATTACAATATTACCCAACCTTTACCTGCCAAACTGACTGCTAGCGTAGAAATCTTACAGGCCACAATCAAGTACCAGCCAAATGCAGGTCAAATTTGGTGTTAATTAACCCTGCTAACATGCCTGTACTATTAAGACATATTGAGCTGAAACTTAGTCAGATTTTATCATCTCTCATATAATCTATTCAACCATTACAACTGCCATTTTTTCTTTCTTTTATACAACCTGAATTCTTGCCAATACAGAGTTTGACTGATCTAACAAGATTATTAGCCGACAATTTGTAAAGCAAAAAGGAAAAGGCAAATGTAATGTAATTCCTGACACCATTTTGAATGTGCTTGCAGTTTAAGTTCCACCACCAATTAGCATAGCATACTGTATACTGGTGGTGTTATAATTTATCTGAATCTGTTGGTCAGCAAAATACCAAATGAGAAAGAACCTATTTTACTTGAAATAATTTATTTTACATTGTAGAGGGTTGAGGTGCAATTTATTTAACATTCTTTGTAAGTAAACAGGCTGCAAAATTGTATGTTTTTTTTCTTACCCACTGCAGAGAAAAAAAGAGCAAAGCTTACAGCCGAGTCTGCTGAGAATAAAGTCTTTGTCATTCTGCGACATCCTAGTGCAGTGTTGAACTGCTCAACAAGACATTAATTACAGTCTCTAATTAATTAACTGCCCAGGCTGGATTTTTAAAATGTGCTAAAACACTTTAACAATACAATATCTACTTACAGTGCCAAGCTTTTTTAATGTGGCAAAAACTGCAATACTACCAACCAGTGAACATGTATAATGGACTTTGTTCACTGCAGCCAAGACTCATCTCAGAGAGGACTAAGTAGGCAACCAAGTTCCTGAAGAATGAGCAAGATCTTCACCACAATAAAAATAAAAAATATATGGTAGGAAACTGTCAATCAAACAAATCGCGGCATGTAAGGGGAGGGATGCTGACTAAGGATACCGCCGCACAGCAAATCTGCATGTCTACACATGGATACTACCTGGCAGAACACTACCAGCAAACCTAATGCATGTGTTCTAATGCAATCCTACAGCTCCAGGAAGAAATTGTCTGGAAAAAGGAAACCAGATATGTCTACAGACAGCTATTGAGAGAATGTCGATGCCTAAGAAAAAACAAAGGAGACACACTAGGCCAGGGGTGGGCAACTCCAGGCCTCGCGGGCCAGTGTGTATGCAGGTTTTTGCTGCCACCAGTTAACAATTATTTAATTGGTAAATCGTTTACATGATCTGATATTTTAATCTACATTCTACGATATGAACAGTAGCTAATGAATGTTCTTGTGCCGGTATGCGTGTATTGTAGCGCTTTATCGCTCTGTAATTTATGAGTGAATCTGTGATGGTGTATACAACTAATTAGCTGATTGAGCCAGGTTAACTGGTGGCAGTAAAAACCTGCATACACACCGGCCAGCGAGGCCTGGAGCTGCCCACCCCTGCACTAGGCATTGTTCTTACTTTAATGATTTTGTTCAGGCACTCATCGGCCACCATCCTGACGTCAGACTCTCGGTCGTCGCTGCAGAGCAAAAACATCTCCATGGCGATGCCCAACAGTTTCTGGAACTCTGGGGAGGTTCTGATCCCAGAGCCATAAGGAGTAAGAGAGGGGAGTTCACAGTCACTCCACACAGACCTGCACCAACTCCCGGCTCAGAAAACTATGGGCCAATATCTCTACTCAACACCCATTCTAAACTTGATGCGTTTACAGCACTAATATACCAACAATAACCCCCAAACCAGCAGAAAACATCTTGTCAAGTTCACATGAACAAAATATATACAAAACACAATGTTGGAATGTGACTATCACATTGCACATTAACATTAATAATTTTTATGAATTATGTTCTGAAATCAAGTATTTGTGGCTAACTGTAACCGTCTAGCAGTAGATAGCTACAGTAGATAGCTAATACCTTTGGAGAAGATGGCTTACCTCAAAGATTGTGCCACAATGTTTTCACATATTGTCAAACAATGTGTGACTCTGTCCTTTTTGGTGGTGGCAGGGTCTTTCTTCCTATGAGACAGGAGAAGAGAAGAAATGAAAACGGCAAACCAGGATAAAATGCATCACAAGGGATTGGGTGGAGAGAGAGGCATTAAGCAACCATGTTATTGTATCATTTCCGCTCACTTGTACACAGGGAAAGAAAGACTTTTTGTCTCAGCTTCTTGAACTAAACACCCCTTATGATACACTTCTGTAAAGATCTAAAGCATGTACTTTGATAACCACTGTTCAAAGCTGGCATTGAGGGGCCATGCTGCCATCTTAACATTACCTTACGCACCTGTGGTCTTATAAAGGGCCTACAAACACAGTGAAGCCTTTCTGCAAGCCAGAATTGACCTTAAATAGGTACAGTTGCAGTAGCTTGATCATGAAAAATATCCAAAATGTTGAAGGAATTAATGTTGTTGGGGAAATGTTGCCCTTTCCATAGCCAAGAAACTCCAGCTACGCTTATTTGATGGCTGATTTTCAAGTCTATACAACCTTGTTTTCCAAAAAACACCTCAAACTGTTTTCACTACTGCGTCTGCAGTGCTCAGAAAACCCTTTTCCTTTGTTCATTAAATAAGATCTTACTGAAGACACAAAAGCTTTAAAAAAAAGGTCAGTGATCTTTTGAGAAAAATTGACATACGCCTATGCCTAAAGGCTTTAATATGTAATGGCTCCTGCATTGACTCCTGCAGTTCGGACCCAAAACTTAATGCGACAGTCTGATCCTCCAACCATACAGAGGGGGGAAAACATAAGCTGATAAAGCTTAGTGGAGTGTGTTGTATCAGTCTAATCCTCTCCTGATTAGACTGATAAAACAGACTCTTCTCCACTGGTGTTCCATCATCCGTCTGAGGTTGCAAACCCATCTGACTGGCACCTAATTCAGAAAACAAATCATACAAAAATGCACCAGTGCCAATGTTCGCCCAGGCACTGAGAGAAAAAGTGGCAGAGGGACCAGTAAAGAACATCAAGTCTTAAGAAAACAAGAGAACAAAGACTACTATAAGTGTAGTCTACTGCAAGCTGCTCAGAATGTAACCAAAGGTACGTCCCGGTGGTGATTATGAGAACTATAAGCCGCGTTAAGAGAGGAAAGCAACGTGGGCACGCAGTCATGTGCAAAGTGCCTGAAATGTTTAGGGTGCTTCACCTCCCCTTAACCACATGAAAGGTTTTAGAAGCAAGGTGTGAGATTTAGGGCTGACAGCTCCCTGAGAGTCAGAACATGGGACTTCCAAGAACACCGGGGGGGCCCTTTTCCTGCCGGCAAAGCCAACTTCGCTCCCTGGGGAATCTTGTGGCCTGTATAGCAGCTTCTACTCCCATTCACTTTCCTGCAATTTTACAGCAGACGGAATTCCGGACTATGTTTCCTGTTAGCGTACCAATCAGCTGTCTAATAAGTTTACGAGTAGCAGGTGGGTCTAAATTACCTAACTTGAATCTTCATTAAGCCCCTCTCTTCCACCATGAACATCACCTCCAGTGAAGTGTTCAATCATATTGAAGTGACCATCAGATAATGTGTCAGTTTCTAGGTTAATGCTTACCAATATTTACAGGGTAAAGTCACACAGACTTTTGTATGCCAGTTCGTTCATTGATGGACAGACAAACTGGGATGCACACGGCTGTGTGACTTTACCCTGTGAACACATTAACCTGGACACTGAGCCTAAGAAATATAGATACAAGACAAAAACCGCCAAAGGTACTTCCAAAAATCTACAGAGCCACAATATTCATTATTTAAAAATGCATGATGCCTTTACACCTAACAAAATATCAAGTTTGATAGAACTAAAACTAAATCAAAGACGGTTTTTAGGACAAAACCCTGCAGAGTGTCAGCATTGGGTTCGGCACCTGAACTCAATAGCAAAAGTTAGGAAACTCTGCAATGGGCGAACAAGTGCATAGCTACAGTTTTAGCATCTACAGGCAACAAGTTTACACTATCCTACGTAGTCCAAGTCTCGCCCTTGACAGGCACTTATGAAGCTAGTTCGACATGAGCAAGCTAGCAAATGGGCGATAGCGAATTCCATATAGTCTGGTTTTAGCTAACCATCACCATTGCTGGCCAGCCAGTCAGGGAACTGGTCTTGAAACACTAGAGCAGCTTACAACGTCGGATCAACTTTCCACCACTGGCTGCAACATCAGAAAGCTAACTAGCTAGCTAACTAACGTTACGCCTGCTAGCCTGCTCACCACGCATATAGCGTAGCTAAATTCACTTTCTTTAATTTGCCAATGTCAGCTAACATTAGTGCATTTTATGCCTAGTCACATTGGTTATCACAGATACTGCTGTCTGTGGTAATTTGATAATACGATAAACCATTTAACATTACAAACGAACTGGTGCGCCAACGCAGCTCCATGTAACATTGGCAGAATTGGGGACAAGTCAGCCCTGGGAACGTCCTGTCAACTGACAGTGATCTGCAGCAAAGCTAAATCCGCCTCCATTACCTTCCCCGGTTTCTCACCTTGGTGCACCGATACTTACTGTTTCTGTACCAGCTCCTCTGTCAGCGGCAGTCCCTGCTGTTGCTGGAAAGACTTGAGCGACTCGAAGGCCTTCATCAGTTTCTCCATGGTGGCCATTTTAAACGGGAATAATATTTACAAATAATAGCACAAACAGCAATGAAATCGCACACAGCTAGCTAACGTTTAGCCAGTCAGCCAGCTGTCTAGGAAGCGGGCGGCCGCGGCGCGTCACGGCGACGGCTTTAACCTCGCTGCCCCTCTTCCTGGCACCTGAAATTCTCTTAACTTCTGGCCAATATTTCCTTCAAAATGAATGGGGACTTAGGTGATGATGTGACATCCAAAATTGTAAACCATCTTTAACGTGCACTCACTCCCTCCTCCTAAGCAAGGAAGTGAACGCGCTGAAAGCGTGGGGGAAAGAGCCACTCAGCGTCGACTTTGGTTTGATTGACCACAGCGCTGAGCAATGAAACGCGCAGTGGCGTCTTTTGCCGTAAGAAAGGAGGCGGGAGTTATTTATTTACTCCCACGGTAGACGAAGCGCCTGCAAGCGGGGGAATCATATGATCTTGGAATGTGCGAAACACGATTACAGAAACTGGCCAATGAAAACATGCGAATGGTGTCCTATTCTATTATTAAACAGATTACAGTGAGACCTGCAGTGCATTTTAAAACGAGTGCTACAGGAGATTATCACAAATGATGATCGGACAAAGCTCCTTTGATTCAACAAACTGCTCTGTTAATTTGCCATAATTTCATATTGTGTTCAGACACATTAATTTTGAATACCATTAATATATCTGTGACTGAATACGTTTGTGAAATGTATGATAGGCTACAAGCCTTTATGCGTGTGCATGATTTTCTATGAATGACTGGCAGTCAAGCATAATTATTTTACATTTTTTGACGTAATGTGATGTGAAGGCCACCATCATATAGCCAACTGGAAGAAATTTACCCAAAGTGGGGCACACACTTTCATACGATCATTTATTATATGAATAATTACGTGTGAATAGCCTATTACAAGATACAACTAATTGATTGCGAGATGCATTTTATTTAATATTGTACACAGTTAAGGAAATGCTGCTTACTTAAGCATTAATTTATTTTTCTTCTTCATACATACTAGAAAGCACAAATTCAAAGCAGCAGTTCAAATAAGTGATAGAGCCTTCACCAGACAGTAAAATAATAATAATAATAATAATGCATTATTGGTGTATCAAACATGGAAGTGCATTTTTAATCCTACATGATTAAGACTGACAGGCTGACAGGAAAGGCAGTTTTTTAATGTTTCATAAATCTAATCAGGTCAAGGACATCAAACGGTTTAAACCTTTGATGTAAAAACAACATAACATAAGACAGTACATTTATACAAACGGCAGTGTTTTATTTCATAATTACAAATGTCATATGGTACAACACCCAGTGATAGAACTTGTACAAGAATTACATTGACTGCAGTGGTTGAAAGACATGACTGTACAACTACAAAATTGGTCACCTTGCATTAATAAAGGTGGCATCCAATATTTCTGATCTGTTGGCACCAGAATATAATTTACAAACAAGAAACCTGAAGGTTACTACCAACACATGCTTGATTAGGAAAACATTTTAAAACAGGCATTAAAATGCACTTTGTGCAAACATTCAAACTGATAAAAGTATTTCCTTGCCAGCTAAATAGGGACACTGAATGTGGTCGGTTCCATTATTCCTCTAATGTTTTTTTTTTTATTCAGACCATTATTAAAAACAAACAAAATAGTAAAGGTCTGCTAACTGGGACTCGGGTGAAGTCTTTCTAAGTCACATTTGAAAAGCCTTAATTAGCCACAGTTGTTTCCCTTCTAATGCTTCCTCTTACTTCACATTATGACAAATGCAACACCTACTATTCCAACTGCAATCACCATAGTGCTAGAAACCTGTCCCGAGCTCTTGCTGCCACCAAGAGGAACCCACTTCAGTTCAATAAGTTGTCTTTAGCTGCAGAAATAGGCAGGAAAGCATAGCCCTAACGAAAAAGAGGTGTTCTCATCCTGCCTTACAAAAATATGTTTGAACAGTTGGGGGGGGGGGGGGGGGGAAAAAAAAAACTAAAGTAAATGTATGAAATGATGAATCCAAATTTGGAATAACAGATTTCACATAAATGCATCGGAGATGGAGAAGAAATAATGGTGAGGAAGGCAGGACTTGGGCACCCCTGAATAGAAAACATTAAGTTCTCAGCTAAATTAAAAGGCAACAGTGTTCACAACATCACACAGTGTACAGAGATTTAAGCAAGGCCTAATAGCAAGTTTTCAACTATGGTTCTGGATGTTTACTGCAGAAGTCAAAAGATGGCCGTCTATGGCGAGCTTCTCCCAGCATGAAAAGTGGCTTCTGCAGTGACAGCAAAGCATTACAAGTCAGAACTTCAAAAATGCCGTTGCTTCGGTAACCGTTTTTAAATGACTTTGCAATTTTACAAAAGAATCAATTATCTTTATGTGAGGAAAAGTTTCACAAGATGTATAAAGCACCCCCCCCCCCCCATCCTCACTCCCACTCCCCCAGAGAAGCTGTAGGTTAGGTGTTACTATAGGGTCTGGACCAACAAATTCATAATGATCACTGGTTAAAAGGAAGTAAGACACGAGCCATAAGGCAAAGCAGGGCCATGCAAGAAAGTTCCGCAGCACGTGAGCCCACTTCCATTCCTGGAACCTTTATTTGCCGCTAAAGTCCTTGTCCCCAACCAGAAAACGTTTGGTGGCGAAGAATAAAGAGGTAAACTTCACCACTAGAAGGGCTCTGTTAAGGTCATTTTTTTGTGAACCTCGTCACAAGCTCTCCAATGTCCTTTAATGCCTTGTATACGACGGGGTTTGCCTCCGCATTAAATCAGTGGGGAGAAAGGCTAGGGCTCCTCTTCTTTTCAGAGATAAATCCCGATGTGCCAACATAGGTGCTTTCTCAACTGGCGAACATCAAATACGTTGATTTGCTAAAGGCATATTAGCATGGCACATATAATGCATCAAGTTTTTCACAGTTGTATAAAGAAAAAAGAAAAAACCTTACATCAACAGATTTAAACAATAATATTTCAGGTGCATTCTACGGGTGAATATTTTGAACAAAAGATATATATGTTCATGTCATCTTGGTAGCACTCCAAAATATAAACTAATATTAGTAGTATCCACTTTCAACAAATCACTTTCAGCCACACTGGAATATCAGCTTTCCTGTCAACATAGTTTACCCTGGTATAACAAAGTGCAAGTTAAAAAACACTGTGATTTCTATCATTTGAAGTTTTCTATAGCAAAGTTTACAATCGACAAGGGATTTACAAATATGACAAAGGCTTTCAAAAGGTCTTTCCATCCAACTCTGGTCAATTTACCACTCACGTAAATAATTCAATTGGACAGACGGCGCACAGCACAGCGCCACACTTCTCTATGGTGTATTATTTATCCATTAAGACAGACTGCTGGGGAACAGCTACCACTTAACAGAGCAAAAGAGAGAGAGAGAGAAGATGAAGGTCTTCAATATGAATGACAGACAGAAAAGCATACATTTTGATATTAAATAAATTTTAATATCACACAATTGGGAGATGCATGTTTTCAGCAGTGTGTATTATTTTAGTTCAGGCCACCTCAAGTTTCTTCTACAACTCAAACTCACTGTAGAAATAAACAATGGTGGGGTTTTTTTTTTTTACATATCCAATGCGAGTTCTCTCATAATATAATCCCTTAGTCTTACTATAGTGGATACAAATTAAGGAAACCACTTCCTGCATGACATCCAATGGGAACGTTGCCCAGTGTCTCCTCCCATTACTACAAACATGTAAAAAAGGCCCTAGGCAGGAAACCTGCTCAACAGCAAATGGGTTTACATATATCACGTAACGTAAGATGACATTAAAAACACTGAAATTAAAAACCCCACTCAGAATTATATGTTGTTGTCTCAAAAATAATTTAAACTGTTCCAATGAGTGAAAAGTGCAGGCAGTTCTGTAATATTTCTGTCATATCTACTCTCAGGGCCCTGTGAACTGTGAATATTGTACAATGTAAATGTGTGTCAATAAGGTTCTGTTCTACTATATTAAGGCAAGTCACTGCGTGAAATGTACGTCTAGGCACCAGTATATCCCAAACCTTACCTCGAAACTTCACACAACAGACTGGAATGTTATTTATGTATTAACCTGTCAGACCATTTACTTCCAACACTTGGAATTTTTGGGCAAGAACCATTTTAAAGAACTATAGCACACGCCAATGGAAAATAGTCAATACGATTACTGAACTAAAAACATGACAGAAAGCTCATGTCTTTTAGCTCAGTAAAAAAAATTCCCATTTTGAGCATTACACATTTCCTGTTTTTTATTTTTTATTATATTTATGGCAGAACTTTGTCTCAGTTGAGCACAAACACTCCTCCTCCTTTCTATAGAACATCCATCATTTAATCAATTCACATCACAATGCGTGACAAAGTTGGACATTTCCACAAGCACATGAATGAAACTCCACTAAAGATGGAACAGATTTTAATCACCTTGTTAATAACCATAAAAATAAACTTTCCAATGGTGGTTGGATAAAGGCCTTCCCCCTGAAACATCAGTGAGTTTCCTATATTTCTCCAATAATGACCAGGGGGTAAAACATATGAACGTGTATTCATGTTCCAAGGGTTCCAAACAGTGTGCTTACATAGGAAGTGGGTGACATCATAATGTCATTCTTTATCATGCCAGAACAAAAATCGTTTTTTAACCTGCTAAGAAAACACTCCACTGTGAAGGACAATTCAGACCTGGCCAAGGGACTCGACAGCCAAATCAACACGCTCTTCGCCGATTCCCAGACTATTGAAGGTGCCTTGAGTAAAACTTGTTTAAGGTTGTCAGAAAAAAACAGTTAGCAGGCCTTGCAGCTGTATATGCTTGAGAACTTGATGTGCTAACACTACACATTTGCCAAAAATATCAAACAAGATAAACACATGATGCCCTATGCTACATTTAAAAATAAGATTACAGTTACCATACTGTGCTTCTTTAAAAAAAAAATCCTTAAATACACATTTTTGTACACTCATTCTGAAGAAGAAAAAATATGTATGCATTCAAGTGGTACTTATATGGCTTTTTGTACAATACAACCTTTAGTGAAAATATACATCTAGACATAATTCAAGTAAAAATGTACAAAATATTTAAACTCATACATTTTTTTCTTTAATTATAATACACTTTTAATACAATTCATAAATACAGTAAAACATTCATTTTTGTTAAGATTGTGATGTTTTGGCTGACAGAGTGGTTTAAATTCGGGAGGGTTCCTCTTCCTCGTCACTATAGCCACTCTTAAAACAGACCTAAGAACAGGAAACATGGTTAACGCGCACACAGAGGCGGAGCTCTAACAACACTGACCAAAGAACATTACCTGACCCTAAACGGGGAAAACGTTTGGTCTGTACCTGTATACCTCTTTTTTAATTCTTTTTAAATTTTGTTTCAGATTTTTTCCCATTTTTCTCCCAATTTTAGTAGCCAATTGAACCTCTATTCTAATTAAATTCCCCCATGTAGCAACCGCTAGAGAACCACTGCTATACAACCCTGTCAGCCAGTAGTAGAAAGGAGGGCACCACGTCCTCTACAGGGCGTGACTCCTCGAGCTCCTGACCGTGATTCCAACTCGCCCAGGCCTTTCTGTGCACAGCGATTCTCTCCGAGCCCCTCCCCCCACCGGAGGCAGCCGCCAATTGCCTGTCCCACAAGGCACCGGCCATGCTCGGATCTGGCAGGACCGGGGCGCGAACCCCGATCCTCGGAGTACAACTGCAGCACCACCGCGGCGGCCCCTCTCTTTAAATAGTTTTTACTCCAGATCCCCCACTGACCTCCATCCCCACCAAGATCATGAGCTTACACTACCGGTCAAAGGTTTTTTTGTACAGTACTCATGTTTTAGTGTAATTTAAGCAGTTTGACTTTTGCAAATAACCTCAAATGGCACAAGATAAGAAGTGAATAGTCAGAAGCTGAAAATAATCTTTTACTTCATTGGATAGTGAGCTAAATGTTGGGAGTTAAAAAAATTTTAAATAAATAAACAGGTGAACAAATGATTTCCATTTTCCAACATGAGAAGTAAAATCAAGCTAGTTTGGGGTGAATTGGACAGATAGGTCAAGGCAAAGCAACCCACAAGTGCAGCACGTCTTTGGGAACTTCTACAGCAGTGTTGGTGTGAACTTTCAGAATCATATGAAAAAATGACATGAATATGCTCAGCAGTTATTAATGAAAAAGATGACTATTCTGATGAATCGAAGATTTAGATTTTTTTTTGTAAAATAATCTGTGATTGCTTGGAAATTGTGGGTTTAGAAAAATCTTTGACCGGTAGTGTATATCCTTCCATTTCAAATCCTGATTCTTTCCCCATTATTGTTCACATATATAATATACGTTATTATATATTATTTACATTATATAAGACTATGAATTATGTTGTGAAATGTCATGCATACAGATACATATCCAGTATGTATTCTCCCAGGTAACATTTCTTATAATACAGTAGAACCTCAGAAATTTGTGACTGACTGATCAATGAAACCACAAGCAGCATTTCAAATGACGCTTTCAAGCCCCGCTTTATATAATACATAATAATCTTATCTATATTTATTTATTATCACTGATAAAAAAAGGTGGCATTAAGAGGAATTGAGTTCTACTCAATTTCTTAAACAGTTTCTGAAAGAGTGCCATAATAAAAATAAAATAATAGAAATAGAAAGAAAATCTAATCAGATCCTGCAGCTTGTTTGATTTTTGGTTATTAACTTATGAGATTATTTATAGCAACAAAATTAGTCTTTTAAAAATAATTTTTTTTAAATTTTGGTTCGAGTAATGGCGAAAGTTCTTATATTCTTAGAAACAATTACATTTTAGATTTGGATGATTTGACTTCAGGTTCAAAGTTCCGAACATTTCCAGACAACCCCCGTTCCCAAGGGGTTTGCAATATCCGAGGTTCTAGTGTAAATGAACACCGCTATCAAAGCCCCCCCCGCTCACCTCTCTCCTGAAGAGCCTGTAAAAGAAACCTCTCTTTGGTGGGGGGTTGGGTCTATTTACATCCAGGTCTGAACACAAGGTGCCGTCCGTCTCATACACGTTGATCTCTTTGAAGCACTCCATCTCAATCATCTGCACACGAGAGAAGGCAGACTGTGTTTTACATGACGCGTTATCAGTACAAGATTATCATATATGATAACCAATCATATTTCCCTATGAGGAATGACAAATTATTATTAGTATTATTATTGTTGTTTCGTGACGTAACATTCTAAAACACACCTGCAGATGGACACCTGATCCAGTTCTATTACATTACGACCTATGAAATGCTTTCTCATGTCTCCTAAGATCTCATAGAGGGCTTTTTTCTAGGCTTTATACTACATGCAATGGTCAATGGTATGACGGATTGAATTAAACTAAAGTGGACTTATGTTCAAACTATCCCATTAACATAATTTCTGTGTCACGCTGACTGCCATAGACATCTGCTTAGCTGTTATTTTTAATTATTTTTAAAAATTGGATTCATTTCCAGTTGTATAAAATAAACAATTCTATAAATAAAAAAATTGTATAATACACCAGTCATGTGAAAAACATTTCATATTGCAATTTTCCTTAATGTATCTGTTCCTAAGAATGTTTCTTTATTAGTATACGGAGCAAAATTTCTACTCCTTTGCTTGAAATGTATTTTGATGGGTGCAGTACCTCATTCTGCCAGGGGATGGAGACACCTCCTGTGACAAACTTGTGGTAGAAGTCGTCATCAGTGGGATCCAGATTGACTCCTTTGACAGTGGAGAACTGTTCAATGTCCAGGACGTCTTTGCAATAGACTGCCCGTGGCTGAGGGACAAAGAGACGGTCTATCAATCAAACACACATGCACAAACACACACAAACACCCACACATGCACGCATGCTCACACACACATAAACACACGCACACATGCAAAAACACACGCGCATGCCAAAAAACAAACAACGAAAAGCTGAGCCGTTTTCCCACTGGTCCTGCGCAGCTGTAGCTCTGCCGTCTCCAGAAGGCCAGTACAGTGAGGAGCGCAGGCAGATGAGAGTCCCTGCTGTTAGAGATAGCTTTACAGATCCCACTCAGGGGCCTCTCTGTGCAGCATACGTCCGTCACGCAGGGGAAACTGAAGGAAAACGCCGTGAACAGCACTCACATCGGGAATGAAGGGCGGGTCCAGCATGTTGGCTTCCAGCCGCTTGAAGTTGACGTTCTTAAAGATACGGTGCTGCTTCACCTCTGCTCCGCCTCCACCCTGACACCCGAGCCTCACCTTGGGGTCTTTGGCCAATAGCTGCCAAGACCAGAAAAAAAATGTGGTCACATGATGTTCCGCTACAGGAAACAAGCTCTCAGGCCAATGCCCGGGATTGATATTTACACCGCACACATTTTACTTATCTATTTCACATGTACTATCGAACAAGCACTAGTCTAATCTAAATAAAGATTATTTGCATGCCGTTATATTGGGAGTTGTGGCTTGTTTTTGGTATGCAGAGGTTACAGCCAATCGGCCAAAAAAAAAAAAAAGATAAACAGCCAATAAGAAAAGGTGCAAAACATTGCTCTCGGTAAGAACTAAAGAGTAATTTTGTTTGGTAAAAACGTCATAACACAGAGAATGCACAAAAATAAGCTCTCATATATTCTTAAGATATCATTTAAATGGTCCACGTGGTCATACCTTGTTCATATTAAAAAAAAGATTTAAAAGAACAGAGATATATTTTATGGAGACATTTCCAAGCTCTCTTTGACCCTGCAGTTACGCAACAAATTGCAGAAACAGTTTTTTTCTTTTTAGCCAGAGAAAAGTCCAGAGTTGAGGCCACTTATTTTGGCCACATTCAAACTGCCCTCTGTGTCCAACGTAGTTTTCCCCTTCCAACATAAATCTATAATAAGAAAGATGTGATATCAATCTCAACATAAGGCCAGTGACCTCACAGTTTTGTGGAATCTCATGAGCGTCTTTGGCTCTTGTACAGCAGAGGTCAAAATATTCCGTCCCGCCAAAACAAACATCGTTCTCCTGATTCATTCCTCCCTCCATCTGCTCCTTCACCCCTTCATTATTCTTTCATCTGTTCCATCACTCCTTCATCCCTCCAATTATCCCTTCATTCTATCCATAATCTGCACTTTGACCCTTTCAATTTGCTCTTATTTCCATACAATCACGTACTTCCTGTTTGCTGTTATCACACACCGAAGCCAAAATGAACCTTCAAATAAAATCTAATCAAAGTTTATTTATATTGCGCATTTCATATTTATATAACAATTCATATTTATATAACAATGAAAAAGTGAAGTATGGACTTAATTAAAAAAAAAAAAATTTAAATTTTTACGCATATGAGACTCAGCTCTACGTTTCCACCAAGTGCAACACCATAAATGCTGCCGTCTCTCTTCTCACAAATTGTCAAAGCCTGGATGCATCAGAATTTCCTTCAACTGAACTGTGGAAAGACTGAGTTTATCCTGCTTGGCACCCAGGCCACTATACACAAACTTCAGCCTCATCATGAATGATGATAAGGTCCTCCCTTCCACTGAAGTCCGTGACCGTGGGGTGATACTGGATAGTCAACTATCTCTGGAGGCCCACATTAAGAAAATTACGAAGGTCTCATTTTTTAATCTCCGAAACATAGTAAAACTCGACCCTTGCTTTCCAAACCAGCAGCCGAATGCCTCATTCACGCCTTCATCTCATCTCGTTTGGATTATTGCAATGCCCTCCTTGTGGGGTCATCTGCTAAATGTATAAACCGGCTGCAGTATGTTCAAAATTGTGCTCCCCCCGTGAGCACATTACCCCGGTGTTATTCAACCTACACTGGCTCCCCTTCCACTCACGTATTGATTTTAAAGTTCATAGTTCATAGTTCATACCTATCAAGCCATTCACACCACTGGCCCATCGTATTTATCTGACCTCATTAAATTGTCCTGTCGCTCGTGCATTCTTCACTCCTCCAGCTCCATCTCTCTCCAGCAGCCCTGCTGCAGACTTAAAACCATGAGAGCCATGCAGGGCATTTAGCCCGAACCCTAACCCACTCCCAGCCCCTATCAGAGAAGCGCAGTCTCTTAAGACCTTTAAAGCCCTCCTGAAAACGCATCTTTGTAAACTGGCATATAAGGACTTATGCTGAAATGTTATTTTTGTAAACATTTTTTAAAAAAATTTATTTTTTTATTTTTTGTGTACAGCGCATTGGGTTCAAAAGATGCACTCTATAAATTTGATTTATTATTATTATTATTAATTGTCACAATATGCTTCACAGAAAACCCTGGCCTAAACCCCCACAAGAGCAAGCCAAAGGCAACAGCAGCAAGAAAAAAATTCCCTGGTGATAGATAGGAAGAAACCTTGGGAGGAATCAGACTCAAGGGGGAACCCATCTTCCTCTGGTCGACTCAGGGTCTAGGTTAAATCATTATGGAGCAAAAGAGTGGCCGTCGCCCCAGAGACATTTTATTCACTTTCCTGGTCTTGCTTCCCATGACAGCCGTCTCATAAAGACACCCCATTAAGCTGTTTAATCACACTGCTGGTGTAAGGCACAGAGGTTGAGCGGTTCCAGAAGAGTACAGTGACCAATGCAGAGGTAAGGGGAGGGCTGCGTGGGGGGACGACACAGTGGTCAGGCAAAACCACAGAGGTTCTGTGATCCCAACGGGCCTATCCATCTCGACCGATTTAAACTTGTATATGAAGCAGGACATGGGAAAGGCTGGGTAGAATACACCCCATTCAGTGACACAAAGCAATATAATGCAAAAGTGAGAAAGCGTTTCCACACAGAGACCCACTCAGTGAAGGTTATTCTTGGCCTTAAACCCGGGGCTCTATTTTCTGAGAGAGAGAGAGAGAGAGAGAGAGAGAGAGAGATAGAGATAGAGAGAGAAGGCACCAGTGTGTATCCACCAGGGATGGGGGGGCAGAATGGGGAGTACCTGGGCCCATGTTCATGCTCATTAAACATGTTCATTAAACACCTGAGAGTTGGAGTGCTGATCTGGGATCAGTTTTCCCCCGTCACCATCCTAACCATGTCCACAATCAGCTGAAAAGATAATCTGATCCTAGATGAGAATCCATGGTCTCATAGTCTTATATAGGATTGAGCACTCCTATTCCCAATCGCTTAATGAATACAGGCCCTGATTTAGAATCAGTTTAGCCTTTGTTTTTGTTTGCACTCAAAGTGGATAAGATTAGTGTATGAGCAGCGGAAACCTGATCGTAGATCAGTGCTCCTACTCCCAGGTTGGTTTATGAAGGAGGGGCTCACCATTCGGCAGATGTCCTTCGCCTCCTCAGAGAACTTGTCCGAGTACTCCTCCTGGTCCTCGCGCACGCGGCGGTCCACCTCCTCGCGCTTCACACGCTCCTTGCGTCGGCGGAAGGGGGACTGACCCTGGATCATCTCAAAGATCAGGCAGCCCAGCCCCCACCAGTCCAGGCTGAAGCTGTAGGTCTCGTTTTGGATCACCTCAGGAGCTAACGGGGGGAGAGAGAGAGAGAGAAAGGAGGGAGAGAACGGGTCACACACCGGGAACCACGGTGGGGGAAGGGGGGCATGAGAGCTAACACCGGTCAGGGTTTCCTATTTAAGATATTTGACCACACCCTCTACTGCAGGGCTGCCACGTCCTGTTGCTGGAGATCTACTGTCCTGTAGGCTTTCACTCTAACCCTAACAAAGCAGACCTCGATCAACATCTCGTTGCTAATTAGTAGAATCAAGTGTGCCAAATTAGGGTTGAACTGAAAACCTACAGGATGGTAGATCTTCAGGAACAGGGTTGGGCTGTGTTGGGACAGCTCACAAGGCACACTTCCTGGGAAAACTAAGTTGCTGCTGGAAGAAGTGTCAGTGGGCCATTAGCGGGCGCTGTTTCCCCTGGACAAAATGGTGGCATGCCATAATACTGGGAGTGCTGTCTTCTAGAAGTTTCCATCCTTCAGCTGAGACATTAAAAACCTGAGGTCCTGAGGACTCACTGTGGTCATGGAAGATCCAATAGCATTTTTTTTGTAACATAGAATAGAGTAGAGGTATTAACCCTGGTGTCCTTCTCAATTTCACACAAAGCTATCTTTGCCTTTGGCCACCTAATCTTCTCTCCCCCACAATCCTTTGCATTCCCACCCAATCAACCAAAGGTAAAATAAATAACTAAATAAACCCATTCACTTAATGTTCTTAAGGTTATACGTGATGGATGCTATCAGGAAACCCAATTGAAGAATACCAGTGTCAGCTAGGTGGCAGTACAGTATGTAACGTCACTGAAACACCCTTTCCACACACTGGCTAATGCTAAAGTGAAAATCACCCGTTCCACACACTGGCTAATGCTAAAGTTGTATTTGTTTGTTCCACACACTGGCTAATGCTAAAGTTATATGAGTTAATACCACACACTGGCTAATGCTAAAGTTATATGAGTTAATTCCACACACTGGGTAATGCTAAAGTTGTATTAGTTAATTCCACACACTGACTAATGCTAAAGTTATATGAGTTAATTCCACACACTGACTAATGCTAAAGTTATATGAGTTAATTCCACACACTGGCTAATGCTAAAGTTATATGAGTTAATACCACACACTGGCTAATGCTAAAGTTATATGAGTTAATTCCACACACTGGCTAATGCTAAAGTTGTATTTGTTTGTTCCACACACTGGCTAATGCTAAAGTTATATGAGTTAATTCCACACACTGGCTAATGCTAAAGTTGTATTAGTTAATTCCACACACTGGCTAATGCTAAAGTTATATGAGTTAATTCCACACACTGGCTAATGCTAAAGTTGTATTAGTTTGTTCCACACACTGGCTAATGCTAAAGTTATATGAGTTAATTCCACACACTGGCTAATGCTAAAGTTGTATTAGTTAATTCCACACACTGGCTAATGCTAAAGTTGTATTAGTTAATTCCACACACTGGCTAATGCTAAAGTTATATGAGTTAATTCCACACACTGGCTAATGCTAAAGTTATATTAGTTAATTCCACACAGGGGGGCATGAGAGCTAACACCGGTCAGGGTTTCCTATTTAAGATATTTGACCACACCCTCTACTGCAGGGCTGCCACGTCCTGTTGCTGGAGATCTACTGTCCTGTAGGCTTTCACTCTAACCCTAACAAAGCAGACCTCGATCAACATCTCGTTGCTAATTAGTAGAATCAAGTGTGCCAAATTAGGGTTGAACTGAAAACCTACAGGATGGTAGATCTTCAGGAACAGGGTTGGGCTGTGTTGGGACAGCTCACAAGGCACACTTCCTGGGAAAACTAAGTTGCTGCTGGAAGAAGTGTCAGTGGGCCATTAGCGGGCGCTGTTTCCCCTGGACAAAATGGTGGCATGCCATAATACTGGGAGTGCTGTCTTCTAGAAGTTTCCATCCTTCAGCTGAGACATTAAAAACCTGAGGTCCTGAGGACTCACTGTGGTCATGGAAGATCCAATAGCATTTTTTTTGTAACATAGAATAGAGTAGAGGTATTAACCCTGGTGTCCTTCTCAATTTCACACAAAGCTATCTTTGCCTTTGGCCACCTAATCTTCTCTCCCCCACAATCCTTTGCATTCCCACCCAATCAACCAAAGGTAAAATAAATAACTAAATAAACCCATTCACTTAATGTTCTTAAGGTTATACGTGATGGATGCTATCAGGAAACGCAATTGAAGAATACCAGTGTCAGCTAGGTGGCAGTACGGTATGTAACGTCACTGAAACACCCTTTCCACACACTGGCTAATGCTAAAGTGAAAATCACCCGTTCCACACACTGGCTAATGCTAAAGTTGTATTTGTTTGTTCCACACACTGGCTAATGCTAAAGTTATATGAGTTAATACCACACACTGGCTAATGCTAAAGTTATATGAGTTAATTCCACACACTGGCTAATGCTAAAGTTGTATTAGTTAATTCCACACACTGACTAATGCTAAAGTTATATGAGTTAATTCCACACACTGGCTAATGCTAAAGTTATATGAGATAATTCCACACACTGGCTAATGCTAAAGTTGTATTAGTTAATTCCACACACTGGCTAATGCTAAAGTTGTATTAGTTAATTCCACACACTGGCTAATGCTAAAGTTGTATTAGTTAATTCCACACACTGGCTAATGCTAAAGTTATACGAGTTAATTCCACACACTGGCTAATGCTAAAGTTGTATTAGTTAATTCCACACACTGGCTAATGCTAAAGTTATATGAGTTAATTCCACACACTGGCTAATGCTAAAGTTATATGAGTTAATACCACACACTGGCTAATGCTAAAGTTGTATTAGTTAATTCCACACACTGGCTAATGCTAAAGTTATATGAGTTAATACCACACACTGGCTAATGCTAAAGTTGTATTAGTTAATTCCACACACTGGCTAATGCTAAAGTTATATGAGTTAATACCACACACTGGCTAATGCTAAAGTTATATGAGTTAATTCCACACACTGGCTAATGCTAAAGTTGTATTTGTTTGTTCCACACACTGGCTAATGCTAAAGTTGTATTAGTTAATTCCACACACTGGCTAATGCTAAAGTTATATGAGTTAATTCCACACACTGGCTAATGCTAAAGTTATATGAGTTAATTCCACACACTGGCTAATGCTAAAGTTATATGAGTTAATACCACACACTGGCTAATGCTAAAGTTGTATTAGTTAATTCCACACACTGGCTAATGCTAAAGTTATATGAGTTAATTCCACACACTGGCTAATGCTAAAGTTGTATTTGTTTGTTCCACACACTGGCTAATGCTAAAGTTATATGAGTTAATTCCACACACTGGCTAATGCTAAAGTTGTATTTGTTTGTTCCACACACTGGCTAATGCTAAAGTTATATGAGTTAATTCCACACACTGGCTAATGCTAAAGTTGTATTTGTTTGTTCCACACACTGGCTAATGCTAAAGTTATATGAGTTAATTCCACACACTGGCTAATGCTAAAGTTGTATTAGTTAATTCCACACACTGGCTAATGCTAAAGTTATATGAGTTAATTCCACACACTGGCTAATGCTAAAGTTGTATTAGTTTGTTCCACACACTGGCTAATGCTAAAGTTATATGAGTTAATTCCACACACTGGCTAATGCTAAAGTTGTATTAGTTAATTCCACACACTGGCTAATGCTAAAGTTGTATTAGTTAATTCCACACACTGGCTAATGCTAAAGTTATATGAGTTCATTCCACACACTGGGTAATGCTAAAGTTATATGAGTTAATTCCACACACTGGCTAATGCTAAAGTTATATGAGTTAATTCCACACACTGGCTAATGCTAAAGTTATATGAGTTAATTCCACACACTGGCTAATGCTAAAGTTGTATTAGTTTGTTCCACACACTGGCTAATGCTAAAGTTATATGAGTTAATTCCACACACTGGCTAATGCTAAAGTTGTATTAGTTAATTCCACACACTGGCTAATGCTAAAGTTATATGAGTTAATTCCACACACTGGCTAATGCTAAAGTTGTATTAGTTAATTCCACACACTGGCTAATGCTAAAGTTATATGAGTTAATTCCACACACTGGCTAATGCTAAAGTTGTATTAGTTTGTTCCACACACTGGCTAATGCTAAAGTTATATGAGTTAATTCCACACACTGGCTAATGCTAAAGTTGTATTAGTTAATTCCACACACTGGCTAATGCTAAAGTTGTATTAGTTAATTCCACACACTGGCTAATGCTAAAGTTGTATTTGTTTGTTCCACACACTGGCTAATGCTAAAGTTATATGAGTTAATTCCACACACTGGCTAATGCTAAAGTTGTATTAGTTAATTCCACACACTGGCTAATGCTAAAGTTATATGAGTTAATTCCACACACTGGCTAATGCTAAAGTTATATGAGTTAATGCCACACACTGGCTAATGCTAAAGTTATATGAGTTAATTCCACACACTGGCTAATGCTAAAGTTGTATTAGTTTGTTCCACACACTGGCTAATGCTAAAGTTGTATTAGTTTGTTCCACACACTGGCTAATGCTAAAGTTATATGAGTTAATTCCACACACTGGCTAATGCTAAAGTTGTATTAGTTAATTCCACACACTGGCTAATGCTAAAGTTGTATTAGTTAATTCCACACACTGGCTAATGCTAAAGTTATATGAGTTAATTCCACACACTGGCTAATGCTAAAGTTATATGAGTTAATTCCACACACTGGCTAATGCTAAAGTTATATGAGTTAATTCCACACACTGGCTAATGCTAAAGTTATATGAGTTAATTCCACACACTGGCTAATGCTAAAGTTGTATTAGTTTGTTCCACACACTGGCTAATGCTAAAGTTATATGAGTTAATTCCACACACTGGCTAATGCTAAAGTTGTATTAGTTAATTCCACACACTGGCTAATGCTAAAGTTATATGAGTTAATTCCACACACTGGCTAATGCTAAAGTTGTATTAGTTAATTCCACACACTGGCTAATGCTAAAGTTATATGAGTTAATTCCACACACTGGCTAATGCTAAAGTTGTATTAGTTTGTTCCACACACTGGCTAATGCTAAAGTTATATGAGTTAATTCCACACACTGGCTAATGCTAAAGTTGTATTAGTTAATTCCACACACTGGCTAATGCTAAAGTTGTATTAGTTAATTCCACACACTGGCTAATGCTAAAGTTGTATTTGTTTGTTCCACACACTGGCTAATGCTAAAGTTATATGAGTTAATTCCACACACTGGCTAATGCTAAAGTTGTATTAGTTAATTCCACACACTGGCTAATGCTAAAGTTATATGAGTTAATTCCACACACTGGCTAATGCTAAAGTTATATGAGTTAATGCCACACACTGGCTAATGCTAAAGTTATATGAGTTAATTCCACACACTGGCTAATGCTAAAGTTGTATTAGTTTGTTCCACACACTGGCTAATGCTAAAGTTGTATTAGTTTGTTCCACACACTGGCTAATGCTAAAGTTATATGAGTTAATTCCACACACTGGCTAATGCTAAAGTTGTATTTGTTAATTCCACACACTGGCTAATGCTAAAGTTATATGAGTTAATTCCACACACTGGCTAATGCTAAAGTTGTATTAGTTTGTTCCACACACTGGCTAATGCTAAAGTTATATGAGTTAATTCCACACACTGGCTAATGCTAAAGTTGTATTAGTTAATTCCACACACTGGCTAATGCTAAAGTTGTATTAGTTAATTCCACACACTGGCTAATGCTAAAGTTGTATTAGTTAATTCCACACACTGGCTAATGCTAAAGTTGTATTAGTTAATTCCACACACTGGCTAATGCTAAAGTTATATGAGTTAATTCCACACACTGGCTAATGCTAAAGTTATATGAGTTAATTCCACACACTGGCTAATGCTAAAGTTATATGAGTTAATTCCACACACTGGCTAATGCTAAAGTTATATGAGTTAATTCCACACACTGGCTAATGCTAAAGTTATATGAGTTAATTCCACACACTGGCTAATGCTAAAGTTATATGAGTTAATTCCACACACTGGCTAATGCTAAAGTTATATGAGTTAATTCCACACACTGGCTAATGCTAAAGTTATATGAGTTAATTCCACACACTGGCTAATGCTAAAGTTGTATGAGTTAATTCCACACACTGGCTAATGCTAAAGTTGTATTAGTTAATTACACACACTGGCTAATGCTAAAGTTATATGAGTTAATTCCACACACTGGCTAATGCTAAAGTTATATGAGTTAAGTCCACACACTGGCTAATGCTAAAGTTATATGAGTTAATTCCACACACTGGCTAATGCTAAAGTTATATGAGTTAAGTCCACACACTGGCTAATGCTAAAGTTATATGAGTTAATTCCACACACTGGCTAATGCTAAAGTTATATGAGTTAATTCCACACACTGGCTAATGCTAAAGTTGTATTAGTTAATTCCACACACTGGCTAATGCTACAGTTATATGAGTTAATTCCACACACTGGCTAATGCTAAAGTTATATGAGTTAATTCCACACACTGGCTAATGCTAAAGTTATATGAGTTAATTCCACACACTGGCTCATGCTAAAGTTATATGAGTTAATTCCACACACTGGCTAATGCTAAAGTTATATGAGTTAATTCCACACACTGGCTAATGCTAAAGTTGTATTAGTTTGTTCCATACGCTGGATCACATTGGAGTATGTTGCCCATTCCACACATGCCTCTATACTGACGCGGGACTCACCCATGTACCCCACTGTGCCTACCCTCCCTCGTATCGTCTCTCCCTCCGGTATCTGGACCGCCAGCCCAAGGTCAGAGATTCGGATGTGCCCTTGAGAGAGAGAAGAGGAGAGAGGGACGGTCACAAAGCGACAGACTCTGGGCTCACAAACTCCAATGGTGTCAGGGCTCCTATGACTGTACGAGGGAGATTAGCAGTCCGGCAAATCCACAGGCTTAATCACAGCCCCTTTGAATTGCAAAGGATTTATTTTGAGCTTAAAAAGTCAGTCAAAGCTTAAAGCAAATTAAAACATGCTGTGGAATCTGTCGAAGACTCAGAAATATGACACAATGCAATCCAGATTAAAAAAATATGCACATATTACAAAGCTTATTCAGCGTCACTTACCACGGTCATCCAAAAGGATATTTTCAGGTTTCAGGTCCCTGACAGAAAAAAAAAATGAATGCACACTATTTTACTTTCAGATTGACAGCTGGTCCTTTCTATGTTTGTAGAACAATCAACAGAGAACTCTCAGATACAGAAAATGACAATAAACCCCTTCATGCAGGTTCTGGTTCCTGAGGGAATGTTTATGGTCTCTGTAGCTCACTATGTGATGTAAGGATGAAAAATGCTACTTTAACAAGAAAAGTTACATTGTGAACCATAGAAAAGCCTATATTTAAATCAATTCGGGGGACATTGCTATGTGATATTAATTAAATTTTTTTTGTTTTTTTATTTTTTATTCTGAGGCCCTTCGGCCAAAAAGATGCTCTCATGATGCGTCATGTGACTATCTATCTCCCGTTGTGACTGCAAGAACATCGATCCCATTTAACCCTTTTAACAGTCGGTTTCAGACGACCGGTAGACCACATTTTGATTTTACGATAAAATTATATCTTGTTCCTGTATCTCATATCCTACATTTTTCCATTAAATTACAACTCAACTGTCTAGTGCAATTGGTACAGTACCGACAAGATGGCTGCCCAACAGAACATGGGCTGCAGTCCAATCCGTAAAATCCTCTGGCCTCGAACTTTACTGTGACACTCCCGACCAATTAAGCAGCATGTGAGTGTAAATTTGAGAAGGCAGTAGCTTTTTATGGATTGGACTGCAGCCTTGGAATTCACTAATGTTTTGGATGGACAGCAACAGTGAGAAGCCCCAGTAGAGCGCCCCCTGGTGGACAGACAGAAGGAAGCGCCATACCTGTACACGATTCTCTCCCGGTGAAGGTCCTCCAGCCCGCAGCAGATCTCAGCCGCGTAGAAAATGGCTCGCTGCTCATCGAAGCCTGAGTTTCCCATGTTGTAAATGTGGAACTTTAAATCCCCGCCATTCATTATTGTTAAAACTAGACAAAGGGCATCCTTGGTTTCGTAGGCATAGGCTAAACTAACCTGCAGAGAGATGGGAAAGGCAGAGAATTGAGGTGGCGCACTCTACATGTTGAGGAGAGACATGAGGGACAACCCACACATGGTTACTGTGGTGACTTGTGGGACAACTAGCACACAGTTATGATGTTGATATGGGAGAAAACTCAAGCATGGTTACTGTGGTGCAGTGTCTAAAAAATAAAAATAAAAAACGATCAATGAAGAGAGTTTCAGGGACACAAAAATCAAGCATGTGGAGACAAAAATGTCAGAAAAATTTCACTCAGATAAAATAAATAAACCAATAAACCATATTTAAGCTTATTTAAACATTTTCCATGTTTCAAAGAATTGATCAGACCTTCTCAGAGGCTGTCAGAGCCCCTGCATTTTAAAATCTTTAAAAAAAAACTAAATAACTGGGATCTTGAATGTAATAGGATGAAATATAGGTGTGCATAATTTTTACCCTGAGGGCCCTGTCTCCTGCAGACTTTAGGATGACGTGAACATGGAGCAGGCCAGGGGTAATTTTGTAGCCGAGATTTCCGGGGATCATTCTGGAAAATGTCAGCTAGGATTTTTTTGTTTGTTTGGGAAGCGCCAAGTTAATGCCACGTTGACTGCAACAGCTTTTAACGTAACAAGCACTACCTTCACAGACTAATAAATACACACAGAACACTGACTGTTAACATTGGAGGGAGAAGGCTATCCCGAACAGGCCACAAAAATTCCTGGATGTTACTATTTATCTTTCTATTTCAATTGCAAATAACCAGAAGGGTCCATGCCGCTGGTCCCCCTCACCACACAGGTGTTACAGAGTGGTCCGCAGGTATGCGCTGCGTTCCAACCTTTGCTCCTGCAAAGAACAGGGTCGGCCTGACTCTGGGCGCTCAAGGCTGTCTCTTGCGTGTAACACAAGCGTCCTTGTGAGGAAAGCTGGCTCTGTTTAGAGGCTGTTCAATGTACATTATTAACTCATTACAATCCCTCCTCTGCCAGAGAACTCATTGAGCTGCTGCATCTTCGACACAGACGGGTATCTGTGGAGTCAGAAACTACATATGCCCTTAGAATCTAAACTTTTTAGACACCACCCTTGCTGAAATGTTTTTTTTAAAATTTGTTATTTTTTTTTAAAGGTACAGGTGCAAGCAAATGTAGATATTTCAAACATTCCTGAGGAAGAACGTGAGAGCCGTCGCATGTTAGGCGCGCATTGGTTCCCCTAGGCCTGATGTGAGCATTGCTCTGCACCTTCCTATCAAACACTCCACTGACAACCACCAAACAATTACAGCCATGGAGGGGGATTGTGCTGGGTTTGAGTACAGTAGAGTACAGTACTTGACTTTTTTTGTCAGTGCGATTGGGTCACGGTTGCTAGGCAACGGAGCGGTTGCCATGCGTGAAGGAGCGCATAAGTGCGATCACTTGTACCAGCAGCAGTGCAAACCCCCGTAGCTAGCGACTGCGTCGGTGAAATTACAGCGCACGGGGTACACGCAGGGCGGAAATTTAAATAATGAAAGCGCAGGTTGGCAAGCCGCTTAGATACAGAAGTAGCCTACGTGAAGAGCGTGCAGAGGGAAGCTTGCGTGAGGACAGGCAGAGCTGGGAAAAACTGAGAAGATGCGAGAAGGCTGCTTTCTCAAAGTGCTCAGGGTTTACTTATTCAACATATTGGAGCAGAAGAGGCCTTTCGACGCCAGAGTCTAATTGGCAAACTGCAGGTGTGCAAAGCAACCGGTTGGCAGTTAAAGGCAGGGGGAAAACAAACAACAGGAAATGAAAACAACCTTTTTCGCGTACTGAAATTATGATGCAAACACAAACATCCACTAAGATGTCTGTTCCAAGAACGTCAAATAAACACGGCTGCCAATTTTCTTGTCTCACGCGGGCAAAGAAATGAAAACCCTGTGCGAAAAGAGTGCTTCGTTCCTCAACACCTGAGAGGATTTTACGAGAAACTCAATTAGGGCAAAATTTCCTAGCGTATTTTCAACGGCCGAGCGTAAAAACAAAAATGCTTTGTGGAAGCTTCCTTTTGACAGTAGCGTATGTGTCCGTTTCCAACCCGGGACGCCCAAAATGCCTGAAGACCGTCGTGTTTTTGACAGAACCCAACCAAAGGCATCTTCTCAGTCAAAAGAGCGAGCAGCAGGACAGCGACATTTCCACACGGGCAAAGCAGACAAAAGCAACATACGCATGTACAAAAGGGGAAGAAAAAAAACAACCTTTGAGAAAAACGATAGTACTTACTACAAAACTACTGTTGACTTTTTCTAAAATGCGTTTTTCGTTTAATGCCATTGCTTCACCTTTTCTCTTCTTTACACGTTTCTTTTCCAGCTTTTTACAGGCGTACATTTTACCAGTGGCCCGGACTTGGCAGGCACAAACCTGGAGGAGGGGAAGAGTAAGGTGGAGGCACCTTTTTTAGCTTTCACACAGGACAGGGTGCAGAAACAGGACAGCGTCAATACAGGCCAAAGGGCAAAGGTCGACCTGTATCAGCCACTCCAAGAGAACCCATCTTCAAAATGAGTAAAATATTGTTATACTCAGTGGTCGATTTGTAAAAACTTTTCAAGGGGGACGGTGGGGTCTGTGATATCACCGAAAACCATTAAAACTTGGGGATGGAAAGGGGATGGTGTATGTGAATTGTTTTAACAGGAGGATGGCATCCCCTTGCACCCCCCCTCAAATTGACCCCTGGTATACTGTATGAACAAAAGTACAAAGACACAGAACACCCACCTCTCCAAATCCACCTTTTCCCAGCACTCTGTAATGCCTGAAGGTATTTTTGGTTACAGGTTGCCTGCAAAACACAGATTAAGAAAAGATTAATGATCATCTCAGAAACAAAAACTTGTACAATTACCTTTTTCTTTGCACATTGTTGCCTACATATTTTGTGATGAATGAGCGGCTTGTGTGTTTTATATGGACATGGGTTTTTTATTCCGCAAAGATTACAGCACCACTTGCAAACTCACCTCTCCAGCCACTTCCACTGCAAAAACCGAGAGAAATACATTGTTTCTTGATAGCAGGAGAACGGCACTCCACTAAGGTATTCCCGAACAATTCTGGAAGAAAAGCAAAACAGAAGCGGACCTGTCATTGATTGCGGGGGGGAGGGGGGGGTAATAGTGCACAGAAAGAGGAAATACTAGTTACACAAACTGGTCATCAATTCAACTTTTCAGCTATACCGAGTAGTTTCACTTCCCAGTACGCCTTAAGTCCTGCTTTAGACACAATAGAAGACAAATAATACTACTGTGAATTACTACCTAATTCCTCAAAATTCTAAAACCTATAAAAAGATAGCAATCTTCATTTAGGCTAACAGACCGTAAAATTCGTGCCATGAGTTTCGGGGAGCGACAAACCCTAAAAGCAAACCCTGGCCCTAAAACCACATGATATGTAACAACATGTAGCTTAAAATATTAGGAGTTACACAGCAAACCAAACAAGGCCAATCGTCCCCGGCAATATAAAATTTCTCCATTACAGCCAAGGGCTGAACTCGTGAAAGCCAGACAAATGTGGAAAAACAGAAATGAGATATCTGGGAAACCAAGTTGCCCATAACGCCAGCAGACTGTCTAACTTCTGACTGGGAGTCCAACTCAAGAAAGAAAGTACAGAGAAACTACAGAGTTCATAACAGGGAGTAGACGCGTACGCAGACGGACAGTCCACCGGACTTTTGCCTTTCATAATCGGGCGTACTCAAAGCATACATACAAGCGTACTAACCCTCCTACGTAGACTACATTTCTCATAATTTTTGTGTGAAAATTGCAAACAACAATGGCGTCCTTCATTGAAGAAGATTACGGTGTGCAGAAGGTACGCTTGGAGGCAAAATGACAGGTCTGTTCACAAAAATAAAAAAAAGACTGCTGCACAGACTGCCTAGGCAGACGTCCGCTCAGGGTCCGTGTTGGGTCCACTATGATGTCATATAGGTCTACGTGGACCCAGCGGACATCCATACGCATACTTTATTTTGGCGACTATGAATTGGCCTTCCCGAAGAGAAAGGTCAGAATGGTCTTATGCCAGCCCAGAGAATCCTGACACACTTTTTCAGTCCTGAAAAATGACACCCGACTCATCACTGCTCCCAGAAAGTGGAACACTAAAAACCCCAGGAGGTCAAATATATTTCCAGCGATGAAAACCATAATAAAATAACTTCCGAAAAAACCCAAAAAAAAAACAATACAAACACCATGTTATCATCTCCGGGTTTTTGAATTTTGTGTAAGTTAGTGCTCTAAAGAAAGTTAGTGCTCGCATATCCAAAATAAACTGCACAGGCAAGAGGGGGGGGGGAGGGGGGGGTCAAAAAGTGGAATAATCAGAGAAGACCCATATTAAATGCTCCTACAGCATGAAACCTGTTTCCTCTAGAGAAAACTGAGACAGAATGTCAGGGGCAGCTCTGAGGCGAGGTGGAACCAAAGGCGTCTCAATAGCGAAGCCGACGCAGTTAGGCTGATAACATCGCCCCTGCAGCAGACGGTGGGTCGTGAGCCTGCAGTGCCCTTACGGAGACCCCACCCTGCCCTTTGCGGACGGACACAGCACCGGCCTCGCCGCTGTGGAACTGCCAATGCGCCGACAAGAGGGCGTGGTCCCCGCCAGTCCGCTTGCCTAGCCTTGGAACGACACAGGAAAGGCTTAACGGCACCGCCCCTCCATTTCCCACCCAAGCACACACTCTCACACACCCAACCCCCACCGCCCCCCCCCTCTCTCTCTCTCTCTTATCGAATGCATGACTCTACACACTGCACAGGCAGGCTGTGAATACATACAAAGCCTGCATCTCCCCACACTGACCACAAACCCCCAGAGAAAGGAACCAGCTCTTTTCATCATACTCAACTCTTCACATCTGGCCACCTAATCATCCCCTACATCTGATTGGCTGCATATTCCCTGGTAGTCCCCACCCAAAATTGATTCCCCAGGACAGGACTTCACTACAAAAGAGAATAAAGTTCCTACCTGGTTAAATAAAGGTCAAATTGAAAATATTAATTCCTCCAGATTGCTCTCTGTTTCTGTTCATGTTTTTTTTGTGGAGGGGGCGTTTGGGGGGAGGCTTGAACGCTGTGTCTCAAGATGATTTTAAAATAGGCAGGCGGGAGGGCAGAGGAACCGACACGTGGATTCCGATCAGGAATGCAGGCCTCGCGCGTCCTGTGCGAGGCGAAAGCACATTCCCTCCTTCATCACAATCCCATTCACAAGCATCCAGACTGTGTCACTTATATGACTGTAACTGTACCTATCCATAGCTCTTATGGTGTTCGCCTACCAGTCGTAAGTCGCCTCGGCTATAAGCGTCTGATAAATGGCTAAATTATAAATTGTAAACTGTAAGCAGTAAAGAGGAATCCCTGTGATCCTGGTACGTGGAAATGGAACTGCCATTCCAGAAAAATAGCAATAAATGCTTTAAAGCGATGTGCTGGTGCAGTTCACCTTCTCGTGCATGGTTATTCTTTGCATACGGAGTCAATATGGTGGAATAATGTGTTTTATTACAGCTTAATGTGCTAAACACACAGAGGGACACATACATGAATGCAGATAATATGTATGGGAAATCCATTAAAAAACGGACAAAAATGAGCCCCTGCCACATGGAACACAGTTGCCTTTAATAAAAACAGGCTAGCTGGAAGATATTCACGAGGAGACGTTTCAGCCAAGACCAAGTCTGCCAGACCATCTGCAATATCACTTACGGGACGTTTTTTAAATATTCCATGAATGCATGAATAATCAAGGGCTATGAAAGAGCTAAACCGTTTCAGAGGAGCTGGCGTTTGTGGTGTGCGCGTACGCCTGTGCGTGTGTGTGTGTGTGTGTGTGTGCGTGTCGGAAACAAAGACAGGATACACTGCGGTCCCATCGGAGGGGGAGTGTTTGCTCTCTCCCTGTCGTGAATGGGGAACGTGGATTTTGGATCCCTGACCAGGCAGCTGTGGCCACTGCCCTTGGTTTCAAGGGGAGAAACGGGGTAATTTGCGGCGCACCATAGCAATGGCACAGGCCCCGACCCAGCGCCTCCGCTGCTCTTAAAGCCTGCCATTCCTGCTGCCTGCTCCTCTGACTGACCTCTGACCCTGCTGTAGAGCCGCTGAAATAGAGGGGAACCGCTGCTCATAGAGCCTGCCACTCCTGCTGCCTGCTCCTCTGACTGACCTCTGACCCTGCTGTAGAGCCGCTGAAATAGAGGGGAACCGCTGCTCATAGAGCCTGCCACTCCTGCTGCCTGCTCCTCTGACTGACCTCTGACCCTGCTGTAGAGCCGCTGAAATAGAGGGGAACCGCTGCTCATAGAGCCTGCCATTCCTGCTGCCTGCTCCTCTGACTGACCTCTGACCCTGCTGTAGAGCCGCTGAAATAGAGGGGAACCGCTGCTCATAGAGCCTGCCACTCCTGCTGCCTGCTCCTCTGACTGACCTCTGACCCTGCTGTAGAGCCGCTGAAATAGAGGGGAACCGCTGCTCATAGAGCCTGCCACTCCTGCTGCCTGCTCCTCTGACTGACCTCTGACCCTGCTGTAGAGCCGCTGAAATAGAGGGGGACCGCACACGCGCCAAACAGAGCGTGACAACAGACACCTGACAGAGGGGATGACACAAAAACAGTATGAGAGAGAAAGAGAGGGAGAGGAAGGGAGGGAGAGAGAGGAGAGAGGAGAGAGGGAGAGGGAGAAAGAAGGTATGAAGGAGGATGAGGGAGAAGAGTGAAACTATGAGAATGAGTGAGTGGGAGAGGAACATGGAAAGGAGAGGGGGAGGGAGAGAGAGAACAAGGGAGCAAGAGAACGATGGAGAGAGATGCAGTGTGAAGGAGGTAGATTGGGGGAATAAAGAGAGTGGAAATATGACAACGAGTGAGTTGGAGAGCCAAAGGCGAGTGAAAGGCAGGCTTTATGAATATAAGTGCATCGTAGTTATTCTTAGCACTGCATCATGGGAAATGTAGGAATAGGCTAGTAATAAGAAACAAGCCTCAATGTTGCTCGCGTTAGCACTGGCACTAGCCTAGAGGTCCAGTTGATTGCAGGTATGTAGGAACGTACTAATAGCCCCTGCAGTCAATACTTCAGAATCTGGAATTCCCCAAAGGCAACACAATGAAGCCGACAGGAGCTGTTCAATAACACTTCCCTTCGCTCCTCCTTGCAGGTCACTTTTCCAGGCAGGATATTTTAAGCCTTAACCTTCCAGGCAGGAACAATAATGCACTAAAACACTGCAAAACAAAAGGCGGCAAAACAATGAGATCCCGCGGCAAATATTTCAGAGAAAATCAACTGGTGGTAAAGTGACGTTTCAAACTTGGGCATTGTTTGGCAAATCAAAAGTAATTATTTGGTATTCTGTAATTCTGAACTGGTCAAGCCCGGTCAACTGGGCTGGACACGGGCGAGGATAAAAAAACTACTTGACACTAAGGGCCAAATCCACAAAGAACGGATTGCTCCTGGCAATTAGCTCAAAGTTAATACAGAGATTGCAAAAGCAATCCTCACCAGTTTACCACGGTATCCACAAAAGATTTTGCTCCAATGATATGCCCGGGCAAACACGCCCACAAATTTGCCACCTGTCTGCACTTTGCAACGATGATTGCAATTAGCCATGTAGCAGCCTATATATTGGCTTGTGCCAAGAACACAATATCAACGACAATGGCAGAGAGAAAGCGCAAATTAAAATTTTCTGAAACCGAGTTGCATGTCCTCACCAACGAGGTGCAGAGACATGCAGCTAAATTGCAGTCGCGGAATCTCACCCCAAGTGAGAGAAACCATATTTGGGAGTCAGTTGCAAAAAGTGTTTCAGGCTTTTCTCCATATTTCAGGACACAGATTGGTTCTTAATGAAAATGACAGACCACACTTTTTTTTCCAGAAATATCAGTCTGTTATGTCTCGCCCTTAAATCCCCTTATGGACGGAATTTACTTTCAAAAGAAAAAATAAATAGAGGTTTTGTGTTATATTATTCAATGCACATTCATATCAGGCCGTTTCTGAAAAGAGTCGGTTTGTCGCTAATTCGCGACAAAATAGGCTTTAAGAGGTTTATCATCCAATTCGTCCGGTTAATACCTGCTTTTCAAAAGTGGTATTTGCACCTCTCTAACTGTGTGTGGCAATTAGCTCATGGTGTTTGTGGATTACACGCAAGGCTTCCTTGGGGCAATTTTGCAGGCAAGTACCGAATTTACATACATTTAAATGAGAGGGGTGCAGCCGTGGAGCTATTTGCTCGTCGGTGTAGTTTGCTATACCTTTCAGCCTTTGCATGTGCTTTGTGGATTGGATGCAATTTTTTTGACTCATTTGCACAGGGTTTGCCCGGGCAAACGCTGTGCAATCCTTTTGTGGATTTGGCCCTAAGTGTCAAGTGGAGAGCTGGGACACACCAGTTTGCGTATACAAGTGATCGCCTGTGCCAAGACTGGGCGTTTATCCCTGATGATCTCTTCGATACTGCTGTCAATGTAGAAGCACTATAACGGGTTGACAAAAAGTGACAAAAACAAAAAGTTATGCTTGCCGTACAGAAATAAAGCTCTCTGTAATATCAGTAAACGGTCCATTTCCAAGCCAGGTGGAGATGCTTAACAGAGACAGGAGAAGTGCCCTCTCCCCAGATGAACGACCAGGAAATTGGAATAAAGGAGTCAGAGGAATAACTTTAAAAAATTGTCTTGGCTACAACTCTGCTGACCCACGGCATGTCTCCTCTCTCCCCCGTTACTAAACAGGGCAGCGTTTGTACAGTCAAATTGAAATGGGGCCGTGGCGGGAGAAGACGGCAGATTGGATCGCTGCTCCGGGTCCCACTGCGTGTTGAGCTGACCCCCTTGGTCCCATTGGCTGACCAGCTCGTGCTGCACCTCTTGACCCGAAGATCGGACCAATATTCCTCTAGTCCAGCCAGCACTGAACCCCACCCCCCCAGATCAAACTGCCACATTCCCAGTCCCTCGTTACCTAATTACATGTTCTACGCTCTGCTGCCACTCCTTGCATACATTAAATGTTAATAGCACTGTATACATAGAAAAACAGACAATAATTTCAGGTGTTGGGGTTTCTGAGGTCTGCTGCATGGAAGACCTAGAGCTCTCTCAACACTTCAGCACTTGGAGAAATAGCAGATATTTCACAATTCCTGTTTGCTCCAATGTTATGGACACAAGCAGCCATTTCAGTGCAAAGCCACTTTAATCACAGCTTTATGTCCTGTAAATATATGCTAAGTGCAAATGTGATGTTCATCGCATACATTACCACAGACCGTACTTGATGTGAAACTGACAGATGGCTAGGTCGTTTTAAACTCCCTCAATTTACTACAAAAGCTTGATGCCCTGATAGCCAAGCCCCTGTTTTCAAGTGATTGTACACTTTACCTTTCTTCAATGTATGCATATAATGCATAATATATAAAAATGCACAATGGATGACACTTATTGAGCGACACAAACTTTTACAGGGTGGTTGAATGATCCGAGAAAACATAATCAAAGCATTGATCTTATACTCATAATGTCCAGTGTGTGTGTGTGTGTGTGTGTGTGTGTGTGTGTGTGTGTGTGTGTGTGTCTCACAATGCCAACCATCCACTCATGAGAAACTTAACTCAGAGCCACTGTGTACAAAGTGTGTTTGAGAAAGCTGGTGTGCTCGGAAGCGTGTGAAGAGAGTCCACAAACGCACTGTGAAAGTGATCACGGGGACATCCTGCTTGCTTTTCAAATACACAAAAATATCTACGCCTTAAAAATGGAGAGTGTTTGACAGTGGCTGACAACGTCAAAGCAAATACCAGCGCTCTAAGCTCAATGTGCCAATATGCATTTACCTAAGCAAATATGGTTTGTTTAATCCAGGTAGACTATAATAAATGTATTGTACTGATCCCAGTACATCTTTTACATCAAAGATGTATTTGTATACTCCAATTTTCCCCCCAGTTCATTCCCAAGGTTGGTTATTTGCTCTTTCCTTTTACTTATCAGCCCTAGCGATGTAAGTCAACAAAGTGAGCTGTAACAACTGTACCTGGGCAAATAAAACAATACAATAGCATATTTAACCATGCTGCAACTACTAGATTGGAGCAGAAAAAAATAACTCAACAATTAATGAAAATAATTGTGCAAGAAATGCTTCTATATGTCATGGAAAGGTCTTGTTTTCAGCTTCAGAAAATAAAGGGCGGAGAGACGGGGGGGTTTGTTTGTGTGAACCTTTCCGCTCACACTTGCCTCTCTCTAGAATTGAAATCCCAAATCCCCGGTCTGCGTTTCAAAACACATGTGAAAACTGGAGATTACAGCTTTTGCGCGCAGTGAATGTGTGGCTGTGTGAAACATCTGTCACAGCAGAGAGGTAATCCAGCTAATCCCGCCAACCCTTCCTTCCCTCCCCCGGCGGGATCGGTCCGGTCCGGACTGACGTCTGGCCGGCGTGTTTCATTGCAGCGGGGAAAAACAGGGTCACGGCGTTTCCCCTTTCCTCATACCCACAGGCATTCCGAATCCACTGCGCAGCGCAAGAGGGGAACGGCCAGAATCCGCCACATGTCCTCACCCACTCTGGCCCGCTAGCGCTACCGTCTAGCATAGCCCGCAGCCTCGGACGGACGTACCCAACACTTCTCCCAGTGGGGCTGATCCTGGCCCATAAATGCCCTCCATTCACACAGCTACCTTACCCCCCAACCGCCTGGAACAGAGCCCTTGTCTAACGTCTCAGCAGAAGCAACAGAGCCTGTTTGTTTTCCTGAATGAAGCAGCTGCTGGCGGTTGAGGGATTGTCTTAAATACGTCGTAGCGTTACAGCGCCGCGGGTTGTACGCACGGCCTACTGGGGGAGAGGGGTGGCGGGATTTAGAAACGGCACAAAAAAAACAAAAAAAAACAAAAAAAAGAAAAACATACAAGCTACAAGGGGCTGGCACACCACAACCGTAATACGTGTTTGACGCATGTTGCTGTGTGCTCTGATACAGTACTGATGTAGGATATCTTTGATTGACGATAAATCTTTTTGCTTATAATTGGTGCTGATCTTTTTTCAGCACCAATTATGAAATTATCGCTAAGCAACTAAGCAAAAATGCATATGTGTGATTGACAACCCAGCAAGCCAATAAGAGTTTGATTTAAAGAGGAAAAGCAAAAACAATGAATCTACATGCATCTCATAACTGGTGCTGGCAATCTCTAAAACTCAGAAATCCAGGTAGCCGCAGAACGTTTTCATCCTTGATTTGGTGTTGGCTAATGGTTAAGGCTCCGCCCCCTCTGGGCTGACGGATAGGTGGGCTCACCTGGTGCACTCCTTGAAGAGCTCCTTGCAGGGACTCTGCTCCAGTTTCTCCCTGCACTCTGCCACTGCTTCCTGAGGTATTTCTGGTAAATGGGCTGCCGACTATACAACCAGAGATGGAGGGAGAAGGAAAAACAAATAAACAAATATAAGAACACATAATGAGGGGAAAAGACCATTCAGCCCATCTAGACTCGTCATTTACCTACGGACTAGAGAGCATCCTGCACTGCCTCAAGTCTGGCCTTGGACACCCTCAGGGTCTCTCAGGGTCTCTCAGGGTCTCTGCCTCTACCAGATGACTTGGCAAGCTGTTCCACACACTGACAACTCTCTAACTCTCTGTGCATAGAAATACTTCCTGTTATTAGTGCGCAATTTACCTTTCACTAATTTCAACCTATGCCCCCCACCCCCCCCCACTAATACAGAAGTATGGGTCAATTTCTCATTGTGTGCACTGAAGGGATCCCCACACTGCTGAAATGACTGATTTATTAATAACTTTATTAATCCCTGAGAGGGAAAATGTTGTAGGCATGACAGCAGGATGTAAGTGGTGGAACTGGTGTCAAGGTGCCGAGACCAGTTCACCGTGCACCCCTCGCCCCTCACTCACAGGCCTGCCTTCCTACCCACCTCTGCCTTTAAGGCTTAACATCAACGGCATCAGCCCTGCTGAAGCCGAACACTAACACACTTGACCGCACAGATCTCTATTTTTTTTCTGCCAGAAAAAAAAATGGTAAAAGGAACCTTATAAAAGGAACCATTTTAATTAGACAGCCACTACATAAATCGAAATGGAACTGTGTGGCTGGCTGGCTGCCTGCCTGGAGGCAATGAGAAACTGGGAAAGAAGATAAAGGCCTTTTTACTGGAGATAACTGGAGGCCAGAGAGGATGGCGAGAAGGGAGCTGATAGTTACCCCGTTATTAAAGTACGTGTCTAAAACATTCAATCCACAGGCTCTTCTCTTCTCATCCGGCGCCACCTCATACGCCGCCTGTGGAAGACGGAGACATGCCGTTAGCGTCCTCTAAAAATACCCACAATTCTCCGCTCACTCTTTGTTTGTTAAGGTACATTTGAGGGAGCCCTGTCTAGAGCGGCCTCCCAGTCTGGTACAAACTCTTCGTTCCAGGCTTAATGTACTGAACATGCAGGCCAGGCCTCGGTCACACCACCTCACCATAAAATAAAAACTCCTCCGTACACTGCAAAGAAAAAGTCTTGTGTTTTAGTCTTGTAATGAGACTCAAAATCTTTTTATTTTCTTCTCACAAGTGTAAAACAGCAGTTTGTTTTAAGTTACTTTTTGCTTGACAAGTGAAATTTTCTTACCCCACTGGCAAATCTTGAAATGAGCCAAACTGGTTCACTTCATTGGCAATCCTTTTGCCTTATTTAGCAAAAAAAAAGTGACATAAATAAGATTTTAAGCCTAAATATACGACTAAAATACTTGTTAAGATTGACTTATTTTTTTGTTATTTTAGCAGTGTATGGTATGACTCAGGAGTGAAGAACACTGGTAGAACATGATGGGCGGATGGACTACTCCAGTGAGCAAAATAAAGATGACAAAATTAGGGAAAAGCAGACGGGAACCCATGAGTAAAGGACCCACTGGGAATATCAATCCGGCCTGGAAAAACATAATAAATGCGGAAAAAGAGCAGCAGACTGATAAATGGCTGGACCGAAATTCAGAAATAATAACTTAAAATAACATTTCATACCAATGGCCTGGGTTACACCGGCACCAAGTACCAAAACTATGCAGCGGGATCATATCCAAACAGACTCCCAGACAAAGCCAAGATGTGGAAGCCCGAATGTGGAAATTCAATTGTGGACTCGGAATCCACTGACCATTTCACCCCCACAAATCCCGTTTCACTGAATCAGCTCGTCTACGAGAGAGAGGGGGGAAATTCTCCCAAGCCAGAATTGAACAAACAGTGTAAAAAACATGACGGTGGGTTGTATTTTTTAAGCGCTGCAGTATAGTTTGACAGGATTGAAGTTTTTATACGTGTTTCTTTGGCAGAGGAGAAAACCTTTCAACGAAGGCTGTTGATACACCCCAGGAGTCAAAACATGAATGGATAGAGACATTTCTCACCACGAAAACAGTACCCTTGTTAAGCGGTCTGTGTCATGTATAATTTAATAATGTATATTTTAAAACGTGTTAAACTTCCCGCCTTTCCCCAGATGACACCAGAAACCTAGCACAGAACTGCTCATTGTTCCCACTCTGATGGCGCGAATGGGCTCTGCCATGGGTATGACATAATGGAGGAGCCGGGAGGGGTGGGGGCAGGGTCGTTCAGGTTTAAACCATACGGGGGTGGGGGGGGGGGGAACGGATCTTACCACAGCATCTAAGAACTCGATGCAGCGTTTCAGCTCCGGCCTCGTGTCGCAGAACTGTCGGAAGAGGAGTCGTCCAATGGGCTGCTTCTCGCATAAGCTGGAGTAGTCCCGTTCTGCGGAGAGAGGAGGAAAAGGGGGAATTCTAGAGTGCACAATTCCGGAGTGAGAATACGTGGCTCGCTCACAAGAGAGTGCTTTGAGCATTCCATGGCATTACTACGGAACGCACAGTGAACTTCAAATTTGGATTCTTTAAGCATGCTAATGCTCTTTTTTTATTTAATTGGACCATGAACTTTTTTTGAATCAATTTAATTCTAAACAGGGGCTTTTTAAGACTCACATTGGTGTGTTGACAGCAGACATGAAACTTATTCAGTGATTGTCACTTGACGCCCAGAATGCTTGTTTTTTTGATGACCACATTAATTCACATCGAGATCATGCTGCCCATCAGCAGTGCGCGGCAGTTTTAGAGAATATAGAACAGTGAATTCATGACATGGGGTGACCTTCATTTGAATTTTTTTCCACCCATTTCTAACACGCACACATTCAAGATTTACCAAAATGTTCCTTGACAGACTATTCTTCAGTCTATATTCTACATAGATTCTATTTATGACAGGATTCACCTTGGATTTCAAGTGATAATTTGCATAAAATGGTTTACATTATCGGTACAATTACATCAGGCTCGCAAGGCAAAGGTAGTCATTAGAGTACAGTAGCTCCTGTGTCAGAGACAAGGAGGTTAATTGTAACAGGATTTATCAGTGAAGTGCAGCATTAAGAAGTGCAATGGCAGCTAGTTACAAAGAAAAAGAGGAAAGGACTGTGGATTATATGTATATATACAGTACATACATGTACAGTACCCTCCATAATTATTGGCTCCCCTGGAAAAGATTAGTAAAAAGGGTTATAAAAAATTCACCGTTTGGTGAATTAGCTTAATCTCACACTGAAAAAATTTGAAAAATCCAACCTTTAATTGAAGTAAATTTATTCTGAGAAACAAAAATCCCTCATCAAAATGTTTTCATTTTTTAACAGAACCACGTGTACCAAAATTATTGGCACCCCTAGAAATTCTTATGAACAAAATGTAACTGAAGCATTTTTCCATTTATATTTAACTTTTTAAAGTTGATCAGTGTTTAGAAACTTTTATGCAGTAATCCATGACTTCCTGTTTCACTGGGGTATAAATATGAGGTGACACAGAGGCCATATTCCCGTATTCATACATCAACATGGGAAAGATAAGAGAACACACAAATCAAATGAGAAAAAAGTGTGTTGAGCTTCATAAATCAGGGAATGGCTATAACAAAATAGCTACTCAACTGAAAATGCCCATATCTACCATTAGGGAAATACTTAAAAAGTGCAAAGGAACTGGAACTGTTACAAACTTGCCTGCAAGTTATTTTGCCCCCATGGATGGTAAGAGAGGCAAAAAAATTCCCAAGGATCACTGTTGGAGAATTACAGAGAAAAGTAGCATCTTGGGGTCATCAAGTCTACCATTAGATGTCACCTCCATGCCAACAAATTATTTGGGAAAAAACCTTTCCTGTCATTTCACCACAAGCGTAAGCGCCTGGAGTTTGCTAAACGCTACTGGAACTTTGACTGGAACCGTGTTCTATGGTCAGATGAAACGAAAATTTAGCTTTTCGGCAACCAACACTCAAGGTGGGTTTGCCGTAAAAAGAAAGATGGCTATACCAAAAATAACCTGATCCCCACTGTTAAGTATGGTGGAGGTTCCGTGATGTTGTGGGGCTGTTTTTCCTCCAAAGGCCCTGGGAACCTTGTTAGGGTACATGGCATCATGAACTCCATGAAATACCATCAAAGTTTAAATCAGAATCTGGCTGCCTCTGCCAGAAAACTAAAACTGGGTCGTCGTTGGATCTTCCAGCAGGACAATGATCCAAAACATACACCCAAATCAACACAAAAATGGTTAACTGAACACAAAATCAAACTTGTGCCATGACCATCTCAGTCCCTTGACCTAAACCCCATTGAAAACCTGTGGGCTGAGCTGAAGAGGAGAGTGCACAAGAGAGGACCTCGGACTCTGGATGATCTGGAGAGATTCTGTAATGAGGAATGTTCTCAGATTCCTTGCTCTGTATTCTCCAACCTTATTAGATGTTACAGGAGAAGACTCAGTGCTGTTTTATTGGCAAAGGGAGGTTGTATAAAGTATTAAATGCAATAATTGTGGCACACATGGTTTTGTTAAAAATAATAATTTCTTGATGAGGGATTTTCTTTTATCAGAATAAATTTACTTCAATTAAAGGGTGGATTTTTCTCATTTTTTCAGTGTGAGATTAAGCTATAATTTTTTATAACCCTTTTTACTCATCTTTACCGGGGGTGCCAATAATTGTGGAGGGCACTGTATATATAGACTGTGGGACGAACCTAGCATCATGTTAACAAGCTCTCACACTCGATTTGAGACATGACACAAGTAATTTTTCCAAGAATTGTTTACAGACAGATTACTTCACTTTTAATTCACTATATCACAATTGCAGTGGGTCAGAAGTTTACATACACTAAGTTGACTGTGCCTTTAAATTTAATATTTGGTCGCATATCCTTTGACTCTGCATGCCATGACTTCCTGATGTCTGTGACCCAACAACATCAAAAAACTCTTGATATCGTATTTTCTGGCACTCCTACAAGCGATACTATAAGCTCTCTGCATTTGAATGGATCTCTATGGGAATTGGGGGGTGGGACTAGATTTAGCTGTAAATTATGCTGGAACCGTATGGAATACATGATTGGTAAAATGGCTGTAAGTCATCAAGGGTCTGAGGTATGAAACGAGCCACAAACATCACTCTGTTGCCAGATATGCAGTAGATATGGATGGATCACTTTAAGGGTCGTTTCTCAAATTTTCCTATTGAACTCTATGGAAAAATAAGTCAGGAGAAGAAACCCTTCAAGTTATCCATCCATATCTACTGTATTTCTGGCAGCAGTGTGATGATTTAAGGCTTGTTTGATACGTCAGACCCTTGATGACTTACAGCCATTTAGCCAACCATGTGTTCCATACTGTTCCAGTGTAATTTACAGTTAAATCTAGTCACACCCCCCAATTCCCATAGAGATCCATTCAAATGCAGAGACGTTATAGTATCGCTTGTAAGAGTACCAGAAAATAAGATATCAAGTCTTTTCATGTTGTTGGGTCACAGACATCAGGAAGTCATGGCATGCAAAGCCAAAGGATACGCGACCAAATATTAAATATTTAAAGGCACAGTCAACTTAGTGTATGTAAACTTCTGACCCACTGGAATTGTGATATAATGAATTTAAAGTGAAATAATCTGTCTGTAGACAATTGTTGGAAAGATGACTGTCCTAACTGACTTGCCAAAACTATAGTTTGCTAACATGAAATCTGTGGAGTGGTTAAAAATTAGTTTTAATGACTTCAACCTAAGTATGTAAACTTTTGACCACAACTGTATATTCCCAGGCTCATTTTATTTTCACAGTTAAAAACAAAGACGTCCAATCAGCTTTCCGCCCCTGTTGAGGATCTCGTCCGGGGGAATTCCTGCGGAATGGGGACGTGACTGACTGTACTTCGAGAGACTCCGACCATGTGTCACAAGCGGGGGTTCAGCCAAACCCTTCCTCCAAAACAGCCGATGGACGCTCACGTATGTACACAACAAACAGTCGAGCAGGAAGAACCACAGGGGAGCAATAAAGAAACTAAAAATATTAAGGCCGCAGGCCAGCCGGGCCGGGTTCTGTGTCCTCTATTGACCAGCCCTGTATCTGGAGAAGGTTTTAACGCAGCTGTGGAACAATGCATGACATCACATGGCCAGCCCTGTGCCATTCAGCGAGCGACAAGCAAAGCAGCACAACTTCCCCCGGGAGCAGAGAGGCATGTACAAGACTCACGGTGCCTAATCACGGAACAATCCACCATGTTCTCCACCAACAAATACCCTCCTGTGCAAACCCCCCCCCACAACGCCATCTTGAAAATGAAATGTACGTAAAATGTATGTAAAATAGTGTACATTTAAATGTATATATTTCAATATATATATTTATATATATTACTTAATAAAATACATTTCATTTAAATATATTTGCAGTATTCAGTATCTCTGCATTTCCTTTCCATAGTGGACACACTGTTAAATAACAGGGATGTGATTAGGGAGGATTAGGTGGATGAACAAACATGTTTATATTGTTTTGGAGGGCTTTAAAATTAAGAATATATACAAGTTTACCGTTCTTTTTATAGCATGGAATCGTCAAGGATACCAGACCATTCAAAAACTTGCATTTCTATAATTTTGTCTGACACCATACTTAACTAAATTCTCTATACCAATTAAACACAAAGTGTGAAATACGCAGTGCAGATTTTAGTTTAAATATACGGCCGGTTTGGACTCTTTTAACGCGTGACTCATCAGCAGAGCTAGCTCAAGCCTACAACAGCCTGGCTTACTGAATACATAAACATGGGAGCGCATCAAGACAATGTGAGAAACGTAGATGTGCTCTTAATAACATGTGCAAAAAGACAGCACCAGCTAACCACAGTTTCCTGCACACCGATACACAACAGCAAGGATGACTGTCAATGCCAAAGAAACCTGCCTTATCACCACTATCATTGGTTAAGACCCTTTCCTACAGCTCGCAAAAAGAACCCTGCACAAAACAAACACAGTTGCAGTCTTTCGTAAATCTCTCTCTCAATTATTTTTTTCATGTTTGCTAAAGTTTAACACAATTACTTTTTCAGTCATCTTTCCCCCTCATTTCATTAGTTTGTACCCAAATGTTGTTTTTGTATAATCCAACTGTCTAGTACACCATGACAAATATTCCTTCAGAGAAATCTCGTTTTCCCCGGATTAACAGGCTGATTTGTACAATATATCACATATACTTATATATTTCATACAACACTTCTAAAGCCGCTCAGCGTTGAACATGTCTCTCAGACGCCACCTAAATCAAATGAATATGATTTCTGAAGTTTACACTCCATGAATGATTATGCTCATTGCATACGAGTTTCAGCAGTCTCGCAGCTGTTCTAAAAACAACATACTGTGAGTAATAAAAGGTTCTGAATGTCCTATTCATTTACACCGAAATTAATCATTTTCCCAGAACGTAGCTTGTAATTTTCATGACGCCACATTTAATTTACTAAAACTGCATTTCAAAATGTTCCACTCCACACCCTTCTCTGAAAGATGTGTAATACTATTTAAATATATATATATATATAATCTTTAATAGAAATCAATGAACAAATTTCCAATATGTCATTAGATATTTCAACAGAAACAAGGAAATATACTATAAATGGTATGGTATGAATATGAACAGGGTTTGTTGTATAGCATTACAAGCGTTGGGATCACTGGCAGTGTGAACTATAGTTACAGTAACACTATACACCAAATCTCCATTACTTTAAAATTACGAATCATACTCAAGGACTGGCGGCTCATTGAACGGGAGGAAAAAAGAGAGAAAAAAAACTGTAAAAAAAATGTTTTAAAAAAACAGTGTGGATTCATAGTTCACTCTGTTCTCTGAACCAGGCATAGAATTCCACAGCTTTTCCATTATATGCTGCCATTTGAGCATCACCAGAACTTTCCCTGGGCTGGAAAGAAAGAGAGAAAAAAAAAGGCCGCTTGATGAATTTGTGACTTCATAGCTGTGTGAACCGGGCGATGGGAACAGCCAGCGAACCACATCTAAGAAAACAGGCGGGAGGCCCCGGTGTTTTCCTCAGGAGGCCGAGGGAGTGACGTCGAAGCCCTTCAAAGAACGCAGAGCAGCTCCGACGCAGATTAAGAAAATAAAAAATGGGCCTGGGACGGCCGGCACTTAGCCCTAGCTGCACCTCTCCGGGCTCTCCCGCCCCAGGACCTGAGCCGTGGCGGGCCTCCCGAAGCGATACTCCTCGACCACCCTCTCCAGGGCCCTCAGAAGAAGGAGGCTGTGCGTCATACGGCTCGCCGTGCGCCGCATTCTTTTCCGGCCGCGGTGTGGCTTTTACTATAAATCCCAGCATCCCGCAGCCTTGCCTTCCGCACGGGCAGAGAGCACCGCTGGCCGCAGCCTTGCCTTCCGCACACTGGCCGTCACCCTCCCCAAACCACACCCCCATCCGCCACTCCCTGCCAGTGTTAAAGGCTTCATGTTAGGACCTCAATGCCCAGAAGACTGTGTGAGGGCGCACGCACACACGCACGCACGCACGCACGCACGCACGCACGCACGCACACACACACACAGGCACACACACAGGCACACACACACACACACGCATGCACGCACACACGCACGCACACACACACACACAGGCACACACACACACACACGCACACACGCACACACGCACACACACGCACACACACGCACACACACACACGCACGCACGCACGCACGCACACACGCACACACACGCACGGACACACGCACACACAGGCACACACACACACACAGGCACGCATACACGCATACACACACACACACAGGCACGCATACACACACACACACGCACGCACACATACAGGCGCACACACATAGGCACACACATGCACACGCACACACACACACACACACACCGTCCAACCCCAATGTTCAAAGTGTCCTGCCTTTAGGCCAGAGATGAGGACAGGCAGGCCCTAAACAGAAAAAGCAGTTCTCTATGATAACGGAATAATTTTGGAATGGGGGGGACCATCAATCCACAACCCAGGACAGATCCTACCCATCATCTGAACAAGCTCTGGATTAATGCACTCTCGAAAATGTCGTGTTATTTGCCAGAGGCCCAAGGCCTGATGGTGAATTATTGCGGGGACCATATCACACATATGTATGTTTGTGAGACCATATGTTTCCCCTCTGGCTGAAGCATGTTTGTGCATTGCTGCCTTAAACTAATCTCTACACTGTGCAACTGTGTTACTGAAACTCAAAAACAAACATACGTATAAATACAGCATACTGACAAGTACATGTAGGCCTATATACAGGAGCGGAAAGGCCCGGCTTTTAGCGGGTTCTGAAGACACTCTAGCCAGGCGAGAAACAGATTGCAGTGCAGCGGTAATGTGTGCATCCTAGGCCTCAGTAGACCTGCATGCCTGCATCCGTCCTGCTGGTGCACATACCAGCCTGGCCCTGCTCCAGCTCTCTAGCTGGGACAACCCAGCAGGCTTTCTGCTGCATTCCAGCTGACCCCGCACAGATCACTGCATCTCAGTACCCAGAACAATTTATTAACAAACACAAACACACACACACACACTAACAAAAACATGTGCACCTGACATTCTTCCTTTCTCTCTCTCTCTCTCTCTCTCTCTCTCTCTCTCTCTCTCTCAAACACACACACACACACAAAAACAAACAAGCACAATCCAGCACGCCCGCGCCCCCCCCCCCAAATCACTCTTAAGTCAAAGCAGCACTCTAGATTCAGACCAAGGCCATTCCAAAAGAAACATATTTCCTCCGATTGTTTCCTGGTGAGATTCGCCTTCTTTCGGATCCCCGCCCGAGAGGGAGACAGGGCCAGGCTAGAGTGCAGGGGCTGCCTGACGCCCTGGAGCCAACGCACACAACCAGGGCCGCCCGCAACCCCCAGCCAGGCAGCCCTGACGCCCTGGAGCTGGTCTGGAAGAGCCAACGCACACACAGTCTATAGGAGCATTCCACCATGGGGGACTAGGGCCACCCCCACCCCCAGCCAGGACCCCCAACAGCCCCCTAAGTGTCAAAGTAACAACAGGCTCATTCCAAAAACTCTCACTAACCAATGTTAAATTACAGCGGAGCATCAGCTATATGTCCCCAGACTCAAACTGGCTCCAGTATAACTCAGTGTGAATGGTTCACTTTGGAGATCCACCAGAACTGTGACTAACATCCACAAGGTGTTTGGTCTGCAGGCTTCTGCACCAACACCTGTGATTTTCTTAATGTATGGAGGGCCTTATTTGCAACGCAGGTTGGGGAATGCCCTCGTGGGTTATTAAGGAAAATCCACAAACTAGAGGCCTTTGACATTTTATGTAGCTCATAATAAATCAGGCTGCCAACCGGGATTTAGGTGAAAAAAGTGCTGAACTTGTACTTGCAGGATGTGCTGTGATAGATTAAAAAACTAAATAAACACACAAGATCGGACTTTCAAAGTGTGCTGTAGCCAGGAGGACACGTGATCGGGCAACGTTAACACATCCCTTCCCCTCGTAACATACAGGCTTAGAACAGCCCCGAGCTTTACATCACTACCTGCTGAAATCTACAGACTAACAAAATGAGATAGTTACTTCCCAGCGAGGTAATTTACCATGAAAACAGCAGTTTCTGTTCCAAATGGGAGAGATCCCATTCCTCAGTAATGCCCAGACTCAAGGAAAGGCTGCCTAAACATGGAGAGAGGCCAGGATCTCAGACAACCCTTTCTCCAAGTGGGCACACCAAAATCTGTGGCCAGGCAGTGTGGAGGGAGCCAACCAGGCCCCGTTTCCCAAAAGCCTTTTAGAGTTAAGATCATCTTAGAGTGTTTTGCGTTTGTGCTTTATTCATTTTATGATTCAAATGATTAAAATTTACTGATATAAAAAAATATATAAATAATAGACAGAGAAAGACAAAAAACAAACAATGATTAGGATTATTAAGATGATCTTTACCTATGATTTTTTTGGGAAACGTGGCCCAGGTCTGGAGGGATCGATCCCTCTAACCAAAGGGCGAGTGCTGAATCAGGACCCCTCTCCCAGTATAACTGTGGGATAGCACAGCCACCATAATGAAGCCCCAACCACAGGAGTATCAGCACAAGGAAATATAGTCTGTCCCCAACTGGCCTCGCCTTTCCCCCACGGCTGGATATATAATAATAATAATAATAAATTTTATTGACAGAGCACCTTTCATAGCAATCTCTGCTTTACAGTGGGCAGAATAAGAGTGTGGCAATTATAAGTGACAAATTCCTAAAATTGAGCCACACAATATTTATAGAGTGAAAACGGGACTGAAACCCCCCCCCCTCCACCCGACCATAAAAAGAAATATGAAGTGGAGAAATGGTAAAAATGGCATTAAACGGGTTCCTCCTAGTTGTATGAGTAAAATCCTTTTAGTACAGTTTTACAGCCCACAGAGTGTTCTCAATACTGGCATACATACAGTGAGCACCATAATTCATTGGGCAGTGACACATTTTTTGTTATTTTGGATTTGTACTCTAACACCTTGACAATGAGATTGAGGCGGCAAGTGGAACACAAAATATTTAATGCAGTCATATAGCTCTTTCCTTAACACCCAGTCTTGCCATCACGAACAGCCACAATTTCAGTCCCGCATGGTGCACTTGTGACACTTAGGTTAAATATGTATTTTTCATTGTTAAATATGGAAGCTGAGCTCACAAATGCCTAGCTATATAAAGCGCATCCATACAGGCTATAAAAACGATCTATTGCGCCTTGAGTTGAAAGCGAGTTGAGTTCGTCACAAACGGCTTCACGCAAAGCAGCGAATCTCGACTGAAGATTCCGCGCCTACGAACGTCAGGACCAACACAAGTTCAATCCAATGCATCGCCAAATGTCATTACGCCTACTTTCACACACTTTTTAAAATCGGTTGAGAGTCTACAGAGGTGGGTTGGCAGAGCCCTGTTTGTCGCTGAAATTGGGTTATAATAGCTTGATAACATGTTTCATTATGCTATAAACACACAGGGGGGGGGTCGAACAGCTGGGTGGGCTCATGAGAACTGAAAAGGCTCATCCAGTGACCCGTCTGTGGACATAGTTCCCATTGGTTACAACAGGATGTTATTTGAAGTGATGGTATATAATAGAATACTGTGTAATGGCGACAAATCCTCTGTATTTCTGAAATCATCATCACAACATTTGACATAGTTAAAGGTTGGGAGTCCTGTTTTTAAAAAAAATCTTAACTGCAACCTGCGTAAAATTTTGAAGTCATGCTTTATTGTGTGCGTGTGTGTGTGTGTGTGTGTGGGGGGGGGGGGGGATGGGGGGGGCATCATACCCTGGTTGTTTGGGATGAGACTCTGGACATTTTCTTTGTTGTGGACTGTAGTATTCATTGTTTTAGCTGGAGTTCCCCTTTAAGAGCCTGTAGAAATTATAGCTAGTAAAGAGCACTCCCTCTCATTACACTGGCACCAGTGTACAAGCTTGCTCACAAAAAAGCACCCAGTGTTAATTCAACTCTAACAGAGTAAATATGAGTCCAACAGAGTTGATTTAACTGTGTACGCAGAACAGAGCGGGAATCCTCCCCCTCGGTTTCTGGTGATGACCACCGTCAAGCGGGGGGGCAGAGAGACAGTCGCTACTATTGTGCTCAGCTGGGGAGATTAGACAAGTGCTTCCATCCAAGGCAACCTGTATTAACGGCCTGAAAGCGAGCGTCAACTGTCAGGGTTGTGTAGGAAGCAGCAACCCCAGCAATTTCACCTCTCAGAGAAAAAATGGTTTACACACACTTAAACACATATTTTGGTAGGCCTCATGGGAAATGTTGAGCTTTTTTTTTTTGTTTTCTTTATCTCAGGTTAGCTAAACCTTTTCTGGCTGCTTAGTAGCTCAATCAAAAAAAAACCTGCTCTAGCCTACCACATGCGATTCACACGAAGGGCCTGATTTACTAAGACTTTTAGCGTGTGGAAAAGCCTTTTAGCACGCGCAAAACAGATACCATGACCAATCATGGTCGTGTTCTTGGTTTCGCGTGTGCTAAAAGGTTTTTCCCCACACTAAAAGTCTTAGTAAATCAAGCCCTAAATGTCAACTTGAATTAAATAAAACAACTTCAAAACATAGTTACGCTCATTCAATTAGATCATCCATATTGAAGGAATAAATGCAAATTAAGGGGGCGCACCAACAAAATTAAGCTATTAGTTGATGAACATAGTCAACAGCATTTATGTCCACAATCAACAATGGTAACACACCACAGAAACTCAAACTGAAAAATCTAACACTGCCAAAGTGGAAATATCACCTATCAATGCATCATTCATTGTTCAATATCACCTCTAAGTATGGATACAGCTGGTATCTCAACATACACTCCTTATATAGGTTTTGATCACCTCATCACAGGTACATCGTGCTGGAGTATGTTTTGATGAGAAATATTGTAAAGAATGACACAAAAATGTCCCTTAATTCTCAGCATCCCCGCTAACACACAAAAGCAGTGAACGCAGACCACAGTTTTCAGACCAAGGCCATTCCAAAAGAAACATATTTCCTCCGATTGTTTCCTGGTGAGATTCGCCTTCTTTCGGATCCCCGCCCAGCTGCAAGACGCACGCGGCCAGGCAGCCCCACGTTAGAGCACAGGGGCTGCTGGATGCCCAAGAGCTGGTCTGGAAGAGCCAACACACACAACCAGCGCCGCCCACCAGTGTTGGAAAGTAGTGAACTACATGTAATTAAACTAGTAGTTTAACTACATTTTGCAGTAGCTTGCTGGTAGTTCAACTACATTCATATTTGCATAGTGATTCAAGCAGTTTTTTTCAAGTTATTTTTTGCCATTTTTTATGTAGTTAACTACTGAAACTACAACATGTAATTTTGTCCTTGTGAAAAGCCCAGATGGGATTGTTTTGTTTAGGACAGGTTTAGGTCTCAGGGGTATTCCAGGAAGCTGGATTGTCAGCTCACCTGTGAAAAATATTTGGCTGTAGTTTTGAATGTTTTGAATCTGAATTTGTAAAACTAAACTTGAATATATTAGGTGTCAATTAGTCATAAGTATTGATTATTGTTATTTATTAACAAATGTTCAGAGAAGTTGTTACATGCCATTTTAGAAGTTACCTGGCTAACTGAGTAATCCTGCTTGGTGCAATACCACCACCTGGACTCTAGTTTCTGGAAGGCAGGTGTCTGACTGATGAACATTGTATACAAAACCAAAGCTGACATTCCTTGCACTTTCCCATGAATAGTGGGGTATTTTATCTTTTTGTTTTTTGTATGACCTGTGAACAAGTGAGCACTTTCTGCAATAAACTCAATTGAGTGGCATTTTTTGCTGCCATGTGACTTTTTTGTATTATACTTTGTTATAATTTCATATCACATATACATTGTCAATTTGATCAGTAGTTTGAACTACTTTTTCTAAGTAGCTTTAGCTAACCAAACTATATTTCTCCCTAGTGTAGCTTTGCTGTAGTTCAACTTCTTCCAGTGAGAAGTAATTGGTAGCTACGCTTTCAAAGTAGCTTCCCCAACACCGCCGCCCGCACCCCCAGCGAGGCAGCCCCACGTTAGAGCGCAGGGGCTGCCTGACGCACTGGAGCTGGTCTGGAAGAGCCACACAGTCTATAGGTCAGGAGTACTCCACCATGGGACACCGGGACCACACCCCCCAGCTTTGACCCACACCCCCTAAGAGTCAAATTAACAACAGGCTCAAATGGCAACATCACACTGTTGTAATATCTGTCCTATTGTTTTCATATCTGTAACTCGACAACATTGTACATGAGGAGTCTTCCTCAATGGTTTCTCGAGATGAATTAAGGGTCGATGATGATGATGATGATGATTCCAAAATCTAGCTGCACGGAAGCTCAGCTGACCACATTACAGCCGAGTATCTGCTGTACCCTCACGGATCTGAACGGCCTTCATCAGAAATGCGTGAAAGATCTTCGGAAAAACACACACACCAAAAAACAGTGGTCTGTAGGTTTCTACATCAACCTCAGTGTTAATTTAGTATTTACAATGCAATGCCATGGGAATGAAATGGTGGGATATTGAAGAAAGTTCAAAACTATAGCCCTTTGAAATGTTATATAATTTTTTTTAAATAATAATGTTTTATTATAACATATGCAATATTGGACTTCCAACATATTCAGGAACTAGCACCCATGATCTCGCAGTCATAACTTACCAACTCATCGTACACAGTCACCCCCCCCCCCCCCCCCAACAGCAGGTACACACAGTCCCAACTGGTCATGCGCAGGTCGCCCCAATACCCCACCCCCTTCGCCTTCGCCGCCCCCGCCTCTCCAGCACGTACCTATCGTCTGCCTGAGCTCCTCACACAGGCTGATATGGGGAAGCTTCAACATCTCCTTCCATTTCTTGCTCCGGCCGTTGCGCTTTCCGCCACCTCCTGTAGAGAGAGAGAGAGAGAGGAGGAGACGCTGTTGAGGGGAGCGGGACGGAGGGACGGGGACGGAGGGAGCCCCCCCGTCCCGCAGAACTTCCGTCGAGAGTTTCCGATTCAGACGTCTCTCGGCAACTTTGTCAGCAATAATAATAAACTTTTCGCAGCGCATCTCTCATATACGGAAACAAGCGGCGTGAAGAGTTTCACAGTGAATTCAAAAAAAGGCCACACATTAATAAAAAGGGTAAAATCGCGACATGCGAAATAAAATAAGTGATTTTAAATAACTCGAAAAGGTGTTAATAAAAAAAGTTGATAAAAAGAGAATGATGATACAGAGGCAATCTTAAAGAAGTCAGTTGTAAGCTGTGACTGTGAAATATCTGGGCGGCAGTGTAGTACAGTGGTTAAGGAACTGGGTTTGTAACCGAAAGGTCGCAGGTTCGAGTCCCACGTAGGACACTGCCGTTGTACCCCTGAGCAAGGTACTTCACCTGAATTGCTTCAGTATATATCCAGCTGTAAATGGATACTATGTATAAATGCAAAAATGCTGTGTAAGTCGCTCTGGATAAGAGCGTCTGCTAAATGCCTATAATGTAATGTAATGTAATATCTGAGATGTATCAAGGTGCAGGCTGTACTGTTTACACAAGTAAACGATCCATTCTAAAACTATCCGGGAACCGATACTGAACAACCCAGCAGACATTGACCTTTTTGTCCATGCTCACACTGCAAGCTAATTTTCTCTGAAATCAAGACTCGTTACGGACCCGAATATCAGCAACAGGGCCAAGCTGTGCTGCCAAAGAAAGATCGAAAGCAGCTGGCCCTTCTCTACCATCAACTCCAGGGTTCAACTGTGGCGGGAAGCGGGGCGCTTTCAGCGGAATGTGGAAAGAATAATGAAAGAGGCAGAAGGGCAGGGGGGAGGCGGAGTCACGCGCAAGTCAAGAGGATCTCCCGTCCAATCAGAGCGTGCCCTCACTTTTCTACAGGTTAATCTACACAGAGGGAGGTTCCAGCTTCACACACAGTAGCCTGCAGTAACTCTGTCTGGGAAGGCTGAAGAATTCTTTAAATGCAGTATGTTCCTCAGACTGCGTCATCAGCCCAAACTCTGATCTCACTCGCAGTGAAGATCAGGGGGGAAACGCCGCAGAAATGCATATGTTTGGTTATACAACATTCCACAGATAAATATGAGGCTGCAGCGTTGCCAACGGTCCCATATGACATCCCATATTTCAACCAAGAATGGTTTTCCTGTACATAGCACGATTGCTAATGGCGTGCCAAATGTGGGTTGCTGTGTGTTACTGTTAATGTAATTAATTAGCGAAATAATCAGCATTAAATAGTTCCACATAAATACTGTAACGTTACACATGGCAGCGCCCCCTTCCCCAGGCAAAATGGGCTTAAAAAGTATTCTTGAATGCGGCGTATTCTTGCGCGGCGTGTGCCGGATTAGGGCTGCTTGCCCGAGCCTGAAGCAACAGACAGGACGGCTCATTCCATCGGCCACAACAGCCACAAAAACAACCCATCCTTCTCAGTCCACCCCGAGCTAGATATTGACCCCACAGTCTCCCCTCACACACAAACACACTCCCTGTTCTCACACATCCGCAGGCTTTTCACATGATACATGGAAGATTCCCTGAAAAATAAAAGAAAATGTAAAATACATAAAAACAATAGAGCCTGTTGTGACTGCTGTTATCCACGACACATTTCTACAGTTATCTTGCTTAACTGTCACTCAACCATATTGAAAATGTGCAAGAACAAATTCTGGAGAATAGCTTTGTGGAATTTATTTTGGTGTGTAATGACTACATGTCATTCATTATGACAATTATGCTCAAATGAGCGACTAACCAATAAGCTGCAAGGCCTGCTACGTTCTCTAAATCCTGATCGCGTGTGGGTTGCACAGCATTAGCACTGAACCACAATGCTACACTCTTTAAATGGGGATATGAAACTACCTCCCTAGTTCCTGAACAATTGTTTTTGGTTTTTTTCCAGCTCTGTATACAGATCTTCCTTTTGTGTGTGCGCAGCCTAGCCTACAGTCGAGTGTTTGTGAGGCTAAACAATGATGTTCTCATCACAGTGGCTTCGGTCATTTGATATGTGTACAGAGACAGACGTGTTATGGATAACCCGACGGACCAAGAAAAAAAACATCTAAACGAGCGCTGCTTAACACAATTCTTTCCACAGTCTTCTTCCTTATTTACATCATACAAACACTTTATCGAAAACATATTATAACAAGATGAAAAGCATTTTTAGCATCAGAGGCTAAGGTACATCTAAATTTCACTGACTCTGCTGACAATAAATGAGTACCAAGTCATTTAACGAGCCAATAACCACACGTATTGCAAATTAAAATATGAAGAACAATCAGTTCCAAATATGACATTTTTATAAGATGTTTGCAACACAGATCCTTCCAAGTCAGGTTTATAGTTCTAGAGTTAGCCACCATAGATGACTTACAGCCATTTTACCAACCATGTATTCCATACTGTTCCAGCATAATTTACAGCTAAATCTAGTCCCACCCCCCAATTCTCATAGAGATCCATTCAAATGCAGAGACGTTATAGAATCGCTTGTAAGAGTACCAGAAAATAAGATATCAAGAGTCTTTTGATGTTGTTGGGTCACAGTCATGGCATGCAAAGAATATGCGACCAAATATTTAAAATGATGACTTTATTCTATATATAAATGCAGGGGTGCCAATAATTGTGGCACATGTGGCTTTGTTAAAAATAAGTATTTCTTGATGAGGGATTTTTTTTTCTCATAATAAATTTACCTAAATGGATTTTTCTCATTTTTTCAGTGTGAGATTAAGCTAATTCACCAAAAGGTTAATTTTTATAACCCTTTTACTCATCTTTACCAGTGGTGCCAATAATAGTAGAGGGCGCTGTATGTGAAGAAAAAAAACGTCCCTGAAATTTCGAGCTCATTTACAAAAACAGCCAGTCAAAATGGACACTTATTACATTACCCTCCCGAGTCTCACACAGACTGGCACATAATCTCTACGTCCCTTCATCTCACCAAATACAAGGTCCTGATTGGCTGATGAAGCCCTCTTGGCAAGTCCACTGAGGGAGAAGTAACAAAAACGACGCAAGTATGTAGGTAGAGGTTATCGTACTAAAATTGCTTTCACGTCATGGTATTAAAATACACAAATTTAATATTGGTGGTGTAAAGTCAATATTTTGCAAACACAATAAAAATACCACACAATGAAAATACTACATCTAGCACCACAACAAAGTCTCAAGTAAAATATTAATTATGTATGTCATGCCAAAATCTCTGCTAGACCGTCGGCAACAAAATCACACAGGAATCATAGGCTTCTCTGCATGAGTTCCCCAGATAGACCCCGCAGTAGTGACTTCTATGCAGATGACACAATCATCTGAAACCAAACACAAGCTTTTCTCAGCCTTCACTTGGGAATCTTAAGGAATTCTGTTTAACATGGATGAAAGCCAGCAGGAAACACCACAAAGCCCATCAGTTCCAAATCCCACAATAATCACAAGACAGTGACGCTCAAAGGCCACGTCCAAGACTACCCACACAGAACGCGCTGGTTTTACCCCCCATTAAAAGCGCAAGTTCATCTTAATTTAATTTGCCACGCGATTGCCATGAGTCACGTTCGCCGTGTTTTAGGGTTATGCGGTTTCCTGGACGCTCGACAAAGAGAGACCGATGCGATGTGTGCTTCCTTACTACGAGGCTTTTCCTGGACCTGTGAAGTGGCATTCTAAGCCTCAGTATCCTTTCCAAAATATCTCAGGAAAAAATCAGTGATTTGTCTCCTATATCTTGCCTTCCTCGCCACAGATAAGCCTCAGGAGAGATTGATAGCTTCCTTTCAATACTGTATACCTCTATCCAAGATAGATAGCGACTATGCAAATATGCTCAAACAATGCTAAAACACCACATGAAACAGGGCTAAGGAAACTACGCTGGAGACCTAGGGGTTGCGGGTTTGAATTACGGGTGGGAAACTTCTGCTGTGCCTCCGTCCAAGACACTGAACCTAAATATGCAACTGTGGAAAATATGTCAAATTTAATCTCTGTAATTCTTTCTGTAAAAGCAAATAAATAAGTGAAACGTAAAGGTTAGGAATTTGGAATATCTGTAAATCTCTGTAGCGCAAACTGAAAACCCAAAAAAGGAGACCCAGAAACGATCGGAGAGATAAGCAACGAGCTCCCAGGGAAGCTCGGGGGAAGTGTGGTCTTGCTTTGGACGTTGCCATTCCCTGTTCTCACAGTTGTCAAACCCTTTTGTATAAAAACAGAACCACATGCCAATGAGTATCCTATCCATGTGATATCCTATCCCCTATAAAATTACAGCCCATTAATAATGCTAATAAATCACGCACAGTGTACTTTTAAAAAAAACATATTTAAGCGCTCTCTTACAACAACCCCCGCTCTTTGCTGGACGCAATGTGTTAGCCCGTATTTTTGTTTATTGCCGCTAGCTGAATGGCCTTTGCAATAACTGATTAGGCTCTGGAGAACTGGCAGCTTAAAACACGGCGCTCTTCAGAATCAGGGCCAGAAATGCTGACACGGAGGAAAAGACGGAAGTCCTTTTCAATTCGGCCAGCGCTCAAGTTTGCTGCGTTTCACAACATGAAAGGGGCAACAGTTAGTCACCTTGACCTAGCCAATGACGGAGGAGACAAAGCTCTGCGGCACAGGAAAGGCATGACATCACGGGTCACGAATGCCAGAGCTCATTTGAAAGTTCCCACGTTACCTGGCCAAAATCCACCCCCCGCTATCCCACCACTTTAGATCCCTCACTAAAAACTCCCCCCATAAAGAGAAAAAGCCACCATTTTGATTCTCCCGACCAAGAGGAGTCACCAAGTGACTCAAGGCAAGATAATACGACAGAATGTTTCCCTTAAAACAACTTTTTTTTTTTGTTCTTTTCCTCTCGTAACATTATTAGTGTTCATCTCCTGAGGGAAAATTACACTAATAATAAATGGCATTATATAAAACACTGGATACACAACCATTTACAGTAACACAACACAACGCAAGGCTAGACCGTCTAGATGTTTGCGTGCATGTAAAACCAGACCCTTCAACATCATTTGGCATTTTGATATTGTGGCATTACATGGTGATGAGGCCAAACACAAGATCTATATGCAGGTGCTCATGTCAAGACCCTCAGCCCCTAAAACACTAAATTAAGACAAACATAAATAACGGCACTCTCAGAAGTAAGGCAGAGGTTAAACGAGGCTGTGCCCAATGTTTAATCCTTTAACTCTGACGTAAATGCAAAGGAACCTCAGCTCCATATATGGAGTGGCAGAGGGCATATTTATGTTCCTTAACAAAAACATGAGGAGACCCAAGAAAAGTATATTTTTGATTGTAGCGCAAATATTTATAAGTATACGCAATGCATATCTGCCTCACCAAAGGCACTCCAAAACTAACATTTTTAATAGTATTCCATTAAAGTTCACACATCTTCTCACATAGACTGATTGTATAATGAAATTACCGCAATGACATTGCACTTTATCCGCAATGTTGGCCAAAGAGAGGGCGCAGTCTCAAAATATAATAAATTATAAAACTTTAACAGTACCGTGACTGAAATTCAGTTTTTTGTTTATGCCGTTTTAGTGGGTGATTGGATAGAAAGAAATGTGCAAGTCATTATGCCATGGCTACAGAAGTAATAACACGGCTGAACGCGTAACACTCAACTGGGAAATACATCCGAAAATACATACATAAGTAAACCAGATACCAGACATTTATGTATTCATGTTTAATGTCTTTTTAAACGATTTTGCAAAATGATAGAGGAGAGAGTGCGAGAGCATTTTTGCTGGAAGCTGGGGTATGCTGAGAAATGGACACGCTGCTTCTGATGTATCCTTCATGAATGTTAAGTTTCTGACCAGTTTGACTGACCCACAGAGATGGACACCTCTGCCTTCAGCAGCTTGGGAGAAAAATGCCTCCACAGCGCCTCCTGCTGGGCGATGCAATGCTGCGGCCTTCAAAGGGAACCTGAGAACGCCACACTGCTGCAGGTGGTTTGCTGAGGCCGTGACCCCAGTTCGGTGGACGGACTCCGTGCCCCCGAGAACGGTGCACTGACTCAGTCTGACTCAGCTGTATTTAAGAGAGAGGAAGCGGTTGCACACGATTGGCCATTCCAAATTGGGGTGGAAATTGGATGTGCTCAGCCCCATGTTGGGGCACTCCATATAAAAAAATTAATAAATACATAACTAAATTTTTAAAAAGATAAGCGCGCATTGCATCACAAGGGTGTCAACTCTGCCCACAGAGTGCCCTCCAAACTCCTGTGTGAGACGTGTAGTGTCTGAAGAGTTTTTTTGTTGTTTTTTGAGTGGGAATCAGTGGGAAAACTAACAGCGAGATTCCAGTATCTTTGCCGTCCTTGTAAAGAGAGAGCAAGGAAATGGAGTTCAATGCTCTAGGGTAACTTGGAAAAACCAGGGCGGACCAAGAAGAGGTATTTGACTGAATCAGTCAGCTTTTCTGACCTAAACTGTAGAGGGAAATTAAAGCTTGTTATGGCTAAAGAAATACAGCCATGAGACTGTTTCTCACCTTACAATTGGACTTTTCTCTTTTTGACGTACAAATAAACTGTTCTGTGATTCAGATTCTAGCCTTAATGAAAACATTATTTTTTCCAGTGTTTTCTACGGTGAAAGTGACATTCCCCCTCACTATCTTCTGAAAATGCACAAACCATCTCAGGTTTGCCCAAACAGCAATTAAACAGTCCTTTATGATCACAAAACAGGGCTTACTTTCAAAGGCGCTCAGGTAGATCAGGTTTATAAACCCCGGCAGTGGTCAGGGGCGACTAAATAGGGCCCCTATTTCCTTTCCCAGGTCAATTTCATCAAGTGATTTGTTTAATTGGCCCTGAAATGACTGAACGGCATTGGAGAGGAAACACCAGGCGTAACGGCCCAGCATATGGAAACGAGCGTGGCTTCACAGGCCAGGGACGAAATCCGTGCAGATGGAACTGCAGGAGAGAAGAACATTAATATACCGCCGAATCAAACCGAAGCATTCAAGTGCTTCATCATACGTGGGATAGATGGCCCACACACCTACAAACTAGATGGAAAGAATTCAACCAGCTGTGCAGTGCTTTATTTTATGTATTTTTAAGAATAAATATCTGTTCAAGAAATTGAGAATTTCAAGTATGGCAGATGATTATTTTTTTTCCCGACAGAAGGGGAATTGCCCGCTTCTGGTTTTACATTCTGCACAATTAAGAATGTCTGGCCAACTCAGGGTCCAAGAAAACTGCATATCAGACCATGTTTAAGCCGTCAGGCCTGCATTTTCAGAGAAGAGTCCCCTTAGTGGTGTGATCAGTTAAACATACAGTGCATGTTCTAGTTCAGCATATCCATGTGTGTATGGAAGTCAATAAACAGGAGAGGTGCAGCAGAGAGATGAAACGTCTTTGTTTTGGACCGTTAGGTCATGCGAATTATGTCATCCTGGAGCGGACCCCGATTAAGCCCTTCCCTTTCATACCGGCCCTGTTTGTTTACACAGACAAGCAAGGATGTCATAAATACTGTGCTGCCCTAATCATCACAGGCTGAACCCTCCCTCCCTCTCTCTCTCCCTCTCTCTCTCTCCCTCTCTCTCCCTCTCTCTCCCTCTTTCCCCCCTCTCCCTCACTCTCTTCCTCTCTCTCCCTGCCCCCTCCATCTCCCCCCTCTCTCTCCCTGCCCCCTCCATCTCCCCCCTCTCTCTCCCTGCCCCCTCCATCTCCCCCCTCTCTCTCCCTGCCCCCTCCATCTCCCCCCCTCTCTCTCCCTGCCCCCTCCATCTCCCCCCTCCATCTCCCCCCCCTCTCTCTCCCTGCCCCCTCCATCTCCCCCCCTCTCTCTCACTCTCGTTCTCCTCCACCACCACCCACCTCCTCCTCCTCTTCCAGCTCCATCGAGCCCACGCATTACTCATCCACTTTCAGAGGTGGGTGAGTAATAAAGCCAGATCCTATACGTTCTCGCAGAAATTAGTACGGCGGCGGCGGCAGCGGCAGAAATCCGCGTGGAGGAGAAGGCCGAAAAGCCTGAGCGGTAGAGATGGCGAGCCGGTTCGGCTTCCTCTGAGACATACAGTGTGATGAACATGGCGGGGACTTCAATGGCAAATTAACATCGGAGCTGGCGCATCAATGCCCAGCTGCCTCTTGTTGAAACCCCCGTTCAAGCAGCCAAAAAAAACAAAACAAGGTTCTCTTCTGTTGTTCTGATGACACTTGCTTCGGAATACAAATAAAATAAACAAATTAAATAAAGTTGAGACAACTTAGGCTTACAGCTCCCAAAAAAAACGTTATCTTAAGAGGGTCTGTTGGTCATGATACAAAAAAAGCATCATCGACAGCAATTCTACTTAACTTAATTATGTGGTTAAGGCATGATGACCTTTCCAAAGTTTTTTGTCACGAGCGTTTGACAGTCAGTCAAATGTGCAAAGTTGCTGAAAGAGGCTCTCTATGTAATTCAGAACAAAAGCAACAGTCTTGGGGCCCTGTAACCACACAAGCCTGTCCCAGCAAAACCAATGTCTAATTCAAAGTGGGAGAAATAAACAGCCCTGCCATTTCAAATGAGCTAAAAGGACAAGTGCTGGGAGGGACGGACGTCAGGTGTAACTGTTCAATTTTGAGACCAGCGAGGCGGACGCCACACGTACACCTTACTCAGCGGGGAATTGGGAATCCTGGGACGTTCCCTGCCGAGAGGGCATATCGTAAGGAGGAGGCCCAGGTGCAAACAGACCGTAGACAGGTCCCAGCCAGCGAGAGGAACGCTAAAAGACTGCACAAGTCCTCCGGGCTATGTAAAGGAACAACATTTTTTATTTATTTTTTAAAGAAAGAAGAAGAAGGCAGACGTCATCGGAGCAGCCCGCTTGTCAGCGGTCCAACCTAAACCTCCAATCTGAGTTAAAGGAAATAAGCGGGAGACATCCTGCCCTGGGTGGGCCGTCGTGGAGCTCCTGGGAACATCACAAGTGGTTAGATAGGAGGAATGGCCTCCTTTTCAGAGGGGGAGGGAGGTTTGTTGTCTCTGAGAGGACGGAGGAAGACATAAGAGAGAAATAGGAAATGTTGTGAAGCTCAGTAAATTTACAGCAGAACCTCAAAGACATGGACCTTATCTCAGAGTAACGGCCTGTCCACACCGAGAACGATAACTATAACGATAACTATAAATATATCGTTCTAAAAATCGTTCTAACTCAAGTGGATGGCGGAGTCCACACCACAACCATAACGACAACGACAGTGGGGGACGATATCGTTGGGATCCCTTTCAGAGCCATTTGATGAACGATAGAAACACTGATAGCCCATCAAAAAGAACAAATTTAGAGTCTATTCAAATGGCAGGATAGGGAGGTCAAAGTCTGACCGTTCACAAATGCTCACTGTAATTTTTTTTTGTTTGAGGTAAAAACAGGTTTAAAAGTTATTTTCAAGAGTTTAAATGTTTATTTAGACCCGTGTTTTTACGGTACAGTTTCATTGCAGTGCTTTAATGCTATAATCACCAATAAGAGCAGCGGTAATGAATTCGCAAGCACTGGCGCACCTTCTTTAAATCTTCAGGTTTTCTATTCATCTCACAATTGCGCCAAAGCGATAAACACACAGTTTTTTCCCCATTGAGGTCATCTGCTCACAGCGAGTACGTGTGTTTACGGCTTGAATTATTACCCTCTGATGAACCTCGGCGGTCTGTCTAGTCAAGACAACGTGCAGAGCTGAAGAGTGCAGAAAAATACAGATGGACATTTTGGGCTGGGAAGGTGTTAAGCCCATTTTACACTTCGTCGGACATAATTTTCAAAAAATGTCGCTCAACAAAAATGACATATTTTGTTATGTCGCGGACACCATCGTACTTTGTCGCGCAGTGTGATTGGACAGTTTAAAAAATGCACACAAACGGTCGACAGTTTGGCTCCTCGTTACCGGAAAGACAACAGAACCGTCCCCGCAGGCCTTTGTATGAATGCGAAAAGTCAGGCGACACCATAAGCGTCGTGCGACAAAGTATAAATTAGGCTTTAGAGTAAGTTTAGCAGCAACATGGCGGCCGTCAGTCTCGGCTTTCTCATCGCTCTGAAACCGTACGCACATTCCAAGCGTCCACAACAAACTGCGATAACATCATAATTTAAACAATTTTACATTTTAAGCATTTAGCATATCCTCATAACCCGAGTGACTTACACAGCATAAATTCTTCTTATATGCAATATAAGAAATTGAACTATAGCTGGATTTACACTGAAACCATGGTACGATGCTAAAGGGTGCAACAGTCGGGAACTGAACCCACAACCTCTGAGCCCTGTTTCCATAGCTACAATGCCACCCTAAAATGAATTAAACTATTAATACAGGCAGGCATGCGCAGTAAGTAGTCAAAATAAATAATTTATGGACTAAGAAAACTAATAATCCACTGCTGTATATACTCTGCTGCAAAATTACTCATCCACCACAGCAAAGCTTTCTGGATTCATTTTGAGATCCTGACAAGCAGTGTGTGCTCAGTGCTACAATAACACGACAGGATTACATTGCGTTACATTCAGGTAAAAAAAAATTTCAATAAATAAAAAACATACCTTCCAAATTTAGAGACGAAACTCAACACGGGCAAAATCTGGAATGAGGTTAAAAGGTCAAGTGGCCATGTCTCATCAAGTAGGCGGGACAAAACCAGGCTTCCAGCGTGCCCCTTCCTGTCGCATAGCACTGTGTGTTTTTGTCACTTTCCTGAGGATGTGATGCGGAAGAAGCTTAATATCAATGGCTTTCTGAAGCCAAAAAGTGGAGTAAAGGTTACTCCCGTACGCGTAAGCAAATTAGACCAATGATAGCGGGAGTGTGGCCCCCAGGACAGCGAGGGACGAGGGAGAGAAAACATTCGTTCTAGGATCTTTATCTAATGAAGGTTTATCACAGATCACACGCTGATATGACTCCTCCCCTTCCACAAGGGCACTGTGAATGTTAAGGATCAAAAGCAAAGTTCAGAGTCCATATTCATAAATCATCCAAGAGTAAGAGTGGCGATCTAGGATCAGGTTTCTCTCGCCTCTGTCTTAGCATTACCCGCTATGAGCGAAAAGTGAAAAGAATACACCAGCGAACCAAGCCCTGTGGGAGAAGCATTCCATCGTCTGAAGAACATGACCCGGCAAGTTCCGATACTGCAGGACATTCCAGAAAGCGACGAGGAGGTTATCTTATACATCTAAAGCTTGTATGTCAAGGATGGAATATGCCTGCATACAATTCTAAAAGAAAACCTGGTTCCATTTCACCATCTTTGAGCAAAAGCCGACATATAAAGCACTAAAAAGCCGATGAGAAAGCAGAAGAGCATTTTAATCAAAATTTACACAGATACGTGCTGATTTTCAAACCGCCGCTCCACAAAACACAATTATCCTTTGGTAGGAAACCACTGGAAGAAAACCACTTATAACAATAACGTCACCCAAGCGCTATCTTTGTAAGACCGTCGCATCTGACACGAGTCGACTTGCACTAAAACCCTCGTCATTCGTCTCAGACGCATCCTGAAATGCGACCAGCGTGTCAATAATGAATCCTGTAAAACGAAGAGTCAGATTAGGTCAAGCACGTCCTGTAAAACTCGCAGCTTCTGTTGCGCTGTAACGCGAGGCTCTGAAGGCCTGCCAGCGTCCCGGGCGCGAGCAACTTCTTTGGCCTTGAAGAGAACAGTCATCTTAGAGACCCTCTCAGTTTGTCAGCACATCAGCCTCTTGAAGAAAAAAAAAAACTGCTCTATTCTGCCTGACTGCTACATTTCTATTAAGTCCTCTGTATATCAAGCTGATGGACCAAAGCAACCAAGAACAAGTGATTTTTGGGGACTAATTAGCATTCCTTAAAGTAGAAGATTAGCCAGGGTACACTGGAATAATGGTCTTTTGTGACTTGGCTTTGTCTGTGTGGGGAAAACAAAATGAACACTCTTGAAGGCAGTACAATTACAGTATTTAAAAATATGGCAGAATTTACAAACAAAATAGTCAAATCACATCACGTTAACATCAAGCCAAAATTGGGCTTTGCAGTTTATGTATTTATTATTATTATTATTTATTTTAAAAAGTAGTCCATGGTCATTTCCATTTTATTTTTTGGATAACAATGACATCATACCGAAACTTTTCTGCCGCTGAGCTAACTTCACACAACCTTCCCCAGAACATTCCCTGGCTCAGTGGTCAAAGGGTATTCGATAACGGTCAGCCAGTATCTACATTTAGAGGTTGGGGAGACTACAAAATGTATGCATTCACCAGTTAATGATGTGTCATGCTTGCTTGGACCTTGCTTAGGATTGTCTCCTCGCCTCTCACTGGCTAGAAGTGTTAGCAACATGACAACAAATGCAAAAGTCTCAAAGTAGGTTAACCATCTAAAATCTATAGATGAGGATAGTTTTTTTGGGTAAAAAATACATTATTGTACCAAATGGGTCCCAGATAGGATTTAAAGCACAGGCTGAAACGAGAGCTGGGTATTCTTACTGGCGGGCCCATGACGCAATCAGGCCTTCTTCTTGGCTGTCTGTACTACTAAAATAGCCTTCTCTGCACTGAAAATCAGCAAGCCATGAGTAGACCAAGGGGTCTAAACAACAACTGGCTTGTTCTGCAACATCCATCTCATCTTTTACTTTTTGAATGTGCTTTTGTTTTATTAGTAAAAATAAAAAATAAAAAAGTTTGCGAAAATATTTATCAAGGCTGTGTTCCAAATCACCCCTTCACTGCGTCTGCCAAGAAACCCAAAACTGGCGCTCTCGCTGAACAGTTATCCGCACAAATGCCCTTACCCGTGACATGAAACTAAGCACTATCTTCTCACTTTCAAACGACTCATATTGCACCTCTCCAAATGAAGGCCTCTGCCAGAGATGGTAATCGGCACAAAACTGCAATCGCCTGTATATTTCCAGGGTTTAAAACTACAATGACAGAAAAGCAAGTTCTTAACCAATTGAGAAGGAACATACTGTGCCAAAAAATACACTCAAAGCAGTCCTCACTTCATCCTTTTTTTTTTGACAACAATGTTCTTTCAAAAAGCTATCAAGGGAGGAAATGTATCGTGTTTAGCTGAAACTAAAGGGGGTGGTGGGGTGTCTACTCCTATATGCTGAATTTCAGCTCTCTTTAAAAAAACATGTTAAATATGGGTTTCTAAATTTAAAAGGTTAAGAAGTAGTAGTTTACATTACACTGTGCTTAGTACAACAATCAAAAGCCATTAAGGCTACTATTCAATTTGCACTCGATATGACACAAATCCGGCCACAGCAGTGCCGTGAATGAGATAACAGTTCTTACCGACATTAACTTATTTTCCAAAACACTTGATACTTGCCTAGTCCTACAATGATATCTCCGCACCACATCCTGATACAACGCAAAAGAATAAGACAGGACGGCGATTGTAATCTGTGATACAATGCTGTAATGGTCCCCTGTTCCCAAGTACACTAGAAGCACTTCCAAAAACCATCAAACACTGCTTATACTGCCGTGACAACACAACTCTTACTTCTCCTTCTATACATTAACTGCTACTCATTGAAATTGTCATGGAAAAATTACAAAGCCCTACCACCAGGCTTCAAACAAAGATAGGTTCTGTGTGCACCCGGACTAAGGGGAGGTTTGGTCTGGCTATGAAGCTTGAAGGATGGCTGAGCCATCAGGCAGAGAGTACCCAGCTACTTTCCAAAGGAGACTAAAACTTGAAACCCATTTACAGAGCTCGGTTACGGCTGAGCTACGCAGACACGGCGAGGCTCTGGAACACTGTTGACGTGCAAGCGCAGCTTTGAAACAACACGTTGCCCGTGCACGAGCCTTGAGAAACACACCCCGCGAGTTCCTCACGTTGAGATACAGCCTCCGCTTCATTCGATATCGCTCCCCCTCTGCGCCACAGATGAGGAACGTTTTTTTCTTTTTTTAAGTTTACATTTTAGACATTTCGCAGATGCTCTTTGCCAGAGCAACTTAAACAGCTTACATTCTTTACATGTAAGCCATTCATACAGCCGGATGTTTACTGAAGCCATTCAGGTTAAGTGTCTTGCTCAGGGGTACAATGGCAGCGCTCCACCGGGGAATCGAACCTGCATTCTTGTAGTTGCCTAACCATTATTCTACACTGCTGGCTATTAGGGGCTGGCCTACTGGAAATGAGCACTTAGTCATTGTTCCTTTCAGGTTTTATGGGGGGGGGTTAACCACTTTTCCTACTTTCTTAATTAACTACAGAGCACCTTGTAGAGCCAGCCCTAGGGTTTTGGTTCGCCTAAACAAGAAAGTTGTTGTGGCCCCCAAAGTGTTCCAAAAAAAAAAAAAAAGCGTGTTTATGCCAGCGGCTGGTTCTGACGCCTTGGGCAACTAAAAAACAGAAGCCAGGGTCCTAGGCGGAAGAGTACAAAAATGTCCGGTTGTATACGTCCTACCAGGACTGAAGGTGGGTGACCATGGCTTTGGATCTGCGAGACATCCCGTCTCAGAGACATCCTCTGAAAAGCAAACCATCTATACTACACTGAGCTGCAATAGGGGTCCTGCGGATGGACCATCGCAAGCAATGCGGATGATAACAAATATCGGAGTATTCGGTTAACTTTCAAACGTTTCCTACCACTAACTCTCCAAGGTAGCCGGGACTTGTTTACACTAACAGAACAGCGTTGCCTGATATTGTAGCTTGCAGACCAAGGCTATGTAGAGCGTCCGATGGATGTGCCTTTCCCTCTCGTGGTGGACTGTTCTTAGTTCATTTGCATCAAATTACCCTTTCTCATCTGATTAGTGATACTAGTCAAGCCAGTGGTTATTTTTTGGCATTGGGTAGAATACTTGGGCCGCAATAAGGGTACTGACCAATGAAAACTGAGATCGGATAGTCAAAAAAAGGTATAAGAGTTTAATAAGAGATTTCCCAGACCATGTGGTTCATTCTTTGCTCCCCAGTCTCGCATTTATGCTCCTCCGGATGAGCACCGAAAATTAACTTTGCCATGTTACGGTCATTTCCGTGGCAATGTCGGGGCTCCTGACTGATGAAAAAAAAAGAAAAAAGAATGAAGCATGTGTGTGCCTGTCGCTGCTCACCCACATCCCTCCACACTTCTGCCTGTTAATGCAGGCCAGAGCACGCCCTGGGGCATTTCTAATTTCACCTCACCCCACCCCACCAATGGTTCCATTGTGAGGATGCAGGGATGCCGTGCTTTATCCTGACAAGACTGATGCTAAAAGTTTATGTACTTCTACGCTGTCTTTAATACATTTGAAAATGATGACCAATTGAAATCGATCAGGGTTTAAGTGAAGTGGGCTAATAACATCATTGCTTGAAACTAATTGAATGATCAAACAATGACCCCTTTAAGTGCAATCGCTTCAATTCTTCAGTTGGGATTTTGTACAAATTCATGGTGATCACAATGACAAAGCTTTATAGAAAGAAGGCCTTCTTTTTATCATTCTTAAACTCAGCCATTTCCTGTCAGACCAATGAGACAGACATTGATGATAGCTTCTGACTGCAAAAATCGCTAAACCTCTCTCAGCGAGTTAAGTTAAGTCTCTCTCTAAGTTGTAATATATTTCATATGGTTGACCAAACAAACAACTGCATTGTTGTGTAGTGTAAAAACAATATAGTAAATGATGTGTGAGGCAGTGAACAAAGCGTTTTGCTCACCAAACACTAAACAACTGAAATGGGTTAACTAAATACCTTCCACATGGTTATGCAGACATGGATGTGGTAGGCGAAACTACCAATAGTGACTTACCAAAGGCAGTCACTATTATTTAACTTCATTGACTAAAGTAGGTCAGATGAGCTCCATTGTCATTTGTAGTTATGACCTAGGTCCTAGGTAATCAAAGTGGGTAGAGAATACGAGGGTTTGGGTAGCCAATCGTGTGTGTGTTGGGGGGGGGGGGGTGTTATTAGGTAACCAGATGTAGAGAATGATTAACGCAGAGAGCTCATCCGTCCTGATGAAGCTCTCAAGAACAGACCTCTATCAGCAGACCGTGAGTTTAAGAACACGTGATATGGAATCACGCATGTGCATATTCCAAATGCACTGTAGAAATCAGACTGAACATGCCTTATGAGGGCTGCTGGAATTATTAAGCTTTTCCCTGGCTGACAGATCAGGATTCAGGAGGGTTTGCTTTTAAATCCCCACTCAGAAATCTAATTCGCACACCAGAAACAGAAGATAAGAACATATACATATAAGCCCCGACATTCAAACGACCTTATTTCCCATCAAAATACTAATACTACAGCGCGGGTGTGTGTGAACGACCGCTGATTTACCGACATTGTTCCCTTTCAGCGAGTCCAATAAGCACAACGTGACTGCGACCATCACGGTGGAGAACAAACAGCATCTCTGCCGGGTTTGCTTAGTGTCGCAGTAGCTTAGGCTACTCACTGTTTGTTCTGAGCACGTTCAACGGCACATTGTCTGACTGTTTACACATAGCCTCCTCCAACAAAAGCCGCACTCGTCCACTTAGTTTATTGCTTTTTTAAAATGTTCTTGACAGCTGTTCCGTTCCGCTGATCAATTACCATCCAAAAAATGTTTTAAGGGCAGACGACCGTGTCAAGCTGCACTACCGAACGCGGCACGCTGTGGGATCCGTGCACCGAGCACACGATTTATTTCACTGTGTTCATTTTGAAAACAAACATGGACTAAATCATCGCAAACCTTAAACAGCAGTGTAACTGTATCGCTCACTTAAATTATTTCGGAAGTTATCTGGACAGTAAATTTGATACGGACAAAGCCTTTTTTCCCTCCTGAGATGACAGTTGCAGTTTCTCTCACTCAAATGTGGTTTCACTTACACACGTCTCCTATGTTCCCAAAGCCCTTGCTTTAGTTGCCTTGGGGGATCAAGCAGAATTTTCTATTCACCGTTAGATGTTTTTTTCCCCCCCATCTGTAGAGCAAGTCTGAAGTAATGCTGCCCTCAAATATGCTTTTAGGCCTCAAAGGAAATGTTATTCAGTTAACATTGGCAAACTAGTTGCCGATGAAGGAAGACACAATGATGTTTGTGCTTTGGTTATTCTTGTTTTGGTGGGGCCATACCTACATATTGAGTGAATTACGTGAATGGCAAGAAGATCCAGCATAGAAAAATTTGTTAAACATTTTGCTTTTAGCAAGAAACATTACTAATATGTGAATATGATTGTGGCTCTTTGCTGATTGTCACCTTCTCTTTTCCTCTCCTCTCCATATTTTCTCTTTTTCCATTTTTGAAATCCTGATTTCACTTTAGGATGAGACATGATCACGCAGTTTGTAATGACTCGAAATTCCACAACTGACAAAGTACCGCCGGAGGTTTGAGAGAGCAGGACTAAACCATTTCATGTAAATATGGGGGGTCATTATACTTTGCCTGTGCAATATAGGCTATAGCTGTTGTCCAATAATTCCTGATAGATCAAAGTCATATTTATTATTGGACAACACTTTTTCATTAATTGATATCTGGCAGTACAATTCTAATGGACTTTGCATGCAGGGAAGCTTTGGTGAAATCACCTGAACATAGTGACAAGACTCAACTGATCAGTTGTTTTGCAATGGTAGTTTTCACTAGATATCTAGACTTCAGGCTATAGAGACAGAGCGCCACGCGTCATACTCTGAAAACCACGCCCACCGTGGGGGAAAACAATCCGCACTAAACAGTGTCACACACGGGAAAACGCCGGTAGCTAGCTAAGAACCACTGATCTAGAACATTTAATTTCAGGCCAGTGTGAAGAACACCACATTTCAGCATGTCAAAAGACTATTTTCGTACCCTGTGTCTACCAGAGAGGAAAACGTATATTGACAAACGCAATATTGTTGGACTCCCTCAAAGTCCCTTCTCCTTTTCTTGCACGTCTTGGAGAAATGATCCCATGGAATGGCCAGAAGTTACATAGCTACTTTGATATTTAAAACTATTGATCAAAATGTCAGCAGGTAAGATAATGGTTAAATCTAAGATCAAAACACCCAAGTCTAACTACACCTTAACCAGTAATGTTATAGCGTACCACTACTACTAGCTATTATAATTATTATTGTTGCTATTAGTAGCCTAATAGGCTAATGTTACTTCGATTTCGTCGGCTTGGCCTAAAACCCGTTTTTTTTGTCTGACCAAATTACCAACTGTATTTTAACAAATTATTTTAGCAAATTGTATTTTATGAAGGTTCTCAAACTGTTAGAAATATATCATAAAAAACTTGGCATGAGATTTCCATTGAAAGCTGATTTTTTTTTTTTTGTTTGTTAGGAATCTACACACATACAACGATAATGTACTGTAATGTACTTTACTGTAACGTTATAACACTCCGATTTATCCACATTCCACTACAAACAATTAGCATATGGTCAAAATGTTTTAGCGTTACTTACAGCAATATAGTTAGCCGTAAATTGACAATTGGATAATTTATTTGACTTAGGCTACCAGTGAAAAAAGCCTGCTGCACACATAAGCATGTCCGCCGACGCCTCACGTTTTATTGCTCGGATCCACTTCTCTCGTCTTACGGGCTCCGTTTGGCGGTTCGGAATCGTATAAAACTGCAATTCTGGGGTTTTTTACCTTGTTTGTAGTGCATCCCACCAAACAACAACGTTGAGGCATTTGTATGCTGTTAGCTAACAGACCAAAATGACAAGAAGGCACCGGTACGTCAAGTCAAATGGACGGCGATAGCGGGATGTGTTTTCCCCCTCGGGGTGGGCGGGGCCTATTTGCGCTCTGTCTCTATTGAGTGCTACAGTCTGCAGTCGTAAAACCCGGAAGTAGAGTTAGCATTTTTGAGCCATGGGTTCCCTTGCCGATTTACAATGGGGTTTTAACATGGGATTTTCGGATTTGTGCTGAATATAAGGTCTGTGGTTAAGAGCGTAAGACAGTTTTCACGTTTTGTTCTATGACATAAATTACACATATTAATATATTAACCATAAATTCTTAGGCTTTTTTATGGTTTTAAAAAGTATGTTGCTAACCAGTTTCTATAATACACGTCATTACCTCAGTAGTGATGGGCAGTTCGGCTCTTTTTTCTGAGTCGGCTCTATTCGTACCATTCAGTTTGAAGAGTCGGAGTCGGAGTTGCCATTTTGGTACTTCCGGTTAATACAGAAGAGCTGTTTGAGCCGCATCTTTGAGCCGCATCTTTTTCTTTCAGCGGCGCTTCTCGCGAGCTGGAATTAGAAGCTGTTTCAGACAGCAGACCCTAGCTGGTAACAAAGTAGACAAAATAAGTTTGTAAACTAGCCTTGATATTTTATTCAGTCCCAAATCATCTGAATGATACTCATTGCTAATATTCTCAATTTACAGTAGCCTACTGTCTCAAGCTAGTTTGTAATCGCAGGTTACGTTTATTTACGACTTTCCCATCTCCGTTTTTTCGATCATAGATTGTAACATTAGATCTTACAGGTAATAATAGACATTGAATGGTTATATTTGTATAGAGCTATTTAATCTATGCTAATATTAATCTTGTATTTTTTATCAGATCCCAGAATCCAGTAGTCTAGGTCTACTGAAAATTAGGTGGATGGAAGACTGTATAAGAGAGATAGCCAGCCAAATTGGACAAACAAGCCAGATATTTATTGTGTGTGTCAGCGTGTACATATGATGTACAGGAGCCTGTGTCGTTTATTTATTTGGACACCATAAGGTTATTTAAATGTGTTTATTTTAACTGTACTTTATTTATTATATCATACGCAATTGTAGGCTATTTATTCTGTTCACTGTTGTTGTTGGTCAAGAGTTCTAAAATAAAAATGCCACCACTTTAAATAAGTCTTTTCTGTCATTTTTTTGTAGCCTAATCTAGCTGAACACAATCGCAATATCGCAAATTTGGCCTAATTGTTTCATCGTTGACTGGAATTCGGTTGCAATTCTCGCAAAAAGTTTAATAATTTCGTAATATACAGTCGGCATCTCGGAATATCATTAGATATAGGCTAACATAATTCCTTTGTCAATAGGGTTTCCGTTTGAATCACGCTGAGTAGTAAACCCGATTAATAGCTTAATGGTGTACTTCATTTTGCCCTTTATTAAAACCACAGAACTCTATAAGAACAGTTATGTGGTTAAAACTCGAAAATGACTTTGGTTTGTGTCACGGCTCTGGTTCCGGCTGTCTGGAGCCGTGGAATATTGCTACGGCTCATGGCTCTTAAATTGAGTCGAGTTGATTTCGTGCTGATCAGTTGGGTAGTATAGCTACTGTAGCTACGTATCTTTCTTTTAACCATTAGTAGTCATAATAACTTTGGAATGAGCTGGGGCGATTATTAACTTCACAAAAGTGTGTGCAATATTGTTAGATCAAATTAAAAATATATATATTCTTACGTAGGTTCTAACTTAGCAATCAGAAACTGCGCGCCGCGCATTAACCAGTGCTGAGTGTCTCGGGGGAGTGTCTCCCGGCTGTAGTAGAAAGCAGGCAGAGTCAGAGCCAGAGCTAAGAGCCGAGAGCCGAGAGCCAGAGCCGAGAGCCGAGAGCCGAGAGCCGAGAGCCGAGAGCCAGAGCTATTTATAGGCTATTTATTCTGTTCACTGTTGTTGTTGGTCAATAGTTCTAAAATAAAAATGCCACCACTTTAAATATATTTGCTGTCATTTTTAGTAGCCTAACCTGTCATTTTGAAGTATTTGCTGTCATTTTTAGTAGCCTAACTTAGCTGAACACAATCGCATATTAATTCTGTTTTATAGCCTACTGCAATTTCCTCGTAAACAGCCAAATGTATTAATATAATAATAAACAGTTGGCTATTAAAGTGTCGACGTCTCGGAATATAATTAGATAGCCTATTAGGTACAGAATTCCTTTGCAAATATGGTTTCTGGTTGATACACGCTGAGTAGGCTAAACTCGATTATTGATGCTGTCGCCTGCAGCATTTCTTTTCCTCTCCGTTAAAACTTGAAAGGGCTTTGTTTGTTTCACGGCTCTGAGTCGAGGTGGTTTCGTGCTGATCCGTAGTATAGCTACTGTACCTACGTATCTTTCTTTTAACCATTAGTCGTTATAATAACGTTGGAATGAGCTGGGGCGATTATTAACTTCACAAAAGTGTGTGCAATATTGTTAGATCAAATTAAAATGTATTCTTACGTAGGTTCTAGCAATCAGAAACGGCACGCCGCGCATTACCACTGCTGAGTGTCTCGGGGGAGTGTCTCCCGGCTGTAGTAGAAAGCAGGCAGAGTAAGAGCCGAGAGCCGAGAGCCAGAGCCGAGAGCCGAGAGCCGAGAGCCAGAGCCGAGAGCCGAGAGCCAGAGCCAGAGCCAGAGCCGAGAGTCGAGAGCCGTGGGTTAGCACGATTCCCTCGAACTGGCGAGTCGACTCAGACGACTCAGCATAAAGAGTCGACTCATAATACCGATTCGTTCGCGAACTGCACATCACTATACCTCAGCAGCAGATCCTTGCCTGGCTGCTCTCAAGTGTAGCTCGCAGTGCTCCTTTCAAACTTTTCCACATCAACTTGTTTTATATGAAATTCAAAAATATGAATGAATACTATTTAAAACTAAGGTCTTCGTAGCTTGCTAGCCAGCGAGCTAGTATGGCAAGCTGTTTTAACATGTAGCTAGCCTATTCGACTTCCATAGCTAGCTACCTTATTAGCTAGTCCCAATTATCTGCCGATTTTCCTAGCTAGCTGGCCATATATGACTTAGCTAACTACCACAATTGCCTAGCTAGCTGCCGTTTGAAGCTACGTTTTATTTTGTAAGCAAAATAAAATGTTATAGTTAAACTAGCCGCACTTAGGAGTCGGACATAGCTAGTAGGTAGGCAATCGCGGCACCTAGCTAACTTAACTCATATAGCCAGCCAGCTAGAACATTGGGCAGCGTACGGCCTAATTTAATAACTGTTAAAACGGATTGCCATAAGCTATCCTTAGTTGCTAGCTAAATGTTAAAATGACTTGCCATGAGCTATTGCTAACTTGCTAGCTAGCTAACCCAGCATTGCCAAACATGGCTCGGGAGTCAAAGTTAATCAACTTCCCGTCAAAAACATACCCAAACAAACGGGAGAGTAGGCCAATTGTGGAAGGGAGGGGGTGGAATAGCTAAATGAATATCTAACAACTAGGGATGTTAACAATTAATCGACTATCAATTAATTGCTAATAAGAATTTAATCGATAAGATTTCAAATTAAACGATTAACTGAACAATCTGCTGTCTTGTTTCAATGGGAGTTTTTGTGTGAAATGTAATCGTGATTTAAGGTCTCCACGCGAGAGCGCCTGTGGTTTGCAATACATTGCAATACCTGTGGTGCTGTTTTGAAGTATAACTACTTCGTTAATGTAGCCTACCACCTGAAAAGCGTACATCCAACCGTGCTGCCAGGGAAAAGTGGATCGCGACCTACCATCACCTCAGTGTTGCCAAAGAGGGTGTGTGACGATAGACGAGCGGAGAGTAGGCTATTACTCAGAGGGTATGCAACATGGTTGAAAAGGACATGATGGTAATAAGCACCGTTGACGGTGAGGGATTTCGAGAGCTATTAAACAGGCTATGCACACCACTCACTACCGACCACGTAGATATGATTAAATGTTCTTGAATAAAAATACGTAGGTCTATCTAGTATGCATATGAGGAGCCTATTCAAAACATAATAGCCTATGTTTTAAGTTGACTGTTCTAGGCTAGGTCTACTAGTTTAACTGTCGCCTTTCAATTTCAAGAGCGATTATGTTAATGCTGCAAGTGCCTAGCGGAGCAACGGTTTCGCTTGCAACAGATGAGACGGAGCGCAATTTCTTTTCTGTTAAAGTAGCCTATACACGCCTTCATATTCTATTTTTGTTATGCTACAATAATGCCTGTTTCTCAAATGTTACAATAAATCTTTGATTGAGGAATATAACATGCATTTTGTATTTTGTCTATCATAAGCTATATTTAGCCTTTATGTTATCAATTAATCGACGATTCTTTGTTAAGGTTAACAACTATCGATGAAGGAAATTCCTTAAAATTTGCATCCCTACTAACAACAATAGTCTTCGAACAATAGTCGCGCCCAGATTCTTTTTTAAACAGCCCCAAAAAAAAAATGCAACCTGCAACATCAGAAAGGACCAGCCTAAATCACATATGTAGCTCTGGATTTTGCTTTGCTCGAGGAGGTAGCAAATAGGCTACAAAGCGCTGGGTCAAATAGGCTACAAAGCGCTGGGTCAAATAGGCTACAAAGCGCTAGTTGAACGCAGGAGGACAGCAGGTTCGAAAACTGTTCAGTGTTACATAGTGGTGAGTGACGTTTACGGAATGCGACCAATTGCTGTAGAATGTAGTTCACTTTAGCATAACGATATATTTAATTTATATTAATTGCGTGTGTGGTTCAAAAATCGCAAAGAGTGCATTTATTTGTGGAGATTATCTTTATTAACAAAACTTGAAAACTCGCTTAGGCTCATATTAACCACAGACCTTATATTCGGCATGAATCCGAAAACCCCATGTTAAAACCCCATTGGAAATCGGCGAGGGAAGCCATGCCCGGAAGAAACCTCCTAATTGGCCTACAAAAATACGTCATGACTGTCGCACTTTATTAACTAGATTCAAGCTGGTAAATTGTTTGTGACGTCATTATATGACATCACCATTGGAATTCGAAAAAGTAGCATTGCAGCTCGGCACAAAATCAGCAAGAAAAATCCACAGTCACCACCCCACTTTTTTTCACACTGCATGAAAGACAATAAATGCAACACATTCGCATCATACAACACACAATTGTATTAGGTCTCCATGTCATGTCATGTTTCCATGCTGTAATCTTTTACTTGTAAATTACTGAATTTTTATTTAAAAATAACAGTAAGAAAGGAATAGTCGCCACTGAAAAGCCACTCACTTTCAATATCTTGAATATAAACAGCTTGACATCTTTCATTGAAAACAGAAATCATATCTCAATAGAATTAGATACACGGACATATCTTCTGCTGAAACACGTTTGCTTTCTCATGCTTACATTTGACTTTGCTCAAAATATTTCCATAGAAACATTTTCACGTTCATAATAATGCCTGCGCAGAGAGAAAGAGAAAATGAATTGCATTCTCAAACGTTTAGTTTGCATAATATTGTCCATCTCAATACAATAATTAAACAGAATACAAAAAAACGGAGACCAATTTTCATATTTACCGCAAGGTTTAAATGTACACTTTTGGAAGAATCAAAATATCACTACTTAAACACTGATGAGCAGCTAGCCTTCGCTAGCTAAGGTATTTTTTATTGCAGTTTCCCCTTTCTCTCCCCCATATGAAATGTCCAGTCATGCTCTTCCTACAGCATTAATCTCAACCGCCATTGTCCATTCAGGTGCTGTTTGTAATTAGGGTGCTGTTTTTAAACATGTCCATGGACTTAGCCTCTATTAAACTAACATCAGACCTTATCACAATCTATGATCTGACATGTGGACGAAAAAGAAGAGTTTGTTTTTGTAATATCAGCTTTATATTACACTTCTTGGCCAAAAATAAAGTCGCCGTTGCACACGTCATGCATAGTGCCCACTGTACAAGCCTCTGGAGGCAGTGTTATGATCTGGGGTTGCTTCAATTGGTCAGGTCTAGGCTCAGCAACGTTATGGCCAGGCAGTGTAGCTTGATGTCTTCCATTCTGTTATGAATCAAGGCTAGTATTCAAAGGATGTTTGTTTGTATTCAGACATTCTTTGCAGAAATTATGCCTATATTAGAAATTCCCTGTCTAAATGCATCGCAAACAACATTATCATAAAACCAACAGCATCAGCATGTGATGATCAAAAACTGGAATTCAACCTTAAATAGGATAATAGGACTTATGTGTGTGTCCTTTGTTTTTCTTTTCTTTTTTGACAAAGGCGTACGTACGTCTTTTTATAAAGCACTAAACATATGTTCTGCTTTTAAAACAAAAACAGAAGTAAATAAATATACTGTGGTCAGTTGCTACTCTTTTAAAATTGTTCAATTCCATTATAAGAGGGTTATAAGACTATATTGGATTTAGGGCTTCAAATGACATCTTTGTGAGGTCAGCAATTGGGTAAAGAAAAGAATATATAAACCACAACATATGTAATTGGCACACAATATAACCCGTTAATGGCCACTGTAGTTGTTAAACAAAGCCGCATCAAGGAAATCGTAACATTACAACATGCTTTAAATAAGGCAAAAGCAGGAACAACCCAATGTGCAGTTTTGCATTCCATTTTTTACAGACCAAAAGCAGAGCGAGGAAGCCAGTATGTTTCATGCCAGAGACATTCATTTTCAAAAAAAATTACAAAACCTGTAATGTACTGTATAGGCTAAATTAATAAACTTGCAATATTAGCTTTGAAAAAGCTAAGAATGTAGCCTAAACACACTCAGGCAGCTACATGTGACATGCTATTCTAAGAATGCAAGAGAACAAGCCTGAAATTCAGCTGTTGCTGTGACCAAAGCTGAGAGGGCAGAAAGTTCTGGAAATGTCTTCTTCTCGTGTTTTATATGGTAGATTATCAATCAGTAACTCTTTATGTTTTTACATTGTAGTTTGTCAGTCATCAACTGTGCAATATTCCTCTGGAGACTGTCCGTATCACCGCTGACTAACCATGCATAGCATTATTGCAAGAAATCAAATATGAAAATGTTTGCTTTGAGCTTTAAATGGCTACAATGTTGGTCTCAAATAATTTCAGTTCCTATGGCAATACAAAGACAAATACAACTTTTTTTGTTGAAAGAAAAAAATAAAATAAAAAACGGCAACAACAACTTCAGGCAACATACAGGCTCAATCAAAGTTGTTTTATAGTATGCTAACTTATGTTGAGCTGTCCTGTCCAACTGCTTAAAGACGTTCTTAACTACACCATACGCAAAATCAAACCAATTATCACCATTTTTTCCCCCATTATTTGGCACAAAACATATTTGGATTACTGAGTTGTCCTTTCAATGCTATTCAATCTTAATGTTTTGAGTGCAGTTACCAATATAAATACAGCTGTGTATAATTGTCAGTGTTATTACACACACCTTTATGCGTCACTGTGTGTGAGAACACCCATGGTGACCAATTACAAATTGCACACCCTCTCACTGAGCATAAACTACAATCACGTTAGTTAACTTATATCCTATTTGAAACAAAGTCAATAGACATATTGTAGAATACCATGGGGAAAAAAAATAGAGTTCTCACTTTCCGATCATTGCCTAACAGTTCACTAATCTAAGATGAGCCTTTCCATGGATGCTCTTGAAGGGCCACAGAGCCGGCCTGAGCTATTGGACTGTTGATCTTTCGTAGGTGTTCACAATAACAGCTTACTTTACCGTGGGACACCAGCACACCTCCCTTTGGGCATTCCTCCCGTGGCACAGTCATTTCTTCTGCCAGGTGACTCAAATAAAAACAGCCTTTTATATTCGGCCTCTACCACAGAGGTCCCACACAAACCTACCTGTCCGTCAGATTTAAGACACGGACACTGAAGTTCTTTCCTCCTAGCCAATTTTATTTTATTTTTTAAAGATTTTAGATAGTAAAACTAGTCTGAGCTGATCTCTTTCTTTACCGTTTGCATTGGTAATGCAATGCAAGGTAATGTCATTTTTTATATTATTATTATTATTATTATTATTATTTGTAGGCTTCTAGCAGGTATTGTTCCTTCTCCACGCATCTCAACAGTCTGTCACGCCCGGCGGCGCAGACGGGGAAAACGCCCGCTTCCTCAATGTCTCATCTCTGACAATAAACACGTCCACTGCAGAGAAACCACTTCCCTTGTTGATTCCTCATTGCCACCAACGGGCCCATGTACAGGAGCCTGTTACCAGTGCCAGCGGCCTGCCAGTACCAGCTTCATTGTGCGAGCAGTGCCAACCATGTTCTCCACGGCAGTGCCAACCATGTTCTCCACGGCTGGACGTTGCAGTCAAGCAAACATACAGTGCCCTCCATAATGTTTGGGACAAAGACATTTTTTTTCTTTCTTCATTTGGCTCCATACTCCACAATTTTAGATTTGTAATCAAACAATTGACATTTGGTTGAAGTGAAGATTCTCAGCTTTTATTATGTTCATGAATTTAATTTCCACATGTTTTTACCATGTAGAAATTACAGCACTTTTCATACATAGCCCCCCCCCCACCGTCGCTCACAAGTGTGATATCTGTCCTGATAATTGAACCAAAGTACAGCACCAGCATCAGCAGCTTGGTCCACCACACAATAACTAAATGCCTCATATTGCCATAGACAGATTGCCATAGTCTATCATAACTGTGATGGATTTATTTCTAAGATTTCATTACCCTGAAATAGGTATTGCTCTTTTGTACAGAAAAATTATAAGGAATATTTCTACTTGTATTTTTTGTTTGATAGAGTTTGTGCACATGCTGCATGTTTGTTTTGTTGAAGGTCCAGACCTGGGTTATGTATTTGAGGCATGCCTTCAGCATTAACTTTAACTACTAGGGCTTTAAACTAAAGTTTTCAAGAGGATCTCCACCCTACTACACTTTTTTATTATTAAAACTCTGTCCACAGTCAACAGCACCCATTCTGTAGTCTCTTCCTGATTGGATTTACATTTCTTGACAAGGATACAACTCTATGTGCGATCAATTAAAATGAAGGGTATTGTCTGAAATTTCTTTCTTTATTCTGTGCGAGCATTTTGTCCTACACCTACCACTATTTTGTAACTACACAGTTTCTGGTTATGTTTTTTTCAACAAGAAACCCTGGTCAAAAAAATATATTATTCGAGTTTAGAGAAGTATCCTCTATTGAGCCAATCTCATAATCTTCTAACCTTGGATTGAAAACACTATCTTCTTCATGTGAAATGACTTATCAGGTTGGCCAGTTGTAAGCATTGATGTGTACTAGCGACAAACCGCTGTTGATGAACAGGAAGTCAATCAATTTACACATTCTGCGCAAGGGCACAGTCGACTGGCTCTGGTTTGAAGGCAGAAAGATTTTTCTTTTTTACATTTAATTAAAATATAATCAAATATTGATTAGCCTACTCAGTTTAATTCAATTATTATTATTATTTTTTTTTACTTTAGACGTTTTCATTTTCAACATATTAATGTAATCCATGAGTTTTTGAAGTCATCAGGAAAAAAATGTTTGTTGCCATGCTTGTCTTCATTTTCATGTTCATGTATAGGTCTCCGCTCCGTTATTAGAATCATCTGAAAAACAATGTTAACTGTATTTTCCAGCTTTATTTATTTTATTTTGCTTCATTAGGCTATGCATACAAAACACTCATGGTTGTCAAACCTAGATGTTAGCTCTGAAAATCTTCAATATATGATCTGAATTTACATTTTATTTTTTTATATTATAACTTTAGTTAAGGGTTTTTCCCCTTTCTTCAGTATATTTGTTTAACATGTGACTTGCAGGAACATAGTGAACTATATACGAATAGCATTGTGGGCTTAGTGTATATCCTCCCATGCCTAATTTGAGCAATTTTGGGGTCCCAGGACCCACAAAAGCCCCAGGAGGTCCGCAGAAGAATTCATAAAAATATGTTCCCCTCGTAAGAATATTTTGTTCATATTTCCGCATTCCATTAATTACAAATTTATAAAATTTGAATTGCAACACCATTGTAATTACATGTTTGCTTGTATCAAATACAGTGCCTTACAAACGTAGGCTACTCGCCCTGTGCTCGATGTTAGACTATGTCGATAGCCTACTTCAGGGCTCCTCAATCTTATCCAGTAGGCTAAGGGCCGGTGTGGGTGTAGGCTTTTGTACCAACCAGGCAGTAACACACCTGATTCTAGTAATCAAGGTACTTAGCAAGCAAACTGTAGTGATTTATTAGTAGAATCAGTAGTTACCGCTTGGTTGGAACAAAAACCTGCACCCACACTGCACCTTTCTGGATAAGACTGAGGACCTCTCGTCTACTTCATCACTATGATTGCTAAATTTACATTAAATGGCTAAAATTGAATCCGAATTATGTCCACTGTGCTGTAAAAGCGAATTGGAAAGGATCCGTTGATATACTGTAATGGTATGTGTCTCTGTGTAATTGAGATTGATCTGTGGGCTTAATTTGCCATGGTGGAACAGCATCAGGCTAGCTCGTAGGCAACCAATGAAGACTACTTAGCTAATGTTATAGCTAAATGCCAAAAGCCTCATAAAGACTAACGCGGTGTCGCCTTCATTGATGGCTGATTGTTGCATTTGAACGTGTATATGAAAACAACTTAGCAACAATAAAGTATGTTTACTATTCCGATGGCTAGCTGGCAATTATCACAAACTTGTTTCGCAAGTCTCCCAGACTGTTTTAATTAGCTAGATAAGATAATTGTTCTTTCTTGTCACGTTGGGTGCCTTCATTGATTAACTGGACATTAGCCAACATAGTACTATAGGCCTATAATGTAGCCTACTTCTACTTATAATGTAACGTAGCCTACTTCTAACAACGTTTGATATGGGGATAGATTATTTAAACTATTACAGAATAGACACTGTAAAAAAAAAATTGTTTTTAACAAAAACCCTAGTTTCCGTTCCAAAACGAGCGTCAAGTGGCTAGGGATTGCTGCAGTTCATCACTGATAAGAGTTCAGTGGTTAAACGTCCACATCCAGCGCCAAGCACTGGTCCCAGAACAGCCTTGTAGCAAGAAAAAAAGAGAATTGGCCAAATGTGTATTTCAGTGCTTCTGGAAACTGAGAACAAAGATAAGGGCTTTCTTCTTGTTTACGATACAATTTTTCAAAGCAAATTTGAGATCAGAAATTTTATTTATTTATTTTTTAATAAAAAAAATGCCTAATGGATGCCTGTGATTATTTCTGACACAAACCTCTAAAGATAGTAGAAATCCTGTTTTCTAATATTTTTTATCCCTGGTTCTTCAACTGCAGGCTGAAAGGCTATATGACCAGTTACAGGTCAGTGGGTGTGAGCAAGTGTATTCAATCGGTGTGCAACGTGCACATTCATTAACATCTGTGATCTGCCCATAACACCATTTGATATGTCACGAGTCTGACTATGTCATGAAGCTACTGACACTTAAGAGACCCATTGTATTTATAATAGTGTAGCATGGACCTATTTATTTCAAAAACTTCACACGCACATTCATATTCACGCTGATCATTTGGACACACGTCACGCTATTATCAACACATGACAACAGCAACCTTACCACTGCAGCATCCAAGATGTAAAACGATTATAAGTGTTTTGCAGGGATTCAAATGGGTGTCGAAATACTGAGCTGCAACCTCAAGCGCTGTAGGCTACTTTACTTAAATGTTGCAGTGACTTTTTAAAACGCAGGCTAGGCTATAATGTGGTCTACATAGGCTACATAAATGAACTTAAATTCTGCGTAATTCACTCGAATGCCATGCATCATAATTGCGTACGATAAGCGTAAGTAGGAATGTAATGTCCATCAATTAATCATTCTATGTTCGTTTTGACATTTTTGAAATTCTTATTATTATTATTTTTTAATAGCCTACATTACACGACAGAAGCCTGGGACAACAGTCAATTCCAGGTATCCTTTAGCTGGCGTGTATTAAATTTAATCTTCCCGAATCTTTCAGAGGCCTGTAAGAAAACCATCAACAGCTTCTTAATAAAATAAAGCCTAGGTCAAGTTTTTATATTCTGCTCATGGATGCCATTACCGTAAAATTTATATTGTTGCGTCAAATAGTAATGGCATGCACTGTTTCGACAATTCGGATGGCTACGCTATTATTTCACAGATGCTAATAGTTCTGTTTTGTATTTTATCGAAATAATCGGCATTAACTAGCGCTTTACTGCATCATTGGATTTTTTTTTTACCATGTTTAACCAACATAACAAAACATTCGGTTATAAATAAGCAATATGCTGACCATCTCATAATGCACTTTGTCGAAAAAATAAACCCATCTCTATGAACCGGTATTCTGTGTGATGTAACACAACAGCTATCTGTTTACTCATCAATCCAGTCGGCTAGCCAACGTTAGCCACGATTTGAACAATTCTTTGTTTGATTTCACAATGATGATCAGAAATATATGATAAACCGAAATGCATTTATGTTCGGGATGTCGATATTTGATGAAGGCAAAGATTAATGGGGAAAAAAACATTGCGGAGAATAAGATAAATTCGAGAATGGCAACCCCGAGCCTTTGTTATGGTTCAGGTTTAATTCACCCTTAATTCCCCCCTGCTGTTACTTACCTTCTCTGGCTTTCAGTAGCACAGTGTTGGCCACGATATTTTCAATCTCCATTCTCAGTATTTGGATCCCATGCAGGCTCGATACATTTCACTCAGCTGAAAAGATGAAGATGGTTGTGCTGATGATGATGATGGCGATCAACGTATACTGTGATCTGGCACATACCAGGTTAATTGTACTTCTCCATTGCTTGATGTTAAACCCCCCACCTAAGAACTGCTTGAACATTCACTCCCCTCGCTAGCATTCAATGCCTTGCTTTCCTTCCTGCTTCGATCACTAACGTTACCTCACCCGTACAGGCAACCCAAAAGTGGGAGGGCTCAACCGCAAAATAACCTTCCAGCGCTCAACAAGCGCACTAAAAGTCGTTACGCTGGTAGGAATGGATTAAAGGCTCATTTTTATTGTAAATGTCGTCTTAGTCTAAGAACAGACTGCAGTCATTCCATTTCGTCACGAGCATGCATTATTTTAGTTGTTTGCTGCTGTATTTTCTGCCGACGACTGGTCATTCGCTTCCGTTCCGTAGCCTACCAAGCTTCGTTTTCTGTAGAGGTGTGCCCACTGAATTTGCAGCTAAATCTAAACCTTCTCTCTCGGTCGTGTAAAATAGCGGCACTAGTGGAATTCGTCGGCGAGTAGCCTATTTACGACTAAGAGCTCATTCTTAATTTGCAGGACTAGCCTATATTCGCTTTTCCGAACGACAGTTACCCCATTATTTTTAGCCTACAGTTAGGCTATTAGAAACATAGTGCACTGTAGGGACATTTTGGTCTTTGCATTCAGTTTGTTTCCATTATCGTTCATATTCGTTATCATTTTACTAGACAGCGTGCAGGCACGTGCGTAGCTACACTGGAACCTGGACTGAAATCCCGCTCTTGGAACACGCCCAAAATGAGGCTGCTTCTGGTGCTTCGATTGTCATTTAAAACGTTGCGAAATAGGCTGTATTTCATTATATTTATTCTAAAATGTGTATAGGCTACACAGCCTACGTCCTATTTTTCACTCATGTAACGTAAATGTGTTTTTAACACAGATAAGCTATAACGTGTTGCTAATATTGACACCAAAAGCAATTCTGGCAGTAGGCCTATAGGCTATCCCCAAATTTAGTAAGCTGTTTTTACGATATTTTTTCAGAGACCATAGGCCTATCCATGTTGGACATTCTGTGCAAATACATAGCATTTCTGAATAACCTAGAACATCGTGAGCTCAAGTATTGTACTTAAATTTTCCTTTAGCCTACATAAGAACAATATTTTGTTCACGCTTGCCTGAATACAGCCTTGTCTTTGGTCATTAACCTTTCATCGTTCCATTGTTACATTGTAGGCTATGGCTTGGAATAGTTCATATATTTCTGTGATACAAACGGGGCAATTCGAGAACAATTTCCTTGGCACTTCAAGTCTACTTTTAAGTTACTGAAGCATTCTCAGGAATGAGACATTCACTACTTTCAATGTGCAGGGATGATTTATTACATATTAACAGCTGTGTGCAAATACATTTCTTGCTGCATAAATTAAAAAGTGGTGCAGTACTTCCTCCAAGCCCCTAACCTTGGGAACAGTTATGTTTGGCCAGGATGCATCTAATGTAAACATAGGTGCATCCCTGACATCACAGTACGTTGAGATCCAATCACAGAGCGTTTCATGCCACCTGTTCTTCGGCATTCTGGAAAGAACCACACAGAGCCCAGACTGTGCAGGAGCAGCCCGGGCTTGCATCCTCTTGTTGCAGGGGTTACCATCAGTTTCGCTCCGATACAATACGAGCCGAGCTCTGCTGAGGTCCGCATAATGCTGGCGATGATCAGAGATCGTCCGCATGTCAGAGAGCTATCCTTTCGTTCAGTGCAGCAGGCACCACACTGCTGCCTCAGATTGCCTGTGGTCCATGTGTGCTTTCAGTACTTCAAGTGTCTTTGCATCTCGTCTTCGAGGGCATCTCAGTCTGATGCAAACAGGATGTTCCGGCGAAGCTGTGCTCGCAGCAAAAGAGACGGGAGAATTTCCCTTTTACTGCTCATGGACTGTCAGTAATCCTCTTCAAGTTGCCATTTCCCTAGTCACGCGAAGGCCAGGCTTTGTGATAAACACAAAGTCTGGTCCATAGACTTGCCGAATGCGGTAAAGTTTATGGACTTTGACGAGATGGCGCCTTTGATTTATATGCAATATAACCAACCACAGACCATCTATGGTCGATTGAGAAACAGCGCTACAAGAAAAACAGAGTGAAACAAATGTGATTTACACAAATGGCAAGCCGATCTCCAGTAAAACAGTCCATCACACCGAAGAAATGTCGTGAACTTCAAAAACTTTCTTCAATCCAGCGTTAAGCTCTTAGTCTCGGTCCGAAACACTCATTGATCTTGATGGATTTGCAGCATTCGCTAGCTATCGATTAGTTAGCACAACTTGTTTCCCGGTGGACTGATAAAACCCAATGCGTCGCGTTGTACCGGAAATACGCACACACTCCTGTGATTGACAGTGCTGCTAGCCAATGAGAGCTGACTGTCAGTTTCCCACAGTCTTACCCAGCTTATGCAAGCCAGTGTAGTATAATGGTTAAGGAACAGGCCTTGTAGCCGAAAGGTTGCAGGTTCGATTCCCAGGTAGGACACTGCCATTGTACCCTTGCGCAAGGTACTTAACCTAATTCGCTTCAGTATATATCCAGCTGTAGAAATAGATAATATCATGTAAAAAAAGTTGCGTCTGCTAAATTCCTGTATGTAATGTAATGTCTATGCATTGTATGAAATGCGTCAAAGCGGCTGAGGCTGAGACTACCATGCATCAGGAGTTGGACATTGACAAGTATATGCACCTGTGTCTTTTAATCTTCTCATATGTACATGGAGCCATAAACAGGCTGGTGCTCACAAAACACCCTGAAAGGCGCAGCTGTCCGTGTTACAGATTTGGGAGGGTTCCAGGTTTTACTCAGCGCAGTTATCCAGCTAACTCAGTAATTCTGGGCTGTGTCTGAATCAGAGCCCTATCTACTGTGTCCTGTGTACTAGCATACTGTATACTGCGTACTGCATTCTGTTTAGTGACATACAGTATGCAAAACATATCCTTCATACTATTATCAGTGGAAATAAGTATATCATACAGTAAGAACATTCAATTTTCAGAATTGTTGCATACTTAACAGCTTTTTAAAAAAAAGTATACTCAACTGGCATACTCAATAGTAGGCAAGTGCGCTGATTCGGACACGGCCCTGCTTTGTGGAATACCCCCTGCTCTGGTTGAAGTAGAGCTGTATTGCGTAAGGCTGACTATGCTGCCACCTAGTGTTCCAGATGGTGAAGTGAAGGATGATTGCCAGGACAGAATTTCCTATTCGGAAGTTCCTGAAAATGTATCCCAATTGTTGAAATTTTGGTAATTCTTGGTATTGCTGTGCACATAATTCCAATTATTGATATAGATAGAAGCCCTGCTTGTACATAAGAAGTAATTCCTGGTAGCAGTGAAATATTTAGTTTGATTACACTCCAAAAAATGACTGAGACTCGTGTCTGCCTTGAGATTGCGCTGTTATTGTTATTAAAGGTAAATTTACTGTTGAACGTGAGAAAAACTTGCCGCCCAACGTGGGGCTCGAACCCACGACCCTGAGATTAAGAGTCTCATGCTCTACCGACTGAGCTAGCCGGGCATGTGTAAACATGAAAATCAACAGCAATAAAAATAAAAGGCGGGAAAAAACAAATAAACCATTCAGAATTTACTCTTAAAAACCTCTACGGTAGATCGCAAGGTAGCCGCCTTGTTAGCGCAGTAGGCAGCGCGTCAGTCTCATAATCTGAAGGTCGTGAGTTCGATCCTCACACGGGGCAGTACACTTTTAACTTCTCTTTTAGCGACACTTTTAACAACCTCCATCGAAGACAGAGAGACTGATATCTCCGCCATTCATTTTTTAATGCTCCATTGAAGTACATTATATGACCCCCAAGTGGTCAGTTTCTTTTCTTTTTTCTTTTTTTGTTTTTGCAGTAAGTGTACAAGTGGGGGGAAAAAAATAAGGCTGGGACTGGATGGGGCTACATGGCTAAAAGTGTCATTTCTGTTGAAATAAAAAAGTTATGCTATTACACCATTATATTTTTGACAAGGCCTCAATCGTGAAATACATAAATCATATTGATTACATGATGAATTATTATTGTTTGCTCATAAACAACTAATATCTAACATAACTGCACTAGCACCCATGCTAACCACTAATGACAGGCCACACAGTCCAGTAATTTGTACTCTTCTCTGTATCCGGGAAAAGGCGCAGGCAAGCTCCTCGAGCCCTTGGCTGTGATGTCTGGTTGAAATTAATGGAGAATCTCAACTAGCTACAGTTTAAACATCGCGACTTGGAGATGAAATTTACGCTTGTTTGAGCTTTTCCTGGCAAATGCGTTATCTCACACACTAGTGCCAGTCCATTTTACAACATAAAATATAGTCCTATGCTATCGTAAACCACCTAGATTTACTTTTCGTAGTGATTTTCTCTCCCTACCTCACTCTTCATCCACCAAAAGTGCAGGGGGATAGCTTCTCAGTTTGGCTGTGACACTTTTGGTGGATTTCACAACGCTCTCAACCTTTTCATAGTTCCGTTAAATTTGCGATTATGCTAATGCTAACTGTACGATGTAGGCGAAGAAAATCCTCAGAGGCTACATTCTCTCAGCCCGAAAACCCGTGAGCGATTGTCTTATTCTTGGTAAATTCTTGGTAGCAACACATGCCCTGTTTGGCCACAACATTAAATGATTCTTGGTAGCGAACAGGGATTTGATTGGATGTCAAAACAAATATTTACAGAGATTCATGGCTTCACGCAGCCATAGCTCCATTTTTGCTTCAATTTCTTGCCAATAGCATGCTCTGCCCGTCCATTTATTACCAATCAAACCTCCCAGCAGTGTTGGGGAAGCTACTTTGAAAGCATAGCTTTGCAAGCTGCCAATGACTTCACACTGGAAGAAGTTGAACTACAGCAAAGCTACCCTAGGGAGAAATCTAGTTTGGTTAACTAAAGCTACATAGAAAAAGTAGTTCAAACTACTGATCAAATTGACAATGTACATGTGATACGAAATTATAACAAAATATAATACAAAAAAGTCACATGCCAGAAAAAAATGCCACTCAATTGAGTTTATTGCAGAAAGTGCCCACTTGTTCACAGGTCATACAAAAAACAAAAAGATAAAATACCCCACTATTCATGGGAAAGCGCAAGGAATGTCAGCTTTGGTTTTGTATACAATGTTCATCAGTCAGACACCTGCCTTCCAGAAACTAGAATCCAGGTGGGGGTATTGCACCATGTATGATTACTCATTTAGCCAGTTAACTCCTAAAATAGCATGCAACAACTTCTCTGAACATTTGTTAATAAATAGCAATAATCAATACTTATGACTAAGAAATGTATGGCTTTTTGGCCATTACTCAATGAAAACAAGTGTACAAAGACAAAAAGTAATGTAAATGTAACACATCAAGCATGGAGTACAGTCTTACCATAACATAGGTCTGTGGCTGGGTAGGTATCGATTATTAAGAAAGCCAGATTTACTTTTAATGAAGATCAATAACAGAACGCTTTTGGACTATAATTCTGCGTGAAATACATGTCTTATTTGCCTACACAAGATAACAAGCCCTGACGAATAGCTTGGGTATTTACAACACATCCCAACAGTCAATTTCCCTCACAAGTGCGCCTGTTAGTTAAAAGAAGAATGCCACCCATTTTCAGCATTGAAATGGTCAAAACTATACCCCCCTGTTGTATTCAGGTCCATAGAACACATTTCTACTCTTCTCTGTGTCTGGGAAAAGGCGCATGCAAGCTCCTTGAGCTCTGGGCTATAATGTACCCAATCATGTGAATACTTTGCCACGCTCCCTAGAGAGCCCGGTTGTAGTGATGGGCAGTTCGGCTCTTTTTTCCTGAGTCAGCTCTATTCGTACCATTCAGTTTGAAGAGTCAGAGTCGGAGTTGCAATTTTGGTACTTCCGGTTAATACAGTAGAGCCGTTTGAGCCGCATCTTTTTATTTCAGCGGCACGAGCTGGAATTAGAAGCTGTTTCAGACAGCATTATTATATCATACACAATTGTAGGCTATTTATTCTGTTCACTGTTGTTGTTGGTCAAGAGTTCTAAAATAAAAATGCCACCACTTTAAATATATTTGCTGTCATTTTTAGTAGCCTAACCTATCATTTTGAAGTATTTTCTGTCATTTTTAGTAGCCTAATCTAGCTGAACACAATCGCAATATCGCATATTAGGCCTAATTGTTTAATAGTTGACTGGAATTCCGTTGCAATTCTCGCAAACAGCCAAGTTTAATAATTTTGTAATAAACAGTCGGCGTCTCGCATGATTCAACCGAAAACCCTATTGACAAAGGAATTATGTTCAATAGGGTTTCCGGTACTTCCGGTTAATACAGTAGAGCCGTTTGAGCCGCATCTTTGAGCCGCATCTTTTTCTTTCAGCGGCGCGAGCTGGAATTAGAAGCTGTTTCAGACAGCAGATACTAGCTGGTACAAAGTAGGCAAAATAAGTTTGTAAACTAGCCTTGATATTTTATTCAGACCCAAATAATCTGAATAAGTAGGCAGCAAATCTATCTATCTATAGATATAGGTTAACATAATTCCAATTGTCATAATTATTCCAATAATTACATAATTGGCAATAGGGTTTCCGGTAGGCAGCAAATCTATCTATCTATAGATATAGACAAACATAATTCCATTGTCAATAGGGTTTCCGGTTGAATCACGCTGAGTAGTAAACCCGATTAATAGCTTAATGGTGTACAGCATTTTGCCCTTTGTTGAAAACACAGAACTCTATAAGAACATTTATGTGGTTAAAACTCGAAAATAACTTTGGTTTGTGTCACGGCTCTGGTTGCGGCTGTCTGGAGCCGTGGGATATCGCCACGGCTCATGGCTCTTAAATTGAGTTGAGTTGATTTCGGGCTGAGCAGTTGGGTAAGTATAGCTACTGTAGCAACGTATCTTTTTTTAACCATTAGTAGTCATAATAACTTTGGAATGAGCTGGGGCGATTATTAACTTCACAAAAGTGTGTGCAATATTGTTAGATACAAATTAAAATGTTTTCTTACGTAGGTTCTAACTTAGCAATCAGAAACTGCGCGCCGCGCATTAACCACTGCTGAGTGTCTCGGGGGAGTGTCTCCCGGATGTAGTAGAAAGCAGGCCAAGCCAGAGCCGTGGGTAAGCACGATTCCCTCGAACTGACGAGTCGACTCAGACGACTCAGCATAAAGAGTCGTTCAAAAATACCAATTCGTTCGCGAACTTATGGCAAGCCGTTTTAACATTTATTCCTCGAGACTTACTAGTAACTATTCATTAGATACTAGTACTTATTCTTTAGTTACTAGTAACTATTCCAATAGTTACTAGTAACTATTCCATTTTTACTAGTAAGAAATTGAGATTTTTTGCAATTGAATTCTATGGGGCTCTGCGGTTCAGATATCAACTATTTGCTTCTGACTAGTAACTATTCCAATAGTGACTAGTATCTATTTCAGTTTTACTAGTAACTATTCATTAGATACTAGTTCTTATTCTTTAGTGACTAGTAACTATTCCAATAGTTACTAGTATCTATTTCAGTTTTACTAGTAACTATTCATTAGATACTAGTACTTATTCTTTAGTGACTAGTAACAATTCCAATTGTTACTAGTAATATTTTTATTCTTACTAGTAACTATTTCTGTTTTACTCGTCATCGGTAATGACTAGTCAAAATGACTATTTGATAGTTCAATTAACATTCTTACTAGTAGCAATAAAAATGTTACTAGTAACAATTGGAATAGTTACTAGTAACTAAATAATAAGTACTAGTATCTAATTAATAGTTACTAGTCAAACTGAAATAGAGACTAGTAACTATTGGACTAGTTACTAGTAACTAAAGAATAAGTACTAGTATCTAATGAATAGTTACTAGTAAAACTGAAATAGATACTAGTCACTATTGGAATAGTTACTAGTCAGAAGCAAATAGTTGATATCTGAACCGCAGAGCCCCATAGAATTAAATTGCAAAAAATCTCAATTTCTTACTAGTAAAAATGGAATAGTTACTAGTAACTATTGGAATAGTTACTAGTAACTAAAGAATAAGTACTAGTATCTAATGAATAGTTACTAGTAAAACTGAAATAGATACTAGTAACTATTGGAATAGTTACTAGTAACTAAAGAATAAGTACTAGTATCTAATGAATAGTTACTAGTAAGTCTCGAGGAATAAATGTTAAAACGGCTTGCCATACGAACTGCACATCACTACCCGGTTGAAATTAATGGAGTTGGAGAATCTCAACTACAGTTTAAACACCGCGACTTGAAGATTAAATTTCCGTTTGTTTTTGTTTGAACTTTTCCTGGCAAATGAGCAATCTCACGCACGCCATGTCTTTTACAACATAAAATATAGTCCTATGCTATCGTAAACCACCTAAATCTACCTTTCGTAGAGATTTTCTCTCCCTACCTCACTCTTCGTCCACCAAAAGTGCAGGGGGATAGCTTCTCAGTTTGGCTGTGACACTTTTGGTGGATTTCACAACGCTCTCAACCTTTTCATAGTTCAGTTAAATTTGCGATTATGCTAATGCTAACTGTACGATGTAGGCGAAGAAAATTCTAGTAGGCTACATTCTCTCACCCCGAGAACGTGTGAGCGATTGGTTTATTCTTGGTAGCGAAACGTGCCCTTATTGGCAATATGTTTCCATTCTTGGTGGCAATACGTACTCTGATTGGCCACAACTTTCAATTTTTGGTAAAAACTTGGTAGCGAACAGGGATTTGATTGGATTTCAAAACCAAGAATTACAGAGATTCATGGTTTCACGCAGTCAGAGCCCAATTTTTGCTTCAATGTGGCAACGCAACTTTTTGTTGTTGTTTTTAAACGCATCGCGACAGGTAGCCTACCGATGACAGGGACTCAATCCCATTGGATATACTGAATTGAATTGTGGACTGTGGTTCCACATGATATGCTTGCTTCAAGTGTGTGTACCTGATACCTTTGTGTTGTTCTTGTGTTCGCAGCGTAAACATTCAATTATTGCATTGAATAAACATGATCTGGTTGAATACTTTCTATAGATGCTCTTTCCGTTTTGCCTATTTACAGCGTAGCTATTAAACAAATTATAACCAAAAATATATATCTATATACAAAAAATATGGCACGGCCAGTCGGACCAGATCTTATTAAATTACACAAAATATTAATACAAAGATTATGTTCAAACAATTCAAAAGATGTAAAATGTAACATACAAAAGATTTCTTCCAAAAATACTGATTGAATACAAAATAATATAAAATAACTATGAACAAATTTTATTTACAAATGGGTATAAACAATGCAAGTTCTATTTTTTACATTTCTTCTAATGTTCTCATATGTTCCTAAAGACATGAAGCCATAAACAGGCTGGTGCTCACAATACACCCTGAAAGACGCAGCTGTTGTGCCTCATAGTTACGAGGCCATTCTGTGAGGTATTCCACATTGCTGAGTTAGCTGGATAACCGTACTGCGCTAAAATACATATAAGCTCTTTTTACTTCAGTCCATATTACAGATTTGGGAGCGTTCCGGATTTTACTCCAGCTAACTCAGTAATCCTGGGCTGTGTCGGAATCAGATCCCTATCTACTGTGTCCTGTGTACTAGCATACTGTACACTGCGTACTGCATTCTGATTCGTGACATACAGTATGCAAAACATATCCTCCATACTATTATTATCAGTGGAAATAAGTATATCATCCGGGAATATTAAGAACACTATATTTTCAGAATTGTTGCGTACTTAATAGCTTTTTAAAAAAGTATACGCAACTGGCATACTCAATAGTAGGCAAGTGCGCTGATTCGGTCACGGCCCTGCTTTGTGGAATACCCCCTGCTCTGGTTGAAGTAGAGCTGTATTGCGTAAGGCTGACTATGCTGCCATCTAGTGTTCCAGATGGTGAAGTGAAGGATAATTGCCCGGACAGAATTTCCTGTTTGGAAGTTCCTGAAAATGTATCCCAATTGTTGAAATTTTGGTAATTCTTGGTATTGCTGGGCACATAATTCCAATTATTGATATAGATAGAAGCACTGCTTGTACATAAGAAGTAATTCCTGGTAGCAGTGAAATATTTAGTTTGATTACACTCCAAAAAATGACTGAGACTCGTGTCTGCCTTGAGAATGCACCGTTATTGCACAAAGGTAAATTTACTGTTGAATGTGAGAAAAGCTTACCGCCCAACGTGGGGCTCGAACCCACGACCCTGAGATTAAGAGTCTCATGCTCTACCGACTGAGCTAGCCGGGCACATGTAAACAGAAAAATCAACAGCAATAAAAATAAATGGCGGGGAAAATAAACAATAATTATATAATTTACAATCTACTCTTAAAACACTCTACGGTAATACCAATAGAAGCCGCCTTGTTAGCGCAGTTGGCAGCGCGTCAGTCTCATAATCTGAAGGTCGTGAGTTCGATCCTCACACGGGGCAGTACACTTTTAGCTTCTGACAACCTCCATCGAAGACAGGCACATCCCCAGAGTACAAGCAGAGACCCAAGACGAGAGAGAGACTGATTTCTCTCCATCTCCGCCATTAATTTTTTATGCTCAATTAATGTACATTATATGGCGCCCCTAGTGGTCTGTATTTATATATTTTTCAGTAAAACATGGCTGGGCCTGGATGGGCATTGGGGCTACATGGCTAAAAGTGTAATTTGTGTTAAAATAAAAAAGTAATGCTGTTATACCATTTTATTTTTGGCAAGGCCTCAATCGTGAGATTCATAGATCATAATGACGTCACGTGGCGCTGTAATGGCGACATGTAGTCCAGCTGTCTCGTGTTCGTGTTTGTTCATTTGAATGTGTTTTGTTGTGTCTGGGTTTTGTCTTTGTTTTTTTCATGCGCTGTGTGTCTGTAGTGGGACGGGAAAGATTTTTCAGGGCACTCCTGCTGCTCGTTTTGATAATATTGACAAATTGTCTAGTGACTCTAGTCCATATAATTTTGTTTGTGGTCGTCACCATGGAGACGCATTTGCAACATATGCTCGGGAATGTCCATTGGATCTGCAGACTGCAGCAACAAAGTTTACCATCGCTCTTCACCGGAGTTGAAGATTTCGGGACTGATCCGGGAGTGCAGGCAATCTTCAAAAGGCAGCCAGGGAAGAAGAACATAATGCGGGGGAGGAATGAGCAGACGACTGGGAAGATTGACGAAGTTCAGTGCTCCGTTTCGCGGTGTACAGAGACCGCGGCGCTGCGTGTATGGAGGAGAGTCGTGGAGGCGGAGTTTGTGTGTTGGACTGCTTGGTGACACTGGACATCTCGGGACAGCGGGGCTATTTTTAATCATGGCTGTATTGCACTTTAATTCACTTGATTGATGTAATGATTCTGTTGGATGTCTTTGTTTGATATATTTGTTTGTGTGTCGTGGGTCTGCCCCACTGTCTATGTCTTTTTTGTTGTTGTTGTTGTTGCTGGGGCTACAACTGAAGTTCCCTAGCGGGAAAATGAAAGTCATTATATTGATTACATGATGAATTATTAGTTTGCTCATAAACAACTAATATCTAACATAACTGCACTAGCACCCATGCTAACCACTAATGACAGGCCACACAGTCCAGTAATGGTGGAGTAATTGCCGATTGGTCAACAAAAAGTGATATATTTTAGCGGATATGTTATCTACAAACTCTTTTTTTTGGCTTATCTAGTGTGGACATGGTTACTATGTTGTAAAATCAAAGATAATCTGGAACTATTGATCCAAATAATTCTCAAATGATTTTGTGTAAAACTCTCATTGACCTCCATACACTTCTACACTAACGGGATCCCTATTGCCCTAGAGGTTAATAAATGCGAAACCAAAAAGTACGAGAGAGTTGGATGTCTCTCTATTATAAGGTCTGTGGTACGAGAGTCTGACTCACATAACTATATAAGAACTGTGGTCTGACTCCAGAAAACAAAACACGCATCCACAGCTTAATTTTTGCTTCCATTTCTGTCCAATCACCTGCTCTGCCCCGTTCATTTCTTACCAATCAACTCTCCCCGTCTCTGCACTCCATTTCTTACATTTCCGACATGAAACTAGTTGAAAGGGCGTTTCCTATATTTTTCCTAGTCGGATATTGAGATTCCTAGTTGAAAATTAATAAACGAATGCAGCATTAGCATCAACCACAAATACGCTTTGCTGTTAAGTGTCGTTGTGTTTATTTTCCTACGTCACCCTCGTCGTAGCAACTAGAACTTAGAACTTAACCAATTTAACCAAGACAAATTAAATTCACTTACCACGTAACATATACATATACGAGTAGGCTAGCATGTAGGCCTCATACTTGCCAACCCTCCCGATTTTCAATGTCCTCTCCCGATAATCTCCCGGAGTCAACAATCTCCCGCAGTTCTCCCGATTTCGGACAATATCGTGTTTTTAAATGTTTTTTTTTTTGTTTTTTTTTTTTTTGTTTTTTAAATCTGACGCGTGTATCTACGTGGATGGTTAACGGGGAACGGGGATTTACTTTTAACGCAGACGCACTTCCGCGGTACATACGTTAAATAAACCGTTAAATAGAGTGTCTTAAATTTTTTTTTTAAAAAGATGATTGCAACCCCCCCCCCCTCCCCCAACAATTACAATCAAGGTCCACGAAAATTCTTGATAGCACCCCCCATTCCCCCCCGTCACAATTTTAAAAAAAATCTCCCTATTTCTGAGGGCTCAAGGTTGACAAGTATGAGTAGGCCTACAGCAGCGACCGCAGAAACTGGCAATTAATAATTATAACGTTTTTTTTTATTATTTGAAAATGAAAGCGCACCTGAATCTGATTAATCTGATGAAAAATCAATGTTGGTTGTTATTGTTACATTGATACAATGTTTCCATTTCAACCTAATACATGGTGACCATTACCATCAGAGTGAATGTTGATTCCACCATTGAAAATTGGTTGATGACCGATACTGATGCTTGTAATACAATATCAATGTTGATTCAATACTTCCTAGCTATCTGAAACGTGTTAAATAACCTAATTAGGAGTGTATTGATTCATCTAATCTCAGTCTTTAATTTGATCAGTAAAGAAATATAGTTTGTATGTCATTGTTGCCTACAATGTGATAGGACTTTTATTCTTCATGGCATGCATAGCTATTTCGGACATAATGTACCTTAAGAGGGTAAGTAATCCCTGTAAACATGAAAAGTGCCTAATTAAGAAAAAATAACAGTTTGTTAAAATTCTGGGATTGCAATTGTGCTTTAAATGAAAACTAGTATGCCTACACAGTGGTCCCACAGGGCCGAGTTTGGGAACCACTGCAGTAGGCTATCTTAACCTCCTAAGACCTCGCGTCCACATGCGTGGACATCACAACCCAAAATGTGATGTCCACGCATGTGGACGCGAGGTCTTAGGAGGTTAAGCTACTTGAACACACATTGGACATTATAAATTGTGGTGAAAATTGGATATAGACAATCCCGTGTTGGGCGCCAAATTATGATTATTTAAAAAAAGAAGACTTGCTGGACCAGTGCTTGACAATCTTACATGACGTCACAATGGAAAGGCGATTTTACACAGAAGGGTTTACGATATAAAGAGCTATCTAAATGATTTTAACGCTATTGCTACAGCTACGGCTACTAGAAGAATAGAATAGAATAAGTTTTATTTTCCCGTTAGGGAACTTCAGTTGTAGTTTCCAGCAGTAAAAAAAAGACATAGACAGTGGGGCAGGTCCAAAACTTTTGAGATGTTACAGGGAAAGTACCAAGAGAGAGGCTGCCTCGAGGCAGAGATGAATGAGGAAAGTTGAAGGGAGAGGCTGGCCCTGAAAACATATGGAGATGTTGAGGACAACATGGCAATGAAGATTAAACAGTTGGAAATGGAGGGAGTAAAAGTTAACTTTGGAGAGAAAACTTTAGGACTGGAGCAGACAGAAGATTCCAGCAAGTAGAAATGATGGGGAAAAAAAGGCATTTAGAGAAGATGGAAAACGAGAGAGACGATGCAACATTTGGAGTCAGAACCACAGGTGGACATGAAGAAAAACACACTCGTCTGTCCTCAGAAGAGCGAAGAAAGAGGTCGAGGAGTGCCTTCTTGAAGAGGAAAAAGGAAAGGAAAGGAGATTTGTGCAAAGAAAATTTGATCATTTCTTGCTTGGGTCTGGGGAAGGAAAAGCTAAAAACAGTACAGACAGCATATGGAATCGTATGTATTTATTTTTACATTTTATCTTGGATAATATACTATACATTGCTAATATTAAAATTGAGCATCAACCTAATAGAAGTTTAATTTATTCTAGGTGGTGGAACGACTGGAAGAGCGAAAAGAAGGAGACTTGGGGACTCGCTAACTAAAGCGGCTGACATGCGTGAGTGCATGCGTGCACAAACACAGACACACAGGTTGATTCTACCTCCAGGTTGAATGAATGAGAAAAGCAGTACATAGGTCCATCAAAACTGTAAAAACCTGGCATTACCGAACAGGGTGAAATATGGTGGGTAGTAAATCTGCCTGGACCGTTACGATAACCATAGAATGTTCAAGAAAAGACATCAAGAAAGGAGCTATTTTCTATCAAGCAGTGGGATTTGGGTTTATGCTAGACATAGAAACACACAGTTAATCTATCTGGACCGTTACAATAACCATGAAAGCCTGTTTTGGATCGACCCAGAAATGCTGTTTGATGTGGCTGTGATAAGATAGCTGAACCTAGAGTCCCTAGATAGAGAGAGTACCGACAACTCAGGATTTGACGCCATTTTGAGTCCATTCATTGCGGAGCCGCCGTATGGCGCTAGTGCATTTAACCGTGTATTCCATTATGTTCTCTACGTATGAGAGATGGGAATGGTCTTTTCCATGTTGATAATGAACAAATTATGTGAAGATGACAAAATAGAAGATTTATGACAATTAATAGCCATATGATAAAGAAGAAAATCACAGAGCTGGTTGTGATTTAACAGTCACAGACATTTAGAACCATGACAAAGAAGGAATTAACTAGACAGGTACTCGAAATGAACCTGCGAATTACAAATAGGAACACGTTGGATAGTGGTGCAATGTGATATTTTTTTCATGCTAAACTAGATGCCGTGCATGCCAAAGGAGGAAAATAAATCTACTCTTAAAAGCTAGGGTTTATTTATTTATTTATTGCATTTCTTTACATTACAATCATTTTACATTACAATCATTTAGCAGACGCTTTTATCCAAAGCGACGTACAGTAAGTGCATATAGAAAGGTCATTGAAGTAACTACAGAACAGATAAGAAAGCACATTATTCCCATACAGTGCAGGGGTGGCCAATTCCAGGCCTCGCGGGCCGGTGTGTATGCAGGTTTTTGCTGCCGCCAGTTAACAATTATTTAATTATAGAATAGAATCACTTTATTGTCATTGCACAAGTACAATGAAATTGAGGTAGCAGCTCTCAGACTCAGTGCAATTTATAAACAAAACTATACAAATAAATATAAATAAAACTATACAGTTCTACACTAATAAATAGATACTCTATGCTAAGATAAAAACAAACAAACAACCACAATAAAACCCAAGACATATTGCACAACAGAAAAACATTCACAGGGATATTGCACGAACAGCCGTATATTGCACATACATGTATTTAAAAGTTCAGAGGTATTCAGGTCTGTGCAGTGTTAAGTCTGTGCAATCGTTTACACGATCTGATATTTTAATCTACATATCCGCGATATGAAAAGCAGCTGATGAATGTTCTTGTGCCGGTATGCGTCAATGCGTGTATTGTAGCATTTTATCGTTCTGTAATTTACAAGTGAATCGGTGATTGTGTGTATGACTAATTAGCTGATTGAACCGTGTTAACTGGCGGCAGCAAAAACCTGCATACACACCGGCCCGCGAGGCCTGGAATTGGCCACCCCTGTCTTAAACCATACTCCATAATAATGACATCACAAAAGTATCAAATATGTGCAAGTTAATTCAATACGCATATGGGACCATTACCACTGACCTGGCAGAGAACTGAGGATGAAGTGGCTTTCCATCCAACACGACTGACTCTGTTCTCCCATATTTTACGTCTTTTTTCCTCCGATGGAAATTTATATAGTTTATATCCCTTTTCCGTTCTGTTTGTGCAGCCACAAGCGCTACAACCTGTCATGCTAGACGTAGGAACGCACAGGTCCATAGAAACAGTAAAATCATTGGGATTGCCAAACAGGGTGAAGTATAGTGGGTAGTTAATCTACCTGGACCGTTACGGTAACCACAAAAGCCTGTTTTGGATCGACCCTGAAATGCTGTTTGATGTGGCTGTGATAAGCTAGCTGAACCCATTAGACAGCTCGGAGGGAGGGGTTGAATCTGAAATCTTCAAGAAAAGACGTCAACAAATGAGCTCCTTTTGCTTTTCTATCAAGCTGTGGGATTTGGGTTTACCTTCCATGTAGGAGGAAGAATCAGGCAAATACAGGTGAACCCATTGGATACAGCAAGTACAGTACATTCAATACAAGAACAACAAATGCCTAACTCTACACTGTTGTGTGTGTGTGTGTGTGTGTGTGTGTGCGTGCGTGCGTGTGCGTGCGCGTGTGTGTGTGTGTTTGTGCGTGCGTGTGTGTGCGCATGGCACATGCTAATATTCCTTGCACATTTAACATTAAGTGCATTAATGAGTTCCAGCGACCGTTCCAGCCCTGTCCCTCCTCTGGTTCAAGCCTACGCCCTGACGCCCTGACGCCCTGACGCCCTGACGCAACCTGGAGTCCCAGATGTTTCACCCCGCCCCTCTGAATTTCATCTCTTCATTGGACTTTCTACTTACCAGCTAGTTTAATATCTCAAGACTTTAACCTGCTCAACCCATTTGATTATGTGCTGTGATCCCTCATTACATTTTTGTTACCATCCATTCCATCTTTAGTTAAACCGGCCAGCCAGCGGAGGATGGGCTCCCCCTCTCTAGCCAGGTTCCTCCCGAGATTTCTTCCCATCGGGAAGTTTTGTCTCGCCACTGTTTGAGTGTGTTACTCCCCACTGGGGAGTTTTCCCCTCGTTTGCTGTTTGGGGGTTCAGGCCTGGTTTTTGCACAGCGTCTCTGTAAAAGCGCTATACGCTCCAAGCTTGCTCCAAAATGCTTCTTTTTTTTGCCAATCCTGTGCTTAATAAATGTGTGTGATCTCAAATGTGTCAGTTGGGCTATTTATCAAGGTACATTCAAGCAAAATTGAACTTTGGTAGAACTTTGTAGTTATCTGGCCATGATATGAGTCTAAATGGTGGCGAAATATGTTTGTTAGTTGCTCTGTGCTCCCCTGGGGTGATAATCCAGAATGGGGTATTTGTCGCTCTCCATTCACTTCTATAGCCTAGCTAAAATGATCTAAAAATGCCTATCACTTCTGTAAGCGTGATAGGCAGTTAGGCACAAACACTTAAACTGGTTAATAAGAATAGTGTCTAATGTTCTAATGTTTAAGCAAACTAACATAACTTCTCCCACCATTTCATGAATTTGGAATCTTGAGGGAAACAAAAAAGATAAAAAAGGTGAAAGGTGTCCTTGTTGCAGTGGCTGCACAGTAGTGCAAAATAACATTCTGACAGTTGTCCCCAGTGATCATAGTGACATAGACACTTTTATGGCACATATACCAAGCCTGGCTTTGACACAAACCATGGAAATATTCCTGGGTGCAAAAATGTGATGTGAAACAGGCTTTTTGGCCATTACTCAATGAAAACAAGTGTACAAAGACAAAAAAAGGAATGTAAATGTAACACATCAAGCATGGAGTACAGTCTTACCATAACATAGGTCTGTGGCTGGGTAGGTATCGGTTATTAAGAAAGCCAGATTTACTTTTAATGAAGATCAATAACAGAACGCTTTTGGACTATAATTCTGTGTGAAATAAATATCTTAATTGTGAACACAAGATAACAAGATAACAAGCCCTGAAGAATGTATTTACAACCCAACAGTCAATTTCCCTCACAAGTGCGCCTGTTAGTTAAAAGGAGAATACCACCCATATTCAGCATTGAAATGGTCAAAACTATACCCCCCTGTTGTATTCAAGTCCATAGAACCTAACATTTCTACTCTTCTCTGTGTCTGGGAGCGCCGCGAAAACCAATCGCACAGCCAGAGCTCCATTTTCGCTTCCATTTCTTTCCAATCGCGTGCTCTGCCCCGTCCATTTCTTACCAATCAAATCTCCCCGTCTCTGAGCTCCATTTCTTACCAATCGGGACTCGTCGAGCCCGTCCATTTCTTACCAATCATATCTTCCCGTCCCTGAGCTCCATTTCTTACCAATCGGGACTCGTCGAGCCCGTCCATTTCTTACCAATCATATCTTCCCGTCCCTGAGCTCCATTTCTTACCAATCGGGACTCGTCGAGCCCGTCCATTTCTTACCAATCATATCTTCCCGTCCCTGAGCTCCATTTCTTACCAATCAGGGCTCGTCGTGCCGTCCATTTCTTGCAAATAAAATGCGGCAACCTAACTTTTTGGGTTGTTTTTAAACGCATCGCGGCAGCTACCGGTGGCAGCGACTGAAGAACACAGTCGGTGAAATAACGTGATTTATCAAGGTAAGACGGCTGCATTAAATTAATTTAATTAAACCGTTAAAGGTGAAACGCTAGCTTTTATATATTTCCCTTCTATCATATCTGATCGTAGGCTAATTTAGAGTTACTGGGTTAATTAACGTCTAGCTAACGGAAATTTACCTCAAGCATTGTGTAAAATAAGGTAACCTCGTGATTTTATTATTTTATTATTAGCTATTAATGTGTTACCTATTAGTGTTATGTTCTGTGGCGCAAAATACATGGTGTATGTCCTATAACTGTAGTTGCATAGTCTGGTCTAGTTGACATAAGACTAATACAATTAATTTCTTAAGAGTCAGATATACTTCACAGTAACTTTGATAGATGCATAAATGTGGTATGATAATGGTTTTTCATTGGTACTCCTATATTAAATATTGGCTAGCATACATAACAAAATCTCCAGTGTCATCTCATTTATACTTTTTCATTGTTTACCTCAGGTGGCCTCTAAACAAAAATCTCATAAGGCCCTGGCCCATGTGAAACTGTTAGATGATGTGATTTTGAAAAGCAAATATCACTTTATCATTACATGACCATTTGGCGTGCCCATACATAAAGGCCCAATTTGACTTACAGACCAGTCCAGCTGAGGGGACATGCATCTCTGAGGGACCACAACACTGTCTGTGGATTCCACTCTGTGAAGGTAATGTTAACATAGATGGACATAATATATATGTGGAGGTAGATATATGTGGAGGTAGTTTGTATTAATTGTAATGGATATGTTTACTATTTAATTGGATCAGCCCACCAGCAGTGTGTCAGCCCCTGAAGCTGGACCAGCCACATCACCTGCTCCTGTTCCCTCTGTCCCCACTGCAGCGCATCCTGCACACGTCCACGCATCCTACACACGTCCACGCGTCCTACACACATCCACGCGTCCTGCACACGTCCACGCGTCCTACACACATCCACGCGTCCTGCACACGTCCACGCATCCTACACACATCCACGCGTCCTGCACACATCCACGCGTCCTACACACATTGAATTGAATTGAATTGAAACCTTTATTTCGACAGGGAAGAACATACTGAGACCAAGTCTCTTTCACAGATGTGCCCTGCTTACAATCAACATATACAATCAATACAGTAGCAAAGGTACAAAAAGTAGTAAATAAGTACAGAAGTTATCTAGTGCAATGACAATAAAGGAATTCTGATTCTGATTCTGATACACACATCCACGCGTCCTGCACACGTCCACGCATCCTACACACGTCCACGCGTCCTACACACGTCCACGCATCCAGCACACGTCCACGCATCCTGCACACATCCTCCGCACATCCACGCATCCTGCACACATCCTCCGCACAGCCACCACTGAATTTAGGAATGGTGAATATATAACATAATTTAAATGTCCCACTACAGATCTCTACTTTTTTAACAATACAGAAAACTGAACTACAATGTTTTATATTTTGGTGCTTCTCTTTCTTTTTCCCCCTTATTCTGATGTTTAAATCTCTCCCAGTTTCTGAAACCTTGATTTGGTGGGACACAGTGCTGCTGTAAAGCCAAACCTTAATTTGGCGAGGAAGTCAGCTCAGGTTTGTTGATGATTTGATTACGTGGTTTATTATTATTATTGAATGCTATTTATCTTTGTATCATACTGAATGTTAAATAAATGTAACCATTGTGAACTACTAAATTCAAATAACTGCAGTCTTTTGTCTTCAGTGCCAACCTCTCTTGCACATCAGCCTCGGTCTAGTCGTGCAAAACTTACCCGGACCATCTCCCCTTTCTCCCTACCCCCCTCCAGCTATGGCCTCTGTGAGGACCAAAATATTGACCTCTGCCACTTCCAGTTTATCTTTATTCTGTTTTCAAGCAATGTAAGATTTTTACATTATTTTACAGCTGATGGTTTGCGCGTGCGTGCATGAGTGAGTGAGCATGCGCAAGCATGCATGTGTCATACTGCCTGTGTGTGCCCAATACTGTCACAGTGGATCTGCTGCTGCTGGTCCTGCACCTGCTCCCACCAGCACTGTGATTACTCCCAGTGCTGTCCTGCCTGCAGTTGCCACTCCAGGTGATGCTCCAGCTCTATCCCATCTCTTGGCCTCTGGAAGAGATCCATTTTGGTTGCCCTCAATAACAAGGCAAGCAAGGGCGTCACTTTGTTTTGCAAAGTGGTGGGGACTTTTTTTTCAGATTAAAAAAACAAAAAAACATTCGGTGGACCCCCCCCCCCCCCCCGCGCACAATCCACTAGTACCGGACTATCTGTTAGCAACACCTGTAGATATAGGATTTACACTGACAGGCTACAGCCTAATCACAACCTTCAGGACAATATCAACACCTGTAGATACAGTATATTCATACAGGATTTACACTGACCGGCTACAGACTATTATCACAACCTTCAGGACAATATCAACCAACACCTGTATCTTCTATCATACAGGATTTACACAACATGATTGCAACAATATCAACGCAGCAGACAGTACTCAATGGCATAATTCAGATTCTTCCATCAAACACACACACACACACACACACACACACACACACACACACACACACACACACGGAGTGATCAATTAATTCTACGTATAGACCTATAGTAAATAATAATATATCAACCTGTATTTCCTATCATATAGGACTTCCACCAGCCCATTTCAAAAAGTGGTGGGGACATGTCTCCAGCGTAAATTACACCTATGGAGGCAAGACATCACTGTGCAAGACCATACATGGATTGCATCCACTCCGCCCCAGCTCTAATCTACAGCCAAGATCCCACACCAGAGCACTTTTTCGACCACAGGCTCCTGGTGTGGATGCTTACCACCAGCGGAAGGTCAGGTTACTCTACCCAGAATGTGCTAACTGGGAGTGGCATTCATAAGAGGGTGCAGCAGGTCCTGGACATTGACCAGTGCTACCTTATGATTAACCGCAGGTTCACTGACTGCAGAGTAGCCCACCTGTCATCCAGAAAGAAAGTAACAGCACATTAATGCAGAAAATTTGGGCAATTTCAGAACTGAGGCAACAGGGCACAGCCCGTACAAAGGACAGCGGCTGGAAAACATTAAAAGAAAAACCTGATATTAAAATGGAACTTGCATTGTTTATACCCATTTGTAAATAATATTTGTTCATCATCTGTTTTTGCTTTAGCTTTTTGCCTATATGGACTTTGAATATGATAAGACAAAGATGAAAAATAATTGAGTGTCAGTTCCCAAACTCTGTCCTGGGGGACCACTGTGTATGATGGTTTTCATTTCAAGCACAATTGCAATCGCAGAATTTTATTATGTTTTCTTAATTAGGTGCTTTTCATGTTTATAGAGGGATTAGACTACTTACCCTCTTAAGCTACATTATGTTCGAAATAGCTGTGCATGCCATGAAGAATAAAATCATATGTTCACATTGTAGGCTACTTATTGTGCTATATTGCAAACAATGACATAAAAAAGAAGTAACAATATATTTTTTAACGGATCAAATTAGACAGATTAGATAAATCAAACACTCCTAATTAGGTTGTTGAACACACGTGTTTAAGTTCTTTCATCATTTTCCCCCTTAAAGGTTTGTGGCCTATTGCATTTATTTAAATAATCCTTGTTAGCTGAGTTATTCAGTGAGCTCTGGACATTGTCTGTCAATAACATATGAACTAGAATAATAATAAAATATACTTTCCATGGAAAAACCAACAGCTATCTTAAAAAAAAATTTTTCTATAATTACATCTGTGATTTTCATGTTCAAAACAGTGTTTATATGCCTGTAAATGGTGCTCTAAGAATGCTACTGTGCCCTGCACCACCCTACAGAAGAGGAAGCAGTTTAAAGAGCATGCTGGGTTGTAACTTACACAAAGAAGTACATCAAACCACTGAAGTGGTTGTTTGCAACCTGTGCAAAAGGAGAGGAAGCTTCCTGCTTTATCAATATTTTGGCAACTGGTACTGCCAAGAGAGGCCGCCATTTTGTCATTTGAGTAGTGAAAGGCAGATCTGGCAACAAGGGGGCATGGGGGGGGAGATGACCCAAGCACGCCTCAGCAAAAAGCAGCGCCCAACATAATTGCCTTATCAAATTGTGCCAGTAATCAATGGTACTAATTTTAAGCTTGTTGAAAAAGCTTGCTTGCTTGCTTTAATGAATCTTATTTTGTTCAATTATTGCATTATATACGGTGTCACAGGTTGGTGTCCATTATGTCTGTGTGTGCCAGGAAAACCTATTCCAACCAGATTGAAGGTCTTTGTCATTGCCACCCCCAAATGGCATGGTGTTGGACTTTGAAGTATATCAAGGAAAGAATAGCTTCTTTGGTACAGAGTCGGGATCTCAAACTCAAATCCTGGAGAGCCACTGCATTCTCTGTTTTTGCTGTGCTTCTGCATTTAAGTGCAAAGTATCTCACATATATCTGTACTTTGACTAGTACCCCAATAATGTTCTTGGATGCAATTGGACCACTCATGAAAAACTGAGTGACAGAGGACCGCAAGATCATCAGTGCTAAATATCTGCAGAAAGAAGAGATGAGATAAAAGAAGACGAAGCGGTCTCCTGAGCTTGCTGTTGTGGTAATGTGAACTGGCCTTGTAACCGAAAGGTTGCAGGTTCGATTCCCAGGTAGGACACTTGTACCGTTGTACCCTTGAGCAAGGTACTTAACCTGAATCGCTTCAGTATATATCCAGCTGTATAAATGAATAATATGTAAAACAATGCTAAAACAAATTGTGTAAGTCGCTCTGGATAAGAGCGTCTGCTAAATGCCTGTAATGTAATGGTAATGGAATGTATTGCCCATGCACAGTCAGCAAATAACTATGTTATTTTAACACAGTTATTCATAGAACAGTTATTATTCCCCTTCTTCCATAGCTGGCCACACCAAACCACGTCTAACAAAATTCTTCCCAAGTAAAGCCTTTATGTGTGAGACCCTGGTATTATTACACGTAGCTTTGATACCTGCATTTGAATGCCCTATCTGGCCCAGTCTTTCAGTTTGGCCAACTTGACAAAGCGCTGTAACAAACCTGGGCCCGTTTCCCAAAAGGATCTTGGATAAAGATCAGCTTAGGCTATTTTGTTTTTATATTACTTTCATTGTTTCTTTTACGTCATTTGTTTTTGTCATTCTCCCTTTATTTTTATCATCTTTTGTATGTAATGTCAGTACATTTTAAGCATACAATTAATGAAGCACAACCAGAAAAACACTCTTAAGATGTCCTTCACTGTAAAATGCTTTTGGGAAACGGGGCCCTGGTTTTTCAGTCATGGCGGCAAGAGCGTTGTTATGGGCCTCGTGAACAAGCACTTGCTATTTTACAATCTCTATGTTTGGTTGCTGTTGGAAAAAAACAAAACCAAAATTGGTTTGAAACCGAGCCCTCCCCACCCCCCTTCCCCCAATCTCAATCTGTATCTATGCTGTCAGGTGCTTCCTGTTCCAGTCAAACAGTGCAGAAAACGCTCTGCAGTCTTAACTGGCCTGCACCATCACACACAGAGTTTGCTGCAGAGGAAATTTGATACAGAGGCAGATCATGACTGCATTTACGTAGCTGTTTTTGTTGCACGTGCCTTTATCGTTTATTAGTAATGCATGGGTACTACACTTTAAACTGGTCCTAAGACTTACCATACATAACATAGTCTGTTTCCTTTGTACTCATTAATTTAATGCAATATTATATATACAGTGTGTATACAGATGGAATTGAGAAAAAAACAACATAAAGTGTCTGTTGGGCCATCAGAACAGCTTCAATGCACCTTGGCATAGATTATGCCTCTAGTCTAGCATAGATTCTAGTCTCTGGAACTCAGTTGGAGGGATGGAACACCATTATTCCAAAAGATATTCCCTCATTTAGTGTTTTGATGATGGTGGTGGAGAGCACTGTCTAACACGTCGGTCCAAAATCTCCCATAGGTGTTCAATTGGGTTGAGATCTGGTGACTGCGTGATTCATTTTCATACTCATCAAACCAATCAGTGAGCCCTCGTGGCCTGTGGATGGGGGGCATTGTCATCCTGGAAGAGACTATTCCCATCAGAATAGAAATGTTTCATCATAGGATAAAGGTGATCACTCAGAATAACTTTGTATTGATTTGCAGTGACCCTTCCCTCTTATGGTACAAGTGGACCCAAACCATAACAGAGCCACCGGACCCCCTCACTGCAGGGGTTCTTCTTTTAATTTGTCGCCCTTTTAGTTTTTTGTTTACATAGCACAAGTGCATTGAAAAGGAGGTTTCAGTAAAGATCTTATAACATATAGATATATTTGTTTCCTATCCTTGGGTCCAATGTTCTTTTTTTTTTTTTTAACATTCTCTCTACTCTTAACTGTAAAACTTATATTTCATGCCTCTGAAATCTCCACCATCATTTTTATGGCAATGTCAAAAAAAATTAAAATAAATTGTGGCTGCAAGTCTTTTTCTTTCACCCCCCCAACTTCCTCCCTCTCTCTCTCTCACATCCGCCCTGCTTTCACTCCACAACTTGTTTCTTTCGGTTAATCAGTTATCTGTAATTTCCTGTTGTTTTTTTACACATTATTATTTATCTTTCACTGTAATTTTCACCATATTCTACAAATATGTGCATTTGGAGGACACAGGAAGGTGAGTATTTTAAAATTAATAATTTGTTTATCATTTTAAAATTCTAAATATCCTCATTCTGTGACAATGGCTCTCTACTGCTCTTGAACCTTTTTTCTGTGGCTTAATTAATTAATGTTCTTTTCCAAACTTTCTCTTCTCTCCTGTCAATCAATTCTGCTGATTCTCTCACCACTATTCCCCTCCCATTTGTCTTTTCCTCTATTACTTTTTCTCTCTCTCCACACCTCCAACAACGTCTAATTTCTTCACGTGTCTTCCCATGCCCTTCGTATGTATTACAATATGGTCAATGTTTTACATAAAAATTGCTTCAGTACATTTCTCTTAAATGTAAGGATTATTTCTTATTTACGACTTTCTCTCAAGCATCAATAATGTATTTGCATTTAGGATTCCCAGCACAAACTCAAATATATTGTGGGTATATACAGTGTATGAGGTTACACTGTAACTAAAAGTTGAAAAAAAAAAGCTGAACATTTTTTTCCATGTGTTATTAGACCCAATGGAATTTAATTAGATTTTTATATTTTGTATATCTGATGCTTATAAACATAATAGCAATGCTGGCCATTTTTTCACTTTCTCATTTTATATGAGTAAATTCATAATTTGACATAAACTGCATAATTAACACAACACTAGATTTTAAGATTATAAATCTGGTTGATATGGTTGCGAGTTTGGATGTCTTTGCAAATTGAGAAAGGGTGAAGCCTCAGAGAGTCATTGCTTTTTCTATTGCTTTAAAATCACGTTCTTCTGCTTTAACGTTAAGAAATTATTATGAAAATAAACATCATACCACAGAGAGTGCTGTTGTACAGGTGATTCATAGTCCATGTATTATATATCTTCCTGGCAATTCATTTTTGTCCCCTGCAGGGGACATATGTTTCTGGTCTTAAACTGAATAAATGATATATTCTACTATGCTGAAACCTGCACTACAAGGGACATTCAATATAAAATAAATATTATTTTGAAAATATTTTCACTGAGACATGTTTTGTCACTGAGACACTTGCATTCTGTCAACAAAAATAAATTATTTATGCTCAGTCTCAGGAAGATATGAACACTCAACCTTCAACTGAAAATCCCCAATTTGGCTTTGTTTTGGAAATATTTTGTGCAACGACTTCATTTGAAATTGGTCAATTTCTCATGCCTTAATCCCAATTTTATGTTCGGATCAATTTGACCTGATGAAATGTTTGACATCTCTCAAAAACCAGTTAACCGTATTTTTTCATCGTCACACTATGACTTTTTTCTAATTGGTTGGGTATAATAGTAAGCATGTAATAAACATAGTGCTATGTTTTAAAATGTCTTGTCCAAACTCTGTATACAAAGGTGTTGTGTGGGATCATTTGTGGGGTAGCTGTATAAAATGTAAGAAATTCTACAACTTTTTAAATTTTTTATATCTATATATTTATTGTGGTGATTCTGGTGGCATTTTCTCAAACAGGTTTTAAACTTCACAAACTTTCTCTTACCTCAGGCTCTAAATTGAGATGTTTCATCACATATTTTTTACATTTAGGAATAAAAGAGTAGTCAATTGAGAGACACACAGAAAGTGTCAAAACTTTTCTATTATAATACTTGTATGTCAGTTTAAACTTTTGGGATCAATTTGACCCCAAACATAAAAGGCGTTGTAAAATTTCAACATAATTAAGGGACTGTGTTTCTCAAAATGAAAGATAGTGGAAGACTAAAAAATGTTTCCACCACCACAGTTTTTGACTTCCTGTCACTGACTGAAACCCCTGCTAACTCATAGCCACATCCTGCCTATGGGGGCATGTTTGGTGACCTATTTTAATGCTTCTAAATGTAACTACTGTATGTTTTTAGAAGCAAACTTTACATCACCTTTACAAAAATGCACTGATTTTGAACATGAGAACACAGGAGAATGTTCTTGGCAGGAGGTGCAGTTTTTATGGCTGACAAAAACCATTTAAGGTTTCCCAGGTACATTATGTGGACTGTTCATAAAAATGATGGACAAACCTCTGTTTGATTGAATTGTTGCAAATGGACTTTTAAACCAAAAACTGCCATCACCTCCTCTGCCTCAGTACAATATGCGTGCATTTTATAGACCAGTGACTACCAGAACCTTACAGATGGATGCACTGAGCAGTTATCAGTTCAGAGCAGCCACTGCCATAGAGAAGGGTGGCCTGAACGTTGTCCTAGGCATTGCTTCAGAACAGTAAAAAAATATAAACATTTTAATCGCTCTCTCTCTATCTCTCTCTCATTTCTAGCCACGATGAAGTCATCCACAGCACAGTCAATGCAAGTGTTTTATATGTCCTTACTGTGCCTTCTGACTCTTCATATTGCTACCGGAAACGATATCGTGGATTCCACGACAGAAACGGGAGCTGACATCAGAGTTGCTACTGGGCTTCCTGCTGCTAGAGAGGGAATATACTCTTTTTCCAGAAAAATCAACCGTGAGATTTCCATTAAAGAGCAAGAGGACGCGCCAGGCCGACGAAGGAAACGGGAGGCCAATCCTCCGGCTGGGTCATTGAAGAAGGTGTTTTACTGCAAGGCCGACAACGTCACTGTCGTGCTCCTCGTCTTCTTTCTTATTTTTATCATACTGGCCCTGGTGTTCTTTTACAAACGGCTTAACCGGGAAAGCCATGGGGAGTACGCCCTCCCAAAGCTCATCAACGGGGCTAGGGAGCTCGTGCAAAACGCCGCGAGGCCAGTGGAGAGCAGGCTGAGGGAGCTGCTGATGAGCCGCCGCGCAAGCGGAGACGAAGAGCTAGGCGAGGAGGACGATGAAGAACAGAGTGGGGAGAAGGAGAGCGAGAAGGATGCAGAAAGCCTTGCAGAATACGAGCAGCGAGGAGAGGACTCCTCCGACGACTACTCCAGCATGGAGGGGTTCGACCCGCAGGAAGGGAAGACGCTCCAGGGGAGAAGTGAGAAGGGAAGGGAAGGCAAAAGAGTGAGCCAGGAAAAGAAGGAGAAGAAAAAAGGAGAGGTGACGGATGAGGAGAAAGAGGAAGAGGAGAAGAAGGAGGTGGAGGGAGACGAGAATCGCCAGGGCGGACAGTCGGGAGAAGGGTTGCTGGCGGACCTGAAAGAGTTTTCTGGCAGTGCCATCTGGGCAGAGGAGAAGAACGAGGGAGAGAAAAACAGCTGTGACCTGACTGAGCTGTAAAGGTGTAAAGGACAGAGCACGGAGAGAGAGAGAGAGAGAGAAAGAGAGAGAGAGAGAAAGAGAGAAGAAAAATAAAAGAGCTTAGGGGGATAGAAAGGGAGATTTAACATGAATATGAGGTGTGTGAGATTAAATGAAAGAAAGATAATTCAGAAAGGGGAATAAGGGACAGGTAATGCATAGTGAAAAATGTGAAAGAGAAGGACAAGACTGGAAATGGATAATAGCAAATAGAGTTGGAGCCGAAAAGGGAACCGGGGTGTATCTTGCATTTAAAATACATCTTTACATGTTTCAATATGGTTATTTTGTACATTATATGTTTTTTGTTTTTCTCTTTCTCTAAAAATCTATGTTTTGTATATTTTGCTAAAAATGTATATTGGTATATTAGTAGTATTTCCTGTTCTTGATAGTAAACTGCCTTTAAAAATAAATAAATATTAAATATACGCCAAAATAAGTTCCGTGTATATTTTGTATGCAAAGCTTAAATTAAGTAGGCTACACATGAATAATAAAAAAATAATTGTGTTCTATGATAACCAAGAATTAAATTGTGTGTGTATGTTAGAGGACACATCTCAGTCAAAATACAGATACCCTAAATGCATACGAATGTTCTCTTCAGTGAGTACATTCAAATGGCATTAAGAGTAACAGCTGCAGAAATGGGGCAGAATGATCAAGGCACTCAAATGGCATGTAGGCCTACCTATACCATATTGATGGACCTCTATCATCTCCAGTCTTTCAATTTTGTGCTCATTTCATTTATATAATCATCATATAATCTCCTTACTCACAGCTTCATTGAGTCCCAATAGCTCTGCACTTGTTCTTGCCTGCCCCCCAGTGGACAAAAATATACAAAACAACAATGACATGCTTGTTCTTCTCATAACATCACCAGGCACTTAAAGGATAGGTTCGGTATTCTTGAACCCAGGCCCTATTTTCAGATAGGCTTGGATGATTGTGAATAATAAATTTTGATACTATTGTGTTTGTGATAATCAGGATAACGAGGAAGTAGTTAGTTGTATACATTTTACATATGACGGTAGTTACAAAGTGTAGATCATGAATGCAGATAGAATTAACAAAAATAAAAATAGAGTAGTTCATAATATGTCCCGCTCTTGTACTACAAGTTTTAGTTGTTACTTCCGGTTTACTTTCCTGAAATTGTCAGAGTGTGCTCCTGATTCCCCTCAACAAAACCTCAGAAATAAGGGTTTCATCCTGGTATTTTAACGCTCCCATTGGTGAGAAAAAGTCACCCACTCAAACACTTTTTGACGAAGTTGACTCAAATATGCGCTCGCAAAGAGGAAGGGTAAGGAGCTGAGATGTGAATGGGCGGCTTGATCACCCAGCCCAGCATGAAGGAGGCTTGGGGAGGCCCCCTGTGATGGAGTGCTCTGTAGTGCCTGGGAGAATGCAGCCAGTTCCTCTGGTACTTTGTTCGGCCAGTCATTCTGCACATAGGCACGGACCTGGGAGAGGACAGGGTCCTGTTCAGAAGTGTCTTTGAGCTCCTGCAGAGAAACAGAGGATTGGAGGGGTGTGTGTAACATTTCAATATTGTCCTGTTCCACACAGTCAGAGCCCATGTGTGGGGCTGGAGCGGAAATGGAGCCAGAGACAAGGTCAGTCACAACATTAGCTCTTCCTGGTGTGAACTGCAGGCTGTAGTCATACTGACAGAGGTGGCCAGACCAACGGTGGAGCCTCAGTGGTCTATGGCCTGTTCCTGATGTACACAGCAGCGCCATTAGTGTCTGGTGGCCTGTCCTGGTCTGGGTAAATGAGTGGCCATATAGGTACAGGTGTAACCTTTCACAAGCCCAGTTGCTGGCTATCACCACATGCTTCTCTGTGTGGGACACTTCACAGGTGACAAGGGTGGGGATGGAGATTAGTTTGATACTATTGTGCATGTAATAATCACTCCGCGATAGTCGTAGCAGCAACTCAACATCTGTTTACTTCAGAATCCACTAACACATAACAGAACAGTCACAGCACAATCAAACGGTGCTAAGAAAGAACTAACTGCTAACCCATCAGTATGCAGGCGTATATATATATCTATGGTAGGCCCGTAGCCCATTGCATCCTCTCGGTTCCAATAGTAATACATTGGGGGAAATTATGCAGCCTTCGAAAACTATGATAAATTTATTTTCGGAATGTGGAAGCTCACAGTATATTCATAGCGGTCTCAACTTATTTTTCAAAACTAGTTTTCAACAAGACAAATATTCTGTTTGAGTTGGAACTATTTTATTTTTCAAACCAAGCACCACCGCCCAGTCAGCCGTAACCTTCCGCATTTCTAGCTAGACGGTGCCAGAGCCGATGGTTGGTGCTTACCGGTGTGCTTCATCGCCGCAAACTTCACTAAAGAGTTTATTAGCTGTCTGACTAACTAAGTACATGTTAGAAAATTGGTCGCAAGTAACCTATGCTGTTCCCAATTGCGGGGGAAATAAATGAACGCTGGCTATCAACTCACTTTTCACAAGTTTCAACTCGACGACCGTTAGGCCTAGCCTATAGATTGAGGCTCTGGCTGCTTGTTGCACTGACCATCGGGTGTGTGCGGTAATCATTTTGACAGAGATGATTATTTGCAACCATCAAAGGAATGAAAACCATCACGTATAACGGTAACTGAACTTCCTGAACTACTCCCAGCTGTTCCCCGTGTCAGATGGGACTCCTGCTGAAGCACCACCAGACCCGGAGTTGGGGTAGGCTATGTAGTAGGCCTACCTGCTAACTATCCCGTTTCCCCCGGCTTTACCGTAACGTTAACGTTATTTTAAAGTCGTCTACAGGCTTAACGTTACTCCCGTTTTGTTGTTTCTCCCGGGAAACTCCCATCATTTCCACAGGCCTCAAAGTTTATTATGAAAAATAATGAATAAATAACGAGTATAAATAGCGAAATTAACATATAAATTCATAATGAATAATAAAAGCAGAAATAAATATATAAATACAAATTGAAGCGAATTCCCTTTATGTATTTATTGGGCTGATCTTGTAGCCTACGCCATTGGTATTGGTGATGGTTGTGGTGAATTTTAAGTTTCTCTCAAACTGTTTCTGCAGAGTTGCTCATGATGTCTGCCAGCTAGTTAGATAACATTTGGCACACTGTATGTAGCATACTAGGCTACTGGTGATTTTAGAATCGAAGGCCATGGACAGAAGAAACATACAACTTTCAAGCTGAATGCAACCCCATATTCACACAGAGGCTGCGAACCAGAGCCATGTGTAGCCTACTAGCATACTGTATCCTGTTATTATATTGGGATATTAAGAACAGTACTTAACAGCTTTTGAAAAAAATATACTCAGGTGGCATACTCGATAATAGGCAAGTGCGCTGATTCCGATACGGCCAGTTTAGAAAGTGTGTAAAAGGTTATTTGGTGCTTGTGCATGATATGCCCACTTTCCCAGCCCACCAATGGTGCTCAAATACGCCAATAAATGAATGTAGAATATCACGTGTTTATGTGATATTACGTCAGGTGCTGATGCAATCCGCCCGGCTAGCTCAGTCGGTAGAGCATGAGACTCTTAATCTCAGGGTCGTGGGTTCGAGCCCCACGTTGGGCGCGACGTTTTATGTGGTTGTGTATGATGTGTTTTGGCTTTTTCTTCAGTCTGGCTCCCGAAAACCAATCACGCAGCCACAGCTCCATTTTTGCTTCCATTTCTTTCCAATCACATGCTCTGCCCCGTCCATTTCTTACCAATCAAATCTCTCCGTTTATGCGCTCCATTTCTTACCAATCAAATCTCTCCGTTTATGCGCTCCATTTCTTACCAATCCAATCTCTCCGTTTATGCGCTCCATTTCTTACCAATCAAATCTCCGTTTATGCACTCCATTTCTTACCAATCGGCACTCGTCATACCCGTCCATTTCTTACCAATAAAATGTGGCAACGCAACTTTTTTGTCGTTTTTAAACGCATCGCGGCAGTTACCTATTGCAGCGACTCAGAAGAAAACAGTTCGTAATATAACGTGATTTCTCAATGTAAGACGGCTTCATTAAATTAATTTAATTAAATCGTTAAAGGTGAAATTCTAGCTAACGGTCGTTTGATCGTAACAGAGACGGTAGGCCTATATATCCCTTCTACCGTCTCTGATAGTAGGCTAATTTAGCGTGACTAAGTTAAAGTCTGGCTCCCGAAAACCAATCACGCAGCCACAGCTCCATTTGTGCTTCCATTTCTTTCCAATCACATGCTCTGCCCGTCCATTTCTTACCAATCAAATCTCTCCGTTTATGCGCTCCATTTCTTACCAATCAAATCTCTCCGTTTATGCGCTCCATTTCTTACCAATCGGCACTCGTCATACCCGTCCATTTCTTACCAATAAAATGTGGCAACGCAACTTTTTTGTTGTTTTTAATTAAATTAAATCGTTAAAGGTGAAATTCTAGCTAACGGTTGTTTGATCGTAACAGAGACGGTAGGCCAATATATCCCTTCTACCGTCTCTGATAGTAGGCTAATTTAGCGTGACTAAGTTAATTTACTAACGTATTAACGTCTAGCTGAAGGAAATTACCTCAAATATCAGGTAAATTATTGACATAACCCCATGATGTAATTATGTTATTAGCTATTAATGTGTTGCTCTTATTATGATGTTCCGTGGAGCAAAATACATGTAGTTGCATAGTATAGTTGACAATACTAATAAAATTAAGTTCCTTGGACTGACAGTGATTCCCTGTTAGCTTGACATGAGTTGAATATAAATCAAGTCTGATATACTTCACAGTAACTTTGATAGATGCATAAATGTGGTGTGATAATGATTTTTCATTGGTACTCCTATATGAAATATTGGCTAGCATACATAACAAGCTTCCCTTAGTGTCATCACATTGAGTCTGTATTGACACATTTTCATTGTTTACCTCAAATCTCATAAGGCAATGGCCCTTGGGACATTGAGTTTACTACCAAAAGGTAAAACTGACAGTGTCAGACCATGTAATACTGTTAGATGATGTGATTTTATAAAGGAAACATCACTTTATCATTACATGACATTGTAGATGTTTGGCGTGCCAGCACATACAGGCCCAATTTTTACTTCTTACAGATAGAGAAGTGTCTAGTCCAGCTGAGGGGACAGACAACTACTCCTCTACCCCCCAAGAGGCTTGTCTCTTGTCAGGCCATCCTTGTAAATAAGAATTAGTTCTTAAGTGACCTGCCTGGTTAAATAAAGGTTTAATAATAATAAAAAAGACACCTTTGTTGTGGTACCACAGAACTGTGTGGTGTTTGTGGATTCCACTATGTGAAAGTAATATTAATATAGCTGACTAGAGGACATAATATTATACATGGAGGTAGTTTGTTTTGAGTTTAATGGATATTTTTTCTGTTTAATGGACTTTTAAACGCCATTGTGACATTTCATTCTCTCCCAGTTTGTGAAACCTTGAATTGGTGGGACACAGTGCTGCTGCAAACCCAAACCTTAATTTGGAGGGGAAGTCCGCTCATGATTGTTGGAGCACACATGATTTGATTACATGGTTTTATATTAAAAGCTATTATCTTTGTATCATAATGTATATTAAATAAATGAAGCCATGGTGAACTATTAAATCCAAATAACTGCCGTAATAACTACTTCTTAATCTGCATAACCAACTATTTCAGTCAAAATATGCTCTCTGATGTCTCTAGGCGACACCTGGTGCCAGAAATTCGTCACATAATTTATGATATTAACACAAATCATATGGAAGATTTTTCTTTTTATTAGTTTTAATATTTTTGTACACTGAACTGATACCTGGACAGATGCTGAACTTTCTGTGACACCCAAAAAGAAAAGAAAAATTGGAAAAAAAATGAACCGAAGAAGAAAAAGACCTGGGCAAAGCTAGATGGCTACATAGCCAGCAGCGCACGAATGTTGGGGAGTAGACCTGCAAGGGAAGCATAATTGACCGATTCTAAGCAAGGACGGAGCTTTGGATCGGTCAATTGCACCTTTTCGTGGCGAGGGGTGTAACTTAGCCAGCCCCTGAGATAAAACCATAGACTGTATAAAAATAGATAAAACATATTTTGTTCACTTTAAAAATTTACTGAAATTTGAGACGAATTGAACATTTCAAAGTAAAGGTTTAATCCAAAAAACAGGACTTGTGTGATTTTTTTTTTTTACTACACAGAAGATCAGTGAAATTCCACCTTGCGGTAAATATGAATAAAAACGTGAGCTAGCTTGTTTGTGGTTGCTAGGTTAGTCAAAGCCATGGTCAGAAAGTTGGGTTGCTGGATGTGCAGCTGCACTAGGGCCCCCGGTCGCTAAGGGTCCCCTAACACCAGCATTTCCTTTATCGCACGCTACTGCTGAGTCGAACGACAGTTACGCTCATTCTACTAAATCTTATTAATGAACTGCAAAGACAGTCACAGCTTTATATACCATTTATCCACACCCCAAATTGTATTCACAGTTTGCAAAGCGAAGAAAAGCTTAATCTCGATTTTATTTTCCAACTCTGCGTCCGCCTTCGTCATCAATAGTAAACCCAAATAAATACATTTATTTATTTCTTTATGCTTCAATTTCTCATGTCAAATGCATCAGATTATGTTTTATGCACAAAAAAAGAAAACTAACGCCCGAACAGGGACTTGAACCCTGGACCCTCAGATTAAAAGTCTGATGCTCTACCGACTGAGCTATCCGGGCTCTGAATATTGGAAGGAATTTACGACATAATTGAAACTAGAGGGAGATAAAAAATTAGATTTATTTTTTAAATCATGCATTGACAATTTGCTTTGGTATTTGTCCTTTGCTGCCAACTTGCTTAGATCAGAGCAAAAGTAAATGCAGGCCCCAGCGAGATTTGAACTCGCGACCCCTGGTTTACAAGACCAGTGCTCTAACCCCTGAGCTATGGAGCCTCCCACAGTTCTGCAACGGTAACATTCCGTTAAAATACATGCCTTAGGTTTAATGACAAGCCAAGCAAGGTAACGGCGATTCCCTTTATTAATTACAGTAACCTCTTAATACCTTGTGTTTTTCCTAAAGCTATACACGTAGTTTAGCCTCCTGTAACAATGCGTGTGCATTGTGTTAATCCATCCATAAATTGTATCACTAGCTGTGGTTTCTGAAATGTTATTGGATATGCAGCAACAATTCCCAAATTATTATACAGTTAATCAAGCAAGGGAGCTAATGATGTACCGATTATCACAGCTATAGGCAACAGTACCGTTTTAATTTTAACCAGAAAATGCGATTTAAATGCAATACAGGCCGTCATAACAGTCTATTACGTTCAGTTTGGACTGAGGGGGATGTAGCTCAGTGGTAGAGCGCATGCTTCGCATGTATGAGGCCCCGGGTTCAATCCCCGGCATCTCCACAGTATTTTTGGGGAGGTGGGTTTTCTTTTTTGCGTGCTTGTTAACATGTTAGCGGATATGACAAAAAAAGCAAACATCGGTTGCATCCCACACCACATCCCATAATTTGAATAATTATATTTTTCGTGACATCTAAACGTAATCAGGTTAATGGTGATCGTGGCGATTCGACTGTGTACTCAAGCATTAAAAAACGTTAAGCAAACTCATAGCATATTTGTGTTACTTCAGGTGCAAAGGCGGAGTGATTGACTGCAAGAGGGCGGGCTTCTCAAATGCGATTGGCGACTAGCGAGAGCTAAATGTTTGCATCGGGCGCGGTAATGGACCTGCTGACACACACACAGACACCCACCCACCCACCATCGCTCTCACTTTCATTGCGTACAAAGACCAGTCTAGGGAGAAGGGATAAGAAAATGGGTACAGAATACGACAAATAAAACAAAAAAAGACAAGACCCCGAAACATCATTTTTCAAAAATAAATGAAATGGGGCGGCTTATCGTCTTCTGATGCCTTCTCATAAAGGAAACGTAGAAAACGGACACAGCCTGCATTGGAATATATCATTATTGACGTTAGCTTAGGGACAAGCTTGCTGTACCACAATTTATATACTTCCAATTACTAGAATTGCCGTGAAACTGGGGAAAAAATCAATTCGTATGGAGCGGCGAGACGGACTCACAGGAATTTCGACAGACTGACAGTCTGCCCGTCTTGGGTTTGATCGGAGACACAAAGGGACGTTTTGTCAACAAGGACCAAAGCTAAAGTCGTTGGTGAATATGCTTATTTACGTTCAGATTGAGTGAATACATGTAAGTTACCCAGCTGTTTTTGGATTTGATAAATGTGCAAGAGTATTAAGAAACCCGCTGCTGCTTTTAATCCGCTAACGTTAAAGCTTTAATTCCTCATCCTTTGCTCTCAATCTGTTGCATATATTTTATAATGGAGTGAATGTGCCAAAGTGATTGTTGGTGACACTAGTAACGTCCTCAATCCCCAGGGTACAGTTATATTTCCCCATCTCTAGCCGGCTAGATGGTTACGTTAAGAATTATAATATTGCTTAATGGCTAATGTAGCACAGAAACATCATGTCATATCAACCACACAGCTAACAAAGCTAACGTTACTATATGTGCTATTTTATAACGTGTATATTGGATTGTTTATAAGAATCAGTGCTACCTGTTGTTCCGCAAAGCAGATTTGTGAACCATCTTCACTCAGATGTATCGTATAGCCACGTTAGCTTAGCTAGTTAACATTTGTATGACGCTTGTTCCAAGTTTATTAGCAGCCTTGTTCCTAGTTTTGTTCCTGGCTTACTAGCTAAACAAGCGACAAGACTTAACGTTTGTGTAGCCTACTACTAACGTTATAGCTAACGTAACTTAAAACCCAATTTAGTTACGTTAGCTATGGGCCAATACATAAATTTCATGTCACTATAGAAGCTGGTGTTCAAACAATGTTGCGGGGGCCAAATGCATCATGCTAACTTTCAGGTTAGCTAGATAATTAATAAAATGTCCATTATCAATTATCCATTCAAGTAATAAAGTGTGGTTTTACCATGTATGCTGATGTAGAATAAATGCATCATGCTATGTTAGCTAGCTAGCGTACTGATAATTTAACCGTGTTCTTGCCCGTTAGCTATCGTTTAAAAAAAACAACAACAAAAAAAACATTAGCCAGGTAGCATCATTTCCATGAAAAGAAATGCAATATAAAATTTTTCATTGAGAACTCTGATCACGGATTGCTCATAATTTCTGAAGCAAGCTTCGGACTGACCTAAATTAGCTGGTTAGCTAAACTTAACGCATTTTGTCGATGTTGTATTTTTACATTACAGCGAGCTAGCTATTGATTCAATGTTCAATCAACATGTAAGTAAAGAGATATTGTTTGTTTTCAGGGGTACGATGTTGCTTGCGTCTGCGGTGGTCGTGTGGGAATGGCTGAACGAACACGGGCGCTGGCGTCCTTACAGCCCGGCCGTGTCTCATCACATCGAGGCGGTGATTCGAGGCGACCCTCGGGGCGGCAGTGTTGTGTTGGGCCAGGTTGACACCCGTCTCTCGCCTTACATTATAGACCTGCAATCCATGCACCAATTTAGGCAGGACACAGGTAAGATTAAAAATGTCTGATCCGTGACATCATGGTTGTTTTTATGTAGGCTATACTAACGTTAGATATAGCGATGAAGGGCGATTGTTAGCTAGCTGAAATGATCAACAGTGCGAGACGATAACGCATGCAAAGAAAGAACAAAACCCATTCGGTGGGTTCTGGTGGATGCCCAAATCAAAGACCTCTGACCAGACATAGTGGTCAAACACATTCATTAAATGTGTTCCTTTGCTTCAGATAGTGGTGGATTCTTTTTTCCCCCCACCACACATTCTGGCACTGTTCTACATTTTATATAACTCACTTAAACAGTCGTGGCACATTATGTTGACCTGCATTCGTGGTAGTCTTGCGAGTGGGAACCTGCGGCTGGCTACAGGGCTCATGCATGCAAATGTTCCTCCTTCGGTAGCATTGTCCTATTATTATCATCACTGGGGATTTCAAATAGGCCAATAAATGAACATTGCCATTGAGTTTATTTAAATGCATGCATTGTTTCTGTTAAATACTCCCCATTCAGATTCATACTTTGAAATGCATCACCATCATTTCCCTCCATTCTACTTGGGAGTTTTTTGTGTGTGTGCTATGAACCTGGTGGAAAGCACTCTCCAGCTGTCTTCAAAGCTGTTGTCCTGCTAAAGCCAACAACATTGTTTATAATAATGGCTTGAGTGATGACAGAAATATAGATATTGGTAACAGGTGTGAACATATTTGTATTTATTAGTCATTGTTCATCCAGGAGAACAAGTGGATTGCACTGATGCTCATGGGTGTTGAAGTTTTGGATTAAGTTTAATGTGTTAATGTGTGGCGAAGTAGAACAGATGGTTTCTGGATTTCAGAAAAGCACATTTTTTCCATGCTGCTGCGAATATTTCAATTGCAGCTGTTGCTTTGGACCGACTTTGGTGGGAAAGTCTTTAAAAAACGTTATACAGTCCAAGCCTTGGAAAAACTCGCTGTGATTATTGTTAGCCCCTTAAACTATACCTGCAGACACTCACTGTTCTGACTTGAATCAAGTTTTAGGAATTTTGTTTAGCGTCTTCAGCTGTGTGCAGCCATTGAGTGTGGTGATAACCGTAGTGTTTTGAAACTGTGAGTAGCGTTTCAGTGTTGTTTGACTACAACAGTTATTATAATAATGGTAGCAGTCAGTATTCATACATAATGAGGGTGGCAGTGAATAACCAAATATTGATGATATGAAACCAGTTCACAGAAGATGATTCTAAATGAAAGAGGGTGGAGACTATGCCAGGGGGGGGAAAAAACACAGAAATCTGTAATCTGTGCTCCTCTAACAAGTTCAGTGCACAGTTGTTGGAACTGTATCTATTCCGATGAAATATTTTTTCGCAAACAGAGGGTGGCACACAGTGTTTATGAGAGGAAAAAGACAGAGAGAGGAGGTTGGGACTAGTGACTGAAAAGATTTATTTAATGTGATGCTGGTGGTTTGAATTCAAGTTGGGAACCAAAAATATTCACCACCTGTTTTTCAGTTTAATTTTATTAACAGTACCATGGACAAGGACTGAGCGAGGGGAAAAACGAGCTTTTAGTACTATGTGCCTTGGTCATGGAGCAACTTGGAGAAAACCCTTAAACTAGATAAACACTCAATCAAATCTGTGATATGATCATTTTGTGGATGAATGCAAGTGTTTTTTGATTTGAGATTTTTACCACTTGGAATGTTATAATTTAGTGTTTCCTAAATGGTGTTGTTATAGGATATGAAACGATACTGCTACCCATTCAGTCAAATCTGCCTTGCAAAGGAGGTTTTCATCTCAATGAGTTTAACTTGGTCAAGTGGAAAAAAGAAGTTTCAAGTTTAAGTCCACTATATGACCATCTCATGCCATGTACAGAAGGCATGTCAAACTCCAGTCCTGGTGGGCCACAGTGTGTGCGGGTATTTGTGTTTTGCTTTCAATCAGCAGCCAAATTAGGCCTCGAGAACAAGGTGCGTGTATCCCTTAGCTGATCAACGACTTAAAGAGAGAGTTCACTTTCTGCGGTTTGTTGGTATTATACCAGCTTTAGTGCATGTTTTTGATTGGCACACAGTTTTTGTATGCAATTAAGTATTTTAGATACTCACAGAACTTTCTAATGACAATCAGGCTTCCCTCCAGGGAGTGAACTATCCCTTTAAACTAGTCACCGTTATTGAAACCAGCAGAAGCTGTGGCCCTGGATTCAGACACCCATTGGTGCAAATGCTACAAGCACTTTTAAGTCACCCCAGATAAGGAGGTGTATAATGCATACAGGCTGGTCGCGAGGGGCACAAAGGGTTATTTTGCAAAGTGCAGGATGTGAATGGAGAGGGGTGTGGGGGCAGAGATGCACAGACAGAGAGGTGATGAGCCTGCTGCTGCTGCTCCTCCTTTGTGTTCCAGTCCTTTGGTAGACCAGCTGGTCCAGCTGCATTCTCAAACACACACACATGCACAGCCGAGACCAGCACGGGGCTGCGAGGTCAAAGGTCACGTGCATTCTGCTGCGACCGGTTGGTCCGAGGAGACGTTACTGAGCCGCGGCCAGAGAGGGGCCATTTTCAAGTTGAATTTTAATTTAGACGTACAGAACAAAGCGGGGATATTGGCAGTGGGGGACGCGAGTTAGCAGATCGTGGGGAGAGACGGAGAGGGGGAATGGAGAGAAAGAATGATGGGGGGAGGGAATAAAAGCCAAGGGAGAGGAATGGAAGTGTTTTTTTTCTCCCTCTCTTGGATTTGGGTGCCAACACTCCTCTTGTGTGCCTAATGCAAGTTGAAGGTTAATAACAGGGATTTTTCCAAGCAGGAGAAAACATTACATTGCTTTGTGCCGGCCTTTAGTCTGGTGATCATCATGTGGTCGTGGCTGAGGGGGAAGTTCTCGTTTAAGCGTGCAGGCTCGGTGCGTTTCTGGAGCTCTGCGCTTCTGCATGGCAGCACTGCGGGCACAAAGTGGCTAAAATAACACAGTGCAAAAGTGCCTTTCAGGTCAAATTAAATAAAATGTGGAAGAGAAGACGTGGCGGAGCTGCGAACTAGCAATTTCGTGGAGAAGTTTCCGCGTTTAGAGAGAGACACCCCCCCCCCCCCCCCCCCATTGCAGAGAGGCCAGTGTGTAGGGCCCCCCTGCCTGGGAAGAAAAAGGGGAGAAAGAGAGGTTCAGGGGGAGCAACAGGCTGCTATTCAGGAAGTGGGAGGAGGAGGAGGAGGAGGGGGTGGAAGATTAAAGAGGGACGCATTCTGAGGTCGTCCTGTGTGTTCATAATTTTGCAAAAAGAGAAAAATGTAAAAAAAGCTGGTTCTTTCATGTCTGTTTGCGCAGAGATGTAAAATACATGTATCAGTGCTATGGAAGTCTGCCTGGTCAAGGGTGCCTGACAAATCATTCTAAATGTACTCTGTGGAGCTGGAAAATAAAAATAGACTTGGTCTTTGTGAGCAGGAGAAAAGTACATCACACTAGATGAAGACAGAATGAGAAAAACAAATTAAAGACAGCAAGTATGAAATGAGGAAAATTACTTTTTATTTATTTGTTTATTTTGGACCCTGCCTTCTCACTTCTCTCTTTGCAAACTTTCTCCAGAAACCCCTTTTCTCTTTCAGCTAATGTTTATGTTTATCTTTCTGCAGGACCGGAATCTTGCTTCAAAACACTTTTGTTGAAGTTAATTTATATCAGTGTGTTTTATTGACCTCTCAAACTTAGTGCTTTTAGACTTTTTCCCTGTGTAATAAAGATGTAAGAAAAAAAGGAAAGACATTTTGTAGGACTGAAGGACAGTGAGCAACAAAAGTAAAGTTCTTGGACTTCGCTAGTTTGTGTTGTGTAGTTTGGCAGCCTTGTAGCCTGACATGCCTTATATTATTAGCTCTACGTGTGTTATTGGTGTGGCCCAGAATGGCATTTTGTATTTCAGGTAGCCTCACCAACTGCAGAAGTGCTACTGATCCCGGAGCATTTTTACAGTTAAATTACTTTTTGATACTGCCTTTAAACTATATCACATTGTGTAAATAAGCAGGATAGCCTTCCACATTTGTGTATCTGTTTCACTAATTTGTGAAATTATGTTGGATCAAATCCTGTTAATTGTACTTTTATGGATCATTGTAATTTATTTTAATGATGATAATTATTTGTCCATAGGTGTAAATTTGACCTTTTTTCTATATGAAGAGCATAGTAACTAAGGGTTGTTGCACTGTTTTAGTTGCAAGCATAAACATGGCTTCTTTTGCAAAACTCCTCTTGGCTTGTGAACAAATGATTCCATCTGGGGTATCTTTCTCTAGAAACATCTCTAGAGGTGCTTCAGGTTTGGCCAACTTGGAGCAAACGTGCCTCTCATACTAAGGTTCAGCTATAATGAGTGAATTTATCATTGTCAAAGCTTATCATACGGTGTTCAGGATGGTGTGTTTTGGCATGTTGATTTTGGCGGTGGGCCTCAAAGTTTGACTTTGAGGCGACCAGCGAATTCCTTCCCTGGTAGCATAGAGGTTGCCAGGCAACAACAAAAACATCACACCGAGCTGGGCAACCTTGCATAAGGGAAAAATCATATTGTGACAGCAAGGACTGAATATATATTTATATATATATATGTACATACATATATATCATTGATTGTTATGGAAAGTATCTATTTGTGTTAAGCCCAGCTAAAACGGCAAATCTTTTGTGTTGGTGAAATCTCTGCCTTAATCACTGGGGATCAAGTCCCGTCGTTTTCCTGAGACGGCATTCTGTCTCTGCTGTAGTTCGTAGCCTTTGTAAAAGTGGCAATATTCATTCTCGTTACATAGACACCGATTTGCAACGTTCAGCTTTGCCAGACGCCTGTGGACTGCAAACTCCATTCGGGCTCTTTGTCTGCACTTTTGCTGATCTGTATTCATGCATTTGCTTTGGCCTAAGGCATTCCATTCAAAGGGACCCCACATTTCTGGAACGCACTAATGCCCGTGTTTTTTTTCTTTTCTTTTTTTTCTTCCCCCTCTCCTATAACAATAGACGATATGCATTTGGTCAAAGTATAAAATTACGCCGTTCCATAATCAGTCTTTGACCCCTGACTGAGGCTCAGGATAAAATACACAAATCTGCTGCATCTCATTAATGAGGTTCTTGAGCTCTCTTTTATGCCTGTAACTGATTTTCTGTTATGAAATAGACTGTACTGCAATATAATGAAATAAAATATGTTATCGAGATCAGATTTGAGACTGGCTGGTGGCTGTAACGGTGTGTCGTGCTGCAGTGGAGTTCGTACCCCCATTCTGCGTTGTGTTTTGTTCTGGCGTGTAACTTTGCGTCCTGCCCACCCCCCCCTAGGGACCCTCCGGCCCGTACGGCGCAGTTTCTACGACCCCACCTCGGCCCCGGGACAGGGCTGGCTGTGGGAGTGGGAGAACGACACGGGCTCCTGGACGGCCTACGACACGGAGGTGGGCATCGCCATCCAGGCGGCTCGGGACCGGCAGCAGCCCTGGCTGGACCTGTCGCCGCTCGGGTTCTGCTACCTCATCGACTTCCAGACAATGACCCAGATCAACGGGCAGACGCAGCGGAGGAGGCGGATTCAGAGGCGCTCGGACCTGGCCTACCCGCTGGTGTCCGGGCCCCTCCCCAAGTCTCACGGCTGGGGCGCTGGAGCCGGAGGCGGGGCGGGGACCGGGGCCCTGCTAGGGGTCGGGGTGTCGGGGATCAGCGCCCCCGGGAATGGCAGCGCCTACCCTAGCGGGACCCTCCCGGCGTCCTCCCTCACCCCCCTGGGACAGCCGTGCGCCTGCCAGCAGTGCATGTTGGTCTTCAGCGTGAAGACCAACGCCATGGCGCACACGCTGGGACGCAAAGCCGCGCCCAGCAAACCGCCCAGCCCCAAGATGGGGCCGGCGGTGGGCCGCTCCGCTGCCGGCGCCGGCACTCACTCCTACACCCTGCCCCACCCCTTCTCCCTCTCCAGGTCTCTCTCGCCTTACAAAAACGCAGTGGCCGGCGGCGGCGGTTTCGCCCACTCCTTCTCGCTGCTGGGCCCCGCCACCGCCGCGCTCTCCCTGTCCTCCACCCGTCCGCCCCCGCCACCGCTCCCCCCCCTCCCTCCCCCCCCTCCACCTCCACCCCAGCAGCAGCAGCAGCTTCCCAACGCCACCGCCGCCAGCTCCAGCTCCGCCGCCTCCTCCGCCGCCTGCACCACCGCTGTGCCCACCGCCACCCTCATCTCCACGGCGACCACTACGTCGTCCTCCTCCGCCGCCGCCCGCGTGCTGACCTCCGCCGTGTCGTCGCTGAACTCCGCCTGCGCCGCCCCCCTGCCCCCGCGGGCCAGCCTGGCCGGGCTCAGCCGACCCGCCCTGCACCGCATCGCCGTGGCCCAGTCCCGAGCGCTCATCGCCTCAGGGTGAGCGTCCGCCAAACCCCGCCGTTTCACCTCCTCTCACCTCTTTCTTTCTCTCAGTTCACAAAGTATGTACGTTTGCGTTTTTTTTTTTAGGGGCTGGTTGTCGAAAAGTCACAGTACTAAACATGTTGAACTTGGTCTCACATTCATATTGGTTTTGATTTTATGTGTTGTTGCGCAATAGTCCATATCTTGATTTACTGACAGCAGTCCTTAAAAAACTGCCTGTAGTAGAGCTCTTTTGTAAGCTGTCATGACCTGATAAGTAGGGTGCTACTTATGGTCTCCCGATGACAGTAGAGCAGGAATTTAGCTTCTCTGATGGTGCAGTGTGAGTTTGCGTCATCTTATGGTCATTCAATGTGAGCTTGGGTCATCAATGTGAGTTTTGGTCATCTTAAAGGGTAGTTCCCCCGAAAAACAACATCACCTTATTTAACAGATCAAGGCGCGACTAATTAAGTCTCTCTTTGTCGCTGGTCAAAACAATATGTGAATGAAGCGCTAAAGTTACAAATTTGGTTGAGGTATACGTCAAAATGACGCACACCTCTACCATTTTCTCGTTTTTGAAAGACCACAGTAGTGTGAAGTGGGCGTGTAAATTACATAGACACGTAGGCGGAGCCAGCGAAGGAGGAAACAATGCTGTGTCTGCTACTGTTGAGTAGGGACACGTCGTAGATCAAGCTAGCTATCGTTATTTTATTATAATGTCAGAAAACTACATTGATACGTTGTTTCCTAAAGATGTTTTGGCAAACTAAACCAAACAGGACTTCAGTTTTGAGCCTGAATAGGCTATCATGCGCCGGACGCGCTGCCAATTAGGCATGACTGCTTCGGCATAAAACTGCCCGGTAGCAAACATTTCTATTTCGGTTGGAATTGCGTTAGTTACCACATGTAGGCTAACGTTACACCACTCGTTTACCTAGGTTAAACATTAAATGTTAACGTTAGAGGACAGGGACACTTCTGGTTAGGCTAGCTAATATGATTCACGATGCCAAAAGTAAATAAACGAAGGGCTGTGTTTTTCTAAATTAAAGGCCGTATTTCCCCCGTTTTTCTGGAGACTCCAGCTAATGCCTGGTGGTGGTATTTTTTTCAGTAGAACTGTTACATTAGTGGGCTAACCTGTCGGCGAGTGACGTGGCCTCTGGTATGTGCAGGACGAGCAGTAAAATGCCCAGTCCCTCCGCTTGGTGTTGCCATGTCCGCGGTTTTACAGCCAAATTGGAATACTTTCCAAGCGCTATCGTGGGAGGTAATGAAAAGTCACAAAGCACACACTTTTAAAAGGTAAAAAAGATATGTTGATTTCTACTTAAAATACGCTGGTTTCGGTTTAAAATATATATTTTTGGCTTGTTTTGAGTCGCCATTTGGCAGGGAACTCTTGCAAGATCTGGCATACCTGCCTCCGCTACGGTCGTAATATTATTTAGTGTGACTGCCGTTGTCTGACACCGCCCATAAACTGTAACTCTTTGTGTATTTTGTTCAACAGTAAGCAGTAACCTGGTACAATGCGCAGTTGGGGCGATATCTCTGCTCTGCTCTCACTACAGATAGAAAAGTTGAGTTTGGATTTTAATCAGGAGGAGAGGAGCTACTTTCTACAAATACAAATCAACACCCGTTGGAAGTGGAACTCAGTGTGAGTTGGGTCCACTTATGGTGGTCTAATGGGTGTTTTTCTTCTCTGATCGTCTAATATATTTTGGTTTGGGGTATGGTTATGTAATGTGAGTTTGGGTTCTCTGATGATCGTCTAATGTGAGTTTGGGTCCACTTATGGTGGTCACTTATTGTACGTCGCTTTGGATAAAAGCATCTGCCAAATAACTGTAATGTAATGTAAAACATTGAATGTCTAATGTGAGTTTGGGTCAAGTTTATTTATATAGCGCAATTCATACAATTGAATGCAGTTCAAAGTGCTTTGGACAACAAGACAATTAAAAATAATTAAACAGTATAAGTAGATAGTGCAAAGATAAAAAGTAATTAGACAGTATAAGTAAATAAAAAATAGTGCAAAGATAAAATAGGGCAGAAAATAAAATAACGTATGTAAAATAACACGCATGTAGAATGAAAAACAATATAAGATCAAGTGGGCAAAAGATTAAAAATAAAGTGCAATACAGTTATAGTGGACCTATGAGAAGCTTGAACCTTGAGAAGAGCAGAGTTTTCAATCTGGCTTTAAAAGACAGAACAGTGGAGGCATTTTTAAGTTCATAAGGTAGTTGGTTCCATCTATGTGTTGCATAAACACTAAAAGCTGCTTCACCATGTTTTGTTTTGACCCTTTGACCCTTGGCACTATTAGGCGGCCAGACTGCAGATCCAAGTGCTCTGGTTGGTTCATAATGGTGAAGCATTTCAGAAATGTATTTTGGTTCTGAGTCATTTAGTGATTTGTAAACGAGTAGCAAACAAACCGGAAGCCAGTGTAGTGACCTGAGGATTGGGGTGATATGATATGTTCAGTTCTCTTTGACCTAGTTAAGAGCCTGGCAGCCACGTTTTGGATAAGTTGAAGCTGTTTTATGGACTTTTTCGAGAGACAGATAAAGAGAGCATTGCAATAATCGACTCTACTTATAATCGGTCTAACAGAACAAGAACTCATGTTTTGCCTGAGTCAATATTTAAGCGCGTGTCGTATAGGACTTTGATAAGGGCTGTCTTGAAAACCTGACTGAAAAGAATCAAAGAGGCCGTAGAGATTTAAGAAGTTGTTAAGTTGATTAAAAACAACGTTCTCAAGGATCTTGCGAATGAAGGGAAGATTGGAGATAGGGCAATCGTTGTTTAATAGGAAAGGGTCTAGATTTTTCTATTTTATAAGAGGCTTTATGACTGCAGTTTTCAACGATTTCGGGAAAAGGCCTGACGACCACAACTTATGGTGGTCTAATGTGAGTTTGGGTTCTCTTATGGTGGTCTAATGTGAGTTTGGGTTCTCTTATGGTGGTCTAATGTGGGTTTGGGTTCTCTTATGGTGGTCTAATGTGAGTTTGGGTCCACTTATGATGGTCTGATGTGGGTTTGGGCCCGCTTATGATCGTCTAATGTGAGTTTGGGTTCTCTTATGGTGGTCTAATGTGGGTTTGGGTTCTCTTATGATTGTCTAATGTGGGTTTAGGTTCTCTTATGGTGGTCTAATGTGAGTTTGGGTTCTCTTATGGTGGTCTAATGTGGGTTTGGGTTCTCTTATGGTGGTCTAATGTGAGTTTGGGTTCTCTTATGGTGGTCTAATGTGAGTTTGGGTTCTCTTATGGTGGTCTAATGTGAGTTTGGGTTCTCTTATGGTGGTCTAATGTGAGTTTGGGTCCACTTATGGTGGTCTAATGTGAGTTTGGGTTCTCTTATGGTGGTCTAATGTGAGTTTGGGTCCACTTATGATGGTCTGATGTGGGTTTGGGCCCGCTTATGATCGTCTAATGTGAGTTTGGGTTCAGTTATGATGGTGTAATGTGGGTTTGGGTCCGCTTATGATCGTCTGTGAGTTTGGTTTCTCTTATGATTGTCTAATGTGGGTTTAGGTCCACTTTTGGTGGTCTAATGTCCACTAATGGTGGAGCGATTTGAATTTGGGTACTCTGGCAGTGCGATAATGTGAGTTTTGGTCAGCGGTGGTTGTGTTTTGAGCTTGGCCTCTCAGAGGGTTTTGTAATATGAGTTTGGATCATCCCGCAGTATTGTAATACGAGTTTTCGGTCCCTGAGGAGTTCTGTAGAGAGTGTAGACAGTCTGAACCCTCTGATGTGGTCAGTGAAGAATTTATGCTGGGGTTTAGGTCAGCAGTTAACAGCAAATCAGCTGGCCTATTTGTCAGTGATTACCATCTGGGGGGAGGGAGCAATTATGAAGTTGAGGAATGAGATGGAGGGAGTATACAAAAGAAGAGATGAGGTATTCTGAGAAAGAGGGGGTGGGGGGGGTCAGTATGGGTCAACAGACTCCCCCACCCCCCCTCTCCCTCAGACCCCCCCCCCATCTTTCCCTCTGCTCAGTTCCCAGGCCTTTTCATTCCTGGGGCCTTCTGTCTTTATTGTGTGCACCAGGCTGTGTTTCCACGGAAACCTTTGTTGACACGCTGAGGCCTAGTCCCCATTTGCAACACAATGTGCCCTTACTGCAGGGATGGGAAGGACAGACTGGGGCGGGGGAGGGAAACGGGGTGTTTGGTGTAAGTTGGAGGGGGGAGCAGACAGAATTTGAGGCACGCTCATTATTATAAGAATCTGTTGAAGTCTGTCTTGAGATGTTTGTCTAGGTTTCTCTAGTTGGCTCTGTGTGTGAGCGCTGAAGTTGGGTGGAACTTCAGACTGTCACGTAAGGGGGCCGAACTGCAAACTAGACATAGACAACCACAGACGGAGACAAAAGGCCACCTTAATCACACACCGAAACGCTAATATTGACCGATTAGCCTTAGGCTGGATTAATCAGTATACACACTAGACTGCAAAACGAGGAGAGAAGAACAGTGTGAAGGGAGGTAACGGGGAAAAAAATGATTTTCTGAAACTTCTAATATAGACAAACCCGCTCCTGCAGACACCAAACATCCTCCGTACACACACAGAAAGCTGATGTTGAAGTAGCCAAGGAGATTTCTCAGATTTTTCAGGAAATAGAAAGGGTGGAGAGGGTATGAGTGTGTGAAGAGGAAGAAAGAGAGAGCAGTAGCCCTGATTAAGCCTATCACACAATTTAGCAAAATACAGTATACAATAAAATATCCGTATTCTGTTGCCTCAGTATTCAGCTATACATCTGTGGGATACGTAGAGTTTGGACAGGACAATCGCAAGCTAACGCTCACTTGCAAAACTTAATTTAAGCCATCCACTATCGTTCAGTTGTATCTTCACCAAAATGCCAATATGCCATTATTGCGGTGGGTCCATTCAACTGTTTTCTGTCAGCCAAAATCGTCTTGCTACAGATATGCCACTGGTTAGCCTGACGTTTAGCTGTCGTGCAGCCAAAGTGACTGCCAAATCAAAACTCCGCTATGACAGTTCATTTATGACGGCTAAGATTGTTGTCTTTGTGTCGACATAACATGATTGTGTAGAGCGCAGCTATTCTGAATATGCCGTCGTGGAGCCTTGCTTATGTGTGCTGGTTAGCAAACCTCTTGATCAGTTAAGATGGCCGAAAACACAAGTTCCTCTATTGTTGTGTCCTCACCATTATATATATTTTTCAAATTATTTTTTGAATAATGGAGGTTTGGCTTGTCAGTTGCTTTGTCCTTGGGCTCTTTAATTTTTCAAGAGAATTTTTAATTCATATCAGCTGGTGTCCTTATCTTCAGCATTTAGGAATCAGATTCACCAATTGAACATTTAAAAGGTAAACTCTTTACAAAAGGAGTCCTGCGCATCACAGAAAATGAACAGGTCAACTGAGCGAAAATAGAGCATACTAGAGAGATATTCAGATGAATGTGGGAAATTAATTTCTTGTTGTGAGCCTAACTGATTCTGACCTAATGTGACCTTAAGAGGGAGAATCATCCCTCATTACACAACAAAAACATCTAATTAAGAACAATTAACAGCTCATTACACTTCAGGAATTGCAATTGTGTTTGGACCAATGGTTGGACCCCTGCTCTCCACAGTAATGGTATTGTAAACCTGGTTATCCTTGGTTGAACACCCCTAGTGTAGAGTAAGTGATTTTGTGTTGGGCTCATGGGCTGGTCAGCAAAGATCACTGAATGTATTGATACCCTGTAAAAGGTTGACATTGGTAGAAGAAAATGTGTGACAAAACAGAAATTGCTCAACCGGGAAAAGGGTTGCACAAGCTATCAATTAGATGCTTTGGTATGCATGAATATGTTCTGTACATATTCTTTGATAAAAATAATAATAATAATAATTTAAGTTAATACTTTTTTCAGTCTTATATTCTGCAGTCTTATATTTTCAGTATATTGAAGTCTTGAAGTCCATTGTTATCAACCGCTGTACGTGCGTGCGCGTGCTTCAGCAATGTGGGTCATCTATGAGTTGAGCAATGCAGATTAGTTCACCTCTGTCTCCAGATGGATCTGCCTCCTGTTGACTCGAGTCACCGACATCGCAGTTCAGGAGTCTCTCTCTCTCTCTCTCTCTCTCTCTCTCTCTGTCCTCCCTCACCTCTCCATATGCTGGTGTTTAATCTCCTCACATGTGCACTCTCTTTCTCTCCCCCTCTCCCTCTCCCCCTCTCCCTCTCCCTGCTTCAGGATGCGATTTGTCCCTCTAATCCCAACCTTTCACAAATCTCTCATGACTCGGTCAACACTCACTAATTCATCCGTGTCGTGTGTTCTGTGTGTCACCTGTCTTCTTAGAATCCACAAGCTCCACAGTACAAAGTACAATTTCCGCCAAATGACGTCGAAGCTATAAATAAATAGGTTAATTACATTATTACTGGTAGCATTTATAGCATTGAAATATTTAGTTAATATTTAACGGTACAAACAAAATTTTAAAATAGCCTAAGTGCTGTCTCACAGCTGTACGTTTTGAATTTAAATGCTGTGACTGAAAGTGAGTTCATGAAGTAAATTTTTGGCTGCCGGGAATTGCGCCCGCATCAAAGTGTAACAATGACGTTAAAAGGCCTCTGAGCACCTGTTTCCCTCCCTCCCTTTCTCCCCTCGTCCTCCCCCGCCTCTTGTCTTTCCCCTGTGTGTGTGTGTGTGTGTGTGTGTGTGTGTGTGTGTGAATAAGGCAGATGGGGTGTGCAGTAATGCTGATATATTAGCCGGTATCAAACGTGACTAAACATTCTCACAGTCAGCCTGTGTCTTTCCCCCTCCCCCTCTCTCTCTCTCCCTCCCTCCCTCCCTCCCTCTTGTCTCGCACGTCCATGCTTAAATACGGGAAATATCACCTAAAATATTTAAATGCGCTGATGTAGCACGCCACGCGTCTCCCTGGATCACGCTCCACACACTCGAAACCGGTAAATGAGCGAAACGCAGCGGTTTGGTTTTGTTTACAGTAAAGTTGCGCTGATAGAGAGCGGCAGGTCTTTCCCCGCTCGGGCTTTTTGCCCTCTCAGGATTAACTTCTGCCTGTACGCTGCTTCACAGCTGCGGCTGAGCCAGCACTCGCACAATTCAGAGCTTCAAATGTAGTACATAAAAACCCCCACGTACAAAAAAACCCCACACACGCACTCATGCTCATACTCTCATTTCTCTCACTCACTCACTCACTCACTCACTCACTCACTCACTCACTCTCTCACTCTCTCACTCTCTCACTCACTCATTATCTCACTCACTCACTCACTCACTCACTCACTCATTATCTCACTCACTCACTCACTCACTCATTATCTCGCTCCGTTTCTCTCTTTCTTTTTTTCCCTCACAGACATCATACACACACAGGCAAAAGAATGTACACACACATCATACACACACACATCATACACACACACAGGCAAAAGAATGTACACACACATCATACACACACACAGGCAAAATAATGTACACACACATCATACACACACACAGGCAAAATAATTTACACACACATCATACACACGCACATCATACACACACACAGGCAAAATAATGTACACACATATACACACACAGGCAAAATAATGTACACACACATCATACACACGCACATCATACACACACACAGGCAAAAGAATGTACACACATACACACACAGGCAAAATAATGTACACACACATCATACACACGCACATCATACACACACAGGCAAAATAATGTACACACACATATACACGCACAGGCAAAATAATGTACACACACATATACACACACACAGGCAAATGATGCACACACACATATACACACACACAGGCAAAATAATGTACACACACATATACACGCACAGGCAAAATAATGTACACACACATATACACACACACAGGCAAATAATGCACACACACATATACACACACACAGGCAAATGATGCACACACACATATACACACACACAGGCAAAATAATGTACACACACATATACACGCACAGGCAAAATAATGTACACACACATATACACACACACAGGCAAATGATGCACACACACATATACACACACACAGGCAAAATAATGTACACACACATATACACACACACAGGCAAATAATGTACACACACAGGCAAAATAATGTACACACACATATACACACACACAGGCAAATAATGTACACACACATATACACACACACAGGCAAATAATGTATATACACACACAGGCAAATAATGTACACACACATATACACACAGGCAAAATAATGTACACACACATATACACACACACAGGCAAATAATGTACACACACATATACACACGCACAGGCAAATAATGTACACACACATATACACACACACAGGCAAAATAATTTACACACACATCATACACACACACAGGCAAATGATGTACACACACAGGCAAAATAATGTACACACACAGGCAAATAATGTACACACACAGGCAAAATAATGTACACACATACACACGCACAGGCAAATAATGTACACACACATATACACACGCACAGGCAAAATAATGTACACACACATATACACACAGGCAAATAATGTACACACACATATACACACACAGGCAAATAATATACACACACACACACAGCCAAATAATGTACACACATATATACACACACACAGGCAAATAATGTACACACACATATACACACACACAGGCAAATGATGCACACACACATATACACACAGGCAAATAATGTACACACTAGGGATGTGTGCGTTTAGTCGACTACCCTCGCTAGTCGGCACCAGAAATACTAGTCGGTTAAACTTATTATTTTATTAATGTACACATTTAAATTACATATTGACATAATTTGCACTGAAATGTCATGTTTTCCTGGTCAAATGTTGCTTTATAAAAAAACGAGCATCCGTTACTAATGTTAACAACGCCGGATTTAAAAAAATATATATTTAAAACAAAGGAAAAAAACAAAACGCAGTAGCCTGTTCGCCCTGCAAGTTAAACCAGCGAGGTGGAAAGAGTAAGTAGGCCGATCGCGTTGTTGAATAGCCCAATAAAACTAATCTAATGTCACGTCGATCAGTAGGCCTAATTGTTATTTTTTGTGGGCCTATTATTGGTAGTTTTTCTGATGACCGATTATTATTTTTTCTGTATTTGCTATGCGATCGCGTTCACCCAATGAAAATGCCGTTGTAATAATCAGGCACGTTTCCTAAAAATGTTTTGTTACGTTGAATATTGTTTTCAATAAATGTTATTTGTTAACTTTTATTTAGTGAGTTGTCATGTTTTGTAGGATAATGTGCAATGTTCATAATGCGAGGCGCAAAGTGCCACACATTTCAGCCGCATTTAAAATACGATTTGGTTATTGAAGTATGTGATTAACGGTTTCAAATGGCTCTTATAATATACGCAATATTTTTTCGGTCAATGTTTAACCTTATAGATTCAATTGTGCTCAATTTTGACTGTTTTCTGGGTGTTTTCTTACTTTTAGACTAGTCGACTAGTCTACGTTTAAACTTCCGTTTAACCGTCAGGGAAATTAGTCGTTAGGAACATCCCTAGTACACACACATATACACACACAGGCAAATAATGTACACACACATATACACGCACAGGCAAAATAATGTACACACATATATACACACACAGGCAAATAATGTACACGCATATATACACACACACACAGGGAAATGAAGTACACGCACACATATACATATACGCAGCTGGTAGTTTGCTGATGAATCCTACACACCTAATTCAAAGCTTGTATTGAGAAGAAGGGGGTGGGGGCCTCCCCTCCCACGATAATACAACCCAAAGGGCATGCACTGTATGAATATCTCCTATACTGCAGCCAACTGTCCATCACACTTACTGTAACAGAGTAAACATGCACATAATTCACTACACATTACATTTACATGCTTCTACAGGTTATCCAGCTGTATAAATGAATACAATGTAAAAGGTTGTGTAAGTAGATTTGCATAATAGCATCTGCTAAATGCTAGTAATGTGTGCAATGTCTGTAACATGATCTGATGAATCCCGACTGAAACTTTATAGTGAGGCCTCAGCGCTGTACACAGGAAGTCGCTGCGTTTAAGCACGTTCGTGCCTTATGCTGCCAGTGGTGCCAGTGACGCTGCAGGTAATCTCCAGGTGTGACGTAGCCCCGCAAGGATCTGGGAGCTCACTCAACAGATGGAAAAGGTGGATTAGCTCTATAAGAGTCCGGTGACGGAGAAGAGGCTCGCAGAGACGGAGACAAGAAACTCAGCGGAGGAATAGGATAACAGCGTCCTCCTTAGAGAGGGAAACTCATCCTGACTGAAAACACTGGGAAGAAAGGAGATGAAATAGATTTATAAAATAAATGCCGGAGTGTGATCGACAATTTGTGGTTTATAAAAGTTTGTGCTGCTTTTTGCAAGAGATATAGAGAGAGAAACAGAGTGCTGTGATCATTTTTTAAAATCACCACTCTGTATAACTGCTGTTTGAGCTCCCCTCTGTTGAAGGATGACTGTTATCAGGTCTTTTCAGTAAGTATCGGTCATTTTGTGCTCATTTTGATCCTTTCCTGAGTCTTACCTGATGGACAGTCTGATTTCGTTGGAGTGACTGCATGTGAATTGAACGCTGTCGTGCCGTTTATGGTTTAGCGCTGTTCTGCGAGTGCTGATGGAGGCCTTCTTCAGATGGTTTTCTGTACCCAAGAGATGTGCGCATTGATTGCTGTCCCGTCTTATTTCACTGAACCGGCAGTGAAGCGATCGTGAATTTCCTCCTGTTGTGATGTGGTTACTGTCATAATTGGCATCAGGGGAAGTGTCTCCGGTGGCTACGCTGGGTATTGCAGTATGATCTCCATAAGGGTAATTGTTTGGAACTACGTGTTTACAGTTTAACATTTACTGGTGTTTGCGCCATATTTTAAGGTTGTTGTTGCTGTTGCTGTTGTTGTTGTTGCCATCTACCTAATGGATCTTGCCTGGTCTGGATGAGAGCCCAACGCATAAATGGCAATTTAATAGTTAGTCCACCACATTAAGGAAGAATGTGGTCCTGCTAGTAATGGCACAGGGCTTTCCTTGTGCTGGCCTCGTTCTGGGCTGCTGTTGTTCTAGGTGTGCCTGGTGTCCTGTTTCTGACATATACTGTGGAGGGTTTTTGACAAGGCAATATGGTGGATTACACGAACAGCAGGAGCGTGGGTGGGGGAGATTATAGTGGACTGTTTATTTGACTTGTGGCTGGAAGGAGTGTATCTTTCAAAGTTTTTATTTTTTAAATTTGTTTAATTTTTTATAATTTTTTTTAAATATCAAGTGAACCAAACTGTTAATATCTTATCTTTGGGAGCCTGAGACACAGACTAGTTCTGGATTTCAAATCTTCAGGCCTCTCCAAAAACATTAAGCAAAAATAACTGGCTGGGTGCTATTCTGTTTCAGCCATCGAGACATCTTCTCAAGTGTAGTAATGGCTTTGAAGTACTTTGAAGTAACGGTGTGAATTGCCGTTTTATCTGTAAGAAAACTGACGTGTATAGACATTGACTTTGAGTAGTCAGAAGTTCTAAGATGTCTCTGACATAAAAAAAAATATTTTGGGTGTCTTTTGTTTGTGTCTAACTGATGTCTCAAATAAAAAATAAAATGTGAGTACTTCTTGGACTGTGCATCTAACTGTGTGTGTTCTCTGTGCTTCTTGGACTGTGCATCTAACTGTGTGTGTGTTCTCTGTGCATCTAACTGTGTGTGTTCTCTGTGCTTCTTGGACTGTGCATCTAACTGTGTGTGTGTGTTCTCTGTGCTGGGTTTCAGCGTTCCCACTGTTCCTGTCAAGAACCTAAACGGCTCCAGCCCCGTCCACCCTGCGCTAGCTGGTAAGTGCAGTCAAAAGGACGGAGGGGGCTAATCACACAACAGACCCGACTGAGACAGTCTGTACACTATGGATTAAGGGTCTGGTTTACTAAGACCTTTAGCATTTGCTAAACCTTTTGGCTCTGAAATGTAGAGGCAAACACATATTCAAAGCAAACGTTTTTCCCTTTAGACTATATTTAAAAATAGGTTCCACGACGCACTGTTTTCCTGGTATAAAGACGCCCAAACAGATGAGTGACTCATTCACTATGCCCAGATACCATGGACTCTTACCTACACATTCACTGAGTGCGTGGGACACAGGCAGTTCAAAAAGAGAGTCATGTTCACACACACACACATGGATGGTCACCCGGACTGATTGATCAAATGCACAGGCTATCCTGTAGGCTAAAACAGACTGGCAGATGAGTCTCGTGGACTGTCAATCGAACGGACCAAGCTGACGGACAGGACAAGGGATTCATCTCGTGGACCCGTGTTGTAGACGATCGCAAACAGAAACTGAAATCGACTCTCACACTGGCCGAAACGGCGGTCTCACCCTACATGGCACCCGGTCTTACAGTTTTTGTGTGCTGCTGTATCTCACTGCCGCCCCCTGCCTGTCTCCATCAGGTATTACAGGCATTCTGATGAGTGCGGCCGGACTCCCTGTGTGTCTGACCCGGCCCCCAAAACTGGTGCTGCACCCACCTCCGGTCAGCAAGAGCGACATCAAGCCCATTCCCGGGCTGGGCCACTGCTGCCGTAAGACCACTAAGAAACAGGCCCGCAAAGGTGAGTTACCACATCCCATTCACTGTACTGCACCATGTATCCAATCACACTGAGTCTCAGAGACTGTACTGCACCATGTATCCAATCACACTGAGTCTCAGAGACTGTACTGCACCATGTATCCAATCACACTGAGTCTCAGAGACTGTACTGCACCATGTATCCAATCACACTGAGTCTCAGAGACTGTACTGCACCATGTATCCAATCACACTGAGTCTCAGAGACTGTACTGCACCATGTATCCAATCACACTGAGTCTCAGAGACTGTACTTCACCCTGTAGACAAGCATGCTCAATACTGAATACACCTCTCTCTTTCTCTCTCTCAGGTAAAACTCCAGAGGAGGTGGTAAAGAGGTACCTCCAGAAGGTCCGTAACCCCCCTGAGGAGGTACGTGTGCGCACCCCTCACCTTTTCGCCTTTTCCCACCCTCCTGCGTACTCCCCACGCGCTGGCACTGGTTCTATTGGTCCCATTTTACAGGAAGCGAGGGCGTGCTGCCAGTGCTCCAGTATAGGAGTAGATATGAAGTACACTAAATTAGTGCGATTCCAAAGTCAAATAAGATGAATAGAATTGAATAAATATTATATGAAAGCAACAGTAAAATATTAATAACAGTAAGAATGATGATTATAATGAATATTGTATGAGTTTAATTAAGATGGCTGCCCTTTTTAACCCAATCTTAGGACTGTACAATATGTATGGAGCCTCTGGGGAGCCCCTCTGGGTACAAGGGCCCTGGTGTGAGCGGTGTGTCCCGGGGGGAGTCGGTGGGGCGTCTGGTCACCTGCGGACACCAGTACCACCTGCAGTGTCTGGTTGCCATGTACAACAACGGCAACAAGGATGGCAGCCTGCAGTGCCCCACCTGCAAGACCATCTACGGCGTCAAGACTGGCAACCAGCCCCCCGGCAAAATGGAGTACCACGTCATCCCCCACTCTCTCCCCGGCCATCCGGACTGCAGGACCATCCGCATCATCTACAACATCCCACCTGGCATCCAGGTACACACACACACACACACACACACACACACACACACACACACACACACACACACACACACACACACACACACACACACACACACATATACATATACACACACACACACACACATATACATATACACACACACTAATAAACACACACACACACACACATATACATATACACACACATACACACACTAATAAACACACACACACACACACACACACACACAAACACACTCTCACACACACACACACACACACACACACACACACATACACACACATACACACACATACACAAACACACTCTCACACACACACACACACACACATACACACACACACACATACATACACACGCACACACACACATAAATACATACATACACACACATACACACACACACACAGTCATTCCCCACTCCCTCCCCGGCCATGCGGACTGTAGCCTGTATTTGGCAAGCATGTGCGTGAACGCACGCAGGCGCACACAAACACACGCACACGTGTACACACACACACTGCACAAACTGACCCATTCTGCCTTCAGTATACAGTTCTGACGAACTGTGTAGGTTTGTAAAGGTGAACAGCTAGTAGTACGAAACTTAACATGCCATAGTTTCCCACAGATCTAATTTAGTTATTTAAGTCGTACTGAATTACTGTACTGAGTGTTACTGCAGTACAGGTAACAGTGATATAGTGCATTAGGACTGTACTGTACTGAATTACTGCAATACAGGTGACAGTGATATAGTGCATTAGGACTGTACTGAGTGTTACTGCTGTACAGGTAACAGTGGTATAGTGCATTAGGACTGTACTGTACTGAGTGTTACTGCAGTACCGGTAACAGTGATATAGTGCATTAGGACTGTACTGAGTGTTACTGCAGTACAGGTAACAGTGATAGTGCATTAGGACTGTACTGTAATTAGGACTGTACTGAGTGTTACTGCAGTACAGGTAACAGTGGTATAGTGCATTAGGACTGTACTGTACTGAGTGTTACTGCAGTACCGGTAACAGTGATATAGTGCATTTGTACTGTACTGAGTGTTACTGCAGTACAGGTAACAGTGATATAGTGCATTAGGACTGTACTGAGTGTTACTGCAGTACAGGTAACAGTGGTATAGTGCATTAGGACTGTACTGAGTGTTACTGCAGTACAGGTAACAGTGATATAGTGCATTAGGACTGTACTGAGTGTTACTGCAGTAAAGGTAACAGTGGTATAGTGCATTAGGACTGTACTGAGTGTTACTGCAGTACAGATAACAGTGATATAGTGCATTAGGACTGTACTGTACTGAGTGTTACTGCAGTACAGGTAACAGTGGTATAGTGCATTAGGACTGTACTGTGCTGAGTGTTACTGCAGTACAGGTAACAGTGATATAGTGCATTAGGACTGTACTGAGTGTTACTGCAGTAAAGGTAACAGTGGTATAGTGCATTAGGACTGTACTGAGTTACTGCAGTACAGGTAACAGTCATATAGTGCATTAGGACTGTACTGTACTGAGTGTTACTGCAGTACAGGTAACAGTGGTATAGTGCATTAGGACTGTACTGTACTGAGTGTTACTGCAGTACAGGTGACAGTGATATAGTGCATTAGGACTGTACTGAGTGTTACTGCAGTACAGGTAACAGTGGTATAGTGCATTAGGACTGTACTGTACTGAGTGTTACTGCAGTACAGGTAACAGTCATATAGTGCATTAGGACTGTACTGTACTGAGTGTTACTGCAGTACAGGTGACAGTGATATAGTGCATTAGGACTGTACTGAGTGTTACTGCAGTACAGGTAACAGTCATATAGTGCATTAGGACTGTACTGTACTGAGTGTTACTGCAGTACAGGTAACAGTGGTATAGTGCATTAGGACTGTACTGTACTGAGTGTTACTGCAGTACAGGTGACAGTGATATAGTGCATTAGGACTGTACTGAGTGTTACTGCAGTACAGGTAACAGTGGTATAGTGCATTAGGACTGTACTGTACTGAGTGTTACTGCAGTACAGGTAACAGTCATATAGTGCATTAGGACTGTACTGTACTGAGTGTTACTGCAGTACAGGTGACAGTGATATAGTGCATTAGGACTGTACTGAGTGTTACTGCAGTACAGGTAACCGTGGTATAGTGCATTAGGACTGTACTGTACTGAGTGTTACTGCAGTACAGGTAACAGTGATATAGTGCATTAGGACTGTACTGTACTGAGTGTTACTGCAGTACAGGTAACAGTCATATAGTGCATTAGGACTGTACTGAGTGTTACTGCAGTACAGGTAACAGTGATATAGTGCATTAGGACTGTACTGTACTGAGTGTTACTGCAGTACAGGTAACAGTGATATAGTGCATTAGGACTGTACTGAGTGTTACTGCAGTAAAGGTAACAGTGGTATAGTGCATTAGGACTGTACTGTACTGAGTGTTACTGCAGTACAGGTAACAGTGGTATAGTGCATTAGGACTGTACTGTACTGAGTGTTACTGCAGTACAGGTGACAGTGATATAGTGCATTAGGACTGTACTGAGTGTTACTGCTGTACAGGTAACAGTGGTATAGTGCATTATGACTGTACTGTACTGAGTGTTACTGCAGTACAGGTAACAGTGATATAGTGCATTAGGACTGTACTGTACTGAGTGTTACTGCAGTACAGGTAACAGTGATATAGTGCATTAGGACTGTACTGTACTGAGTGTTACTGCAGTACAGGTAACAGTGGTATAGTGCATTAGGACTGTACTGTACTGAGTGTTACTGCTGTACAGGTAACAGTGGTATAGTGCATTAGGACTGTACTGTACTGAGTGTTACTGCAGTACAGGTAACAGTCATATAGTGCATTAGGACTGTACTGTACTGAGTGTTACTGCAGTACAGGTGACAGTGATATAGTGCATTAGGACTGTACTGTACTGAGTGTTACTGCAGTACAGGTAACAGTCATATAGTGCATTAGGACTGTACTGAGTGTTACTGCAGTACAGGTGACAGTGATATAGTGCATTAGGACTGTACTGTACTGAGTGTTACTGCAGTACAGGTAACAGTCATATAGTGCATTAGGACTGTACTGTACTGAGTGTTACTGCAGTACAGGTAACAGTCATATAGTGCATTAGGACTGTACTGTACTGAGTGTTACTGCAGTACAGGTAACAGTGGTATAGTGCATTAGGACTGTACTGTACTGAGTGTTACTGCAGTACAGGTAACAGTCATATAGTGCATTAGGACTGTACTGTACTGAGTGTTACTGCAGTACAGGTAACAGTCATATAGTGCATTAGGACTGTACTGTACTGAGTGTTACTGCAGTACAGGTGACAGTGATATAGTGCATTAGGACTGTACTGTACTGAATTACTGCTGTACAGGTAACAGTCATATAGTGTATTAGGACTGTACTGTACTGAGTGTTACTGCAGTACAGGTGACAGTGATATAGTGCATTAGGACTGTACTGTACTGAATTACTGCTGTACAGGTAACAGTCATATAGTGCATTAGGACTGTACTGTACTGAGTGAGTTCACTTTCTCTCTCAGGGCCCTGAGCACCCCAACCCAGGAAAGCCGTTCACAGCCAGAGGGTTCCCCCGACACTGCTACCTCCCCGACAGCGAGAAGGGCCGTAAGGTATGCTGGGATGCCTCCGCACCCCTTCCCCCGTCTCTCGCCGTTTAGCGTTGTGACAGAACGCGGGTCCTGACCGTGCCGCCCCTCCCCCCTCCCAGGTTCTGCGGCTGCTCCTGGTGGCGTGGGATCGCAGGCTCATCTTCTCCGTAGGAACGTCCAGCACCACCGGCGAGTCCGACACGGTCATCTGGAACGAGGTTCATCACAAGACCGAGTTCGGCTCCAACCTGACGGGCCACGGCTACCCCGACCCGGGCCATCTGGACAACGTCCTGGAGGAACTCCGGGCCCAGGGCATCACCGAGGAGGAGAGCCTGCAACGCGAATGAGCCGGCCAGCAGGGGGCGCCACACACCACCCCATTACTGTAGGGCTAGCGTGTAGGGAGGGGACGTACACATGTTGGTTCAGGCTTTCCAACCCTTCTAACATGGATTGAGTGACAGCACACTGAGAACAGAGGCGGTTTGGGGCGGGGGAACGGCTGCTGGATTCTGATGGATTCTGAATCCTCTACACGATACTTAATACAAATTTACATTTTGCACTGAGAAAGAGGGGTTTACAGTCTGTATGTAGCGAGGAGAAACTTACCACTGCACTGAGTGAGACGGTATGAGAGGTACTAAGTGATACTATAGGTACTTGGGTACTGTTGAAGAATGAAGAATGGAAAAAATTGTTCAGTGTTCAAACAATGAAATGGTACTAATCTAAACATGCTATTTTATAATGTGCTAATGCTGCAAACACATAAAGATAACTAGACAGAGAGGCTTTTTTGTTTGCGGGAGAGTGGGGACACAGATGAGAGATTTGAGATGGAGGGCTTTGGGGGGGGGGGGGGGGGTAGAGCGAGAGAAAGAGAGAGAGAGAGAGAGGAGAGAGTTTGTGAAATGGATAGAGAGAGAGAAAAAGATGGTGAGATGGTGTAAGAAAGGAATTATGAGTTGGATTGAGGATATTTTAGCTTTATGGTACATTACCACTGAGCCAGACGGACTGTGTCGCCCCTGACCAAAAACACCTCTTTTTAGTTTTTTTTGTTCCTAAAACCGTTGAAGTTGCACGACTCCGGGAATCCGTGTGTGTGCGCATGTGTTTCTACTGCCCACTAGTGGTTCCATTCAGCAAGTTCATTCAATTCCTTTCAATATATGAAGTTAAAGGTGATTTTTCTTTTTCAAATGTATGGCAAATTAGCGTTAATAATAAATTCACTTGTATTATTATTTTAAATATCAAATATCATTCTATGTGCATGATTTTTATTTTGCACCCGTTTCTTGTACCCTTGTATGTTCTGTCAAGGGTGTGTCCTCTGTTTCACTTGAGGGTCCATGTCTGGGGTCTGTTCCAATGGTCCCTGCCGTAGTGCGAGTGATTTTTGAGTTCAAGTTCATATCTTTAAGGGGTTTTCATTGCTATTTATGAAACTAAAGGCCTTGAGTTATAATGTTTTTAGAGAAGTCAAACTAAGATGGAGGAAATCTGCCATCTGAGCGAGTGTTGATAGCTGCTGATGTTTCTGAATGTGTGAGGTCACAAAAAAACGAAACGCACAATGAAGGTGAGCATTCCTGGTCTGTATCGGGGTTAAGAAACGAGTATGAAGACAAGAAGTTGAGATTGGACAGGTTTCCAGAGGTCTACAGAGAGTTTCACAGTCAGCTGTGCCAGTGAATAGAGCCATCACCTGGTCTTTGTGTCAAGTCACTAAACGTTTGCAAACTATAGTACATATTCTAGCTTCTGAACCAGGGGAAAAACATGGATGTTTACTGCCAGAGCAAGCTCAATTACCCAACAGTATTAAGGATCTGATATTTGTGCGTGTGATTCTGTATCAGTCCTTCCTAACATTTTCCTAGGTACTTGCACATTTTATATGGACTGTTGGTAATAAGGTACCTCATCTGCAGGCTAGAGTGTGCTGTGTGGACCACGTGTCAATATGTGTGGTCTCGGCCAATTAGTTTATTTGGGAGTACAGGACCATATGAAAAGAGTGCGTTTACATGTGCTATTTGTTTTGAGCATGCTTAGGGGAATGAATGTTAGATATCATAGCATGCACTCTAAAATGCGCTAAGTGACTGCAGCAGATGAAAGAAAATGACCTTCATGAGATCGCCGGATGGAAATTTTATGCCAAGCTCTGCTGTGACACGATTGTGTTCGCTGCTTGTAAAGAGCCCTCAAGGTGGATGCTAAGGCCCTGTGACATCATCCACGCTGTGTTTTGAACTCTGACCTCTGGTGGCCTGTCCAGTCTGTCCAAGTTGGGTCGATGAATGACCTGTTTATGAGGTTGTACAGTTACCAATATGTGTGTATTTGTACACATGTAGGCCTACATTCATCGTCGGTATATGTATGCGTGTGTGTACGTATGCTACTTTACATTGAAAACCATGTTTTTGAAGTACATTTAAGTAACCGAGGTGTACCCTCGGCCATTTTCTTTTTATATATATAACCCGTGATATATTTTTAATTTTTTCACTCATTTTTAAGATTGTAGTTTATTCCTGTTTCTGATTCTGTTTTGAACTTGTGCGTGTTTCTTTGCCATTTTGTTCACGTGTATTGTTTCTGTTGATTTTCGCCATCTTTGGAGTGTTTATTAAAACAGAGGCCAAGGTAACAGAATGGGTTTTCCTTCCCCCTTAATTTTTTCTCTGTTATGTACATAATTATTGTATGTAAGTATTTACATATGTATGTTCCTTTTTTGTGAAGATTTAAAAGGTAGACTTTTCGACTATGTTTAAAGCCCCTTGGTACATCCTTATTCTCCTCAACTCTAGGGAGAAATAAGCAGCGCTACATCTCTACGCAATCTGTGTTTGATGGCTCAAAGTTCCCTCGTCACTCTTTGTAAAAAGATGTTATTTTTATGGAGGGTGTGACGCTTAAATGCCAGTACAATACAGTATAAGGACACCAGTACAATGTATAAACACAAAGATTTGTAAATACAACAATTGCTGAAATACTGAATGGAATTATCAACCAATAAATTTAATTAAATGGTATTTGTGTCCAATATATTGTTCTTTCTGGTAGATTCAGTTGGCTTTCAGCTCATTTATGTGATGCTAACCAAATACTGTATCACTTCTATTGCTGCTTAAATGCCCAAAATATGTTTGTTCCTTTTTTGGTGGTTATTACACTGAAGATGTGGAACTATTAGCTTAGCCACCAAATACAGAATGAAATCCAACATTTTCTAAATTATATGCATCACAAAAACCGACCAAAACTTGTGCTACAAGCTTGTCTTCTTCGACAGTAATTGTATGTATACGTTTATAAACACAAATCGGTATGGGTTGAAGTCAGAATGGATTATGAAATTTTGAAAAGGCTTGTGGGGCAAATTCAATGTTCAGCTGTGTGAGGGGACTAGCATATTTCCAGATATCAACTATCTCAGTCTGTGTTTTACTGTAGGCAACATTTAAAGTAAAGGAAACTCATGTTGTGTGTTCGAAAAATAGATTAATTTAGAATACACCATTTGTGGATGGTCATGTGACTGGGTGCCCACTGCCCACCGTGGGTCATCTTGAGTTCTGGTACTTTCCGAAGATGGCAATGCCCGTTGTTTTTTCTTGTAGACCCTGGCTGGATTTCGTTAAAAGCGGAACCCTGTTCTTAACTATATTGTAAATTTTTGCTACAATACATCAACATTTTGAAATTCAGTGACCAATCTGCTTAAATAGACACACCACTGTAATTCTAAATACATTACTCAAGTATTTAATATGTAATTGTCTTAATCTTATTTAAGATGAAGTAGCCTATTTATCATTTAACACGGTCAGTAAGTCTGTTTGTTTTAGTAGCCACATCATAACGCACAATATTGTTTTGTTTTTTTAATATAAAATGACAAAATGCATACAATAACAAGACAAAAAAATAATTGCTAAATACGTAGCCGATATCATTAAAAACACTAACACAGCATAGCCTATAACGCATTTCTAACAGTATACACTCCTCAAAAAAAGTTCGGAAACGTTATTTCGGTCGATTATTCCTCCCCTTTAATAATACCAATTGGTATTGTATTTTATATCGTTGGAAAGCCTGATTAGTCACCTTTACAACGAGGTACAACTTGTAAGGATCGTGCATTCGTGGAATGAGCAACACAGCTAACCGTGTGGGTAGCGGCCCAAAAAAATGTGCCAAAATCCCCTGCAATATTCTTCTGTTGGTATTCACTCTCGTTTTGAGTTGCTTGGTGGACTGGATGATTGCACTCTCCCACAGTAATAAGGAAAAAACAACACATATTGGCCATTTTTACACTTTATTCATTTTACACTGTCAGGGACCTCAGTAGCGTGTGGAAGATCCATACGCAGCCACAACAGCTTGGCACCTCCTCCTCATGCTGGTCACCAGCCTGGTCACACACTGCTGTGGGATGGCATCCCATTCCTCAACCAGGATTTGTCGCAAGTCAGCCAACATGGTTGCGTTGGTCACTCTGGCACGTACAGCACGCCCAAGCTGACCCCACAAGTGTTCAATTGGGTTGAGGTCTGGACTCACGGCAGGCCATTCCATCCTCTCCACTCCCAAATTCTGGAGGTACTCTGTGATGATCCTGGCTCTGTGGGGGCGAGCGTTGTCATCCTGGAGGATGGAGTTAGGTCCCATACACCTGCCAGCACTTGAAGCTCAAAACGAGAGTGAATACCAACAGAAGAATATTGCAGGGGATTTTGGCACATTTTTTTGGGCCGCTACCCACACGGTTAGCTGTGTTGCTCATTCCACGAATGCATGATCCTTACAAGTTGTACCTCGTTGTAAAGGTGACTAATCAGGCTTTCCAACGATATAAAATACAATACCAATTGGTATTATTAAAGGGGAGGAATAATCGACCGAAATAACGTTTCCAAACTTTTTTTGAGGAGTTTATATCAAAACAAAAAATTCTATGTGTTCTCACATAACATCAAACGTTATTTCGGAACACGCTATCTGTTACTTTGATGTATATACCGCGCTAGTGGTGTAGGGGTATCATGCAAGATTCCCATTCTTGCGACCCGGGTTCGATTCCCGGCTAGCGCACAATGCTTTTGGTAGGCCTATACAGTGCTCAATAATTTATCCGTGATATTTCTAGCCGCATATATCGATATTTCATAAGCGTGTTGCGGTCAATGCAACGACCTACACTTCACTTTTATTTTCCTTAAAAACTTGCCAAATTGTCACATTTATCTACTACCCCACCTTACCAAACATCACAGCACTGCTAAGGATCTCGGAGTGCACTCGGTTTATCAGAATTTTAATTTTAAGAACTACATTTTAAGAATGACGAATGACTAGTAGAATTCTGCAAATAAGAGTTGAATAAAAAGCTCAAGTAGGCAAATCTTAAAGACATGAATAAAAGCAAATTACCACGCGTTTCCTAACGCCCGTGACTCAGACACATGGCCCAATACCGTTGTCTGCAAGGTGCAAATAAAAGGTAACATGCAGTCCTTTCTCTTAATGTCTGTTTACAGACCACCTGGTCCCTATTCGGATTTTCTAATAGAATTCGCTGAGTTTTTGTCCTGCCTTGCTATTTCGGCAGACAAGGTTGTGATTGTTGGTGATTTTAACATACATGTGGATAAACAGGGTGATCCCCTAGGACTGGTTTTAAGCAAATGGTCTATGGGCCCAGTGTATATATGTAATCTGCTTTTACCATATAAGCCGAAAAGATCCCTTCGTTCCCAAGACGCAGGCTTCTTAGTAGTCCCTAGAATATCTAAAAACTTGACGGGTGGTAGAGCTTTCTCCTACAGACCGCCACTACTGTGGAACACCCTGCCAAAATTGATAAGGGAATCAGACAGTCTCAATTTTTAAGTCTAGATTAAAAACGCACCTTTATCATGATCAGGCTTATAACGAGTTGTAGTCCGGAGACAGGACCAGAGAAGTCTTTAGTCGTAGAGTAATGTGGAGTGGTATCCTTTCCTTACTGTCACCTGTCAAAAGCTGTGACCCCATCTTCCTGGGCTGGCTCTTGATAGGTGGGTGGGATTGTTTACTCTCTCATGACTGGATGGGTTCTCAAACTCTGTCTTCATAGCTATGCAGACATAAATTACTCCTGGCGGGGGTACTTGTCCAACCCCCCCCCGCGCATCTCGAGAGTTGCTGTCCAGCTTCCTGTTCGTCGCTGCTTGCCCCCCTCCTCACCACCGCTGCCAGCTGCTCTTGCCGCCATCGGCACCCGGTTCCCCGCCATCATTGCCGCCACATCTGGACTGTCATCTAGCTGCTGCAAATTCTGTTATCATGGACAATCGCAGTTTTGACCATGCTGGTCATTAAGAGGAGGAGGAGGAGGATGGGTTCCCTCCTTGAATCTGGTTCCTCCCAAGGTTTCTTCCTAGTTTCACCAGGGAGTTTTTCCTTGCCACTGTTGCCTCTGGCTTGCTCTTGTGGTGGTAAACTAAAACTATTTTGAACGCAACAATTTCTGATATGATCCAGTAGACTACTCTGTAAATATATTTTATGGCGCTAGTGGTGTAGGGGTATCATGCAAGATTCCCATTCTTGCGACCCGGGTTCGATTCCCGGCTAGCGCACTTGGCTTTTGGTAGGCTTACAGTTTTCAGTGATTTGTCCGTGATATATCTAGCCGTATTTATCGATATTTCATAAACTTGTTGCGGGCAATGCTACGACCTTGAAATCACCGTCTTCGTAGCGATCTCGGAGTGCACTGGATTTATCAAAATTTTTATTTCAAGACCTAGGCTACATTAAAAATGACGAATGACTAGTAGCTTTGAATCCTGAAAATAGGGGTCAAATAAAAACTCAAGTAGGCAAATGTAAACACATTAATATAAGCAAATTGCCTATTATAATAAAATAAAAAATGAGGAATTTTTATTTATTAGTGTGAAACAGAGTTAATGCTAATGAGAGAGAGGAAGAGAGAGAATATTTAAACAGGAAGCTGATAAATTTTACATTTACATTAAAACTTGCTTGGTAAGCTTAGAAAGGGACTGAAGAGGACCTTATGAGAAAGAAAACATTCTGCTCATTGCTCAGGCTATGTTGTTGTTATGATTAGATACCTGCATGAGTAAGACTGCGTTTGAGCTGACAAGAACTGTTGACGCCATAAGCATCTTCTTTATATTTCTTAATGACGTGCGAAACTGCAAAACAAGAACTAGCTATCTTAACCGGTAAGCTAAGCCACCTGACTTCTGCATAAGGCAAAGGCTCTGAGGGGGTTGGGTATTAGGGAACGCCTATACTTGTGTGTTAACATATATATATTGTGTGCATTCTCTGAGAAATCAGGACGCTAGGTGAGAGCTTTCTCATTCTGTTTGTTTCTGCTTGCATGAGAAATAAAGGTCTTATTGTGTTTCAATTTGTCTCTGCTGTGGAGTCATATTGGTATATATAATTGGCAACTTGGTATATGGTATACTTGGTATATATAACTTCAGCCCTGGTCATAAGAAGGAAAAATAGATTTCCATCACAAGAGTTATTTAAAAATACACAGCCTTCTTGGTAATATGTTCCAGGGTCATTTTTGGCATGAGACAAGCTGATGCCACAAGCTGATGCCACCTCATTTCATCAATTGCATTATAAAGGAAATGGCCCCACTTAGTGGCCTAAAACTATTTTGAACAGAACAATTATTGATGTAATCCAGTAGGATATTCTGTAAACGAGAATAGCCTATTAGGAACACAGCACTGTAATAGTAGGCTAATGATTAATTGAATCTGTAAATGGTTGTGACATCTTTAGCAATTGTGTTTTTCAAACAGATGCTTAAATAGTAAAGCTTTGTGTACATGATTAACTTGGCTTAAAAGTTATTGTTGAAACGCTATTATTTTCACACACCTTGTGCTGCAAAAAAAAAGTCAATCTACCATTTATTTAATGTAAATATACTCTGCTAATACATTTTCACTTCTAGACATCAAGAGTAATCTAATCACAGGCCTCTTCCTCTGTGACAAATGTATGCCAGTCATTGGACAGACCAAGTTCAGTGAGGAAAGATTATTTATTTGATTCAAGTTATATAGTGACATCCTACTGGTTTTCAGACTTCTATATTTCATATAATACATCCACACAATTGAATGCGTATGATGCTGAATATACCCGTGATTGCAAGTCGCATTAAGATTTAAGGCTGAGGTACCTTGACAAACGTCCCATCAGCACTTTAGAAAGATGACCACAGAAAGCTGTTGTTTCATACAAGGCATCTTCCGCTTCCCCACATAGCACAGGTTAACATATCATATACTCCTCTCAAATACAAACACAACGGGTGTCGTTCATTAAAGATCTCATTGATCTGACAGACAACAGTCATTCCCATGGCCTGAGAACATTGTCGTGTAAATCAGCTTAGTACCATTAACCTTTCAGTCATCAGTTCTTGTTATTTCTCAACAGGTTGAGGGGGGGAAAAAACCAGTAACACTCGGTAAACATTTTAATCTATGAAAGAATATTAAGAAAAGAATAAGTTTAAGACCATAATATGGAGAGTAAGAACAGAAAATATAGACACACATACAGCAACCAAGCTAGCCAACCAAATGAGCTACACGCAAGACATTCATTTTTCACATTATTGGAAGGGGAAAAGCTCAGCTCTGTATTAGGATAATTTGTTATTTAGGTAAAGACAAAGCAATGTGGTCCCACAGGCTACTGCTAGGAAGTGATAAACTTTAACATTAGTATACACACCGGATAGACGAGCTAATGGCAAGTATAAAATACTTCAGTAAGAACAGTGTCTTAATGGGACATTTGACATATGACAAAAATAAAAACCTTTACATTGTGGTCTCATGTAATCAAAAAATAACCAAATCAAACATGAAAGAAAATATAATGCCATGAGTGTACACATACTGTATTCAGTCGAGTATAAATTCCTCTGCCAAACAGTTATAGCTAGCAGCGCTACTTGATTAATGTGTTATAACATAGAATGAGTACTAGAATAAAAAGATTTCTCCTTCATTTACCTCTTTCTGGTTTCTCTCAATGCAGTAAGTCTGTATTTTTGTGTTCAGTAAATCCCTAAACCTCTAAACCTAGGCTATACTGATCTCTCTCTCTCTCTCTCTCTCTCTCTCTCTCAGTGCAGTAATATAGTGTAGCGTTCAGTCAGTCAGTCACTCTACCCATTCCAAATTAATTCTCTCACAGTGCAGTTATGTATTGCAGTATCCAGTCAGACCTACACTGCGTTATTTCTCTCCCAGTGTGGAGTTAATGTATTATAGGCTACAAAGAATGGGTAACCAAGTCTGACCCAACCCTTCCCCCCACGCCTCCCAATCACACGTCTCCGTCCTCGATACGTGCCAACTGTGTCTCCAGGAGCTCGATCCTCTGGCCCTGAGCAAGAACCAGGGCTCTCAATGCCTTCACCTCTGCCAGCACCTCACACAGCTGCTCCTCCTGAAAGCCAAAGGAGAGATTGACAGGTCAGGGGGCTTCCCCAAATTTTTGAGTGGGAAGCCAGATGAAAAACAAAGTGGCCAGCTAGGGGTGTTGTTCCGATGACATCATCGTTTCAAAATTAATTTGCAAACCTTATGCAGGTCTATATGTCTAAAAGTAGCCGGCCAAACAGAGGTGTGTAGTCGGCCATTTAGCCTACAACTGGCCCTTGTGGAACTCCTTGCAAGGGTCTCTACGTCATACATACACTCAGCTCGCCCAATCTACACCTTGCAGATGCCATCCCAACATCTCTCCTCCCACCTCACCTCTCTCTTCTCTCTCCCTCCAGCTCCATCAGCCTCCTGGGCCACTGTCACTGCGGCGACCCTCTCCCCCTCCGGGTTTCGGGTAGCTGCGGCTGCTGTGGGGACGGGCGTGTCCCCTGCCCGCTGGGACCCGGAGGTGGGCCCCTGGGACGGGAGATTCGGTCGGTTCCTCAGGGCGTCTCTGTGTTTGGAGGGGGGTGCTGTGTACCCCCCGCTCAGGGACACCAGCACAGGGGGCGCGTCCTGTCCCGCTATCCAGTCTTCCGCAAGGAGGGAGGGCTCCAGGCCCGCGGTGTCTGGGTATAGATCTCCCTGGAACAGATCCGACTGAGAGAAAGGGAGGGGAGGGGAAGAGAGAGCGAGACAGAGAGTTAGAGAGACAAAGAGCGAGAAACAGAGAGACACAGAGAGAAAGAGACAGAGAAACACAGAGAAAGAGAGATAGAGAGGAAGAGAGAGAATATTTAAACAGGAAGCTGAAAATGGTACACGCTTGGCTTACCAATTAAACCATTTATCCTGAGTCATACACAAACAGGAGAAGAAAAATGTCTTTCTGTGTCTTATTTACCTTTCTAGGCACTGTCATAGAGATGGGCTCCACCTTCCTCTCATGCAGCTTGTAGAACCTGAGAGAGCAGGAGGTACAGAGAAAAGAAGGGAGAGGAAGAGGGAGAAAAGTAATGAAAGCGGGAGAGAGTGAGACAGGGGGGGGGAGGCTAAAGCACTGGGATCATCCAGCATTGAGAAAAAGGACAATGTACAGTTGTGTTCAAAAAAATAGCAGTACAACATCAGTAACCTGATGAACCACTGTTATTAGTAGTAGTGATATTTCTGCATGGCAAATAATTTACTTGTAGATGTAGTAGTGTAATAGAAAAACAACAGACCCAACTGTCATGACATGCACGCTGCTTGTTCTGAGTAATTGACTCATTCATTGAAAGGGGCGTGTTCAAAATAATAGCAGTGTAGAGTTTAATTAGATAATTCATTCATTCTGTGAAAAAACTGGTGTCATTAATTGTCCTTTATTAAGAAAGAAGGGAAGCAAATGTTTCACACATTGTTATAAAATATATTTCCTTCTGAATTGCTAAGTAAAATGGGCCGTTCCAAACATTGTTCGGAGGAACAACGTAATTTGATTAAAAAGTTGATTGGAGAGGGGAAAATGTATAAAGAAGTGCAGCAAATTATAGGATGCTCAGCTAAAAAGGTTCAAAGTTTTGACCCAGGCCTACACTGCCAAACACACCTTTTCAGACTCCACCTGGACTGATACTTATCTAGGACCTCATGGTATGTGTTCTTGTTGAACTGTGTATTCAAGGTATTCAAGTTTATAATATTTAGAATAGAATTGTAGTAGAGCTGATTTACCCAGTTTACTGTGAACTGCATTCAATGTTCATTACTAGGGATAGCTGCTACTTTATGGGAAGAATGTGCTTTCTTATCTGTTCTGCAGTTACTTCGATGACCTTTCTGTATGCACTTACTGTATGTCGCTTTGGATAAAAGCGTCTGCTAAATGACTGTAATGTAATGCAAAAAGATCTCAAATGCTTTAAAATGGCAACAAAAACCTGAAACACGCGGAAGAAAACGAGCAACTACTGTTAAAACGGATGGAAGAATAGTCGGAATGGCAAAGATTCAGCCAATTATCACCTCCAGAAATTACCTGTAAGTGCTGTTACAGTCAGAAGACGTTTGATCGAAGCTAAGCTATCAGCAAGAAGACCCCGTAAAGCACAATTGTTGAAAAAACGGCATGTGCAGAATCGGTTAAAATTAGCCAAGGAACACATCGATTGGCCCAAAGAGAAATGGCGTAACATTCTGTGGACTGATGAGTAAAATTGTTCTTTTCGGGTGTAGTGGTCATCGTCAGTATGTCAGACGACTTCCGGGTACTGAATTCAAGCCACAGTACACTGTGAAGACAGTGAAGCATGGTGGCGCAAAAATCATGGTATGGCGATACTACGGTGTTGGGCCTATTTATCGTATACCAGGGATCATGGATCAGTTTGAATACATCAAAATACTTGGAGATTATGTTGCCATATGCCGAAGAGGAAATGCCCCTGAAATGGGTGTTTCAACAAGACAATGACCTCAAACACACGAGTAAGTGAGCAACATGGTTCCAGACAAAAAGGATTGAGGTAATGGAGTGGCCAGCTCAATCCCCCAACCTCAACCCCATTGAAAACTTGTGGGGTGACATTAAAAATGCAGTTTCTGAAGCAAAACCCAAATATTCACAGGAATTGTGGAATGTAGTGTGTTCATCCTGGGCTGAAATACCTGCTTCAAGGTGCCAGAAGTTGGTTGTCTCGATGCAACGCAGATGCGCAGCAGTTATCAAAAACAATGGTGATGCTCAATATTAGTTCAGTAATTTAAAGTGAAGTTAAATCTTGAAAAATTTCTTCAGTTTATACAGCAAGTGTTTGAGTTTGAAGAGAAAAATGTCGACACTGCTATTTTTTTTGAACAGATTAATATTCCTTTTCTTTGCTTCCTGTAAAAGAATAACGCAGACTTGATAAAATTTGTTAATGCTCTGATTTGGAATTGAATGTGTAATGTTTCCACTACATTTGAAATATGGAACTAAAAAGCTATTTAAAAATATTTGCACTTTATTCACTTTTTTTTTAAGACACTGCTATTTATTAGAACACCACTGTATGAATGAATACACAAGTTAAAGAGATGGAGCACCTGGCAATTTCGCACTTGTTGACATCCACGCCCCTCTTGCTGAGGAAGCCGGCCCCTCGTTGGGGTTCCTTGCTGCTGTAGAGGCTGAGAAAGTGAAGGTAGGGGGACTCCTCGGTCACCTCAAAGTACCGGATCGTACAGTCCCCCTAACAGAGGCAAGGGGTACGGGACAGTCATTTGGACTGCTTTTGTTAACACAGCTTTATGCTGATCCATCCCAGCATATGACCATTGCAAAGAGGTTCAAAACACCAAGACAGTGCCCTTACAGTTACTGTGCCAAAGACTGTCATGCTAACTGTGATTTAGTCTATATAACATTCAATTTTATCATTCACACTCTCTTCCAAATATTCTAATGTATTCCAATATTGTAATATATTCCGTTCATATTATAGTCGTATCATATTACAGTTATAGTTCATATTATACTTGCAAACCCCTGGACAAATACAAAAATCAGCTAATGTATTCCTGTCCATTTCTGACCCGTGACTAAAACGGCATCTACTACCGGGTCACACAAGACCGCGGGCCAATCCGGAAACAGGTAAACTGCGGGTATCAGAGAGAAAGAGTTAGAAGCTGAATGAGTGCATACCTTTCCACACAGGTAGACCATGTTAGTGTCGGGGTCATAGAAGGGTAGGAGAACCCCGTTGCTTGTGTCCATCTCCTGGACGGCCATAGGCTCCGAGAGGTCTTGCTGCACAAAGAGAGGGTTCACAGAACGTCACACATTGCAGCACAGGTTTAAAATACGTATACAGCACTGAGGTGGCTAACACTGCGGGACACCGTAAACGCACCAGAACCAGGCAAAATGCACGCTTGCAATAACTAGTTTGATGGCAGTAAAAATTGAAATGCTACAGTGGATCTCTTGAGAATTTTACATGTAAAATATTACTAACCAAAACATACATTGCTCAGAATACTGATTAAATACAATTGGTAAACTGTTTCTTTTTAAAAACCGGCAGTGATATACAGGAATCTTAGTCATGTTTAAACGGTAAAGTATTTCAGATTAAGTATCTGAGCCAGGTCTAAAATGCAAACACATATTCTTTTTGCTTTGTTTAAATTTCTGAAGTCTATCCCTCTCTCTACCAATGCATATTGACCCTCTCTTTTCTTTCTCCTACTCAAGACCTCCTTGTCTCTCTCCCTCCCTCTTTCTTTTCGGCCTATTGACCATCCCTCCAGCTTACCCTCCCTCTCCATCCCGTCCATCTCTTACCGTATCCCACAATGCCATCTGCCTCTCGCTCATGCGGCTGAACCCGGTGGTCAGGATTTTGCCATCTGAGAGAAACACTGTTCTCATTGGTCTGGTACCCTCGTGGGCCTTCTCTCTCACCTGGGGATTGGTTACAGCGTTAGTACACGAGAGGAGAACCTCAAAATCACTGATATATTTGAGATAAGACATTTAATTGAGATTAATACATTTTTCATTTATGAGCAGAGTGTCACTGCAACATCGTCTGTGGTGACAATTAAGAAATGTGCAAAACATTCAACGTTCATTTTCATTCAGTTTTTATATCTGCCTATCTCCTTCAAACGTTCGTTTTTCCACTCGAGCACTGTCTTTCCAATATGATTGATAGGCCTATTGTTATTTTCGCATTTTGAGTGCATTTCACATGCTGTAGTGCAATGGTTAATTTTATTTTTTATGTAGGCTACCGATTCTCATTGAAGATAGAACATTTGGCAGCATTTTGCAGATGGTGGAATACTATTTTATTTTCATGTTATCGTACATAATATAGACTATGGCGTATATAGTGCTCATTCCAATTTTCTGTGCGCTGATATATGGTAGATTAAGGTAAATATTTTCGTTGGAATCAAAATGACTTGGAATATAAAAAAAACTACAGAAAAATGCAATCCCGGGGCAAAAGTATACATACGGTAGAGAACAGAGAAAAGTGATGTTTTATTGAGGTACAAGTGTGAATGATTAGGCTACATATTTAGGTGTATGTAACACTGTGATATCAATATTTTTATCTTAATCCATCACAGGAAGCAAATGTATATTTTTTATAATGGACAAAACAAGTTTTATTCATTTTATGACGTTTTGCATAGGGGTTTTGGACCCATATATATCTACCCCCCTATACTGAAGAAAATAGAGCAATTCCCACTTGAAAATGATGCAAAAGTTAGTTTTATGAGCCAAAACTGTTGATTTGTAGTTAAATATATCTCTCTTTTTTATTTTATTTAGAGCAGTACACAATTTAGCCATTTGGATAGATTTGGAGACACTAATGGACAACAGGGTACACTGCCTATATTTTGTATCATAGATCTTTAGTAGTTCTGCATATCATCCTCAGATTTTGCACACTTGTTAACACAGAGTTTGTGATCCAGGAAATGTATATATTTACCTGTTTCACTTATGTAGCTCTGAGTATTTTGTTGCAAACTAAAGAAAAGTTTCGCTTGCATTTGTGGCACTTTATTTTGACTTAAATTATGAAAATAAACAAATCTAAGTTCATACTGTAAATGGTACACCTGTCTTGTTTAATTTATGCCATTTTATGTGACGCTCACACCTGGAGTTATACAGTCAAGCCGGAAAGTCTGCACACCCCTTTCACCTTCTCCACATTTTATTACGCTACAGACTTATACTACAATAGATTGAGTTCATTTTTTGCCTCAAACATCTACACACAATAGCCAATAATGACGAAGTGAAAACAGGTTTTTAGAAAATATGCAATTATTTTACTGACAAAAATAGGTTATTTAGGGGTTACATATCTGTACACACCCTTAGCCTAATACTTGGTTGCTGCACCTTTGACAGCGATTACAGCTTCAAGGCGTCTTGGGAAAGAAGCTACGAGCTTGGCACACTTGTTTCTGGACATTTTTGCCCATTCCTTTTGGCATATCCTTGCAAGCTCCATCAGGTTGGATGGGGAGCGTCAGTACACAGCCATTTTCAGCTCTTATCACAGATGTTCAATTGGATTCAGGCTCTGGCTGGGTCACTCAAGAACATGCACAGACTTTCTCCGAAGCCACTCCTTTGTACTCTTGGCTGTGTGTTTCGGGTCGTTGTCATGTTGGAAGGTAAACTTTCGCCCCAGTCTGAGGTCCAGAACACTCTGGAGCAGGTTTTCTTCAAGGATCTCGGTGTACTTAGCTGCATTCATCTTTCCCTCTATCAGGACTAGTCGCCCCGTTCCCGCTGCTGAAAAACATCCACACATTATGATGCTGCCACCGCCATGCTTCACTGTAGGGATGGTATTAGCCAGGTGATGAGCGGTGCCTGGTTTCCTCTAGACGTGACGCTTGGTATTCAGGCCAAAAAGTTACATTTTGGTTTCATCAGACCAGAGAATCTTGATCTAGGTGCCTTTTGGCAAACTCCAAGCGGGCTGTGATGTGCCTTTTACTAAGGAGGGGCTTCCGTCTGGCCACTCTACCATAAAGGCCTGATTGGTGGAGTGCTGCCTGGATGGTTGATCTTCTGAAAGTCTCTCCCATCTCCACAAGGATACGCTGGAACTCTGTCAGAGTGACCCTCGGGTCACCTCCCTGGCTAAGGCCCGTCTTCCCCGATTGCTCAGTTTGGCTAGGCAGCCAGGTCTAGGAAGATTCTTGGTGGTTCCAAACTTCTTCCATTTACGAATGATGGTGGCCACTGTGCTCTTTGGGACCTGTAAAGCTGCAGAGATTTTTCCGTACCCTTCTCCAGATCTATGCCTTGACACAATCCTGTTTCTGCGGTCTGCAGATAATTCCTTTGACCCCATGGCTTGGAGTTTGCTCTGACATACACTGTCAACTGTGGGACCTTATATAGGCAGGTTTTGGCAATCCCCAATCATGTCCAATCAATTGAATTTATAACAGGTGGACTCCAATTAAGAAACATCTCAAGCAGTATCAGTGGAAACAAAATGCACCTCAGCTCACTTTTGGGTGTCATATCAAAGGGTGTGCACACTTGTGTACATATGATATTTTACATTTAGATTTTTAATAAATTAGCACAAATGTCACTTTTTTTCACTTTGTCATTATGGGCTATTTTGTGTAGAATTTTGAGACAAAAAATTAACTCAATATATTGTAGAATATGTCTGTAACGTAATAAAACGTGGAGTGTGCAGACTTTCCGGCTTGACTGTAAAGCCTTAAACAGAGCACCCCCTAAATAGATGAGAATTGACCTAATTTACCATCTGCGCAAAAAGGGGTTAAATGACCTGCATGATATTTCTGGAGACTCACTTAAAGTGGGATGGTCAAGGCGATTCAGAGACACAAACACACAGAGACACACAGATGAGAAGACTGAGTGATCTGAACAGGTTAACCTTAAGCACGGTTCCTCTGCGCGGGTCGATGACGCGTAGCGCCTTGTCCTTACACACGGTACAGATGGCGCTGCCCTCCCGGTTCCAGCTCACGCCGTATATCAGATCAGGGTGCGAATCATCTAGCCGGTACACCAGCTCACCTGTGCCCACGTCCCATATGCACACTACGTTATCACAACCTGGAAAAAAAACCACACGCAAATTAATAAGATGAACAGTTCTTACTTTCAAAACTCATTTAAAAAAAATCTAATTATCACAAATATATGAGCTATTAATTGCACAACACTATTGATGTGTGTTTGTTTTTCATTTTAAAAATATGATTAACTTGTAATGCTTTTCTCATACTTTTTGTAGAGACAGGGGTTGGAAAATAGCCTTTTGCCTATAAACATTTAAAGCACAACTGAAGTTTGGTAGAACGTTGGGTTGTGTAGTTACCTGGCCATGATATGAGTCCAAATGGTGGTGAAATATGTTAGTTGCTCTGTGCTCCCCTGGGGTGATAATCCATAATAGGGTATTTGTCGCTCTCCATTCAGTTCTATGGGGAAGCTAAAACAGTCTCAAAATGACACTTCTAGCACGTATACGATCGCGAACTAAGAGGATTCTGTCAATACAAGCAATAAGCATTTCTCGTACGCATTTTTTATTTTTATTAAATGGTCGGACCTGCCGACATTTTGGTAGTCTTTTCTGGTAGCTTGCTAACAACATTGAAGAAAATAGTACTTTATAAATAATTTTAATTAGCCTACACAAAAAAAAAATACGTATGAGGACTGGTTATTTTTTCTATTGACAGAATCCGCTTCTTTCCCTGTCGTATACGTACTAGAAGTGTCATTTTGAGACTGTTTTAGCTGCCCCATAGAAGTGAATGGAGAGCGACAAATAACCTATTCTGGATTATCATCCCAGGGGAGCACAGAGCAACTAACGAACATTTTTCGCCACCATTTGGACTCATATCATGGCCAGGTAACTACACAACCCAAAGTTCTAATAAAGTTCAGTTGTGCTTTAATGCAGTGCATCGGATGCTTGTTTTTTCACATTGAATAAATGCTTTTTTTCTATGATCCTAACAAAAAAACAAACAAATTAAATAACATTTGTGTTTCATATTCAACTTATTCCAGTCAGTTTTTTATTACACATTCCACCAGCATACCTTGCCACACACCACAAGTTTACACACTAGACTGTACTGCATGCTATTTTTAGACATTGCTTTATTGTCATCTTTGACTACATTGCTTGACTATAATTTCTTACAAAATAGCCAATTTTGACTCAACAGCAGGGGGGTGAGTTTGTGAACAGAATGAGTAGACAGACAGACAGACACTGGGAGAGGAAAATGGAGACACAGACGTGTTACCTGCACTCAGCAGGATGTTGAGAGCAGTCGGGTGCCAGGCCAGAATTCCCACCCTCTTACTGTGTCCCTCTAACGTCACCGCTGCCTCTGTCATTGGGCAGCTTAGTCCCTCGTCCGGGATCTGCCAAACCTGGGACACAAACAGCGCTGCTGAAACGCACGCAGAACAGCGCTGCTGAAACGCACGCAGAACAGCGCTGCTGAAACGCACGCAGAACAGCGCTGCTGAAACGCACGCAGAACATCGCTGTCTAAACGCACAGAGAACAGCGCTGCCTAAATGCACAGAGAACAGCGCTGCCTAAATGCACACAGAACAGCGGTGCCTAAATGCACACAGAACATCGGTGCCTAAATGCACACAGAACAGCGGTGCCTAAATGCACACAGAACAGCGCTGCCTAAATGCACAGAGAACAGCGCTGCCTAAATGCACAGAGAACAGCGCTGCCTAAATGCACACAGAACAGCGCTGCCTAAATGCACACAGAACAGCGCTGCCTAAATGCACGCAGAACAGCGCTGCCTAAATGCACGCAGAACAGCGGTGCCTAAATGCACGCAGAACAGCGCTGCCTAAATGCACACAGAACAGCGCTGCCTAAATGCACACAGAACAGCGGTGCCTAAATGCACACAGACCAGTGCTGCCTAAATGCACACAGAACAGCGCTGCCTAAATGCACACAGAACAGCGGTGCCTAAATGCACACAGAACAGCGGTGCCTAAATGCACACAGAACAGCGGTGCCTAAATGCACACAGAACAGCGGTGCCTAAATGCACACAGAACAGCGGTGCCTAAATGCACACAGAACAGCGGTGCCTAAATGCACACAGAACAGCGCTGCCTAAATGCACACAGAACAGCGGTGCCTAAATGCATGCAAAAGAGCGCTGCTGAGATGCACGAAAAACAGCGCTGCTTAAATACATCCAGAGCAGTGCCCTGCAGAGCAGTAAAGTTTCACATGCAGAATGGGACTTCAAAGTGTAGCGCAGGCTGACAGTTTCTTTGTCAACATCATTCTGTGACGCCTGGCGTATCGTTGTGGGACATCTCAGGTTTACTCTTCATATCCTCGTATTTCTGCGATAGTGACACCGTAACAGGCGCAGCGACAGACACAACACTGTCCACTCTCTGTCTCACCTTCACGCTACAGTCCTCTGAAGCGCTGGCGATTAAGTTGTCGTCGTGGGGAGACCACTGTATGTCGAGAACAGGGGCTGCATGTCCACACACGGAGGGAGTGGACTGGTCTACACGGCCACTCTGTGAGGCATTGAGAAAGACGTTAAGGGTTTACTGTACACCACAGAGTTCAGACCTAGATGCATACAAAAACATACGTTTCATCGTTAACTAAAACTATTTGTAATTGTGGATATTTATTAATTTATTTTCAATTAAACTAACATCTAACAGTTGAGAACCAGCACAAATAGGACTAATGTTTATGTTAAATTAATGTTCATTAGTTTGGGTCAACTAGGAGCCAACCCAGTACACCTTGCTTGTAGTCAGAAAATCTTTTTTTTATGGAAGATTTAAGTGGCATTCATGTACTAAAGTCATGATTTACATGTGTAGCAGAAGCAGGCATAGCTGGACACTAACAAGTTAACATTGAATTGCTGCTAATAGTGTCTAGTCTACTGTAATAACTGCTCTCTCATTCATCCGACTGCATTTAAACATATTAAAGTACAGTACCTATGAGTAAATGGCACAGGTATGATTCTAACTGGACACTATCACACACAGACCTTGCTGAGGGGTAGGACGAGGAAGGAGCCACCCCCACCAGCCTCCACGATGACAGCGATGAACTTGGGGTTCGGGGCGCAGAGAGGCCCCTCCCATGTTACCCGCGTGACTCTGACATCATCGAGACAGTGCTCCGCCTTCCAGGCCTGGGCAAACACATGCCTGAACTTGCTCTGTCTGACCACGCCCCTCCTGAAGGACATGTCTGAAAGAGGTTGAGGGTTCAAAAGATTACATGTAAAAAGTGTAAACTAACAAGTAAAAAAAACTAAAAAACAACACTGGTGGCTAATCTTGTGTTTTACAACAGAGACCATATCTCAAAATGAATTACTTGATACTGTACAAAATCCAACAAATCACCCAAAAATAGCACACTACATACTGTTCCCACCACTAGTCGCTAGTAGGTTGCCTACAATTTCCCTGTACCACTAAAGTGACGTTTATACAAGAGGGAGAGAAAGTCAGGCAAAAGTAAAATAGGTAAAGATATTATTTTCCCTGCCTGCTACAATGCACAACAGCCCATGAAGCCAATGCCACACCTACACTGGGCATTCATGGGCATCAGTCTGAAGCAGGCATATGCCGTTCCACCAAACTAATGGCTTAAAGAGCATCAAAATAATTCAAAACCTTCTCGTGAACGGTGTCACAGGTGAGACACGCGAGATAGGCTGCAGAGCGGCCGTTACAATCTAATACGTGATGCCAATGATTTTAAGTAGAGGGTATTCAAACACTGAGATCAGAACAATTCATCTGCGCGGATTATGTAAAGCATTAACTAAGAATAAATAAACCTTTATAAAAAGGCCAGACGGTAACGTTAGGCTACTCTTAGGGATCATGTTGTGCAAATCTATCATTGGCCAGATTATGTGCAACAGAATCCCTGTTTGCTGCCACAATAAAATCCTAAAATCCTTGTGGCTCAACAGCACCATGGCACTGGTCTAAATGACAGCGGGAAGGTGTTACATTCACTTATGATTGAGTTGGGGGAGGGTCTGCTGTATTGGGGGAAGGGACCCTAACTAAACGGAAATAGGAAATGCGATGAGCATGACACTGTAGTTAACACACCATCCAGGCACATCAACACAAAAGTCTGAAGGGCAATAGTTAGATTACAGGGTTAAGAATATTTGCATTTGGAAATTCACGTGACTGGCAAGAGACCCATGTAAAACAGGGAGCTGGGTGGTAGGCTACGCGTTCAAACGAACACAAGAGCGACTGGGAAAATAATAAAAACCTATATAAAATAACAGCACAACTCCATATGAAACAGTAAAACACTTTAACGGTTAGGCTACTTCAGACAAAACAAGGTACCTCGATCGCCTCGGTGTCTAGTTGGCTCGCTAAAGAGTTACAGCTAGCGAACACAATGAACCATTTTACGATGCTGGTCGTAACGTAACCCTAAAACACCAATAAATGATTATGAGACTGAACGTAGCTATACAACAGGCTACTTGCAAATAATAATTGATAAAAATAATTAGCCAATTACTGTACCTTGGTTTCAAGCAATCTGTTTAATGGAAAACGGAAGGGTCGACAGCACGACTAGTAAACCAGTCGAAACAAGACAAGAGGGGAGCCAATAAATAATCCGCAGCCAGTGGAAACTTAATCCTTTTCTTTCCTGCGTCGAACTCAACGAAGCAGCAAAATACACCAAGTAACCAAGTACAGGTGGAATAGGCAACGGAAGAGCAAATTGGACTGTAGTCAAAAATATGTTAAAGGGAAGTTGGTCGGAATGTTTAGCGAGTTTGCTAGTCTAGCTAACCAACAAGAGAAGGGGGTGTACAAGAAGGTTTGTGAATTTAGATTAAGTTGAAAATGACAAGGGAATAATGGAGACGGAACTACAATGCAAGATAAAGATGCTGGCTGCTGACGCTTCCCTTTCGTCTTCGTATTGGAATGACAACAGTGGAAAAAGTGGTTGAAATCAACACTTCCGCTCCTGACAGGAAGCAGTAACAATGTAACGTGCAGACTTTCGTTCTGTGGTTTTTTTCGTTTTGAGCTCAGCGTCTTAATAGATGATTGGCTCGTGTTTTTGAATTTGTTGAACAATTGGCTCCGCAATTGTGCGCTTGATTATCCGAGGAAATGAACCTCACCCGTTGAGTGTTTTGTCCGTGATACAAGGGCGGCGTTTTAATCGTCGAAGCAGAAATGCTCGCAATTTTCTACAGCGTAGATACAGCGCGTTGTTTTTTATTGTGATCAACCAAGGTAGCCTATATCCTGCCCTCTGCTTGCACTGCAAGCATTTTGCCGCATCATACTGCCTATATAATTGATTCTGCATAGATCCACTGACCACTTCCTCTTGTTTTCCTGTAATGTGGGCCATGTTTGGGAAGGCCAGGAATAGCTAAACCTTTGGCTTTGTAATGTTTGATATGTTTCTATTTAGCAGCATATCCATCTTTAAAAATGTAACCATATGAAACATAACATTTGCAAGCCTTGGGAATAATTATTTTATTTTGAACCAGATTTTTATTTATTTATTTATTTATTTTCCATTTTAAGTGCATGTTTTCTTTTCTGCACACTGCTGTCAGCTTATATTGGGTTCCCCACAGTGCACAAGATTTGCTTCTGTCGATGTAAAGTGAAGAAATGGGACAGAGAGGCCTCCGAGTTCGATATCTAAACTGGGTGTCAGGGGCATAAATATAGACAGTGCAGGCAGTGTGGTTGCACTGGGGCCCATAGAGAGAGCGGGCCCTCCAACAATGTGTGCAGCGAGTGATTCAGATTGCCACCTCAGAAGTACGCCTGTGTTCAAAGAAAAGCTGACGTTAAATTAATAATGCCATTTGGTATACAGTCAAGCCGGAAAGTCTGCACACTCCTTTCACCTTCTCCACATTTTATTATGTTACAGACATATTTTAAAATAGATTGAGTTAATTTTTTGTTTCAAAATTCTACACAAAATAGCCCGTAATGACAAAGTGAAAACAGGTTTTTAGACATTTGTGCTAATTTATTAAAAATCAAAATGTAAAATATCATATGTACACAAGTGTGCACACCCTTTGATATGACACCCAAAAGTGAGCTGAGGTGCATTTTGTTTCCACTGATACTGCTTGAGATGTTTCTACAACTTAATTGGAGTCCACCTGTGATAAATTCAATTGATTGGACATGATTGGACATTGCCAACGCCTGCCTATATAAAGTCCTACAGTTGCACAGTGCATGTCAGAGCAAACTCCAAGCCATGGGGTCAAAGGAATTAACTGCAGACCTCAGAAACAGGATTGTGTCAAGGCGTAGATCTGGAGAAGGGTACGGAAAAATCTCTGCAGCTTTACAGGTCCCAAAGAGCACAGTGGCCACCATCATTTGTAAATGGAAAAAGTTTGGAACCACCAAGAATCTTCCTAGACCTGGCCGCCCGGCCAAACTGAGCAATCGGGGAAGCCGGGCCTTGGCCAGGGAGGTGACCAGGAACCCGAGGGTCACTCTGACAGAGTTCCAGCGTATCCTTGTGGAGATGGGAGAACCTTTCAGAAGATCAACCATCCAGGCAGCACTCCACCAATCAGGCCTTTATGGTAGAGTGGCCAGACGGAAGCCCCTCCTTAGTAAAAGGCACATCACAGCCCGCTTGGAGTTTGCCAAAAGGCACCTAGAGGACTCTCAAACCATGAGAATCTAGATTCTTTGGTCTGATGAAACCAAAATGTACGTTTTTGGCCTGAATACCAAGCATCACGTCTGGAGGAAACCAGGCACCGCTCATCACCTGGCTAATACCATCCCTACAGTGAAGCATGGCGGTGGCAGCATCATGATGTGGGGATGTTTTTCAGCAGCGGGAACTGACTAGTCATGATAGAGGGAAAGATGAATGCAGCTAAGTACACCGAGATCCTTGAAGAAAACCTGCTCCAGAGCGCTCTGGACCTCAGACTGGGGCGAAGGTTTACCTTCCAACATGACAACGACCCGAAGCACACAGCCAAGAGTACAAAGGAGTGTCTTCGGAGAAAGTCTGTGCATGTCCTTGAGTGGCCCAGCCAGAGCCCAGACCTGAATCCAATTGAACATCTGTGGAAAGAGCTGAAAATGGCTGTGTACCGATGCTCCCCATCCAACCTGACGGAGCTTGTAAGGATATGCCAAGAGGAATGGGCAAAAATGTCCAGAAACAAGTGTGCCAAGCTCGTAGCTTCTTTCCCAAGACGCCTTGAAGCTGTAATCGCTGCCAAAGCTGCAGCAACCAAATATTAGGCTAAGGGTGTGTACAGATATGTAACCCCTAAATAACCAATTTTTGTCAGAAAAATAAAATTGCATATTTTCTAAAAACCTGTTTTCACTTCGTCATTATTGGCTATTGTGTGTAGATGTTTGAGGCAAAAAATGAACTAAATCTAATGAAGTATAAGTCTGTAATGTAATAAAACGTGGAGAAGGTGAAAGGGGTAGGCAGAATTTCTGGCTTGACTATATATGCCCTCGAAAAGGCAAACCCATCTCCGTCATCGTTTTCATTTTTTGGGGTAAAATAGTCTGGTAAAATATGCTTATTCTTCATAAACTATAAAAAAACTATTAAATTAAAAGAATATTTTTTTATTTTCTTTAGTATTTTTGTCATATATAGATATGTATGTTGTTGTCCAATATTAAGTCTCTATTTGATCATGTGACAAGACGATACGATATAGCTAGTCTACTAATCAGAATCGCTGCCTTCAGTGATGTGGCAACAACCATGCAGCAGGTAACAATAGCAAGCTAGATATAACGTTAGTCCTAAATAATCTGAATGTTAGGCTATTGTTAGATATACATTTCAAGACAAGTTTATAGGCTACAGACATTATGGTAGGCGTACTAGGCTACAAATTGGGTAAATTATGGTCGCTACCAGGTGGATAGCCAGTCTATAAATTATGGTAAGCTAGCTAATAGCCTTGTAGATCCTACGTAGGCTATTCCTAGCATTAGTGTAATAGTGTAATGTGAAGGGAAAATTAAGATAATTAAGTGTACATAATTATTTTTTTATTATAAAAAATTAAAGGGTATTGTTTAATTATTGTTTGAAATGCCCAGATCCACCTCTTCAACCCAAGGGATAATTTAATTATCCAATAATATGTAGCCTATAGGCCTACCTCTAGATTTTTAAATCAAAACTGCGTTCACATGCTCTTCCATCCGGCTATGCTTTTAACATTGGCCAAACGCTGGTAAATGTGTCAATGAAAATAGTCTGAACACGAAACCATCTGATCTTGGGTCTTTTTCACTGCAGATGTGATGTTATAGGCCTAACTCGGATTAAATCGTAAGAATCGATGTTTTTCCTGGAATTCATAGCCTATTAGTGTATCGCAAAAGGAACCTTACGGGTGTAAAATTTTACTTGCATTAGCCTATATCAGCTCTTTTTTAAATTCCCATTTTAAACATTTACAGGATAACAGCTGTTACAATTAAGACTGTAGGCTCCGACTGGACACAGACGATCTGACCACATCGCGCGTGGTCGTGTGTGTACTGTATGGGCTGGTTGTCACTTCTTTTACTCGGGCTTTTCTCTCGTGGACTAAAGGGTCGAATAAATATGTACTTTAAAAATAACATGACTCTACGTAAATTATCGGTAGCGGTTTGATTTTTGTTGTCTAGCCGAGGCTACGTGGACGTTGTCGGTTAGGCTGTAAGACTGATATGGCACATAATAGCTCGCCGAAACAGGCGTTGTATAAGACCACCAATATTTCCTGGGAAACACTGTAACCAGGAGTCGGTTGCACCACCTCTTACTAAGTGCAATCTACTAAATTCGAATGGGTTGCACCACTCACACTAGTTATTACGAAGAGTTTAGTAACTACTAAATATTTATACATACCCCTAAGGTGGTGTAGTTATAGCGTAACTAGCTAACTGCAACTAGTTTGAAACTACCTAGTAACAACTAAGGGTTTAGTAAAGAATAAATGCTTGAATTTAGTAATGACTTATGCCAAACTGGTGCAACCCAGTCCAGTAGTTCACACGTTTTGGAATTTAAGATTTAATTGTTTCTGTTACTTTTTTGAGGCAATGATGCAATGGTCGACGTAGGCCTGGTAGCCTCTACATATACATGTTTTCCCTGCATATCAACAGGTGGCTCCGTGGCGCAATGGATAGCGCATTGGACTTCTAGTCAAGCACTTGAGATGTGATTCAAAGGTTGTGGGTTCGAGTCCCACCGGAGTCGATTTTTCTTGGTGTATGCTTTCTACTTTTCCAAACATTTTTGTTGAAGTACAGTGAATTATTGCCTTATCTGACTATTTACAGCATGTAATATGTGATCATTTTAACCCCTTGTTGTGCACGAATGGCTATAGCCAATTGACAGATTAGCATAGCCTATGTCTATAAAAATATATAGGCCTAGAAGAAATAATAAATTGCCTTAAAACGGAATGGGGTCCATTATAGACTTTGATGACGGTTGAATGAAATGTGAATGTAAACAGTGCCCTTATTTTATATTTTCCAACTGGTTTTACTAATACAGGCTTAGGCAAATTGTATGACAGAAAAAGTTGTTTATTGAGCCAAAAAAAACGAACACAAAAAACTAAGATATCCTACGTTAAATAAATGAATAAAATGTTTTTTTGGATTTTCAGGAAACATGTCAAGACCAGCGGGAACTGTTTAGTCGGACCAAGTGAACACGGTACGCGTAGCTAGTCTTCTGAAAGATGAGCGGACACAGTCGGACCAAGTGAACACGGTACGTGTAGCTATTCTTCTGAAAGATGAGCGGACACAGTTGCAAACGTTGTTCACTTCCGTGTGTGACTTGTTGCTAAAATGAATAGCAAGCTAGCTATAGAAAAGGGGCATATAGCTTATAGACGAGACAAGATCGCGCGTCAGGCTTTCTTATTGTCGCTAACATTATAGTGTTGAAGAACACATTACCGGTACCGATGGTTTTCAATCATTTAAGCTGTGTAGTGCTAACTACGGCTAAGTTATCTATCATCAGGTAGCCTAATGTTACTGGAGCTGAAATCTGAGGAACCGTGTAACGTTATGTCTTCTGTTTCCTGACCACGCCGGAGAGATAAATTAAACGACAAGGTAAAATGCTAGCTAAGTGTCTAAATGACTAGACAAAAAATTTGAACCATGTCAGTTTGTCGCCTGCTATTTAGTTAATGCTAGCTGTAGATGTCTGCAACTAGCTAACCTTAAAGCAGGGAAAACCTGCAGCTCGTCGTTCATCCCAGTAATTTAGCTGTGCCAGTTTAACTAGCGAGATTCATGGATAGACTAACGTTAGGCCTACTATTCGTGAATATTCAGACTTAGATTAGATTTTTCTAACTATCTAACTATTTTAATTTTTATACCGGGTGAAGGCTTACTGTATGTGCATTCATACTGAACCTGTGCTCGGGTTGTAATTCATTGTATATCTAGTTTCCTTTGTTTAAAATTTAAGAATGTAACAAAGTTTTCCCAAAAACATTTGCCGTATTCACATTATAAATAAATAAACATTTGACTGATTGTAACCAAGGTTTAAATCTTCCTGAAATGTCTGCTTTCATTAGACTAATTGTGTTGAGCTTTCAAGGAATGATCACTCTATGACTAAAGTTCATATTTGTATGTATATTTTTTAAATCTGCGGCTGTTGAGAGAAAATGGTAAATATTACAACAATTTTATTATTTTTATTTATAACGTGATGCATTGTATAATTTAGGCTATATCCTATATGGACATTACTTTAGTCACGTTCTATTTTGGTAGCCAACTCTTTATTATTTTTATTATCCCTGTGACTGTCCTGGGGGGTATTTCATAGGATTACTGAGTTAGCTGGATAACTGAGTAAAACCTGGAACAGCTATTTTTTACTTTAGTCCATGTTCCAGATTTGGGAGGGTTCTGGGTTTTACTCAGTGCAGTTAACTCAGCAATCCTGCTTTGTGAAATACTCCCAGATGTCTGAGCCCAAGGCATCCACTCCCAACACCAGGAGACACGTACAAAGGCTGGCTTTTCAAATGGACAAATTACATCAAAGATTACCAGCGACGGTGGTTTGTCTTTAGCAATGGCTTGCTGTCTTACTACAGGTAAATATCTTTGTGATACTACTGTACTCTTAACAATCAGAGGTGGACAGTCAAGGGGTCAGAAAGTAAAAGCCCTGCCATGCGTTTCTTCCACCCATGAACTCAGCCAGCTGATTAGTTCTACCTCCCGGCTGAAGAATTGTGCTGATTGTCAAATCTAGGTGATTGGAACAAAATACTGGGGAGGACGTTTACTTTCTGAACCTGGATTGTCCACCTCTCTTACTGATGAACAACTGAATGAACGCGGTCACACTAAACAATAGGTATAAAAGTGTGCTAAAAAGAGGATGGCAGCTGTCATTGGGGTCATTATCGGAGTGATCTGTTTGATTAAACACCAATGATAACATATTTGTTGCTTTCCAATTACATGCTCAACAAAACTCTGAAAGTAGGTGCAAAAAATGTGACTGGAATAAGACATGTCATTTTATATTATTCATAATTTATTATAACATATAAATAAACAAGAATAGTCATCATCATTATTATTACATGGCTGCCTAGATCGAATGTTTGATAATTATTTATGAAATTGCCTGTTATTTAACAGCTGGATGAAATCTCCCCATAGGCTGTGTGTGCATGCTGTTCTTTTCCTGGTTTGTGGAGGTGGCTTTGTTTTTTTTGTTCCTGATATTGTTTCTTTGAACAAGATGCTTATCCAAAATACCTCGAGGCAATTATTTTTGTGAAAGCTTTTCCCATAAGCACATTAGTGAATAATTTATTGCACCAATAGGACATTGAGAACGAAACAATATGATAAAACAAACACTATAAGCCGCATACCATGTTTGGTGTCTTGTGCTTGAGTGCTTGTGCATCAGCTGGCTTGCCATGAAAGTCTTGTCCTGTGTAGCTTTTTTCTTGGTTCCACCCAGTTAAAAAAAGTAAGTGCTTTATTGGTTCATTTAAAAAGGGCTATTAAGATAAGTAAAAAAAAAATATATTTCAAGTCTTTTATTTTTTAAAACCCAATTTATTTCTTTGTGATTCACAAAAAGTTTTTGTTCAATGAAATTATATATATCACCTTATCATTTTGGTACTGCTCCCCCTAACCTTCTCCCCTCCCCCCACCCAACCCCTGTACCCCCCCCTGTTCTGCCATTATCGGGCATTACTTTTTGAGCTTTTCAAAGGACTTCTGTGAGACAACTCTGCTGAACTCCTGGGACCTTGCTGTCTGCGTTAAATATGATATTGAGGATGTTTATGGGAGCAAAACTGAAAATGCTCATATAAACAATTTAAATAGACATTTCAAATCTCTCTTTTAGCACAAAAATACATGTATCTTAGCTCTGTACAACATCTGTATGTAGAAGTGTAACTGAAGCCAGGGGAAACTAGAGTGATTTGTCTCCTACAATCTGTGTGCGCATCCTGGATCTGTTTTGTAGTCAGGAGACAAGTTGCTTGGAATCTGGAATACATTTAGGGGTGCTTTTTGTGTCATTGGAGAAAGCTGATAATAACTACTTGGATGAGGTGAAATGCTATTGGGCTGCAGACCTGCCTATGGACTGATAGAAAAGAGAGGGAGGGAAAGGAGGTGATGTAATGTAGCTTTAAGGAGTGGTCCTCTGAATATGTGACGAGACAAAGTGGAAAAAGATATAAAATAACTGATTGCCGATGGCCTGCCAAGCCTCAGGACTAATTACCTGTGCCAAAAACTCCTCTGTCAATTTGTTCTGTGCAAGCTGGCTGGCAGCTTTTAGCCAGTTTGAAATGCGATCCTGTTTTCAGATCTGATGCTAACTCGGACTGCGACGGGGATAAGGCCTGTTTAGCCATTCAGTGCAGTGTCAATTATTAATGCTTGGCTTCATTTTCACTCTCCATTTGCTCGTGAGGAACTGGGAGTGAAGGGCAAAAGTGATTGTACTGCCTTGTTGGGGTGGAACAGTGTCAACAGCTGGGGTATGGAGAAATGGGTCTGACTTTAACGGGACACTTCATTAGGTGTCCTGGAGACACCCAGACTGACCACAACGGCACCCCGTAATCACTGGATCCAGCCAGAATAAATCACATTGTTCACATTCTGTAAAAAAAATATATTTCAAGCCCAATTTTAAGCCAATTACTTTTTACAATTTGCTACTATTTTGCTGGGGACGGTGGTGTTTTGTCAAAGAAATTGTACAAATGAGAGCATGGACTTAAAGAATTCCTTTTCTCTGTCTGTCCCTTTGTCTTCCTGTCTCTCGCGACATTCACAGGGCCTGTACTTGCAGGAGAACTTCAACGAGCCCGTCTAAATAAGCAGCGGTGACTGTTCCATCTGCAGTTAAGAACATTCTCATCACATGTTTGTGATCTTATACCTTGAAGGGTTACATACATACAGTTTAATATCCCACTGTTTTCCCATCTTTGTATTAATCCATGAAGAGGTGCATCACCACATTATATCATTATTATTTAGGTGAACCAATATTTCCATAGACATAGGTTAATCTGTCAACTATAGCCTATTTAGCTAACTGAAGTGTGTCCTTCATGTAATGGGTAATTTATTTAAATCTGCATGAGCTATAAGGGGTTAAAATTATCACATATTACATGCTGTAAAGAGTCAGATGTTGCAATCATTCACTGTACTTCAACAAAAACGTTTTGCGGAAGTTGTAAACATAGACGAAAAACACGACTCCGGTGGGACTCGAACCCACAACCTTTGAATCACACCTCAAGTGTTTGACTAGAAGTCCAATGCGCTAGCCATTGCGCCACGGAGCCACCTGTTGCTTCTCCGGGAAAACATGCATATGTAGAGGGTCCTCTTTCAGGCAAGTTTGGAACAGTTCCAGTTGCTTTGAACTTTTTAAGTATTGCCCTAACGGTAGATATGGGCATTTTCAGGTGATTAGCTATTTTTTAATAGCCATTCTCTGACTTTTGAAGCTCAACACACTTTTCCCTCATTGGATTTGTGTGTTCTCTTATCTTTCCCATGTTCATGTATGAATAAGGGAATATGGCCACTTGGTCAACTCATATTTATACCCCAGTGAAACAGGAAGTCATGGATTACTGCTTGAAAGTTCCTAAACACTGATCAACTTTAAAAAGTAAAATATAAATGGAAAAAATGCTTCAGTTACATTTTGTTCAGAATAATAATATGCTTTTTAAAAGCTATCAAAGCTATTTCATTATTTAGCTAATATAGCCCGACTGTATGTATTCTGTTATTCTTTGACTACTAGCGTAGCTCCTACTGTGTTGAGAAAGTGCTGCTTTTTTTTTTTTTTTGTGTATTGTGTGTCTATGACCTTCAATATGCACTAATTGTACGTCGCTTTGGATAAAAGCGTCTGCCAAATAAATGTAATGTAAATGTAAATTTGTAGGGGTGCCAATAATTGTGGCACACGTGGTTTTGTTAAAAATAATTATTTCTTGAAGAGGTTTTTTTTTCCAGAATAAATTTACTTCAATTAAAGGTTGGATTTTTCTCATTTTTTCAGTGTGAGATTAAGCTAATTAACCAAACGGTGAATTTATTATAACTCTTTTTACTCATCTTTACCAGGGGTGCCAATAATTGTGGAGGGCACTGTATATCTAGCTGCCATTAAACTCCTACAATGGTAAACCAGGGATATCAGCGTCTGCAGGTTTTGGTGCTTTCCTTTCAATTAGCAGCCAGTTTAGGCTTTGGGAACAAGGTGTGTGGACTCCCTTTAGCCAATCATCTTTTTAGATTTAATATTTGCATGCTGAAACGCAAAAAAAAACACCAGACACTGGCCCACAGAAAATGATTGCAACAATCTAAAAGACTGTAGTTATCATGAAATTATTTTGTTGACATAATGTAATTAGTCTCTCTACTCTCCTGTCAGTCAGGAAGGTCAGAGTATCACCGTAAGGCTTTATCCCGTCTACAGGTGCTAAAACAACATCAGTCAGACTCTTATTCAACAACAAAGCAATTTATTAAACTGATTAATTAGCAAATGGACTACCCACAAATATAAGTGGGGGACAGTAAGTGAAACTGTTATAATTATGTTGTTGTTATAATTGAAAATGTTATAATTACACACAGTTTTGTATCCCACAGTTAACCCATCTTTGTATTAACCTATGAAAAGGGCCATCATCACATTACATCATGGTTATTTAGGTAAACCAATCAGATTAAGAGTACCATAATACGTACATGAGGATGAGTGGTCTTGTAGTCCAACCCAGTGCCTTGTAATTTCAACAAAAGAAAAGAAGAAAATAAGGGCACTGTTTACATACCCATTCCAATGCCTCTTTCACAAACAGTAATCAACAAATCTAATGGACCCCATTCCGTTTTAGGACTCTTTATTATTTCTTCCAGTCCTATATTTTTATAGTCATAGGTTAATCTGTCAACTATAGCCTCTTTAGCAAACAGAAGTCTGTCCTTCAGGTCATTCGTTTAAATCTCCATGCGCTATAAGGGGTTAAAATGATCACATAACAAAAACGTTTGGGGAAGTTGGAGGCCTAGACCAAAACAAAGTGACTCCGGCTGGACTTGAACCCACAACCTTTGAATCACATCTCAAAATGCGTATGTCTAGGCTACCAGGCTTAAGTTGACCATTGCATCATTGCGTAAAACTAGCCTATTTAGCAAACGGAAGTCTGTCCTTCATGTAATGGGTCATTCGTTTAAATCTCCATTTACTATAAGGGGTTCATATGATCACATATCACATACTGTAACGGATATTGCAATCATTCACTGTACTTCAGCAAAAATGTTTGGGTATTTTGGAAACATAGACTAAAGAGAGCGACTCCGGTGGGACTCGAACCCACAGCCTTTGAATCACATCTCAAGTGCTTGACTAGAAGTCCAATGCGCTATCCATTGCGCCACGGAGCCACCTGTTGAAGTCCCGGGAAAACATGCACATGTCGAGGCTACCAGGCTTAAGTCGACCATTGCCTCATTCCGTAAAACTAGCCTATTTAGCAAACGGAAGTCTGTACTTCATGCAGGGGTGTATAAAGTACCCAGAAATTATACTGAAGTGAAAGTATGGATACTGTCTCAAAATCTTACTCAAGTAAAAGTCAGAGTATCAGGCTAAAAATACACTTGAGTAAAAGTCAAAAAGTTCCTACTTTTAAATGTACTTAAGTACTAAAAAGTAAAAATAAAAACTTTTTTATTGCAGGGGATAGACAAGGGGTCTCAAACTCATTCCATTGTGGGCTGAGTGTATACAAATTTTCGTTTCAACTACACATTGCACCAGGTGAGTTAGTTGAAGAAGTGAGCTAATTAGTGAAATCATCAGCCGGTGTTTAGGCAAGGCTGGAATGAAACCCAGCATACACTCGGCCCACAATGGAATTAATTCTGCGATAGACAATGCTGAAATGAAAGAACATAGGACACTTTTTTTGCATTAAAATTATTTAATCATTTCCATCGAATTTGAAAAAACATTTTGAGGTAAATTAACATGGACGGCATTCACATCACAGCATCCAGTTGTAAAGTTGGCCAAACTACAACCTTGGAAAAAATTAAGGGTTTAGTTCAGTTTTTTTGTATACGTGGGTTCGACATTGCACATCCTAAGGTTCTTGTCAAATAGTTATTTTGATAGCAGGTGTCTAATCAAAGTTCCCCGATTTCTAGTCTTGCACAAGGACCAATCAGCATGGGTATGGGCAGGTTAATTTTCTATTGATGGGGATTTTAATTGGCTGTTTTAAATAAAGTGCGGCCGCATGATTAATAACATTAATGTTAGTTCGGCCAGAGAAACAAATATACTAATTAAAATTGTTGAACCTGTGAGATTTGTACTTTGTACTTTGAAGGTCTGCATTTTAAATGTAAGGAGTAAAAGGTATGTTTTTTTTCTCTGAAATGTAATTGAGTAAAAGTACAAGTATACAAACTTAATAATACTCGAGTAAAGTACAAATCCCCAAAAACAGTACTTAAGTATTGTAACAAAGTACAATTACTCAAGTACTTTACACCTCTGACTTCATGTAATGGGTCATTCGTTTAAATCTCCATTTACTATAAGGGGTTCAAATGATCACATATCACATACTGTAACAGATATTGCAATCATTCACTGTACTTCAGCAAAAATGTTTGGGTATTTTGGAAACATAGACTAAAGAGAACGACTCCGGTGGGACTCGAACCCACAGCCTTTGAATCACATCTCAAGTGCTTGACTAGAAGTCCAATGCGCTATCCATTGCGCCACGGAGCCACCTGTTGCAATACCAGCGAAAGCATGCATATGTTGAGGCTACCGGGCTTAAGTCGACCATTGCCTCATTCCGTAAAACTAGCCTATTTAGCAAACGGAAGTCTGTCCTTCATGTAATGGGTCATTCGTTTAAATCTCCATTTACTATAAGGGGTTCAAATGATCACATATCACATACTGTAATAGACATTGCAATCATTCACTGTACTTTAGAAAAAATGTTTGTGGAAGTTGGAAGCATAGACCAACAAAAGCGACTCCGGCTCGACTTGAACCCACAACCTTTGAATCAAAAGAAAAAAAAGAAAAAGAACAGTTATTTTAAATTCAATCACACTTGCACAACAAAGCGAAAGTATTACATCGCAAACAGAAACTGAAAGTTCTAGGGTGACCTTTAGTGGATATTAAATTGGTAGAAACAAAATCTGTAGTGACCTCTGGTGGACAAAAATATCAATTCACAATTTTAAAGAAACAAAAACAATAGTACCACTTTGTCTTCCGCTCTTCTCTGATCAAGGACTAGCTCAATATCTCCATGAAAATATATATATACACTGCTCAAAGAAATTAAGGGAACACTTAAATCACACATCGCGGATCTCGATGAACGAAATATTCAAGTTGAAAATCTTTATTGCTTTCAAAGTTTCAAAGTGTTTTTATTTATCAAGTGCACAGTATAACACAAGGTCATTCTGAACAATGAAATTCTTAGGACATGGCAAGCAACAACTATGTAGTAGGCATTAAAAACAAACAAAAACAAAAACATATATAAAATTGTTAAAAAAATAAATTAAAAAAAAAATAAATAAAAAATAAAAAAAGTCAAATAAGGGCAAGAATAACAAATATAAATATACATAGCGGTAAAACACTAGCAGCAGTTCCAGATATGGACAGTAGGAGTAGGAGTATTAAATATAAAGTGTGGAGGTGCCGATAGACATGTGCAATAGATTAAATTAAGGTGATGTACAATGAATGTACATAAGAAGTGCCTAGAGCATACAATGAGGTGCGATGAATGCGATTAATGCTGCTGGTTGAGAAGCCTGATGGCCTGGGGGAAAAAACTGTTTGTGAGTCTGGTAGTCCGTGCCCGAATGCTCCGGTAACGTCTACCAGACGGCAGCAGCGAGAACAGTCCATAGCCTGGGTGGCTGTAGTCTTTTATGATTTTCTGTGCTTTCTTAAGGCATCGCGTGTGGTAGATGCCTTGCACAGAGGGGAGGTGGCAGCCAATGATGCGCTCCGCTGTCTTCACCACCCTCTGGAGGGCCTTGCGATCAGCAGCGGAGCAGCTGCCATACCAGGTAGTAATGCAGCCAGTGAGAATGCTCTCAATGGTGCACCTGTAAAAGTTGGTGAGAGTTTTGGCAGACATGCCAAACTTCTTGAGTCTCCTCAGGAAGTATAGGCGCTTTTGGGCAGTTTTTACTGCCGCGACCGATTGCCTGGACCAGGATAGGTCATCGCTGATGAACACACCGAGGAACTTGAAGCAGGAGACTCTCTCCACTTCAGCTCCATCGATGTGAATGGGGGCGTGACCCCCCCCCCTGTCGCGTCCGGAAGTACACCATCATCATATTGATTACATTGTGTAATTCGTCGAGAACAAAATGACGTAAGAGCGGTCAATGGAAACCAAAATCATTAACCCATTGGGGGCTGGATTCAAAATCACACTGAAAATCAAAGTGAAAACTTGTGATCACAGGCTGATCCAACTTGTGTGAATTTCATCACGACAACTCATAATGTGGCTCAGTAGTGTGTATGGCCCCCACGTGCCTGTATGCACTCCCGATAATGTCTGGGCAGGCTCCTGATGAGACGGCGGACGGTGTTCTTGGGGATCTTCTCCCAGACCTGGACCAGGGCATCAGTGAGCTCTTGGACAGTCTGTGGCGCTACTTGGCGGCGGTGGATGCACCGATACATAACATCCCAGACGTGCTCAATTGGATTCAGGTCTAGGGAACGTGAGGGCCAGTCAATGGCATCAATGCCTTTGTCATCCAGGAACTGCCTACACACTCTGGCCACATGAGGCTGGGCATTGTCCTGCACCAGGAGGAACCCAGGGCCCACTGCACCAGCGTAAGGTCTGACAATGGGTCTGAGGATTTCATCCCGGTACCTAACAGCAGTCAGGGTACCGTTGGCTAGCATGTGGAGGTTTGTGAGGCCCTCCAAGGATATGCCTCCCCAGACCATCACTGACCCACCGCCAAACCGGTCATGCTGGATGATGTTGCAGTCAGCATAACGTTCGCCATGGTGTCTCCAGACTCTTTCACATCTGTCACATGTGCTCAGTGTGAACCTGCTCTCATCTGTGAAGAGAATGGGGCGTTAATGGTGAACCTGCCAATTCGGGTGTTCTCTGGCAAATGCCAATCGAGCTGCACGGTCCACTACAGGATGTTGGGCCTTCAGGCCACCCTCATGGAGTCTGTTTCTGACAGTTTGGTCAGAAACATGCACACGAGTAGCCCGCCGGAGGTCATTTTGTAGGGCTCTGGCAGTGCTCCTTCTGTTCCTCCTCACACAAAGGAGCAGATACCTGTCCTGCCGCTGGGTTGTTGCCTTTCTATGGCCCTGTCCAGCTCTCCTCGTGTAATGACCCGTCTCCCGGTATCTCCTCCACGCTCTTGAGACGGCACGTATGGATGTGCCATCCTGGAGGAGCTGGACTACCTGTGCAACCTGAATGGGCTGCAGGTACCGCCTCATGCTACCACTAGTGACAAGGGCACTAGCAAAATGAAAACTAGAGAAAAATCAGTCAGGAAGGATAAGGAGAGAGAAATGGTCTGTGGCCACCACCGGTAAAACCATTTACTTTTTGGGGGTTGTCTTGCTGTTGCCTCTCCTGTCCACCTGTGTCACTTTCATTTGCTCCAAAGCAGGTGAAATTGATTCACAATCGTTTACGCTTCCTAACTGGACAGATCGATATCCCAGAAGTTTCATAGACTTGGTGTTATACTGTGTTGATTAAGTGTTCCCTTAATTTCTTTGAGCAGTGTACATAAAACTCAATCTCTCAATTAAAACTCAATTAAAAAAAAATGTTTTTTCAATTATGATTATAATAATTTTTTAATGTCTGGTGTGATTATATGAGACTCAAGTCAAATCGCCAGATCAAAAAAATGGAAAACAAACCACTTCTACACTCCAAAGGAACTTTACGTGGAGGCAGCAAAAAACATTTTAGAAAACCTCACAATGGGCAGATAATAGGTAAACACGTGACAAACACACACTTTCTTGCGGTAATTTATAAGCAGTCACTGTAGAAGCACTCGCGTGTGTCTGTCCCCCCCCCTCTTTTTGTTTCAGCAACTAGTACCACTCCTTATTTTTCTCAGTCCTGCAGCAGGGAGTGCCACTCCTTGATTTTTTACACCGTCTTTGTCTTATTTCATAAACCATTCAAGCTCTCTTGTTGAGAAGTAATCTTTTATGTGTTTTAGAAATTTGAGATTGGTTGACTACACTGTTAATGAACCTATATTAAAGCATGCAACAGTTTTGTATATGTAACAAAAAAAAAACAGGACGGTGATATGAAACCTGCCCGGTTTGCAGACACACAATGCTCTCAGTTGTTTTTAGTTTGATTTACTCTTGCTGTTTACAACAAACTATCTTTGAAGGTCTCATACAGTGTTTTTACAGATTCCAGGTTGCAATCAGGAGTTCACAATAGCATTTTGTCTGCATACTGGAGGTCACACACACACAGTCTTACACTTTATATAAAAATCCAAGCCAGCTGGACTTAAATGCAAATTTCCCATCTTTAGCCTTATGTCACTCACAACCATCTCAATTTCATCTCACCCCCAAGACTCTTCTCGGTCCGGCCAGGTCTACTTCTGCCTGACAACAGCTTAGCAACAGGTTTTATGGCTGCATTCTTCACTGATAAGAATGCTGCTGTGAGGCCGTCTTCTCCAGAGAGAGAAGTGATACACCTCCAATTGACCATTGGGATGTTAACTCATAACACATAAGAAAAGAGTAAACATAAGAAGAAGAAGCTGTCTTTATCTCGTGGAGAGAAGCCAGTAGGTCTGGTTGGAAGTACAACAATGAAAGGTCAATCTCATGACATTCAGATACTCTTAGGCCTAAAGCAGTGACGCGAGACAAGTGGACCTTGAAGCAGTCGTGACATTACACAGAGATAATACCACGCACCCTCCAGCAAACAGCCAAGCAGAGCTGAAAACCCAATGTGTTAAAAAACCCAGACATATCCCCAGATCCAGTGCATTAACCCACACCCTATAATAATGTAGTTTGTTTTATTAACTTCAGCACTTTTTATTACAAAGGCCTTAAAACTACAAATGGGATAAAACTACAAATCTGTAGCAGATTGACTGTGACTGTTCATTCCATTTCGGCCTCTCCAGGTCACGGGTGTGGCGATGAATCAGGACGGGATGGATGGCTCACTAGGTCCTGTCGAGTACCTGGGATGAGAAGATGGAGGGCCGGGTGGGCCTGGGGGGGCAAGCAGACCGTGTACCAGACGATCTGAGCTCGAGAGCTGTGGAGGAAGAGCCCACTCCCGTGAGTTTGGCCCCGTTTACACCTGCCTTTTCACGCATCATATCCCATGTTATTTACAAAACCGACATGTGTCGTGTTAGTGATCGTGGTCTTAGGACAAGAAATTTGTTCTGGATGGGATTTGTACTAATGCAGTGTGTGAATCGTTTGGTTTGGTTTCAGAGTCTACCCCTCCCAATCTAGTGACAGTAATAAGACTCTTAGAACGACGGCGCGTGATCTTATGATCTTCTCTATCATATCTAGATATCAGGTGAGGTCCCGGTGATGGCCACTCTAGGTTCCAGATACTTATATGGACAAGCGCATCCCTGATAACCTATACAATCCTCCTTCCACATTCTTTATTTCTCCCCCTCACATACCACACACTTCAATTAGTATTATCCAGGTTCACCATATTTATCATATTATCCACAATACTTTATACTTCCACAATTACCAATTTACATGCACATACATATGATGCAATATACATATACAGCTTTGTTTCAGTCAATAGTCCAAAAAGCCATTCAGTTCAAGAGCCTTTGATCCTGTGAAAAACCTGGGTTACTCATTATGAAGATCAAACCTCCTACAGGATGCCTTCTAAAGTCCAGTTGTAGGGTTAATTACGAGGCTGTGAGAGGTCAGAGGAAAAAAGGTTCTCAGGCCACCTGGTAAATTGTTTTATTGCACCCTCAAGGAAGTCACCACCAGCTCCAAGGGTTTATGACTGATAATCCCTTTTTCAGCCTTACAATCCTATTAAACAGGGAGAATTCTCTAATGTTAGAGAATACAAACCAGGGTTCCTACCTGTAATTTTTTAATGTAGTTTTCCAGTCATGGGTAGGTCATGGAAAATTAGAAAATTGCCTGTCCTGGAAAACAATTAGTCGTCCTTTTTAACGTTGTTGCAGTAAAAAATAACTAAGTTAAAGGGTAAAGTCTGCATCCTCAATCTCCCCATCCCCATGATCACAATCTATATTACAGGTGTTATTACAATCTATATTACAGGTATTATTACAATCTATATTACAGGTGTTATTACAATCTATATTACAGGTGTTAGTCACATAAAATATCCTGGAAAATAATGTTTGAAAAGTGTGGGAACCAGGGTATGAATTTAACTTTTTCACCCACTGGCCAGAGTGGCTTGTGGATTCTAAAAATCACCAGCCATTGTCACATTTTGCCAGCCACATTACCTTCTACAATATAACACAATTGGGTTGGTTAACTGCCACAATCAAATCTTACCAGCCACAATCAAAATTTTACCGGGGCCATTTGGCTGGTGGCGAGTGTTAATTTCACACCCTGGTGAGAACCCTGCAAACAATCCAACCCTCACTGACTCTATTACTGACTATCACTGACTCCATCACTGACTCTATCACTGACTCTATCACTGACTCCATTACTGACTCCATCACTGACTCCATTACTGACTCTATCACTGACTCCATTACTGACTCCATCACTGACTCCATTACTGACTCCATCACTGACTCCATTACTGACTCTATCACTGACTCTATCACTGACTCTATTACTGACTTCATTACTGACTCCATCACTGACTTCATTACTGACTCCATTACTGACTCTATCACTGACTTCATCACTGACTCCATCACTGACTCCATCAGTGACTCCATCACTTACTCCATTACTGACTTCATTACTCACTTCATTACTGACTCCATTACTGACTCTATCACTGACTTCATCACTGACTCCATTACTGACTCCATTACTGACTCCATCACTGACTCCATCACTGACTCCATTACTGACTCCATCACTGACTCCATCACTGACTCCATTACTGACTCCATTACTGACTCCATCACTGACTCCATTACTGACTCCATTACTGACTCCATCACTGACTCTATTACGAACTCCATTACTGACTCCATCACTGACTCTGAAAAGCAAGTACTCCCTCTTTCCGTTTACTCTTTCTCTCTACCCTTTCTCTTTCCCTCTGTTATACTTGTATCCTCGTTCATCCAACATCACACACACATGTGCACACACACACCGACACAACCACACATACACACACAGTGTAAGGGCGTTGTAGTGGTACAACGATGAGCCAAACGCGATGAAAGAAAAGAAAGAATGAAAAAACCTCCCAGCCGTAGCCGAAACCAAAAACACCTTTGTAAAACCGGGATAGCCACGTAAACACGGGCGATACTAATACCGATAGCCAGAAGAACAGCAAAAACAAAGGCACCCTCGGAACGTGACTATAACGCCTGATAACTGGTGAAACAAATGAAAATAAAATAACGCTCACGCCCTCTAACAACAAAGAGAGCGGGAGTGGAAACGGAGAAGTGAAAAGAGGGAAAAACCTAAACTATATTCCCTGAGCTTCTAGTAGTTATCTGGGTATAGCTCTACTACGCGAATAAAGAATAACAATCTTTTAAGTGCGAGCAGAGGAAACCAACAACAACCATACATACGTGAAGGCACGAAATGATAAAGAAGCGCCAGGAAGCGGAACTCAGGGGTTTAAATACCTCCTGACACGGGCGACAGGTGAACCAGATAATCACCTGGGCGAAAGGAAAATCCCGCAAGGGAATGCGGAGAAAAATCTGATAGACCGAAAAAAGGACGAGGCATGGAATTAGAGGAAAGGAAGGGAAAACCATGACACACAGACGTCCATACATCCACACGCAACCACACACAGATGCACACATACGCACACAGACATGCATATTAACACACAGACATACACGCACACACACAACCACAAACAGACACATGCACACACACACATATATGCTCAGACTTGTGCACACACACATGCACACATGTTGGTGTTGGTCTTAAGGAGTGGCCAGGATTATTTTTGGCGTATTGCTATCTTGAGGCAGCAGAAAGTGCTTGTGCTAAAACCACCACAAACCTGGTCTAAAGTCATGTCGCAGTTGTTTACATGTTATTTTAAAGGCGTATATAAGTGCGTCTACATAGGCGTGTGCACAACGCGCGTACACCCTCCTGTCTGTTACACACAGGGTTATATCAAAAAATGCATAATAATAAAAGGGTCCATAGGTCGAAAGGGTCCATTCGTTAAAAAACGAAGATAAATGTCACCATGTTAACTGAACTTTATTCTTCGTTCTTCATAGCTATTTTTTAGATTACAGTGACCAGGTTTCCATACTCTCAGCTTATTAATACCCCACTGATTTCACCTGTTATACCATAACTAAACAAAACGATTTTAAAAAGAACAATTAATTCACAATTAATTTTAATGCCATTCGCTGCATGTACGCTTTAACTTCATGCAGGAGCAGGTCTGTTTCACCTGCTTTAAATTGCACTTTTCACGCTCTTCCTGGGAAAGTGGACTTGTTTTTAAAGCATAGAATAGAATAGAATAGAATAACTTATTAGGGGACTTCAGTTGTATTTTCCAGCAGTAAAAAAGACATAGACAGTGGGGCAGACCAACAAACACAAACAAACATGTTAAATAAAGACATTCAATTGAATCAGATGTTTCACATTATAGTGAAGGTATGTGTGATTAAGCTGCTAGTAAAACGCATTGGTCACGTTTCCATAAGTAGGACATTATAAAACAAGGGGAAATATGTGTGGACCTATGTTGCCAACCTGACAGCTTTATTGTATTTTTCTAAGGTGAGACGGAAGCGATTGGTAGCTTATTCTCATCTGTTGCAGGTGCTTTCAACAAAATTTAACTGCATATATTTTTGCAGGAATTACCGGGAACTCCATATAAAAATCCATATAGCCTATTTCTTGATCGCACTAAACACGTACGAGCATGTTTGTTTTGCCATCATATAAGCAATCTGCCAAGGTGGAAAAGCAGGCTTTTAAAGGGAATGGGATATGACATTTTTATTGGTTTATTGCATGTCACGCCCAAGACACACCTATAATTAATGAAGAGACTAGGTTCAGCCTGTTTGCATGTTGCGCCGTGCTTAGCGCCCAAAAAACATGCTGGTAAACTAGCAAAAATGGACTTGGACACGCCCTAAATGCACTTTTTACGCCATGTTCTTGGACAAACGCTAAGATCGCCAAGATAGAGCCCATGATGTCATATCCTTGTGTTTTTTTCCCTCTTTTTGATGTTTGTATTGTTCATGTCTGTTTGCCCAGCTGGCACAATGGGGTCTGTAACTGAATCCCCAGTCAAATGCAAGTAGCTCTTTCTCACATTTATTTCCATTTATTCAACCTCCCTCGCAAACCCTCCTCTCTTTTCATTCTCTCCCTTCCGTTATCAGATATTCACATCATATTACATCCTGCAAAGTGTTGAGCGGAGGAATTTCTCTCCTTATAATGACCAAGCACAACCAGGTAGATCCAAGAAGAAAATTATTTATTTCTCTGCAGAAAGAGTCCAGTACTTGCACACACATGGTGGACAAGCATGAACTGAAGAGACGGAGGCAGTCTCCGCCATATTTAACAAACTAATACTTAGATGATCTTACTTCTGATTGGTGCATACTGCATAGTTAATATAGGCATAGAGTGGAATATAACAACATTCATAATTCTATCGCTGATTGGTTAGCATGCATATTGGACGAGCACACAGTGACCCCTAGCCCTTAACGTCACACAAACAGTTTCAATAAATATTTGGTCTCCCAGAGTCGTCTTGTTTTCAGGATTCAAGATGAAGTGTCTCTTCTGGCTCTCTAGCGATAAGATGGGCCTTGCGCCTGGGATGTGGGTCAGAGGCCACAGGCCTGCAGTTTCATTGAGAGAAGATAGACAGAAGGCTGAAAGAGAGAGACAGAAAGAGAAACGGAAAGATGCACGCACACACAGATGTAAGCTATATATTTTATCTCTGGTTCGCTTTGGCTGACTGAGAGATAGACAGAGACCTTCAGATAAGCGAGGCTGCAGACTGCCATTTCTTTGTCTCTTGAGGATTTAGAGTATTTTATATAAGTTTCAATTGGTATGATTGTACAATGAATATATATATATCTTTATTACTGTGATTATACTAGTGTGAAAATATCCTTCTGAAAACACCCTTCTCTTCAAAAGTAATATTGATTGTAAGAACTCATGATCACTGTCAATATTTGATGAATGTCAGGCTGTAAAGTGTGTCCAACTCTATGGTACAACTACATTTCCCATTATTCAGAGAGAGAGAGAGAGACTCCATAATGTCTCTGGGAGTACTGGCTGGAGGTGCTCCCAAATGTGTTAATGGCCCTCTGTTGGCAGTGAACCTCCAGGCACACAGAAGAACAAGCAGCACTGGGCAGTCAGAGCAGAGGTCTGTCACCAGGGCTGCACTATTGCATCATTCTGCAGGCCTGGGATTGAGAGTGCTCTATGTGTGGGATCTCTTGTTTCTTTTCCTCGTGAAAAATGGGCTATTTTGTGTAGAATTTTGAGACAAAAAATGAACTCAATCTATTGTAGAATATGTCTGTAATGTAATAAAACGTGGAGAAGGTGAAAGGGGTGTTCAGACTTTCCGGCTTGACTGTATAATCCTTATTACCCAAATGCAGTATAAATGTGCTTGCATTCATACAAACCAAATCTATCTTTCTGTGTCTGTCCCTCTTAGAGGAAAACAGGCAGCCTAGAAGATAAACGGCTATGTTATTGTTAGTGAGAGTCTGCTTGAACATTCTGATCTTATGGCAAGGTCAGAAGTTATGTGGAGACTCAATACTATTAAACTTAGGTTGTCAGCTAAATGTATTTCTCTGTACTGTGATATTATACATAGAGTCCGCCACTTGTGGCAAAGCAGAAGGAAAAGCTATAAATGTCTTCTGTGCTTCCTGTTCGACAGAGAGATCTGGTGAGACTCTCTCATTCTGGTTTATCTGCAAAGTATTATTCTATATTAAAATACGGGTTTGTTGTGGTTCTGTTTGATCAGACTTGCTCGCTGTGTGTAAAAGGGAAAATTTCCACGACAGGGTGCACAGCAGGGGCCAATCCGTTTCGGGATTTCTGCTCTTAATTATTTAATTAGCTCAATCACATCTTGATCTGACTTTTGTATAAGCACCAGCTACAGCCATAGACTGCAAGTGTATCCTATAGATTTCACCGTATTCAAATACAGGAGCGAACCAGCATAGTTTATGGAGCTGTCAGAAAACTCAAACAAAGGTAATTGGTTGGAACGAAAACCAGCATGTAGTCCAGGTCGTCCAGGACCGGATTTGTAGTCCAGGTCGTCCAGGACAAGGTAGTCTATTGGAGGGAGATGAGAAGGGGGGTACCATATATGGTAAATCACTGTTGTATTTACAGTGTGGAAGCATTTAAAAGTGACAGTAGGTTCTATCCTGTGTGTGTTTCCTGTAAATGTGGACGTCAGTCTGTCTGTCCGTCCCGTTGTCTCTCCTGCAGCTGACACACTGCAGGCTCACCATACCGCTCACCACTTAGCCCACCATATAAAAGCAAGTGACGCTTTTTTTCATCTGTCCAAATGACCCCACACTTCTCTTCATTCCTGACCTTTGCACAATTCCCTGTTTTCTTTTTGTTGTTTCTTCATCTCTTCCTCATCTCTTCCTCTGCCCCCACCCCCTCTCCAGTTGATATTGTGAAAGGTCCTTATGGAAGTCCAAGTCAAAAGCAAGTAACATTTCTTATTGACAGTTCCCCCTCTTCAACTTCATTACCCCCCTCTCTCTCTGAATGTGGTTTCTTCCTTTTCTGTAGAAATGTCCCTCTGGTGTTGCAGCAGAAAAACTATTGCAGCTACAATTTACTCAGCTGTATACATGGAGCCCGGCACATCACATGGTATAACCCGCTATTTATTTATTTTATACCCAAAGTATAACAACGACATTTCTTAATTTTCCATCAGGCATCCACCAGGACAACTACAAGGCGCTGTGGTTTGAGCGGACTGAGGAAATGGTCACCGGCGAAAACATGCACATCTACAAGGGGAGTTACTGGGAAGCGAAGGACCAGGGTAACTGGAACGTTCTGCCCTCTCGGGGTTCAGTGTGTCTGGTGACGCCAAACACAAGAGGCTGCTGAGGAGCCCAGTGAACGCGTGTCTTTAACCAGATCCTCAGGTGCAGCGACGTCTGGTTGGCGCACAGCGTAGCTTTAAAGCGCTACTCTTGCAGTCTCAGTACGAGGAGTACATTGCGGCTGGCGGCTGGCATGCGACCCTGCGGTGCCATTACGGCTCTGGAGTTGCAGCTGGCAGAATGCCAGTATATAACCGAGACGGAGCACTTATGTGACCGGCCTATCGAAGTGATAGGCTGAATGATCCACGGCAGAATTGGGAAGTTCTGCAAGTAAGTGGACGTTGGTTGGGCTATTAATGGCCTTTATCGATTTGAATTTTGAGATTTGCATAATGCAATGGAAGTCGGCTGTGTAATGCATCGTATCCATATCTGTCCAACAGGCTCAGAGACTCTGATACATTGTGAGCCTAACAGTACAATGTCCCTCTAGCAGCACACGTCCTTTTCATTGATAACCTAGCACTTGTGTGTCAGTATTGCATCATATACGTGTTATCTTACTAAAGGTCATACCAGGTCACTACCTCCTATAGTGGTCTCGTTGGTGTGTCTGTCGCTCTCTGTTCTGCACACAGCCTCCTATAGTGGTCTCGTTGGTGTGTCTGTCGCTCTCTGTTCTGCACACAGCCTCCTATAGTGGTCTCGTTGGTGTGTCTGTCGCTCTCTGTTCTGCACACAGCCTCCTATAGTGGTCTCGTTGGTGTGTCTGTCGCTCTCTGTTCTGCACACAGCCTCCTATAGTGGTCTCGTTGGTGTGTCTGTCGCTCTCTGTTCTGCACACAGCCTCCTATAGTGGTCTCGTTGGTGTGTCTGTCGCTCTCTGTTCTGCACACAGCCTCCTATAGTGGTCTCGTTGGTGTGTCTGTCGCTCTCTGTTCTGCACACAGCCTCCTATAGTGGTCTCGTTGGTGTGTCTGTCGCTCTCTGTTCTGCACACAGCCTCCTATAGTGGTCTCGTTGGTGTGTCTGTCGCTCTCTGTTCTGCACACAGCCTCCTATAGTGGTCTCGTTGGTGTGTCTGTCGCTCTCTGTTCTGCACACAGCCTCCTATAGTGGTCTCGTTGGTGTGTCTGTCGTTCTCTGTTCTGCACACAGCCTCCTATAGTGGTCTCGTTGGTGTGTCTGTCGCTCTCTGTTCTGCACACAGCCTCCTACTACATGTGCCAACAGTAGCTGAATGCTATGTTGTGTGGTTTGTCACTGACAAAAATGTAGATCGAAAATAAAGAAAGCGATGCATTGTAGAATATTAGATCTTTATAACTGTTTAAATATCCCGGCTCAGTGTGAATTTTGGCTTCTGTAGGGGTGTTTAGAGAAGCAGAGCTGGGGTTTGTCTGGGGGCACCCATGGGCCATGGGGTTTCATCCCCCTTCTTTAGAAGGGACAATATCTATAAAGGGGATTTATTCTGTTATTTGGGTCTATAAATATACATAGTGTCAGGAAATAGTTCCAAAAATTAACCCATGAAATGTATGCTATAATAAATGTATGTATGATTTTTATTTCCTACTATATTTTTATTTTCAAGTGCACTTAAATATCAATAATACAGAAACCAAGGCTGCAACTCTCAGAAGAGTATTGAAAATAGTCAGGTGTATATACAGTATCAGCTAATGTAATGGTATTAACGGTTGTGAAATAAGAAGTTTACAACATCATTAATTAGAAAATCTGGCTGGTCACTGTCCCTCTTTAATAGAAAGGGAGATCTGCAGACTATTGAGATTATGGTGATTTTAAACATAATAATATTTAAATTGAGATTTATTTTTGTTCTGTTTGTGTTAAAATGTTCACTGAGTTTTTCCACAATGAGTTCATTGGATTGGATGAACTGGGTCATTCAGTTATTACCATTTGAACAAGAGGGTAACTGGTTTCTACCAAATTCATTTTGCGGAAGGTAGCATTCTGTGAAAGTGGATGACGTTGTGAGGAACCGGCTTCTTTCCAAATAATCCAAGTCAGGACAATGCAGGAACTTGCTCGATGCAACACTTTACGAGAGAAGTAAAAGTTTATTGAAAATCACACCGGCCAGCGGGAAGGATCACCAAGACACAGCACAAATTGCGGTCCAGCAATTTCGGTCCATCTGTGAGAGCATATCCCCCAAATGCTCAGAACTACCCACACCATTAATCATACCCGATAACCTATGGCACCTAGCTGTCCGGTCCAGGAGGGCAGAGGCCTGTCCAAAGATCAGCCCTCACCTGCTACACCAAATCATTGATGAACACACACACATCCATAATTACTTTTATAGGACAAAACTCAGACCCAATCAACGTGTTGTCATAAAAATAAAGAAAATGGGGGGAAAAAACCTCTGGTATTATGTGAAGTTTCAATGACTTTTCAGGAAGTTTTGAGAGAATCAACTGATTGAAATCATCATTATTAATAATATTAGTTAACATGCAAAGGTCAGGTGACGTTACATGGCTGGGTGATCTTGAAGTCATCAGGTGGTGCAGAAAGCCCCTCAAAAATTGTAGTAGGATAGAAATGCTCCTTGATGCAGGAGTTTACCGTCACAAAAACAGATTCAAATATCCATGATATGGGGAAATATGAGTGTTTTATCAAAGCTACAAATGGCTACATAGAAAAGGTTTGCCGCCTTAAATATTATGGTTCATGTTTTGATTGATATTTTTATACATTTCTTTCGACTGGATTCAGTTTTTTAAATTATGACCCTTAATGGAATTAACTTTTTTCCTATTCTGACCTGCATCTACATTTATTATCACTTAAAAAAAATACAAATATATACAGTATATTAATCTTCTATCCACATGAGAAACATAATTTATCCTGTTTTATCAACTGAAGGTTGCAACACCTGTTTTTAAGCTTGTAGGGCAGAGTAACTGTTGTGAGAAGCACTGTATGGCCAGTTTTTTATTAATATCCGTCTTTAATTTGATCAGTTAAAGAATTATGTTGCCTCTTTTTATGTAGCCTTTTCTACATGGCATGCATAGCTATTTCTGACATGATGTGACTTAAGAGGCTAAATAATCCTTGTAAACATGAAAGGCACCTCATTTAAAAAGAATTAACAGCTTGTTAAAATTCTGGGATTGCAATTATGGTTGGAACGAAAACCAGCTTACACAGGGGCCCCCCCAGGACCGAGTTTGAGAACCACTGGATTAGGCAATGGTCCCGGGTGGGTCCCACATTCTGGGGTGGGGTCACGCCATTATTCCTCATTTAGAAACTTGGCTGGTGTATCAGACTGAATTTGAGTCTTTAGTTGTCCAGTTCTTGAGTGTGCCAATGGCTCATTTGTAAACTAGATTATGCATTTTGAAAGTCTTGCTGTTAATATGTCCCTGTTTGCAGAAGAGGTGTTTCAGGATTTCAAGACTTCTCTTGTGGTGTGGAAGATTAATATTTTTTCTTTGTCAATGATTGGTTCTTGCTCAATGTGTTATGGTAGAAAACACAATGGAGAAGGGGGAGGGGAATCACAAGGGCAGGCCAGTCATTAATCCCTCAGATAACATACATGCCAATTTAACTCAAGCAGAGCAACAGTTTGTAAATTACATATGTAAATTTGTCTTTTCTACATTTTTGGTCTCATAATAAAGTATATCAAAAGTGGTGTGTTCAGCATGTACTGTAGAACAAATGTGTCCATCCTATTTGCCGACAGAGAGAGCGTGCTTATAAACAAAGATATTCTCTGACAGAGAGAGCGTGCTTATAAACAAAGATATTCTCCGACAGAGAGAGCGTGCTTATAAACAAAGATCTTCCCCCGACAGAGAGATTGTGTTTATAAACAAAGATCTTCCCCGACAGAGAGAGTGTGCTTATTAACAAAGATCTTCTCCTTTCCCTCCCTCATGGTATCCGTGTAAAAAATAAACAGACTGAAGGTTTTCAGCTTTTACGCTCTGTTCTCTTTTTTGCTTTTCTAGCTCTCATTCTTTCGGTGTCCTGAAGATCCCAGTCTCGGCCACCTACTGTGGAAAGAAGCACACTTTGAAGAGTTAACGCAATCCATGTGCGTTATTAGTTAAAGCAATCCAGGTGCGTGCGTGCATACTGAACCAGTAGGTGAAGCCCCCGATTCCCTCTCATAGACCGAGCCTTAGTCTACTATCAGAGGTTTGATTAAATCCCAATTACTAAGGTTCAACAGAATCTGCACACAAATTACAGACTTTGAGGAGGCTACCAACACCCTCTTCAATGCATTAAAACCAAGGGGGTATTCCAGATCGTTCCTGAGACAGATTCGGAAAACCTTCTTGGCTACAAAACAACAGGACACTAGAAAAATAATTCCGCTTATCACCACCTACTCGACATTCAGCCAAATAGCGAACAGAAAAATTAAACGGAACCTGGACAGGATTCTGCAAGACACAGACCTGCTCCAAGAATACAAAATAATTTCGGCCTAAAAAAGAAACAAAAACCTTAAAAATCATCTGGTAAGTAGTAAACTACCGGAAATCAACATTTTACCCACACATGGCCTGATAATTTACAAACAGGCCACTACAGTGAAAAACAACACTACAAACACAACATATTGTTACGTTTATGTCATGTTTCATGTTTAGTGTTTGTCACAGTTTATTTTCTGTTTATGTTACGATGCAGTTCATTGTTTGCATACATATTTCCATGTTTTTCCGCAGCCTTGCGTTCATGCTGTTTCTTCTCTTGCTGTCACTCACGCTTCCCTAATTGTTTCATTCTCCCTTGTCTAGTTACTAATATACTAACATTAGATCAGGATTGGATAATACTAACTATCTTTTTTTTATTTTTTTTATTTGTTTCTGATTTTTCCCTTTTTCTCCCAATTTAGTAGCCAATTGAACCCCTATTCTAATTCAATTCCCCCCGTGTAGCAACCGCTAGAGAACCACCGCTGCACAACCCCGTCAATCGGGGAGGGCGCTACGTCCTCTACAGGGCGCAGCTCCTGACCGTGACACGCCCTGGGTTCTACTGTGCGCAGCGGTTCTCTCCGAGCCCCTCCCCCCACCCGGAAGCGACCGCCAATTGTCGCTTCCACAGGGCACCGGCCACGCTCGGCTATGGCAGGACCGGGGCGCGAACCCCGATCCTCGGAGTACAACTGCGCTGACTGAAAGTCAGCGCTCTTTACAGCTGTACCACCGCGGCGGCCGGGTAATACTAACTATCTAACCATGTGTTCATGTTTACCTTACGTTTCTCGTGCATGTTGATTACTAATTTACTAACGCTAGGTCAGGATAGGTTAACTACTAACGATTTACTAATTGCCTCGTTACGTGTGTCATTTTCTCAAGCTGTTGTGAATTTCCTGCTGCTCTCAAGCTAAAATGTTTGCACCTGTCTACACCTGCATTTAAGCTCAGTGTTCATGTCTGTTCATTGCGAAATTGTTGCCTTAGTTTACTATTGTCACTTTTGAGCGTTTACCATTGTTTTGACTACCGTTATTGATCTAGCCTGTTTATTGACCATCGTTACTGCCTGCCTATTGTTTCCACTGCCTGTTTTTGACCACGAGTTTTGCCTACTGTCTCTTTGTACCTCTGCCCCGCGGATAGGACTTCGGTCTGACTCCTGCTACGCCCCACGACTACGAACTTTGCTTTTTCCCTGTTTTGTACTTCTGCTCCGCTGACAGCTACTCTGGTTAACGAACTCTTGCATGGATACCGATTTCGAGACTGCCTTCTCCCTCGGTACTGTATCTTTGGTCTGGCTGGATTTATTGGTTTTTGGACTTTGCTTGTGTGACTACGTTTTTGGATTTCCCCATAATAAAGCCCTTGCGGGTATTTATTATCAAGTCAGTGTTCTGAGTCGTGCATTACGGGTCCAACCCGCACACATCCGTCTCACATATCTTATTAAACAAACACTAACAGCTAACACATATAACTGCATATATGTCATAAAGTGCACACACTGTGACATAAAATATGTAGGAGAGACAGGAAATACAATTACGACCAGATTGGCACAACACATATATAACAACAACATAGAAAAACAGACACACACATAGTGGCTCATTTCCTACACCATGGACTTGAAGCAGTAGAAATATCAGGCCTGCATTCTAACATTAACTGGACACAGGAGGACAGACGTAGGACAGAAAGACATTGGATTAGAAAACTCAACACCATATTCCCAGGAGGATTAAACAAACTCTGGTAAAAACTTCAACACAAGAGGTACCAAATTCTTCCTACTTAAAGGCTGCAATACACTGAATGGCCAGTGCAAACATTTCTTTCTCATGGGGCCATCATAAAAGGTAACTTGGGAAATAAAGATTTTTTCTAAACCTACTCTCGATCAAGATAAAGATACTGTGACCATGAACTGACCATTTCAAACTAAACAGGTTAGCTTAGTTTTAATTGGCTTTGTGAGCCTGGCCTTTTGATGACTTAGAGACATTTAGCCAACCATGTCTTCCATACTGTTACAGTGTAATATACAGCTAAATCCCATAGAGATCCATTCAAATGCAGAGACTTTTAGTATCGCTAAGAGTACCAGAAAATAAGATATTATAAGTCTTGATGTTGGGTCACAGACATCAAGAAGTCATGGCATGCAAAGGATATGCAACCAAATATAAAACATTTACACTTTATTCTATATATAAATGCAGGGGTGCCAATAATTGTGGCCAACATGGTTTTGTTAAAAATAATTATTTCTTGATGGATTTTTTTTTCTCATAATAAATTAAGGTCAATTAAAGGGTGGCTTTTTCTAATTTTTTCAGTGTGAGATTAAGCTAATTCACCAAACAGTTAATTTTTTATAACCCTTTTTACTCATCTTTACCTGGGGTACCAACAAATTTGAGCATGTCTGTATATGATTCATAACAATGCAGACCTTCCCTTCAGTATCTATACTTTTTGGTTTTAGTATCTGTGTACAAACTTTTTTGGAACGTGTTGCAGGCGTCAAATTCAGAATTAGCGTATATTTACAAAAATCAATAAAGTTTATTAGGTAAAACATTAAATATCTTTTATTTGTACTATTTTCAATTAAATATATAGATTAAATCACTGCTTTCTGCTTTTATGTAGCTACATTTTTGGAATTGGGGTTTGTACATCAGCCTTTGTATTAGTAATAATTGTATTATAATTTCCTGATGTGAGTGCAGTAGGATCTCCCTCCATGATGTAACGTGTTGTGGTTTTGGCTCCACTCCAGTCATGTCCATGGGGCAGATTTGCATTGAACCCAATTTGAAAAGGTGACTAGAAACTACTGTTCTATACATTACAGAGAGTGTGAGTGTTGGGGGATGGGGAGGTTTTTTTTTGGGGGGGGGGACGGGGGACGGGGGGGGGGGGGGGGGGTGGTAGTTTGTGTGGGCAGGCAGATGGGGGCTGGAGGTACATATTCAAAAAGGGGGGGGGGTGGAGTTTACACTGGGCAGTATAGAAATAGCAGTCCTGCATGACTGTGCACTCCCACTGCAACAAGAGAGAGAGAGAGAGAGAGAGAGAGTACGCAAGGAAATTCATGTTAGAGCATACAGATGCTGACAGATTGTAAAATAATAGCGAGAGTCCAAGGGACTGTATTTAGCTGCTGACTCAGTGAGTCCATATGAGAGAGAGAGGTCGAAACAGGAAAGGGATGGAGTGGGAAAAAGTGGGTAAAGAGCAGTGAATGGAGAGTTTGTTTGGGTTGTAATACCTGGTTTACCTTATTGAGTATAGCTACTGAAACATTTTCCTTAAAAAAAATTAATAATAATTTCTTAACTTGCCTGAGGAAAAGGCGTTGGTCACATCTGTGAACTTACTGCACGTACATGCTTTTGTTCCTGATTTGGAGTTCAGAGGTGGAAGGTTACCTGTGAGAGATCACTGCAGATCTGAGAGAGAAAAAACTACAAAAAGGTAAGAATTCACCAGCAGTATGAGTGAAATAAATTGAACATTTGAAAAATGCTTATCCTGTTTATGCAGTAGTTTTGGTGTTTTTTCCTGTATATACAGTTTTTTAAGAAATGTAAAAAGAAATGTTGCAGGAAGGATAAAATGGGTGTGGTTGTGTGTGCATAACAGCTTCAGGGTAAAAGATTGTAAAATGATTTGAGCCTCCGGATGTTTTTGTTGTTACTCAGCGATTAATTGATCAGTCAGCTTGCCGATTTCAATTGGTTGCTATTTTTACAATCGAAACACAGAGCAGCAGATCCCATGGCTCTCCAGCACCAGGGATGAGGGTCACTATTTTATAGTAGTAAAACTGCTTTCTTTTTTCATCCTTTCATCCCATCATGTATGTGATTTTGTTTGTGGTCCATAAGAGACTGTAGGGCTTTCAGGCATAGATCACTGTAAATAAATTCAGATTTGAGTTTATAAAAACAATATCATAATTTTCCCCACAATTTTGACTTGATTGGTTTCACGCCATGGAAAATCTGGAAATCGTGTACACTTTTTAACTTACTTTGGCAGTTAGTTAATTTATTTAGTATTATATGTGTGCTATACAAATGTGAATCAGTTCATTTTAAATGTGACTTTTTAAATGCTTATTTTACAGGGAACACACAAAAACACTACACTCATTTAGGATACCTATTTGAATTATGATAAAAACCGTTGACGGTTATCAGATACAGATTCATGAAACTAGTACGGGGCAGTTGTGGCAGGTGCTGATTCACCACATTTTGGTGACAGTGTTTATCAGTCAATGTAACTGTATAATATTTTTAAAAAGTTTGATAAAGTTGATAGTAATAACTAAAAAAATGGATGCAGAAAAATTGTGTGTTCAAATTCAATATTGTGCTCCATTCAAAAATTAACAAATGTGACAAATACAAATATTGGGGCTATTAACATCCATCTATAAAACTATCTATAAACAATCTATGAATTTAATTAATCTGCCATACTACCTGGACACACAAAGTACAAACCTTTTGACCTACATACTTTTTTTGACTATTATTAAAAAATAATTAAAACCATTTAAAACACCATTTTACCACTTGACTTGATGGCATAGTATCCATCTGCATTATTTAGTGTATGCAGCGATACTATAACCTCCCTGCATTTAAATGGATCTCTATGGGAATTGGGGGGTGGGACTCGATTGATCTGAAATTACACTGGAACAGTATGGAACAAGAGTCTTTTGATATTGTTGGGTCACAGACACCAGGAAGTCATGGCATGCAAAGGATATGCGACCAAATATTAAAAATTATTACTTTATTCTACATTATGTTAAACTGTCCAATATTTCTTGATGCCTGAAAGTGGGGGAGGGGGGACTATGTACAAAAGGTTCTATAATTTCTAAACGCTTCATCCGATATGGATGAAAATACCTCAAATTAAAACTGACAGTCTGCACTTCAACCTCATTGTATCCTTTCAAACTTAAAGTCTTAGAGTACGGAACAAAAATAACAAAAAAAATGTCTCACTGTCCAATGAATTATGGTGCTCACTGTATATGTATATATACTGTAGTGCTACCCCACCCACTCTGATCATAACTACAATTATTAGAGCTTTTGTTGTACATTTGTGGCTGCCACTGAACTTTTTGTTCAGAGAAAAACTTTCATTATCCAAAGCACAATGCATTTTCCAAAACAATAAAGTCCATATATTATGACATCATAGGTAGAGACATTATCCTGCTCTTCACCAGTACTGTCATCATCAACAAGATCATAATTCCTAACCTCATTCTCAACCCCTTCTTCTTCCAGATGCACGTGGTCAGTTTGCCTGCGGTGTCGCGCGTGGCTGTGTGTGGCGGTACCCACGGTAACGAGTTGTCAGGCGTGTACCTAGTGAGAGAGCTGCAGAAGGAGAGGGAAGAGGCTGATAATGTTTCCGTTATGACGGTGATGTCCAACCCACGCGCAGTTCAGCAATGCAGGAGATATACGGAGACGGACCTGAATCGCTGCTTTACCACCGCCACCCTCAGGTCAGGCACCGTTTCACTGCAAATTCTGCAGCCTCGCTTGTCTATTGCTGAAAATGTTACCGTCCTATATGAGCCTGTCCAGGTTGATTTTCTGACCTGAGATATTACAGGTATTTAGCAGACGCGACTTCCAGAGCGACTTACACAACTAGCATTTTCACATTTACATATTATCCATTTATACAGCTGGATATATACTGAAGCTATTCAGGTTACGTACCTTTGCTCAAGGGTACAACGGCAGTGTCCTACCCGGGGATCGAACCTGCAATCTTTCGGTTACAAGGCCAGTTCGATAGGCCAGAGATAGATCTGCCCAAAGTGTTCAGGAATGAGCTTTGCTAGTAAACCAAATTGACATTTATTTCTTCTGATGAATCATAAGCTTGTGCAGGTTGCACTCAAATTGCCTGTTTCCAGAAAAAAATACTAATTTATAAATGTAAAAAACATTGTTTCAATTTAAGTGAGTTACTAATATAGTTTCCAGAAGAGGTTGGATGCCATAACATAATTATTTGGAGATAATTCCCAGTCATTTTCTCTCTCCCTCTCTCCTCATAGTGCCCCAGTCACGGATAAAACCCCGTATGAGATTGTGCGATCACTTGAGCTGAATAATCTCTTGGGGCCAAAAGGCACGGATAAGGCCATGGACCTGATCTGTGATCTTCACAACACCACTGCTAACATGGGCCTGTGCTTAATCTCTTACTCAGACTGCGACTGGATCCGCCTGCATATCTACAAACACCTGCAGGCAAAAGCAAACGCTCCTACTGTCCAATGCATTTAGATGTCCTTGCTATCAGAGCTTCTGTTTATGGGCAAAGATGAGAATGGGATTAATGGAGAGAGCTGAACCTTAAATGTTAATGGATGTACTTCAGTTGGCCATGTGCAAACTGATTTTGAAGACTTTAATATAAAAATGTATAAATAATAATTGTTCTTTACAATTTAGCTGCCGTCCAAATGAAGTGCATGACCTAAGAATGCCTCTTTTCCTTCTCCTTTTTGATTGGTCTGATGTCATATTGTCATTTTTGTCCTCTCCTGTGAAGTCAATGGATGCTTAATTTCAGAATCCTTGCAACTGGCTATTACAACTCCTGTAACTGACTATTACAACTCCTGTAACTGGCTATTACAACTCCTGTAACTGGCTATTACAACTCCTGTAACTGGCTATTACAACTCCTGTAACTGGCAAGATACAATCTCAATATGCATTCTGGGATTTGCAGGAGATGACTGGCTCAGTAAAACAAAATTGAAGGGCTTTGTTTTTTGCGGATTCCTAATTTAGTAAATGTGAGGAACAACATGCATTTATGAAACTGCTCAAATAATAATTTAATCTTCTCAACATGCTTCATTCAAGCCACATGGTTTGCAGAACTATAAAACTGATCCTTTATTAATCAATTTTAGACACTTACAGTGCGGCAATATGTAGGCCATTGGTGCTGGTACTGAAGAGGTGAATTTTGGTGTTGTGTTCACAGATGGAGATGCATTCTGTGCCTGTGAGGTATATCAGCTATGACACTCCTGTTTCTGAGGCCTTTTCCCTTGAAACTCTGTCCAAACATGGCTTTGGTGAGTTTGGGCCTAAATGCGCCATTGTATATAACAATCAAGCGCATAAAATTGAAAACTACCTGTCACGGGTGGAAACACCATACATAAAGAAATACCTGCAATCAAGCCACAAAACACATTAAATATAGGGTCCAGCCACAAAACACAGTCTTCATTAAATATAGGGTCCAGCCACAAAACACAGTCTGCGTTAAATATAGGGTCCAGCCACAAAACACAGTCTGCGTTAAATATAGGGTCCAGCCACAAAACACAGTCTGCGTTAAATATAGGGTCCAGCCACAAAACACAGTCTGCGTTAAATATAGGGTCCAGCCACAAAACACAGTCTGCGTTAAATATAGGGTCCAGCCACAAAACACAGTCTGCGTTAAATATAGGGTCCAGCCACAAAACACAGTCTGCGTTAAATATAGGGTCCAGCCACAAAACACAGTCTGCGTTAAATATAGGGTCCAGCCTCAAAACACAGTCTGCGTTAAATATAGGGTCCAGCCGCAAAACACAGTCTGCGTTAAATATAGGGTCCAGCCGCAAAACACAGTCTGCGTTAAATATAGGGTCCAGCCGCAAAACACAGTCTGCGTTAAATATAGGGTCCAGCCGCAAAACACAGTCTGCGTTAAATATAGGGTCCAGCCACAAAACACAGTCTGCGTTAAATATAGGGTCCAGCCACAAAACACAGTCTGCGTTAAATATAGGGTCCAGCCTCAAAACACAGTCTGCGTTAAATATAGGGTCCAGCCACAAAACACAGTCTGCGTTAAATATAGGGTCCAGCCACAAAACACAGTCTGCGTTAAATATAGGGTCCAGCCACAAAACACAGTCTGCGTTAAATATAGGGTCCAGCCACAAAACACAGTCTGCGTTAAATATAGGGTCCAGCCACAAAACACAGTCTGCGTTAAATATAGGGTCCAGCCACAAAACACAGTCTGCGTTAAATATAGGGTCCAGCCACAAAACACAGTCTTCGTTAAATATAGGGTCCAGCCACAAAACACAGTCTGCGTTAAATATAGGGTCCAGCCACAAAACACAGTCTGCGTTAAATATAGGGTCCAGCCACAAAACACAGTCTTCATTAAATATAGGGTCCAGCCACAAAACACAGTCTTCGTTAAATATAGGGTCCAGCCACAAAACACAGTCTGCGTTAAATATAGGGTCCAGCCACAAAACACAGTCTGCGTTAAATATAGGGTCCAGCCACAAAACACAGTCTGCGTTAAATATAGGGTCCAGCCACAAAACACAGTCTTCGTTAAATATAGGGTCCAGCCACAAAACACAGTCTGCGTTAAATATAGGGTCCAGCCACAAAACACAGTCTGCGTTAAATATAGGGTCCAGCCACAAAAGTGTGCTCAACAGATTAGAATGGCTTCTTCATGCTACAGCAGGGTTTATGTAGGGCCACAGGCAGGTGGAGGCAATCAGCCTATCAGCACTCAGCATTCTCATTCCGACATCTTTCCATCAGAGCATCTTCATCAAATTACCTGTCCTTTATCCCCCATATACCAACCTTTCATCCATGTACATCAATTTACTATTTTGACTATGTTTATTTTATTCAGCGTGCAGTACTGTTGGTCGATATGCACTTAACTAACCTGATTTAGAGTATATTTTAGTGCATTTTTATTTTATTTTATGTAATAAACTGATTCATAATTGCATCAGATTTGAATCACTCTGTAGAGTTAAAGTATTCAGTGAGTGGAAACAACTGTTATGGTAACTAAATAGAACTGAACGTGCAGGACAAAACTATTTTCCATAGCCATGGAGATTGGTCCACAGCCTCATGGAGTAGTCAGGGCTGACATATTCGACGCGATGAAAGAGGGAGTCCGACTGATGCTAGACTGGATTCAGAAATTCAACTCAGGTACCAGAACTACAACACCCAGAATGATCTCTGTTAAGTATTGTCCTGTACTTATCACTATAACATTGTAATACCCAACATCCTTTGTCACTATAGTAATACTGCCCTGTGTGCTTATGGTAAATTTCATTCATACGCGCACACATTCTGCACCCTCTCCTAGGTGTCCAGTTTGATGGTGGGGAGGTGGAGGTGTACACCATGGGGAAATGTATTGATTATCCCAGAGATCCAGAGACTCACTCCATCACTGCGACAATACACCCACAGCTACAGGTAAATGCCACCCACGTAACTCGCCCTGTCTGCCATGCTCCATCATAACTCGATCCTAAAAGGACACAACATGACTGTTATTAGTGCTCAGGTATATTTATGTGTGCTGGAAAACAAAAACCTCTTATTTCTTTCAAGGACCACGATTTCCGCCTCCTTCATCCCGGGGATCCCGTTTTTTTGACGTTCTCTGGAAAGACGGAGACATACAAAGGACCGGAGCCGCTCTATCCCTTTTTTGTGAACGAGTGTGCATATTACGAGAAGGGCATCGCTCTCTATCTGGCCCGGAAGAAAAGAGTGGTTGTTCCATCTATCCAGTTGGAAAGAGACTGAGGGAGCGTGGTGGTGGGGGGAGTGGCTAGAGAAGGGAGGAGTTAGTACGACTGAAGAACAAATCACACCACAAACGAAAGCGAAATCAGCTGTTCATTAAACCTTTTTTTATTTTTAAATCATCTCAGGAAAAATTTTACGCACAAATATTGTATAAAAGCAATCGGTATTCATGTCTTGAAATAATAAAATATTACCCTTTTGTTCAAATTTGAGTGTTTTTGTCACGGTTATTGGCAGCCTGTTTCTGCGGTCGTCATTCTTATTGACGGCGGCGGGGCGATCTATCAAATTTTTTCCGCCTCCCTTTCGGTGTTTGGATATCGCCCGGCTATTATTCCTTGCACCTGTTTTGAGTTTCCTGCCGGTTATAAATAGCTCAGGACTTCCGTCTTCCTACACTTCGATATTGTCTAAACTGTTGACAAACGAAGTCGGTAAACGGTATAGAAATTCGGTCACTGCATTTCTGGTTTGTACAAATAATAGGGCTGCCGCGTTAGCTCAACGGTAAAAGCGCTGACTTTCAGTCAGCGCAGTTGTGCTCCGAGGATCGGGGTTCGCGCCCCGGTCCTGCCATATCCGAGCGTGGCCGGCGCCCTGTGGAAGCAGCAATTGGCGGCTGCTTCCGGGTGGGGGGAGGGGCTCGGAGAGAATCGCTGCGCACGGGGACCTAGGGCGTGTCACGGTCAGGAGCTCGCGGAGCTACGTCCTGTAGAGGACATGGCCACGACTTCCACAACTAATACCGATTGACGGGGTTGTGTAGCAGTGGTTCTCTAGCGGTTGCTACATGGGGGGGAATTGAATTAGAATAGGGGTTCAATTGGCTACCAAATTGGGAGAAAAAGGGAAAAAATCAGAAACAAATTTAAAAAATAAATAAATAAAATAAACGCAGGAAGTCCAGTTATAATTAGGATTAAATTTGTTTATTCATTTCTTTCCAATATTTCACTTTATCCTTTATCTCTCGACCTGTTACCTTTTGTGTTCAGCTCTTTTTCTACAAGAGTTTAGGTAACAGGTTTGATTTTCTATTTCTTTCCTTTACCCGTTTAACTTGGCTTTTCTTTTGGTTTCTCAACCTCCTGTTACGCCTAATTAATTAGTGCATGAGGTTCTTTTGTTATTTATTCTCGTTGTTTATCGATACTCCTCCGTTTTTTGAGGCTGTTTTTATTTGCCTTGTGCTAGGGAAGTTTTGCTCCCATTCTTGTGTTTACCCCTTCCTGGTACGGCTTTTTCCGCTTTTGTGGCGTATCTTTCGAGATACGCTTTTAGAATCCTTATCGGTCGCGCTTGGTTCTCCGAACCTTACACCAACCCTCACAGTTTCACATTTACTTAATTAATAAATGCTTGGCGTGGCATCTCATTTAGAAATACTTCACAGACTTTACACTGTTGGCTCTTCGACAGCAACACTGCTGTGCCCCTGGAAAAGGATGTTTCCACTTCACAGCACGGGTCATATTCTACAGACCCCCTTATCCAGAACAACATACACAATTAACATTTGTTTTTACGTACTATCCATTCAGTCTGATGCAATTCAGGATAAGTACCATCCTCAAGAGTACAATGGCAGTACCGCACCTGGGATTTGAACCTGCAACCTCTAATTTGGGTGGCAGTGTAGCATAATGGTTAAGGAGCTGGCCTTGTAACCTAAAATTATGACACTTTTAGGTTAGCAAGGTAATTAACCTGCATTGCTTCAGTATATATCCAGCTGTATACTGTAAATGCTGTATCCAGGTAGGACACTGCTGTTGTACCCTTGCGCAAGGTAATTAACCTGCATTGCTTCAGTATACTGTATATCCTGTATAGATGGATACTATGTAAAAAAATAATAATAATAAATGCAAGAGCTGTATAAGTCACTCTGGATAAGAGCGTATGCTAAATGCCCGTAATGTCATGTAAATTACAAGCCAGATTCCTCGACCAGTACACTACACTGTTACTCATTGATTCCTCAACATCTACCCGATTCCTCAACCAGTACACTAAACTGCTACTCATTGAAAAGTCGTTTCTCACACAGGGAATCTGAGGGATGTATGTGGACTTTATTTGCACACGCAAACATTACAATAGTATACACTACTGACATACAATCCTTGCCATGAATACCGCTTCCCTGTCACATTATATTCAATACATTATGCACAGTGGTTTAAGAGTTTTTCAGTAGTTGTATTTAAGTGGATGTGTGTTGATAAACATTACACGAGTGCCGCTACGTTGGTCCTCCACAATACAATCTACAGGTCAAGGTTACAGTGTAAACAATTTTACAGGACTTGATGAAAATCATTAAATCATAATTAAAGTAAACATTTGTACAGCTGTACAATACATTATTGCTGTAATTTATTCATAGGTAATTTCTAACATAATAGCAAAAAATATCCAAAAATCAACTCGGGTGTCCACTTATTGAATACAATGTACTTGTTTTATAGTGTTTCCTATTATCTGTTACAATCAATGACGCCTTGTGTTTAAAAGCCACATACAGTGCAGTGGATTTATATTCAGTTGGTTTGACATTGAGAGGAATTGGGAGTGTTATCAGTTAGTAACGGTTAGATTTATATTGAATTCTTTCAGATATTCAGTTCGCAGTAATCCAATGCTACATAATTTCAAACCAGCCCAGTAAACTTCACACGTTCAATTCAACCTCAAACCAAAATACAAATAAATAAAAGGGAACTAAATCCAGGATCGGAATGAGGGGACACTGAATAGCAAACCAATTATTAACAAGTATAGTCAACATAATCGGACAATAACATGAATTTAGGAACTGTAACAAATATATAAAATGCAACATATGCTAAATTAAAATAGTTTAAAATGTGCATGAAACTAAACAAATTGTAACAATAATAATCAAACAAAATACAGGTTAATAGAGCTTGTGCAAGGATATAGCCAACAAACATCAGACTGATAGATTTTACTCTTCCAGAACTTTACAAAGTAAGCTTTCCTTTTACCCTCGTCGTACAGATTTCCAGGTTACAATTACATTCTCACAGAGAATTATTTATTTCATGTAGCGTCACGTTAAGATACATTAAAGGAGATTCTTCTCATTAAGCTTAGTTGACCGTTTACCCCTCCGCCCCGTGAGTAAATTGTGCTGTTTGAGCGAGACTGCCAGCACGTCCCTACGCTACCCTGTAAGCCGTCATGCGGTAGTAGTTCTGCCGGTGGCTACGTGCCGCCCACACCAGCAGGGCGGCGGTCATCATGTGCATAGGGGAGGATATGAGTGCCAGGTAGAGAGACCAGCCCAACGAGCCATCCACCCCCTCGGGCAAAACGGAAACGCGGTGCAGCAGGTCCATCCCGGCCAGATAGCAGCACACTGTCGCCAGGGTGCACATACCTGGGAGAGAAAGGGCAGAAAACAAAGGGGGTAATTAATCATCCACACACTAGAGGGGTATTTCACAAAGCAGGATTACTCAGATAGCTGGATAACTACACTGAATAAAACCCGGAACCCTCCCAAATCTGGAACATGTACTGAAGTAAAAAGAGCTGTTCCAGGTTTTACTAGTGCAGTTATCCAGCTAACTCAGTAACCCTGCTTTGTGAAATACCCCCCAGGGGGATAGCCATGAAAACATTGACCAATCAGGTAGCAGCGTTTTCAGTCGGAAGAGGCTGGAATCTACAGTTCTCTTACCAGCCAGCAGGTGGAGTACTCCAACGCCCAGCGTGGGGGTGAAGCTGCGACACAAACAGCCACAGAGTCCGATCATTCCTCCTAAAAGCACCAGACCCAGAGAGACCAGCGGCAGCAGGAACTGACACCTCCATAGGTCTTCACAAAGATGGCAGGAGAGAAAGAGGAGAGGACAAGGACTCGCTTAGAACCCCGGAAAGGATACCTCAATAAGTCTGTGCAGAGAAACATCACTGCTGCAGGAGCGCTTTAAAGTAGCACAGGACTTCAGTGAACACTGATACACACAGAGGCAGAGATGGACCTGAAATAAACCTGAAACCACGATTGGCTGAACAGGGGTTTGAAATATTGTGACGTACATGTACGTAACAGATCCTCTCCGCTATTGTGATTGCCGGGCTCCTTGTACTTGGGGGTGAATTGTTGCAGCAATGTGAAGCTGACACACTCTGTCTCCATTTTTGGATCTGGGAGAGGAATCAAGAGAATGCGGGAGTTCTCCGTTTAGTTCAAAAGCCTTTACAAGTCAAACTATTAGCAAAACTTTAAACACAGCCAGAAAATCACATTTCATTAAGTCGGTGCATACCGGGCTCCTTGTACCAGTGTGAATGCGTTGGCACTTGCACACACCGCCACCACAGCCCCATGGTCCCGTTGAGGCGGAAAAGCGTGTCGCTGTACGTCTTCTCGTCGAAATCTCCTTCCATGAACTCCTCCTGCAAGGAGCGCAGCTCTGACGCGTTCCCTTCCCCGACCACAGGAGGGCTGCAGTACTGATACCATTGCTGTGTGCCCACTGCCACCGACAGGTAGACTGTCGCCAACAAACTCAGGACCGAGCCGATCACAATCGCAGTGGCATAGCGGTTATCCACCATTGTGGGTGCGGCAGATAATAGGTCTCGCCAGTTGCGGTGTAAAAGTCTATGCAATACGGTCGACTGGTTGAGGAATGCAATACAGAAGGCGTGATATACAATGGAATCGGATATATTCCTACAAGATTCAAATTTAGATTTGCTAGTATTAAGGCGATATCATCTTCTGCGCCAATCGATTAGATCCACGACTGGTGTTCACAGTCCATGAAGCGCAACTCAAGCGTCTCTTCTGTAGTTTCGACTTTACTGTATGTAATATGACTTAGCGGCAGAGCTGTCACTGCCTGAATTCTGAACCAGCACCCAGCGTCGAAATGGTGAGAGGTGACAATTCACAATGGATTTCGTAATTCCACTGCAGTCGATCAATCAAATAAAAATGACAAAAAATCTTTCAAAAGTAACAACTGACCAACAGACTATAAAGATAATGGGTTGCTAACGTTAGACTAGTTAACGACCTAAACTGTTAGCTAGCTACGTTAGCTAACGTTATCTAGTACCCCTGTTTCCGTTGCTTGAGGTTCCCTTTATATCAGCGGAACTAATCACTTTCTCAATAAATCGCTTATAAACTATATATGCTCAGTTAACAAATAGTTTGCTAAATACGCAAGCAATAACTTACCCGCCACACAATATAACGTATACCGTGAGCTTGTCGCTTAACGTAATACGTTTAAATCCCCCCCATTCCTTTTCCGGTATTTAGGGAAATACCTTCATGTGGCATGCTGGGAGTTGTAGTTGTTTTCCGCTACCGACGACTGCTGTGAAACAGAATGTGAAACACAAGAGCCCACCAGCGAGAAACGCTTCTGTGTAATAAGCGGTACATTCACTTGTTCTTACGTGATCTTTGACGTGTTCATAATTACCATAATTATAAAATTGAATTCCCGGCCGTACCGAAACCTTCGCTAGTTTATTCCAACAGTGTGAATATTGACGATGTCAAGCAAAACGACTTCCTGTAAGCACGACAGGGGGAAATTTCACAATAAAAGTTATATTTTGGTGGTCTTGAATGCAAGAAACGCTACTGCATATTATTGCATAATTGTAAAATAATCTGGTTATTGAACATATTTGAAAATCTTTGTGAATACATTTCTTCACTTGACGACACAACTTGTTACTGCCAGTGCCACATTTGACTATAGTTTGTTAGCGAGTACAAATCTTGCTCTCCTGCGAAGGCAAAGGATTCTAATTCAGTAAAAGTAAGGTGAAATCAGTTCCTCACCGTGTACTATTTGAATTAGATTACTTTCAGACAACATTCACTCTAGTATTTGTGGCCGTGGGCACACATTTGCAACATGATTATTTATTTGCTTTTTAATATGTTATAAATAGAAATGAAATAATATTTCAACATCAGATTAGACACTAATGCCATTTGACACTTCTATGGGGAACTCGGAGCTCAGCATCATAATTTAAATGCAGAATTACAACAATGTACATCTTATAAATTAGCAATAAAACCTAACAAATAATATATCACAGATCGGAAATGCCTTTTATATTAAACATCCAAATTTGTACTTCTTATGCGTCTTCCGTCATTTCACAAATTAAGTCTGGACGACAATGTACAATGAGACCCAACGCAGTATTGAATGTTATCCTTCTGAAATTATTTAACAATCATCACTTATTTTATTTTTGACAATAATTATATAGCAATTGTAAGGAAAATATCAATGTAAATCAAGAATGAAAATTGAAATATTAATACAAAACCCAATTTTGTTTATAGCTGCCCATTTTCCCCACATCAAATAATGGAGACCTTATCCTTTTAAACCCCCATACTCCTGAAACACATACACCTTCCAGACGTACAAGTTTAGTACTCAGCAATGTTTATGATAGTATTATAGAAAGCTGAAGAGTGCATATTACTTGAGGATTTAAAACACCATTCAATTCTAATGGAAATTAAGCCACGACAGAAACATGCCACATCTGAAATATCAGAATACCTGTGTGTGCATGTATCATTTTTGCCACTAGATGTCAAACTGGTAACAAACATTTACAAAGAGTCATTGGAATCGTAGGTTGTTGGCCCAGAAGAATCTTTGACACATACAGGCAGTGGCCGCCACACCTTTCATCTCTTCAGTTTCACACTCATGCGGTTTCAGGTCTTATGATATAAATAACGCGTGAAAATATGTTTTTTTCCCATCAGTGCTACTTTAAAGTTTGGCTCATAGTGGGTCAAGAGATATTGGTCACATAATTTATTGATTTATTTAAGCAAATCTTAACTTTAAAAAAAAAAACCTGTACTGATGGTATTTTTGTACCAAATAATTGTGCAATAATTGTGCAATTTATCATAATCTAATACCTAATGCAGATAATTCTCACATAATTTGACATTTTATTGTGCCTTTCCAAACACACACACACAGCCACAACTACAGATACTGTATATAAGGTCAGTGAATTTTATTTCAGCTTTTATAATTGTGCAGAAAAATTTATATCTGTATATCTGTATGAATAGCCATATCTTCTTCTGGGATTGATCACATAGTTCCAGTGTGACGTGGGCATGAGAGAGACAGAGAGAGAGAGAGAGAGAGAGAGAGAGAGGGGGGGGGGGGGGGGGGTTGGGTGAGAGCGTGTGCAAGTATGTTTAGAATGTTTGTATGTAGACATTCTTTTTTTTCTTTCTGGTCCAAAAAAAAGACTGTGAAAAGATTGCAGGCATTTTGTTTCCCCCACTCAGCCTTCTGGTCAGGAAGTTCAAGCGCAATAATTTGGTTTTTTATTGTCATTGTCTTTCCAAGCATACACACACACACGCACGCACGCACGCACGCACGCACGCACGCACGCACGCACGCACGCACGCACACACACACTCATTTTGTTTCTTTTCCCCACTCTCCCTTCTGATTAGTCATTAATGCGCAATAATTAGACATTTTTTTCTGTCTTTCCAAGCACACACACACACATTTTGTTTCCTTTCTTTTCACCACTCCCCCTTCTGATGAGGAGATTAATGTGTAATGTACAGTACCTGTACTTACTTCTCTTTGTGTTGTCTTTCTTTTCCACATAAACTGTTGACATTTTAGAAAAAAATTCTATAATGTGCATCTGTTTGTGAAACTTCTTGTTTGAGTCCTTTATAGGTACAGAGTAGTCACAAACAGTCTTGGCATTAATATATGTTGTTAATTCGTAGCTATGTTCATTGAATATTTCTGTATTATATATTATATTATATATGTATTTCTGTCTTTTTGTTTCTTTCTGTCATTTTGGTGTGGTCTGTTCAGTTGCCAGGTAACACAGAGGTGAAAACAAAATATACCTGACCTTGAAAAATGAAAAAACCCTACAGAAAAATACTTGATTCACATTATTCCATATAAATAGCCTTTTTTCCAAACAATATATTTTCAGCTGTCACAATTCACACAGGACCAAGAAGATCGGATTGTTGCAGTATCACTCTGAATATGTGACTTATGTTTGCTTCATTTCTATCTTAACTGGATGAACCGGTTCTTTGACGTACTTCTTAAACCTGGAAATTCCATAAAAGATGGACTGATAAACACAGAGATGGTAATGCTCTTTCTGGTTATCTTTTCTATTTATATTCCCAACTGCGTCACCACACTCTTGATTTGTCTATTGCCATTTACACTCTATAGTATTTGATTATGTTTAAAGAAACACGCACAGCCAGCAAAGAGTCCCAAATCTGTATTTGATTAATTTATAATGATACTGTGACAGTGACTCTAGGTATGTTGTTATGCTAATAATCCCAAACCCTGATATTTTCTGAGGTAAAATGGTGTTCTTAATATTAATAATAAACAACATATTAATAATAACATATTTTAAGCCACATATTATCATCATCATAAAAACACTTCAATTCGATTTTTGAGTTTGATACATGAATAGAAGGCTTGCGTAATCAGTTGCGTACTGTCAATGCTTCGTGACTCTGTGACAGTGACTAATAAAGTTGATTCAAACAGCATGTGACAACCTTTCAAGTGTAATGTAACGTAAGCAGAATGTAATGAAGTTGTCTTTTTGGAGATACAAGGCATTTATTTGTATGATGTCGATGATATGCAGTTCAGGAATAGTGTCATGTTATAAAGAAAAAATGTTTTATTGAAGACTTACATCCATACTGAAGATTTACAGTCAAATGAGAGTGAAACCATGGCAATTAAAACCATGGTTACATTTTTATTTGAAACCCTATTCAATAATTTACATTCATTTAACATATAGGCCTACCACTTTCTGTTCTATCTTGAGTCATATCATACGCCACGACACAATGTCAACCTCTCATTTCATGTGATTTGGAGAGGAAAAACTCTTGTCATGTTGGCAATAGCAAATACGAGCTGGCTCGCTGAGTCATCGGTACCATTTCTAAAACAGCATGAGATTATATGAGCAGAAAAAATGATCATACTATGCACAAAATATTGTATTTTAAGTTCATGTAAAGCTTTTTAAAATATAGTATCTAGCATACCAAACATGCTAACAAATCCGATCTTATGTGTTGAAAAAAGCAAAAAGCTTACTTTAGCTACACTTTGAACCTTAATGAAAGTCATGTCTTTCATGTAAGAGTCAGTCATTGTAGTGGGAGACCGCTTTTAACATTCCAATGCTGTGAGATTACAGCAGAAGTGGTCATTTTTCCTGTGGATCTGAAAGTTGTTAATGAATCTAATGAATTTGAATGTAAATGCTTTGGTTTGGACACCCTCTGATCTCATAATTTAGCGAATGAATTACCATATACCCCATGGAAATGTAAAAAAAAGTAAAGATAATAAAAAAAAACATTGAAAAGTAAAAAGTGCAATTTACAATCACAGTTGGCAGTGGTAGGCTTGTCCTTGATATATCTGTTTTTAGTGCTTCCTAGCTGTTCTACCAGTTTCCCCATTACTGACACCAGAGGTCAGTGATATATTCACTGGAGCATGGTGAGCAGGTGTTTTGTGTAAAGAAAGAGTTTGCAGGAGCGTGTCTGGGAATGGGACATCCAATTTCAAATTAATTTCTCTTACGTAGAAGCCATTGACCAGGATTCAACCATCTAAATTTGGCCTGTGGTCATTAAACTGTAATGTAAATTTGAATTGGAATCAGGTTTTGTTGTGTGGGGGAGACGGAAAAGTGGTCTTGGGTACCATTTTTAGACATTAAAACATGTCGCTTGTGTTTCTAACTCTGACCCAGCTTTAAAAAAGAAAAACAGAATAAGAACATTCAACTCCATCCTTCAAATAACCATGGATACCAGTACAAAATAACATGACAATTAAGGGATACAGCTTAACCAACAGATTGGCACCCTCATTAAGAGGTTCAAAATGTCAGTGAATCCATCTACATTGGACCACATTAAGAAAAACTTTGTGATTAATTTGAGCAATGGAACCAAATGTCTGTGTAGAAATGGCTTTCTGTTCCACTTGCATAAAGTATTTTGAGTTGGTCCCAGATAAATGATGTAAGAGGTTAGAGGTCAAATAGAAGAGACAGACGTGGTATAAAACCTTCCACTGTGTTGACGTAAATAACTAGTTCTTTTAATAATTCTAAAAGAGCTGCATCATCAAGGGTGTGTGTTGCTTGAAAGTTTGCAAATGACCTTTGTTGGCTGAACAAGGAGGCGTGCACGCACACACAAACACACACACACACACACACACACACACACAGACACACACACTGACGGATATGGTAAACAGAAATATAAATGAAATATACACAGAAATAGCACAGAAATACAGACATACAATTTAAAATAGTAGATTTCAGTAGAGCTAAACATAAACCCAGCCATTACAGACGATGAGCTTAAAGAAGAGGAAAGAAGGAGTAGGAGAGAAAGAGGGAAAGAAAGAGGGAGTACATTGGCGAGAGTAGAAACAAACAGAAAATGGGAGAGTTCCCGCATCAGCATTTCGAAAACGTGACGGGACCAAAAAAAAAGAACAACGCATCATCAGTGCTGCACACAAAGGAACTCCGAAACAGGACTATTCAGAATTGATAAAAACATAAGTGGAATAGAGACAGAATTGATAAAAATATAAGAAGAATAGAGACAGAACTGAAATAAATGCCAACCTTATGGAATATGTCAGTCAATTAACAAGCTGATGGATTCTTTGAATGTATTCTCTTCCCCTAAGTACAGGTAAGGGCTCATGTCTTATCTGCAAATACATTGTTGTTATTTGTCACAATTCTGTTGTCAGTAATTTTTATCACAATTTTATGTTTTATATTGCGAATCTTATAAGAAACAGACATTTCTGTCAATTCCAGTGAATGTATGTTATAATGATCTCATGTTGTTTTTGTCATTGACGTGTGTTCGACACAAATAAATGTAATTATGAAACAGCAGTACACACATTATTGTACTTTTACATTAAAATACAGTTAAACATTTATTTTATTCACAACAGGTAAATATGGGGGCACACCCATATATAATGATTCATTTAAATATTTAGACTGTGTTACTCTATTAAACAGCTTTTTAGTGGCTTATATCATGTCGAAATATATGAGCACTAGTGTTTGTTCACATCAAGGTACAAAAAAACTTGAAAAGACTTCATAAATGTAATAACTTGTTCAGTAATTTAGTTCATTAAATGGAAAAGTAATTAATACCTGAACTAGCAATACAGTAGACACTGTGCATGCTCTGTGATTACAGAAATTGTTTTATGTATCAGATCTTGTTGTGCTGCCATATGTTGTACATACAAACGGGTGACAAATTAAAGGAACAAAAGGTGTTGTGGTGAAAAAGGCATTTTCCTGGCATGGTTTGGGTCCACTTGTCCCCTTAGAGGGAAGGGCCACTGCAAATAATACAACGTTATTCTGAGTGATCACCTTTATCTTATGATGAAACATTTCTATCCTGATGGAAGTGGTCTCTTCCAGGATGACAATGCCCCCCATCCACAGGGCATGAGGGGTCACTGAATGGTTTGATGAGTATGAAAATTATGTGAATCATATGCTATAGCCTTCGCAGTTACCAGATCTCAACCCAATTGAACACCCGTGGGAGATTTTGGACCGAAGTATTAGACAGCTCTCTTCACCACCATCATAAACACACCAAATGAAGAAATATCTTTTGGAAGAATGGTGCTCCATCCCTCCAGTAGACTTCCAGAGACTAGAATCTATGCTAGACTAGAGGTAGAATATATACCAAGGCGCATTGAAGCTGTTTTGGCGGCTTGTGATGGCTCAACACTTTACTAAGACACTTTATGTTGGTTTTTCCTTTAATTTGTCACCCGTCTGTACATTTACACAGGAATTGATTATCTAATAGGATTGCCTCTTTCATTCTTAATTGAGGAAGATTATGGAAGAGATATGGAACTTCTAGCTCCGTCTATACTGGGTTTCTTTTTGGTGAGTTACATTTTTTTGAATTAACATTTATATGGTGGGTCTTGCAAGCTTAATTTAGAGTTCAGAAGAGGAGTCACTTCAGTTCAGCATGACGTTACTGTATATGTCATAAAATAAATGAGGAAGTAAAGAAAGGCTGATGACGACGTCACTATAAAGACAAACCACAGTGATAAATGGGAGCTGAGGTCAAATAGAGGCAAATCTTACGAATGCAAACTGCACGCTAAGGCCCTTATCTCCTTGAAGCAGTTGGGCCTGTGTTGGTAAAATAAAACTAGATTAAATAACGAGTTTGAATAAAAATGAGAGTGAACGTTAGTTATGGTATTCACTAAATGAATCATAATAAATACATAAAAATTGCTCCTGGTGGAGCAAATAATTTGTTCATGAGACGTTTGTTGGTAAGACAGTAGGGTTGCTACAATCTATCATAGTGCAGGTATGTATAAAATCCTTAAACAATACAAATCAGTGTTAACTCAGGACCACACTCAACTAACATGATGGCTACTATTTATTTAGGTCCTCTTTATTAGATTAGCTGGCCAACAATGAAAGCTGCCTGTTTGTCATGGATATTCATTCCTCTGCACCCATTTCCATGGCTATACTCTAAAAAAGTACCAAATTATATGTAATTATTGCTGCTTTATTTGACTGCATTGGGTGGTTGTGAGGTTAATTAGTTGGTTGGCTAGGTTAGCTAGCTACGTGCATTTGCATGGCAACAACTGTAATAACAAGGAGTGAGCTGGCTGACCTGTAGACACAGCATGTTTATTCCTATGTTGTATACTGATAAGCATTCTGTTTTTATGATGCTGGACAATACGTTTCATTTTCTCAGTATAGCTAACAATTGGTTGCCTGGCTGGCTATTTGGAGGACATGTTTAAATGGTTTCCCACTGGACAGGTAATCACATGTTTGAAGATGACAGGAATGTAATACAAATTCCTTCAATCATAGTCGGAAGGAAATGTACTGAAGATGTTCTAGTTTATCATTGATGATAATATTTCTAATCAAATAAACATCATCTCTGTTCCAGATAATTGTATTTCTTCCAAATTATTAATTTCAAGGAAAAGACAATGATGACAAAAAGAAAAATGATTCACAGACTGTTCTTAGTCATGTTGTTTCCATATAATGCTGTTTCTATGACAACTGAAACTCCCACAACAAGTGTAACTGATGATACAATGACAACAAATGAAGATACCATTACAAAAGTTATGAGTACATCTCCGTCAACAGAAACAGAAGATTTTACAACAACCGTAACTGGTGCCCCCACCTCAAGAGTAAATGATGTTGCTATGAGACCAACATCAGAACATCCCATTACAACAGTCATCAGTACAGCTACACCAAATGCAGATGGACTTCTCACAAACAACATTACTGTTTCCACCACTAGAACTGTTGCTGAGGTTACTTTGACAATAAGCACTGAGGTTCCAACCACAACTATCACTGGTGTCCCGACTGTTACTGGTGTTACTTTGAACACAGACACTGAAGCCCAAACTATAACCATGACTGGTGAACCAACTACAACTGTTACTGGTGTTACTTTGAACACAGACACTGAAGCCCAAACTATAACCATGACAGGTAAACCAACTACAGCTGTTACTGGTGTTACTTTGAACACAGACACTGAAGCCCAAACTATAACCATGACTGGTGAACCAACTACAACTGTTACTGGTGTTACTTTGAACACAGACACTGAAGTCCAAACTATAACCATGACTGGTGAACTAACTACTACTGTTACTGGTGTTACTTTGAACCCAGACACTGAAGCCCAAACTATAACCATGACTGGTGAAGTAACTACTACTGTTACTGGTGTTACTTTGAACACAGACACTGAGGCCCAAACTATAACCATGACTAGTGAACTAACTACAACTGTTACTGGTGTTACTTTGAACACAGACACTGAAGCCCAAACTATAACCATGACTGGTGAACCAACTACAACTGTTACTGGTGTTACTTTGAACCCAGACACTGAAGCCCAAACTATAACCATGACTGGTGAACCAACTACAACTGTTACTGGTGTTACTTTGAACACAGACACTGAAGCCCAAACTATAACCATGACTGGTGAACTAACTACTACTGTTACTGGTGTTACTTTGAACCCAGACACTGAAGCCCAAACTATAACCATGACTGGTGAACCAACTACAACTGTTACTGGTGTTACTTTGAACACAGACACTGAAGCCCAAACTATAACCATGACTGGTGAACTAACTACCACTGTTACTGGTGTTACTTTGAACCCAGACACTGAAGCCCAAACTATAACCATGACTGGTGAACTAACTACTACTGTTACTGGTGTTACTTTGAACCCAGACACTGAAGCCCAAACTATAACCATGACTGGTGAACCAACTACAACTGTTACTGGTGTTACTTTGAACACAGACACTGAAGCCCAAACTATAACCATGACTGGTGAACTAACTACTACTGTTACTGGTGTTACTTTGAACCCAGACACTGAAGCCCAAACTATAACCATGACTGGTGAACCAACTACAGCTGTTACTGGTGTTACTTTGAACACAGACACTGAAGCCCAAACTATAACCATGACTGGTGAACTAACTACAACTGTTACTGGTGTTACTTTGAACCCAGACACTGAAGCCCAAACTATAACCATGACTGGTGAACCAACTACAACTGTTACTGGTGTTACTTTGAACACAGACACTGAAGCCCAAACTATAACCATGACTGGTGAACTAACTACTACTGTTACTGGTGTTACTTTGAACCCAGACACTGAAGCCCAAACTATAACCATGACTGGTGAACCAACTACAGCTGTTACTGGTGTTACTTTGAACACAGACACTGAAGCCCAAACTATAACCATGACTGGTGAACCAACTACAGCTGTTACTGGTGTTACTTTGAACACAGACACTGAGGCCCAAACTATAACCATGACTAGTGAACTAACTACAACTGTTACTGGTGTTACTTTGAACACAGACACTGAAGCCCAAACTATAACCATGACTGGTGAACCAACTACAGCTGTTACTGGTGTTACTTTGAACACAGACACTGAAGCCCAAACTATAACCATGACTGGTGAACCAACTACAGCTGTTACTGGTGTTACTTTGAACACAGACACTGAAGCCCAAACTATAACCATGACTGGTGAAACAACTACAGGTGTTACTGGTGTTACTTTGAACACAGACACTGAAGCCCAAACTATAACTATGACTGGTGAACCAACTACAGCTGTTACTGGTGTTACTTTGAACACAGACCCTGAAGCCCAAACTATAACCATGACTGGTGAACTAACTACAACTGTTACTGGTGTTACTTTGAACACAGACAATGAGGCCCAAACTATAACCATGACTGGTGAACCAACTACAACTGTTACTGGTGTTACTTTGAACACAGACACTGAAGCCCAAACTATAACTATGACTGGTGAACCAACTACAGCTGTTACTGGTGTTACTTTGAACACAGACACTGAAGCCCAAACTATAACCATGACTGGTGAACCAACTACAGCTGTTACTGGTGTTACTTTGAACACAGACACTGAAGCCCAAACTATAACCATGACTGGTGAACCAACTACAGCTGTTACTGGTGTTACTTTGAACCCAGACACTGAAGCCCAAACTATAACCATGACTGGTGAACCAACTACAGCTGTTACTGGTGTTACTTTGAACACAGACACTGAGGCCCAAACTATAACCATGACTAGTGAACTAACTACAACTGTTACTGGTGTTACTTTGAACCCAGACACTGAAGCCCAAACTATAACCATGACTGGTGAACCAACTACAACTGTTACTGGTGTTACTTTGAACCCAGACACTGAAGCCCAAACTATAACCATGACTGGTGAACCAACTACAACTGTTACTGGTGTTACTTTGAACACAGACACTGAAGCCCAAACTATAACCATGACTGGTGAACTAACTACTACTGTTACTGGTGTTACTTTGAACCCAGACACTGAAGCCCAAACTATAACCATGACTGGTGAACCAACTACAGCTGTTACTGGTGTTACTTTGAACACAGACACTGAAGCCCAAACTATAACTATGACTGGTGAACCAACTACAGCTGTTACTGGTGTTACTTTGAACACAGACACTGAGGCCCAAACTATAAGCATGACTAGTGAACTAACTACAACTGTTACTGGTGTTACTTTGAACACAGACACTGAAGCCCAAACTATAACCATGACTGGTGAACCAACTATAACCATGACTGGTGAACCAACTACAGCTGTTACTGGTGTTACTTTGAACACAGACACTGAGGCCCAAACTATAAGCATGACTAGTGAACTAACTACAACTGTTACTGGTGTTACTTTGAACACAGACACTGAAGCCCAAACTATAACCATGACTGGTGAACCAACTACTGCTGTTACTGGTGTTACTTTGAACAGAGACACTGAAGCCCAAACTATACAAACTATAACCATGACTGGTGAACCAACTACAGCTGTTACTGGTGTTACTTTGAACACAGACACTGAGGCCCAAACTATAACCATGACTAGTGAACTAACTACAACTGTTACTGGTGTTACTTTGAACCCAGACACTGAAGCCCAAACTATAACCATGACTGGTGAACCAACTACAACTGTTACTGGTGTTACTTTGAACACAGACACTGAAGCCCAAACTGTAACCATGACTGGTGAACCAACTACAGCTGTTACTGGTGTTACTTTGAACCCAGACACTGAGGCCCAAACTATAAGCATGACTAGTGAACTAACTACAACTGTTACTGGTGTTACTTTGAACACAGACACTGAAGCCCAAACTATAACCATGACTGGTGAACCAACTACTGCTGTTACTGGTGTTACTTTGAACACAGACACTGAAGCCCAAACTATAACCATGACTGGTGAACCAACTACAGCTGTTACTGGTGTTACTTTGAACACAGACACTGAAGCCCAAACGATAACCATGACTGGTGAACCAACTACAGCTGTTACTGGTGTTACTTTGAACACAGACACTGAAGCCCAAACTATAACCATGACTGGTGAACTAACTACAGCTGATACTGGTGTTACTTTGAACACAGACACTGAGGCCCAAACTATAACCATGACTGGTGAACCAACTACAACTGTTACTGGTGTTACTTTGAACACAGACACTGAAGCCCAAACTATAACCATGACTGGTGAACTAACTACAGCTGTTACTGGTGTTACTTTGAACACAGACACTGAGGCCCAAACTATAACCATGACTAGTGAACTAATTACAACTGTTACTGGTGTTACTTTGAACACAGACACTGAAGCCCAAACTATAACCATGACTGGTGAACCAACTACAGCTGTTACTGATGTTACTTTGAACACAGACACCGAGGCCCAAACTATAACCATGACTAGTGAACTAACTACAACTGTTACTGGTGTTACTTTGAACACAGACACTGAAGCCCAAACTATAACCATGACTGGTGAACCAACTTCAGCTGTTACTGGTGTTACTTTGAACACAGACACTGAAGCCCAAACTATAACCATGACTGGTGAACCAACTACAGCTGTTACTGGTGTTACTTTGAACACAGACACTGAAGCCCAAACTATAACCATGACTGGTGAACTAACTACAGCTGTTACTGGTGTTACTTTGAACACAGACACTGAAGCCCAAACTATAACCATGACTGGTGAACCAACTACAACTGTAACTGGTGTTACTTTGAACACAGACACTGAAGCCCAAACTATAACCATGACTGGTGAACCAACTACAACTGTTATTGGTGTTACTTTGAACACAGACACTGAAGCCCAAACTATAACCATGACTGGTGAACCAACTACAGCTGTTACTGGTGTTACTTTGAACACAGACACTGAAGCCCAAACTATAACCATGACTGGTGAACTAACTACAGCTGTTACTGGTGTTACTTTGAACACAGACACTGAAGCCCAAACTATAACCATGACTGGTGAACCAACTACAACTGTTACTGGTGTTACTTTGAACACAGACACTGAAGCCCAAACTATAACTATGACTGGTGAACCAACTACAGCTGTTACTGGTGTTACTTTGAACACAGACACTGAGGCCCAAACTATAACCATGACTAGTGAACTTACGACAACTGTTACTGGTGTTACTTTGAACACAGACACTGAGGCCCAAACTATAACCATGACTGGTGAACCAACTACAGCTGTTACTGGTGTTACTTTGAACACAGACACTGAAGCCCAAACTATAACCATGACTGGTGAACCAACTACAGCTGTTACTGGTGTTACTTTGAACACAGACACTGAAGCCCAAACTATAACCATGACTGGTGAACCAACTACAGCTGTTACTGGTGTTACTTTGAACACAGACACTGAGGCCCAAACTATAACCATGACTAGTGAACTTACGACAACTGTTACTGGTGTTACTTTGAACACAGACACTGAAGCCCAAACTATAACCATGACTGGTGAACCAACTACAGCTGTTACTGGTGTTACTTTGAACACAGACACTGAAGCCCAAACTATAACCATGACTGGTGAACCAACTACAGCTGTTACTGGTGTTACTTTGAACACAGACACTGAAGCCCAAACTATAACCATGACTGGTGAACCAACTACAGCTGTTACTGGTGTTACTTTGAACACAGACACTGAGGCCCAAACTATAACCATGACTAGTGAACTTACGACAACTGTTACTGGTGTTACTTTGAACCCAGACACTGAAGCCCAAACTATAACCATGACTGGTGAACCAACTACAACTGTTACTGGTGTTACTTTGAACACAGACACTGAAGCCCAAACTATAACCATGACTGGTGAACCAACTACAGCTGTTACTGGTGTTACTTTGAACACAGACACTGAAGCCCAAACTATAACCATGACTGGTGAACTAACTACAGCTGTTACTGGTGTTACTTTGAACACAGACACTGAAGCCCAAACTATAACCATGACTGGTGAACCAACTACAACTGTTACTGGTGTTACTTTGAACACAGACACTGAAGCCCAAACTATAACCATGACTGGTGAACCAACTACAACTGTTATTGGTGTTACTTTGAACACAGACACTGAAGCCCAAACTATAACCATGACTGGTGAACCAACTACAGCTGTTACTGGTGTTACCTTGAACACAGACACTGAAGCCCAAACTATAACCATGACTGGTGAACTAACTACAGCTGTTACTGGTGTTACTTTGAACACAGACACTGAAGCCCAAACTATAACCATGACTGGTGAACCAACTACAACTGTTACTGGTGTTACTTTGAACACAGACACTGAAGCCCAAACTATAACCATGACTGGTGAACCAACTACAGCTGTTACTGGTGTTACTTTGAACACAGACACTGAAGCCCAAACTATAACCATGACTGGTGAACCAACTACAGCTGTTACTGGTGTTACTTTGAACACAGACACTGAAGCCCAAACTATAACCATGACTGGTGAACCAACTACAGCTGTTACTGGTGTTACTTTGAACACAGACACTGAAGCCCAAACTATAACCATGACTGGTGAACTAACTACAACTGTTACTGGTGTTACTTTGAACACAGACACTGAGGCCCAAACTATAACCATGACTAGTGAACTAACTACAACTGTTACTGGTGTTACTTTGAACACAGACACTGAAGCCCAAACTATAACCATGACTGGTGAACCAACTACAGCTGTTACTGGTGTTACTTTGAACACAGACACTGAGGCCCAAACTATAACCATGACTAGTGAACTAACTACAACTGTTACTGGTGTTACTTTGAACACAGACACTGAAGCCCAAACTATAACCATGACTGGTGAACCAACTTCAGCTGTTACTGGTGTTACTTTGAACACAGACACTGAGGCCCAAACTATAAGCATGACTGGTGAACCAACTACAGCTGTTACTGGTGTTACTTTGAACACAGACACTGAAGCCCAAACTATAACCATGACTGGTGAACCAACTACAGCTGTTACTGGTGTTACCTTGAACACAGACACTGAAGCCCAAACTATAACCATGACTGGTGAACTAACTACAGCTGTTACTGGTGTTACTTTGAACACAGACACTGAAGCCCAAACTATAACCATGACTGGTGAACCAACTACAACTGTTACTGGTGTTACTTTGAACACAGACACTGAAGCCCAAACTATAACCATGACTGGTGAACCAACTACAGCTGTTACTGGTGTTACTTTGAACACAGACACTGAAGCCCAAACTATAACCATGACTGGTGAACCAACTACAGCTGTTACTGGTGTTACTTTGAACACAGACACTGAAGCCCAAACTATAACCATGACTGGTGAACCAACTACAGCTGTTACTGGTGTTACTTTGAACACAGACACTGAGGCCCAAACTATAACCATGACTGGTGAACTAACTACTACTGTTACTGGTGTTACTTTGAACACAGACACTGAAGCCCAAACTATAACCATGACTGGTGAACTAACTACAGCTGTTACTGGTGTTACTTTGAACACAGACACTGAAGCCCAAACTATAACTATGACTGGTGAACCAACTACAACTGTTACTGGTGTTACTTTGAACCCAGACACCGAAGCCCAAACTATAACTATGACCGGTGAACCAACTACAACTGTTACTGGTGTTACTTTGAACACAGACAATGAGGCCCAAACTATAACCATGACTAGTGAACTAACCACAACTGTAAGTGGTGCCCCCACCAAAACTCTGACTGAGGTTACTTTGACTGAAGGACCTGAAAGCCCAACTACAGCTATGACTGATGGTTTCACTTCAACTGTGACTAAGGTTACTTTGACCACAGAAACCGAAAGCCAAACTACATTCATAACTGGTGCCCCCACTACAACTGTGAACGAAGTGACTGGGATGACCCCTCCTCCACCTGCGACTGAAGACAGTTTGATAACAACTATAACTGGGGACCCTACTACAACCATAACTGAGGTTCCTTTGACTATCGACGCTGGAGCCACAACTACAACCATAATGGAGGGCCCCACTACAACCAGGACTGAAGTTACTTTGACCACAGAATTTGAAGCCCCAACTACAACTGAAGCCCCAACTACAACCTTAATTGGGGCCTCCGTTACAACTGAAACTGAGGTTACTTTGACCACAAACATTGGAGACACATCTACAACCATAATGGAAGGCCCCACTATGGCCATGACTGAAATTAGTTTGACCACAGAATTTGAAGCTCCAACTAAAACCATAACTGGTGGTTTCACTACACCTGTGACTGAGGTTACTTTAACAAACACCGAAAACCCAACTACATCTGGGGCCCCTACCCCAACCGTGACTGCTGCCCCAACTATGGCTGTGACCGAGGTCACTTTGATAACAGAAACAGATGGGCTAACTACAACTATAAGTGGTGCACCCAGTACAACTGCAACTGAGGTTACTTTAGCACCAGAGACAGAGGTAATTTTGACAACAGAAACAGAATCCCCAAGTACAACCATGAGCAGTGCCCCCACTAAAACTGTGACTGAGGTAATTTTCACAACAAACACCAAAGGCCTAACTCCAACCACAAATGGAGCCACTACTACAACCATGACTGAGGTTCCATTGACCACAGACACTGAAGCCCCAACTATAACCTTAAATGGGGCCCCAACTACAACTGTAACTGAGGTTACTTTGGCCACAGACACTGAAACTACAACTACAATCATAATAGACAGTCCGACTACAACCATGATTGAAGTTATTTTGACAAAAGAAACAGAAGCCCCAACTACAACTGTGACTGACTTCACTTTAACAACAGAAACATATGGCCCAACTACAACTATAACTGGTGGTTTCACAACAAAGGTCAATGAGGTTGCTTTAACAACAAACACAGAAGCTCAAACTACAACCACAAATGAGGCCCCTACTAAAACTGGATCTGAGGTTCCTTTGAAAACAGACACTGAAGCCACAACTACAACTATAACTGAGGTTCCTTTGACCATAAACACTGAAGCCACAACTACAACCGAAACTGAGGGCCGCACTACTTTGGCTGAGGTTACTTTGACTGAACAACCTGAAACAGAAACTACAACTATGCTTGGTGGATTCATTCCATTGACAACAAACACTGAAACACTAACTACAACCATAACTGATGGCCCCACTACAACTGTGACCGAGGTTACATTGACAACAGACACTGAAGCCAGAAATACAGACATGACAGGTTCCCACACTACAACTACCATAGAAACTGAAGTTCCAACTACAATCATGATTGCTGTCCCCACTACAATTTTGAATGAGGTTACTATGCCAGAAGGCACTGAAGCCTCAACTACATCCATGACTGGTGCCCACACTATGGATGTGACTGAGCTCATTGTGACAATAGAAACAAAAGGGTCAACTACAAGTACAACTGCTGCCCCCACCACAACTGTGACTGATCTTAATTTGACAACAAACATTGAAGATCCAGCTACAATCATAACTGGAACCCCCACCACAAATGTGACTGAAGTGAGTTTGACAACAGGAATAGATGTCTCAACTACAACTATAATTGGTGCCCCTACCACAACTGTGCCTGAGGCTACTTTAACTGAAGGACCTGAAAGCCCAACTACAACCATGAGTGATGGTTTCACTACAACTGTGATTGAGGTTCCTTTGACCACAGACACTGATGCCACAACTACAACCATAACGGAGATCCGTACTTCACCCATGACTGAAGTTACTTTGACCACAGAGATTGAAGCTTCAACCATAACTATGACTGATGCTTCCACTACAGCTGTGACTGAGGTTCCTTTGACCATAGACACTGAACCCCCAACTACAATCTTAACTTGGGTTCCCACTACAACTGTCACTACAATGGTCATTATGACTACAGGCACCAAAGGAACAACTACAACTGCAAGTGAGGCCCCCACTACAACTGGGACTGAGGTTACTTTGACCACAGACACTGAAGCCCCTGCTACAACTACAGCTGTTACTTCCGCTACAACTTTAAATGAGATTGCAATGACACCAATAACTGACGATCCCACAACAACTATCACTGATGCGCCAAAAAAAATTGTAACTGAAGTTGCTGTGACAACAACTCAAGATATAACTAACACCATAACCAGTGTGCCCACAAGGACATTCACGTCAACTGAAGCAGGAGGTCCTACTGTTACTGTAAGAAATGCCTTGACTACAACTGTAACTGAGGTAGATATGACACTAACAAATGAAAATCTACCTACAACAGTCACAGGTACATCCATGCCAACTGCAAATAGAGACATCTCTAATGTGATAACTAATTCCCCCACTACAACTCTCACAGATATCCCTGTGTTAACTATAACTGAAGGTCACAAAATAACCACAACTGATGACCCCACTTCAACTGTAACTGAAAATCCCATTACAAGAGTCACAGATATTTCCATGTCAAAAACAACTGAGGGCCACACTACGACCAGAACTGATGGTCCCTTTTCAACTGTTACCGAAGTTACTGTGACAACAGCAACTGAAGATCCGATTACAAGAGTCACAGATATTTTTATGACAACTGTAACTAAAGGTCTTACTACAGCAATAACTGGATTAGCTAATACAATTATCACCAATGTTCTCATGACAACTCCATTTGAAACATCTGCTACATCCATAACCGGTGCTCCCGTGCCAACTATAACTGAAATCCCCATTACAACTGTCACAGAAGTTGCTATTACATCTGTGACTGATATTCCAACTTCATTGATGACTGCTCTCCCCACTACAAAGACTGTTACCGAAGCTACTACAACTACCCAAATTGCTGTTGGTACTCCAACTGACGTAGCAGCTCTTGGAACTACCCAAAGCAGTGCCACCACCAACGCAGCGTCCTCAACTCCCACCACCACCCAGGACCAAGAGTTTGCTTCCACTCAACCCCAGAGTGCCAACGGAACTGTTACCTCAAGAGTGAGTGCATTCACACAGCCTGATTCAAACGCAGCAAAAACCTCAGGCCTAAGACTGACTACTTCAAATGCACAAACTAGCAAGGCCACAGTGACTAATGATGCAACAGCATTGCTGTTAACGCCCTTTCCCACAAATACTCTTTCAACGGCATCAGCGGTTTCATCCACGCCCAGGTCCACAACTACATCTCCCACCACAAAGACGCCACCATCAGAGCCAGTCCTTTCACTTGAGTTTATCTTAGAGCAGGACTTTGATGAGGATCTCAAAAATCCCTCCTCAGAGACGTTCAAGACCTTGGCGAGGAATATAACAAAACAGGTAACTGTTTATTTTTGGGTTTTTGGGTTAAAGATCTGAACAGTTGTTCAGATCTTTTCATGCAATATAATCTGTCCTTCACACATGTTCTTTTCATAGACTAATATCTTTTCTCAGTCAGCCCTTTTCATTGTACATTAATTACCCCTCTTGTTTTTACTCTATGACAATGAATTATATGACAATGAATGTCCTATAATTGTACAAAATATTTTTATATCCTTTGTAGCTGGATAATATTTATTTGCAAAAATATGGGAAGAGATTCAATCGCACCAAAGTCAACAGCTTCAGGTAGGCAATATACACATATAGCTAAATTTAAAAATGATGTCACAATTTTAACCACATTGAAAGAATTGTGTACTTTGTGCAAAGCCAATTGAATAAAAAAACTGAGAGCTTTGTAATATTGTTGATTGTTCTGATTGAAACCCTGTGACAAGTCACTTTTGCCATATAAAACAAAGTACTGCATGAATTTTAAACCTTTTTAAGACAAGGTTTCTCTCCCTTTTAGAAAAGGATCAATTGTGGTCGACAGTTCCCTAGTGTTCAATAATTTCAGTGTTATACCAAACACCAGCGATGTGACCCAGACACTCAAAGAAGCTACTTCCTCCAACACCTCTGGTTTCAGCCTCCGAGTAAACATATCCACCATTGCCACTACAAGTAGGAAAATTAAGCTTTAATTCAAATGTATAATGTCATTCTGATATTTCATGTTTTCTTGCTTTATAGTCTGATTTAAACTTACTTTTTAGAGGGACGCATATTTATACATTATTCATATTACAATTGCTATTATAAACCTAAATATACGGTGCCCTCCACTATTATTGGCACCCCTGGTAAAGATGAGTAAAAATGCTTATAAAAAATTCACCGTTTGGTGAATTAGCGTAATCTCACACTGAAAAAAAGAAAAAAAATCCAACCTTTAATTGAAGTAAATTTATTATGAGAAAAAAAAAATCCCTCATCAAGAAATCATTATTTTTAATGAAACCACGTGTGCCACAATTATTGGCACCCCTGTATTTATATATAAAATAAAGTAATCATTTGGTCGCATATACTTTGCATGCCATGACTTCCTGATGTCTGTGACCCAACAACATTAAAAGACTCTTGATATCTTATTTTCTGGTACTCTTACAAGCGATACTATAACATCTCTGCATTTGAATGTATCTCTATGGGAATTAGGGGGTGGGACTAGATTTAGCTGTAAATTACACTGGAACAGTATGGAACATATGGTTGGCAAAATGGCTTAAATTAACGGTTAGATTTGATTTGTCAAATATTTTCAGTGTGACATTAAGCTAATTCACCAAACGGTGAATTTTTTATAACCCTATAAACTGCCATCGTTGGGTCATTTATCTGAACTAGTCCTCCTGAAGATTAAAAATCTGAATAGATATTTTGTGTATTAATTTAACACACAAGTTAATTACTCTCCTTTTGTTTTACAGTCCCAAAACAAACTCCACCGACGACAACACACACTCCCACTACACAATCTGATAAAGGCACATTTTCTTTACCTCAAAGCCTCGCTACGCTGAAAACAACCACTGTGCCAATGGACGTGATATCAACACTGCAAACAGACACCCAGACAGCAAACCCCAGCCCAATACCTCAAAAAAAAAGCACAACTGCAACTGAGGTTACTTTAGCACTAGAGACAGAGGTCACTTTGCCAACAAAAACAGAAGCCCCAAGTACAACCATAAGCAGTGCCCCCACTACAACTGTGACTGAGATCACCTTGCCAACAGAAACAGAAGCCCCAAGTACAACCATAAGCAGTGCCTCTACTACAACTGTGACTGAGATCACTTTGCCAACAGAAACAGAACCCCCAAGTACAACCATGAGCAGTGACCCTACTACAACTGTGACTGAGATCACTTTGCCAACAGAAACAGAAGCCCCAAGTACAACCATAAGCAGTGCCTCTACTACAACTGTGACTGAGATCACTTTGCCAACAGAAACAGAACCCCCAAGTACAACCATGAGCAGTGACCCTACTACAACTGTGACTGAGATCACTTTGCCAACAGAAACAGGAGCCCCAAGTACAATCATGAGCAGTGCCCCCACTACAACTGTGACTGAGATCACTTTGCTAACAGAAACAGGAGCCCCAAGTACAACCATGAGCAGTGCCCCTACTACAACTGTGACTGAGATCACTTTGCCAACAGAAACAGAACACCCAAGTACAACCATGAGCAGTGACCCTACTACAACTGTGACTGAGATCACCTTGCCAACAGAAACAGATGGCCCAACTACAACTATGAGCAGTGCCCCCACTACAACTGTGACTGAGATCACTTTGCCAACAGAAACAGATGGCCCAACTACAACTATGAGCAGTGCCCCTACTACAACTGTGACTGAGATCACTTTGCCAACAGAAACAGAAGCCCCAAGTACAACCATGAGCAGTGCCCCTACTACAACTGTGACTGAGATCACTTTGCCAACAGAATCAGAAGACCCAAGTACAACCATGAGCAGTGCCCCTACTACAACTGTGACTGAGATCACTTTGCCAACAGAATCAGAAGACCCAAGTACAACCATGAGCAGTGCCCCTACTACAACTGTGACTGAGATAACCTTGCCAACAGAAACAGACACCCCAAGTACAACCATGAGCAGTGCCCCTACTACAACTGTGACTGAGATCACCTTGCCAACAGAAACAGAAGCCCCAAGTACAACCATGAGCAGTGCCCCTACTACAACTGTGACTGAGATCACCTTGCCAACAGAAACAGAAGCCCCAAGTACAACCATGAGCAGTGCCCTTACTACAACTGTGACTGAGATCACTTTGCCAACAGAAACAGATGGCCCAACTACAACCATGAGCAGTGCCCCTACTACAACTGTGACTGAGATCACTTTGCCAACAGAAACAGAAGCCCCAAGTACAACCATGAGCAGTGCCCCTACTACAACTGTGACTGAGATCACTTTGCCAACAGAAACAGAAGCCCCAAGTACAACCATGAGCAGTGCCCCTACTACAACTGTGACTGAGATCACTTTGCCAACAGAAACAGATGGCCCAACTACAACCATAACTGGTGAATTCACTACAACTGAAACTGAGGTTACTTTGACCACAGACATTGGAGACACAATTACAACCACAATGGAGGGTCCCACTATGACCATGACTGAAATTAGTTTGACCACAGAATTTGAAGCCCAAACTAGAACCATAACTGGTGAATTTACTACAACTGTGACTGAGGCTGCTTTAACAACAAACACCCAAGCGCCAACTACAACCACAACTGGGGCCCCTACTACAGCTGCGACTGAGGTTCCTTTGATCATAGGCACTGAAGCCCCAACTACAACCTTGACTTGGGTCCCCACTACAACTGTAACTGAGGTAGATATGACACCAACAACTGAAAATCTACCTACAACAGTCACAGGTACATCCATGCTAACTTCAAATAGAGACATTTCTAATGTGATAACTAATTCCCCCACTACAACACTCACAGATATTCCTGTGTTAACTGCAACAGAAGGTCTCAAGATAACCACAAGTGATGACCCCACTTCAACTGTAACTGAAGATCCCATTACAACAGTCACAGATATTTCCATGTCAAGGACAATTGAGGGTCTCACTACCACCAGAACTGGTGGTCCCTTTTCAACTGTTACAGACGTTACTGCGACAACAACAGTATCAACACCCAAAACAGATACCCAGACAGCAAACCCCAGCCCAACATCACTAAAAACAACTGTTGCAACAACTTCACTAGTTAGCAGTAACACAATGCTTGTAACAACCACTACACAGTCTGATAGCCTGACAATACTACAAACTAAAGCACTCACAACAGTCGCTGCACCTACACAACTGAGCACAAACACAACTCAAACAATACGTGTGACAAAAAAATCCACAAGCACACATAGTGACAAAACAACTTCACCCCCCGGCATGACTACATTTCCACAGTTTATCATAAGCACAACAAAGAATAGACCGAACACAACTACGTTCAACACCAAAAGAGACACAACTGCAACCACAGTACACCTAAATAACACAACCTCAATGCCGACAGTCATAAATATAGCTACACAACCAAACATTGCCACATTACACCCAACGGATGTTGCCACAACCGCAAATACACGAATGGACACCGTCACAACAGCCACAACTAAGGTTGCAGTTGTCGCGCCCAACACCGGTGTAGATTCACTTTCAAGTTCAACCATCCAGAAGACCTCCAGTACTACTTCTCAGGCTGGCACAATCAACCAGAAAACAACTAAAGTAACCACTGCTGCTGCAAATCTGGCAGTCCGAGCTATACTGCTACGATTCAGTTTACGGCATGAATTCACGAGTCACCTCTTAGATCAACATTCAGTCAAGTACCTGCAGTTGGAAAAGAATATAACTACTGAGGTGAGTTCTCAGAATCCTTTATGTTTTTGATATAACTGATATTTCTTTGTTCAGCTTACTTTTTTCAAATAAAAATATTTATTTTTGAAAACTCAACCCAAAAACCAAGCCTCGTGCAAGAAAAGGCTCTTGAACTTGGAAACCAATTTTTTTTCCTTTATTTTTATCATTATGTAATCAGCATACTTTACACAAAAGTATTTTAATCACCCTTACATTTTTGAAAATGCACTTCGAGACTTTACACTTTACAATTCTAAAAGTAGAGAAATACTCTGCAAATAGATAAAATAAATACACATTTTAACTCTTTACAGCATTGGTGGACAAAACAATTTTTTTACTTTATTCAACAAATGTATGATCTTTGTTGAGGCAGAGGAAGAGAAAACAATATTTGTAATCTTTGAAAGTAATTTAAATGTCTACTAACAATTTTCTTTTTTTTCAGATGAACAAAATATTTTATAAGGAATTTCCCAAATCATTTTTTGGATCAATAGTTAAAGGATTCAGGTATTTTAACAAGTGTTGAAATGACTGCATGAAACCAAGAACATCACATCAAGTATAACTAGGTCTGGGGTCCTCAATCTTATCCAGAAAGGGCCACTGTGGGTGCAGGGTTTTGTTCCAACCAAGCGGTACACACCTGATTCTACGAATCAAGGTCCTTAGTGAAGACTCTAGTGGTTGATTAGTAGAATCAGGTGTGTTACTGCTTGGTTGGAACAAAAAACTGAACCAACACCAGCCCTTTCTGGATAAGCTTGAGAATCCCTGACCTAGAGCAATAATGTTATAAGTGCAGTTCCAAGCAAATATGGAATCATATTGTTGACATATACAACAAATTAATGAATACATACAAATAATCAAGTATAAGTAATAACTAATTATAACAGTAAATCTCCATCTGTAATAACCAGATGGGGAAGATCAACATAGGTTAAAGTGTTATCATTTCATTATTTAATAGAATATTGATCTGTAAACATGTTTGTGATGTATGTGGACATCGTACATCGTAATATCAGTTGTTGTCTGTGCATTGATTCACATTGAGTTGTTTAGTTTGATTCTTTCTGATGAGTTTATACAAGACTGCATTTCGTGTCCCCATGTTTTGTTTTTCCTCTTGGTGTCTCACTCTAGAAATGGCTCAATAGTAACAGACTTGGATTTGCAGTTTAAAGAAGAAGTGAGTGAGGATGAGTTAGTCAGTGTATCGGAGGTAAAGAGGATCCTGCTAAATACACAGGATGGCAACTCTTTTCCTTTAAACATCATACCAGCATCTATACGCACTTTCGGTAAATATTGTTCAGCCTCCTAAAGTCATAACCATGTTGTTTGAAAGTCAATGTACAGTATGTCTGTGGTTTCACCTTCCCTCAAATTACTTATTTTTAATTGCGTCAACAATTGAACACTTGCACACTTTCAAAATTAACATAGTGAGCCCAAAATGGATATCTTTTTGATTTCTCTATTTCGATTATCTACCAACAAATAATTATGAATTAATTATCCTTACCAGTTGGTAGCAAATGTTCTTTTTCTTAATTGTATTTAAAGATGAACTGTTTTACATTACTGTATATCATAATATTGTATGAAATTGCAAATTAAAATTATACATTGCATTATTAAGATGTTCGGATTATTTTATCACCTGGATAGATTTCCTCATCCACAGCCTCAGTGAGCGCATAAGAGTAATTTCATCGACACAGATTACCCAAGATGCTTATGTAAAGCTGTGAATTAATACACAGCCAAACATAATGTAACTGATGGCACTAATCTATCTCTAATAGAATACATTGTCATTATTGGGCTCATATAAAAAACACAGTTAGATTTAATTGAATTTCAGTGTGTTTGAATTAGCGTGTGAGTAACCCTTTTCTCTCACGTTTACAGAGGAAACCTTGGTGCTGGTCGACCTCTCCCTGGTTCTCTCGTTTTCATCCTCTCTCAATGACTCTATGTCTTCATTTTACATAGAGACTAGCAATGCACTTTACCAATGGGTAAGTATTATTATTATGGCCTGAGCTGTACTCTGGGCACTACTTTTTAACTCTGAGTCATACGTATGTTAATCTGTGAATGATGCAAGTATATTTATATATAGAGAGCAAAAAAAAAAAAAAAGATTCAAAAATCTATTGAAAACACCACTTTAGATGAACGTGTCAGGAATGCTAAGAGACTACATACCTACGCTGACAAACATCCGTCAGCATATCGGGGAATCCTGCTCTTTTACAGGGCATTGCTGTAAAAGTGCATGTGAGCTCAGTCAACCAACCGTGTATGAACAAAAGTTTAAATAAAATAAATACAATTCTTGAGTCAAGCATAAAAAGAAAAGAAAACAAGACAAAAAAAACATTCACAGCCACATTTCAGCACCAAGATACTGTTTCTCATAACAATTCTCATTATGTGTGATGCTTTTGGCATACACAAAATGATCCACTCTCTGAACATTGCAGTAATAAAAGTCTACATAACAAATGTTTTAAGATGCCTGTGTTCTGCAACAGAAACCACAGTGATAACATTGATGTGTTCATTTAGCTTGGAGCAGCATTTTCTAAATACTATGGGAATGAGAGCATGTCATCAACTGTGAAGTTCAGGTAATTTTGACATTTTACTCAGTGTGCTCAGAAGTAGAAACAAAGCAAACAAGTTTTCTGTGTGAAACATACTACTTAGCTATACTGTACACTGTACTTAGTGCACTGAAAAATAATGAATTTGATGCCTGCAACACATTCCAAAAAAGTTGGGACAGGGGCAAAAAAAAAAGACTTGGAAGTTCAAAAAACACCTGTTTGGAACATTCCACAGGAAAACAGGTCAAAAGACTCTTGATATTTTATTTTCAGGTGCTCTCAAGCCATACCATAACCTCTCGTAAAGGTACTTGTAAGAGTACTTGAAAATAGAATATCAAGAGTTTTTTGATATCCTTTTTTCCTTTACCCAGTCATGATAGCATCACCTGTTTACCTGTGGAATGTTTTTTGAACTTCCCAGTAATTTTTTTTGCCCCTGTCCCAACTTTTTTGGAATGTGCTGCAGGCATTAAATTCTGAATTAGTGTATATTTACAAAAATCTATAAAGTTGATAATGTAAAATATGAAATATCTTTTCCTTGTACTGTTTTCAATTAAATATATGTAAAAGAAAATGAACAAATCACTGCTTTCTGCTTTTATGTGTATTTTACATACTGTCCAAACTTTTTTGGAATTGGGGTTTGTACCTGACTTTGATAGTGTTTTTAAAAAAGTGAAATGTTGTATATTTAAAAAAAACATGTTACTGTAAAAATACAGTTTTTTAATAGTGTATAAAAAGAACATAGAGAAGGACATTCTGTATCTCAAAATCAAATAGATACAGTAAATTAAAATAACCTGGATTCTGGTTTTGACCTCGGAAATCAACAAATCATGTTAAAACTGTTTTATATACAACATGTTGAATTATTTACCTTTCAGTTTGAAACATTTTAAGCATGACCATCTAAACCGATCTATCTTTTTCTGGTCTCTCTCAGAAACATAGATGGCTGGGTGGGTGTTATTGTAGAATTAAAGTTTAATGCAGAACGGAGGACACCAGATGATGTTCTGACAGCTGCTGTTCTGAGCTCCTCAAGCCCCTTCCTCTACCTGAAGCATTTCCTTTCAGTCAATGGTCGGTACAAACAGAATGCAATTTTATATGAAATTAGGCCAATTAAATTCAACAAAACTGTGCTTTAGTTTCATAATAACAATAGTATTGTAAAATAAAAATGCATATAATAATCATGATACACCTTCAATATAATTTCAAATATTACGTATCAGTATGTTCTTGAGATCCATTATTATAATATAAAATTATAATGGAAGGTCACAGGTTAGCATAGTTGTTGTGGAATGAATGATTAAATGATGTATTTCAGGTTTTCATGCTGCAGTGGATTTTTTCCCCCTGTCCCTGAGGATCACGAGCCTGAGTTTCAGGGCGGATCTGGCTGATCGCGGATCAGAGCTCTTCCTGCTCTACAGCACGCTCATTCGTACATCTGTGAGTGAGCCCTATCTACTGTGTCCTGTTTACTGTTACTAGCATACTGTATACTGCTTACTGCATACTGTTTAGTGACATGCAGTATACATAAAATACTCTCCATACTATTATCAGCGAAAACCAGGAATAAGTATATCATCTGGGGATATTAAGAACAGTCACTTTTCAGAAATTTACAGTTAAAAAAGTATACTCAACTGGCATGCTCAATAGTAGGCTGCTGCTTTGGACACGGCCCCACACAAACACTCCAGACATTCCTAATTAAAGCCCTGAGGCCATGATGTATCCCACAATCAAATAGACAGGTGCTCTGTCCTAACACAAAGACTGTTGAAAGATAGTTTTTCTTGTTTTGACCAGATAAGAATACAACGCGCACCAGAATTATTGCCAACCTCAATTAATATGAGCAAAATGTGCAGGATTAAATTCACTTTATTGTTTATCAAATGTCTTCGGTGCTCATAAAAATGAATGAATTTTTTAAAGAAGACGATGTGTGTCACAATCATTGGCATTCCTGCATTTTGTACTAATTGTCCTGCTAGAAGATCCAACCATGACCCACTTTTAGCCTTCTGGCAAAAGCAGCCAGATTCTGTTCTAAAATATCCTGGTATTTGATGAGTTCATGATGCCACATATCCTAACAAGGTTCCCAGGGCCTTTGGGGCTTTGGCCTGTTTCACCTCATATTTATACCCCAGTGAAACAGGAAGTTGAGAATGACCATGTATATAACCATTCCTAAAGCCTCAGGTGTGCTTAAAAAAGTCAAATATGAATGGGAATATACTTCTATTCTATTTATAGCATTGCCATAATTGTGACATTTTTTTTACAGTATATATGTACATATATTTTTTCTATGAAGAATATGTTTTAAAAAATAATAATTCTACCTAAATTAAAGATTACATTTTTCTGATATTGTGAGTGTGAGGTCATGCTCATAAACGACAAAGACATTTGTTTTAGCCGTTTTTGCTTACGCTTTCCAGGATTGCCAATAATTCTGGTGAGCACTGTATGTCTCACAACCCATTGCTATTCAACAAACACAACCTCATTCCTCATTCTGTGCACACCACCACCCATCTTCTCTCTGTTTCTTTCAGGTAATGAAGCTTTATGAAGACAAAAAAGGATTTTGTGATGTCTACGTGACTAACATGACGTGAGTACCTATGTGAGCTAAAATATATTTTGTTTAGACTTACTGTTTTAATAAATGAATGTTCTTTTGATTTCTATGCATTTGATGGTTGAATGGTCTATGTTTTCAAAATGTCTTAATGACATTTTATGTACACAGTGACTAATATTTTATAAGTTTGTCAATCTGTGATGGTGGATTGTTTTAAATGAAGACACTCTAAATTGGCAGTACTTTTTAAAATACTTGAAAATATTATTTTAATAATAATGTCATCCCCATGATGATGCTGATTTTTAAAAATGGTTTTAAATACAGTGCATTTCTTTTACTTCAAGAAAAAATATGGTAAAGGTTTTTATAGTAAATTTAGGATCATATTTTCTTGACAGATTTATGAAGGCCCAATCTATCCTTCTCAACAGGTCAGGCTCTGTGGTGGCAGGAATGGCAGTGATCTTTGAGCAAACTGGGATCTCCTCTTCCTCAGTCTCGCAGGTGTTGGAGACTGGTCTTCCTCAGCTGGAACTCGATGGTCTTACAGTAGACCCAACCTCCTTTCAGAATGGTAGCTGACAATTATCGAATAATAACTTGGATTCAATCATCTGATAATAGCCTAGATTCAATCAACATTTTGTCCTTAACTTTGACTTAAATGGTTAAATGCAAGCGTTGTTTTTACTTCACAAGTGCTGTTTGCAATGAGTTTGGCAGTCACCAAAATGAATCTGCTCAACTTCTGTTTAAAAAAAGGAAAAAAAAAGAAACATTTTACTTAATTATGAATCAAAGGTAAAGATGGATGTTGCTTAACAATGTGCTCCACATTGTTTTCCTAGTTTGTGGGCAACACTGTGCTGTATTGACACACATGCATATTTGTACCCCCCAAAAAATCACAGAGTCCCAGCCTTTGACATCTCCCAGGCCATTCCCAGGATATGCTGTGGCCATTATTGTCATGTGTGGGCTTGTCATCATTCTGCTCCCTGTAGTTGTGGTGGTAGTGAGTATCACAAATCCCCAAATTAATCTTCCTCTCCTCTCAGAACCCCCTACACATAGTTAGAGGCCCATTTCTTCACCTAAGCAAGGACTACAAAATCACAATTTCTGAAAGCTTATTTAAGAAATACAGTTTTTACAAGCAAGATGGTAAGATATTTATGAATCGGTCGACACTTGGGAGGTTCTCTTTTTAGAGGTTAATTCAATTATCTCTCTCCTGTATTAAACTGCAAGACGTCTTATTATTTTTACTTTAATGCCAGAATCACTTGGTCACAATCGACACTAAATGTTCACAAAACATGTACTATTAAATGTTGAGGCTATGGATATTCTGCCTGTTACAAAACCAGTTCAATATAACCCCTGCCCATACGCCAACACTTCACCCCAGTCTAAACCCCATACAGTGGTATCAAGATAATATGAGGTATCAACTGCAAGCCTAAGAGGGTGGGGTAATGAGTTTTCTTCTTCCTCTGTAGTTATAAGCTTAGGTTTATAGTCCATCATAATATACTGTCTTTTTAAATATATATACACTTATTTTTTAATCCTCTCTCTAAGGGATGTAAAACCGGAATGTGGGAGAAGTTGAAGAGGTCTCTATCTTCCAATTCCCAGCACTATGATATTTCTGCAGTTCACAATGGCATCTGACAGGATACTGCAGGGCTCTGTGTCACGGTAGGACTCTATCTCACAAGTGTCTATCTCACACATACACGCACACACACACACACACACACACACACACACACAGTTGGGGGGGGGGGTTATGGTTGATGTGGTGTAGGGAGTCACAGTAGAATAATATAGTGTGATTTGCAACTCCATAGGCGGCACGGTGGTGCAGTGGTTAGCACTGTCGCCTTACAGCAAGAAGGTACCGAGTTCGAATCCCGGCCGAGGGCCTTTCTGTGTGGAGTTTGCATGTTCTCCCCGTGTCAGCGTGGGTTTCCTCCGGGTACTCCGGTTTCCTCCCACAGTCCAAAAACATGCAGGTTAGGCTAATTGGAGACTCTAAATTGCCCATAGGTATGAATGAGTGAGTGAATGGTGTGAGTGCTGTGTGATGGATTGGCGGCCTGTCCAGGGTGTATTCCTGCCTCTCGCCCAATGCATGCTGGGATCGGCTCCAGCACCCCCCGTGACCCTGAATAGGAATAAGCGGGTTGATGGATGATGATGATTTGCAACTCCCAAAACAAATATCAATAAAATAAAAATAAATATCTAGTGTCTACATGCATATGGCTTGTGATTCATTCAAGTTTACAGTGAAGCTGTGAATTAATCTCAGCTGAGTCTGCTGTCCTTTTGAAATGATCACCACATGGACCAGACAAACTCTTAATAGAGGAAGCAATATTTAAATGTATATTTGGAGGCTGTGTTGTCACTTTACATGCATTTGCATGTGTTTGTGTATGCATGGATAAATAAAACACTTGTAATTACATAAACATGATCAATAATCAAGAATCCTCTCTCCGTAGGGTCAAAAATAAGTTATCCTGAGACCACCAATTGAAGAGTGGAACTCTTCAGCACGCAAGGCTTGGATCGGTCACATAAATCTCAATGTATGCTGTGTTATTGTTCATGATGAGCACACCATTATAATGTATGATAATGTATGCACTGCAGTAGCCTACTGTGTGAGAAAAAACAATCCATTAACAGTACTCTTAACAGTATAATTTATACCTTATTATTACAAATTATTAATGAAAACATTCACTGAATTACATTTTGTATGTACATTAAATGAGTTACAGAATGTTCCACGGAAGAATGTAAATACACTGTGATGTGGCGCATAATCAATGCTGTTATCACTGAGAATGGTAACACATTATGCTGTCAAAATGAGATAAAGACTTAGGTTCACAAACTCCGTTTTTGGAGACCCCTGGTTTGCTGGTTTTTGTTCCAACCACAATTGGACAATCACATAATTTTAACAAGCTGTTCATTTTTTAAAATTAGGTGCTTTTCATGTTTAGAGGGATTATTTACCATTATCTCAGAAATAGCTATGCATGCCATGAATAATAAAGGTCCCATGTCCACATTGTACTTATTGTGCTATATTGCAAACGATTATATAAAAAGTGGTAACAATTTCTTTTTAACTGATCAAATTAAAGACTGAGATGAACCAATAGGCTCCTGAATAGATTGTTGAACACGTGTTTGTTAATCATTTCCCCCTTAAACTTATTAATACAATGCAGGTTTGGCTCGGTGTCATTAGCTTTGTCTTTGAATTCTTCGTTATTTACCAAAAAGTTAGTCTTCATGGCCACGCGTCCACAATTTTACCAATTAGGAGCCTATTGATTCACCTCAGTCTTCAATTTGATCAGTTAAAACATTGTTACTTGTTACCTCTTTTTATGTAATTGTTCACAATATAGCACAATGTGAACGTGTACTTGTTTTGTCCATGACATGCAACTATTTCTGACATAATGTGGTTTAAGGGGGTAAATAATCCCTCTGAACAAGAAAAGCACGTACTTAAGAAAAATTAGGTAAGAAAAAAAACTTCCATAAAGGAGGCCTCTATATCCCAGTCAGTGCATATTATTGCACATTTGCACATGCACACACAACCTGGCACATATTTACAATTCTACCAACATTTAGGCTACAGTGCATTTTGGTGAATCTAACCTCAGGCTGTTTCTGCACTTTTTCTGTATTTTAAGGTACAATATTTGTTTTTAGAAGTTAGAAATAAAATGCTATGATTTTTCTATGTAAAAATATGTTCAAACCTTTATTTGTATTTTGATGAAGTAGAGATATTCGATCCCTTTAACCTTTCAGTCATGGAAAGGTCCTTGGATGTAATATAAAAAAAATGTATATGCATGCATAGGTATCTTTTTCATGCAGGTTAAAGAGGTATATAAAGATAAATAAAGAGGTTGTAATAAGACATTGTAACAACAATGAGCTCAAAAAAGGAAAAGAAAATCAGTAAATGACATTATTCGTGGCATTAGTAAACCCTATTCATGTACATACATATTTATGTCTCATGATAAATATCCATTACTCGTCTGCTGTTCAAAGCACACAATATTCAGTGGCATTGAAAATGAAAAATTTAGATCACACTTAAGAAAATCTTTTAACCATGATTTCCTCTTAAATTTTTCGATTTGGCAGAATCTGTGTTAGCAGTGTGGGTTCAGCTGATACCTTAACAAAATGGAAGCGTTCACACGCTGACCTCTGATGAACCCGTTTAATGCCAAGATCACCAATTTGGGGAGGGTCTCCGAGATCAGAGCACTGCGCATGTACGGATTCCAGAGTTGTCGCTATTTTAGTAAGGAACTGGACACCGTCATAGCCAACGAGCTAACGTTAACTCACAAATGTATTGTGTTGCTATTGATTTGTCGTTATTAATACTGTTCACTTTAATTTCACCTGTTAACGTTAGTGCTAGAGAATGGAGCTAACGTTGGCTACTTAACCAAGTTAGCCAACGAGCTAACGTTAGCTCCATTCTCTAGCACTAACGTTAACAGGTGAAACTGTTTGTATTTATTTGATTCGCAAAAATGAAACTTACAGCCGTTAAGATTCAAACAACTTAGATTTGCATCCGTTTGTGAGCCGACCGTTGTATTTGTAACATGTATACACACTTAGATTTTTAACAATGAATACATTACACATTTGATAAATTAACAAAATAGAATGAAATATTTATTTTATTGTAACAGCCTGCAGTGTATTCATATGTAACACTCCCTCCCAAATTGCAACTGAAACAATGTTAAACTTCGTTGCCAGAAACATCAAAGTAGTTCATTAGTGTGCTACACTTAAAGTGACTCCATTTAACTAAGTTTATGAATTCACAAGTATCACGCTCTGGTTATTGTTTAATAAAATACTATAACAAACATCTTTGTGGTGTTATAGATAGATAACCATTCTTCATTAAAGTTTTACCAAGAAATCAAGAAATCATTGATTATGTCAGAAATAAAATCTGTGCTTTCAATGTTTTTGGTGTAAAGGGCCAGATTTTTAGATTTTTCCTATAGTGACCCAGAGATGGCCCATTCAAAGAACAACCTTTTGTTCACAAAACTTTACTTTTCTATATTTTTCAGACAAGCTATGAGTTCAGTTTTGACACCAGATAATAAATAGAACATTGGTTTTAATTGATAAATATAAAATTCAAACCAAGGTTTCCCTATATTGTGATATTTAGCTGTAATTTGGTTATGGAACAGCTCTTTGGAAATTGTATACCTTGGGTACCCTTTCTCTTTCGATAAGAATATGAAATCATCTCTTATTTTATAATGATAAATGATTATGTAAAATGTAAAGCTCAGTTAATATTAGCTGTAGTCGTTTTTTGGGTTCAGGCTGCGCGACTGTCAATCTGTAGAACAATAAATAAGGTGTTCGAAAAGGAATAATTACCTGCGGAGGCTCTACGTATTTAATATAGGATGAGACGGCATTGAGAAGTCCCTATTTTTTTAACCATGCCAGTAGCTTGACTTGAAAGATAAATCAGAAAATCCATTATTAATGAGTGAACAAACACAAGTTAGACATCTCTCTCGGCTTGATTATAGAAAGGTATTGCTTGCAGTTCCATCCCTCAGTTTAACTTAGTCCACTTGTAACTTCTACTCTTTTTGGCATCTGGTTGCGTTTTTCCCATGAAACTCCCATATATGTCCTTTGTTTTGTCAGTCTGACATGATGTTCATCTTGGGGTGCACTTGAATGGCTTACAGCTGAATTTACCAGAAGTGGGTCAAAAGCAATACTGTGGTAACCAAGCATGAAGCCGTGAACAGGCTTGTCTTGGTGCAGACTCCATCTGCGGATGATTCTATGGCTGTAAATTTGTGACAAAAGAACAATAAACATTTTAGTGGTCAAACCAAATAAAGTAGGACACTCAATCCGGGTATCTACTCTTCAATAATGTAAATTTCTGTGGTAAATCCCGATCTGCCAGCTTTTCTTCAATTACGACCATAGTAAACACAAAGGTGTTTAGACTAATGTGCCACTGAAGTAGCAATAGATTGACTTTAATAAACCTTGCTTTCATAGTTAGAAATTATATTTCAAAAAATTATGACGAGCAAATGAGCTTGCAAAACAGTCAAATACAGTGTTAAATAGATTTGGCTTGGTAAGGAATATTCTTAGAATAGAATGTAATTTTTGTAACTTAATGCTATATATTACGTACCTATCCCATCGACGATAATTGAGTCTGGGTCGATGTTTAATTGAACTTGTCCATTTTGCACTGCGTTTCGCAGAGTATTTGCTATATCTGTGGCACTGGGCTGGGTTTGTGAGGCGTTGAAAGCCAGCATTGAAGTTGTGATGATTGATCCAACCCTTGATGCAAACGTGTACAAGTATTAACACAAACGCAGTTCTGTGCACACTTGCACATTTGCACCCATAAATACACCATCACATTTACACACCATCTCTTTTTCTCTCTCCCTTACATACACACACAAGCATACACATAGAAAGACAAACACACACACACACACAAACACACACACACACACACACACACACACAAACACACACACAAACACACACACACACACACACACACACACACACACACACACACACACACACACAATGGAATAAGTAAATATGCACCTGAAATTTCTGACAGTCATCCCAACGAACGATGAGAAGTTAGCTTTAAAAACTGGCTCTATCTGAAAATGAAGGCAAAGTTCAGTAGTTTGCATTGAAAATTTCCAAGGGAACAATGGGTTAGGTACACCTATAGTTAGTGCACACATTTTAAATCAAATCAAATCAAAATAAAATGTATTTATATAGCGCATTTCACAAACGATTGTCGCAATACGCTTAAAAAATAAACCCTGGCCTAAACCCCCACAAGAGAAAGCCAAAGGCAACAGCAGCAAGGGAAACTCCCTGCTGGTAGATAGGAAGAAACCGTGGGAGGAACCAGAACCATTTTAATACGTAGGCTACTTAACATGTTGTATAGCAAGTCGGTAATGTAATATTCAAGATATATATATTTTAATTATTACAGCAAATCCAATAGTTTTGTATTCCCGTACTTGCATAAACAAATGCAGTTTGTTACTGCTCGTCAGGTGAAAGACCTACCTGCTGTCTCGTGATCCGCGCTCTGCGTATAAAGGCTTCTGACTGTGTGTTTGAGAGCTCATTTACAAATGTATCAGAGGAGGTGAACACTAGCTCCACAATGTTGTTTGGGACGCCTGTAAATACACACATGTCTTATTAGCCTGTGTAAAAGCAGAACAAATATTCCTTATGAGGAACAACAGTATTATTGCTCGTATTTATGGTGCAATCTGTTTAGAAAATAAATAAAGAAATAAACTGAGAACATGTGTTTGACTTACTTGTAATGGAAATCGACTGGGGGTTAATAGAGATGTTGAATGTGCTGTTTGGGTTTGTCACGGCCTCAACCAGTGTTCTAACAATTTCGTCAGTGCTTGGAATGGGCGCCGTGGAGTTTTCGTTGAACTCCAGCTCTATCTGTGCCTCTGTATCCTGTTCCATGCGGCCTCGTGCCACGCCCCTGTGAGGGAACGGAACACGCCCGGACAGAGGGACACGGAGAACAGGGATGGAGAAGAGAAGAACGGGCAATGAAGTCAGTCATGGATAATTACACCCACCTACTGTACAACAGTACCAGTGTCAGGGACACTATGCCACCTGATTTAGTTTGACAAGATCTGTGTAAAAAAAATTATCAAATGTTTAGGTTTGGATAGTTTCATGGCAACTGGGCACCCGTTTAATTTTCCCAAAATAAACAAAAGTATATAGAATGGTAATCCCATCAATCAATTATGGGATCTTGACATTTTTAGTTTAAAAATACATTTTTAACTAGTAATAGTGGTTCAAACAGTCCTGAACTGATGAAAGCTTTGATTGGCTCTTTACTGTGAATAGATTGTATTACCTGAAACTAATCACAATTGTCCGGATAAAAATGAATCCAAAGCGCCGACTGTAAATCACGTCACACTGTAATAATCAGTGGGAGAGAAAAAATTAATTAGTGACATTTATCATTTATCATTTATCATTTCCATGTTGCAGCACAAATCAAATCCTGAAAGTATAGGGCTGATACTGATTGTATCTGACTGTAATGCTCCAGAATTCCATTTGCTAGTGGAATGTTGATGACAAATAGAATGTTGGTGAAATTCTACTGAAAAATAGAATGCTGCAGCAAATATGTTCTCATTTTGCAGTATAGGCTCTCCAAATAAAAATGGGCCAGCATTCTATATATTGGTAGAATGTCACCAACATTTTTCTGATGAATAACATTCCATAACTAGATTAACAATTCCTAAAGAAATTGTAGGTATGGTTGCTTCGCAGTGGTATCAATTGCTGAAAATGGCATAGAAAGATGGTAATATCATATGGTATTGGTAGCTACAGCGTGATGTGGTAAATAAAAGGTGGAAATGGTATGACATGGTAATGCGGTATAAAGGGATCTAAAGAAGGTGAACGTGTTAAAATATGGTGATGATTTTGTGGTAAAATAGTCTAAAGAACCTGGAAGTGATACAAAGAAGTAATGAATTATGATGAAAGCACAACAAGGTAATGTCAAATTATCTGGGATAGTATTGTTAGGTCATAACAGCGTTGTAGAGGAAGGCATTGTGATGTCATAAGCAGTGTAATATGTTACAGCATCCACATTCTATTGCATCGGTTTTCAAAATGTGCCCATTGACTCCCATAAATTTTTTTTGCCGATAAAAAAGTAGGTATGAATGGTATCGATGGTCTGAATGGTGTAGGAGGAGATAGGTGGCGGAATAATAATAAGTATGGTGAATAACAGAAGGTGTGGTTTCACAACCACACCTAATAATAATGCAGGAGATAGTCTTTTGCAGGGTTGGTTGTCAGTTTGGACGAATGGCATAGCACAACAGAGAATAAATGCTATTTAAGTCTAAAAGCACAGAATTTGATATGCAACACTTTCAAAATCAAGTGCTGATGACTACTTGTACTGGATATGCAGAAATCCGATTTGTCATCTGTGCTGCGTGGGGTTGAAAACGTGGCATAGAATGTCTGTTAGTAGGAAGATAAATCCTTATTGCTTTGTCAGTGTAAGAGTGGTAATTGATAAATTGCACCATGGCCAATGTTTCCACCGCATTGGGGCTGTTAGTCGATTGGCCTAGTTGCCAGGGTGTTTTTTTCAAACGTTGCCTTGATCCTCAGTATTACATAGGGAGCTCCCTTACTTAGGTTTTGCTTACTTTCTATAGCAGATTCTTAGAACGAACGACTGACAGACAGACAGACAGAAAGAAAAACAAAGACGGAGACTTACCACAGTAATAACGGTAAATGCTAGGCGCCGGAATTGTGGCGTATTCCTATCAGCTAATGCAGGGGTAAAGGGCGTCTGTAAAGTCGCTTGAAGTCCCACAACTGGACGAGTAGGCGGACGAGTTGTGGTTATGCTGGGTGTGGTCGTGGTCGTGGTCGTGGTCGTGGTCGTGGTCGTAGTGGTTGCGCCATTTGTAGTTGTAGGAGCCGGTGTAACAGCTGGTACTGTTGTTGGTAGCACAGTGGTTGTGCCATTTGTAGTTGTATTAGTTGGTGTAACAGCTGGTACTGTTGTTGGTAGCACAGTGGTTGTGCCATTTGTAGTTGTATTAGTTGGTGGAACAGCTGGTACTGTTGGTGGTAGCACAGTGGTTGTGCCATTTGTAGTTGTATTAGTTGGTGGAACAGCTGGTACTGTTGGTGGTAGCACAGTGGTTGTGCCATTTGTAGTTGTATTAGTTGGTGGAACAGCTGGTACTGTTGGTGGTAGCACAGTGGTTGTGCCATTTGTAGTTGTATTAGTTGGTGGAACAGCTGGTACTGTTGGTGGTAGCACAGTGGTTGTGCCATTTGTAGTTGTATTAGTTGGTGGAACAGCTGGTACTGTTGGTGGTAGCACAGTGGTTGTGCCATTTGTAGTTGTATTAGTTGGTGGAACAGCTGGTACTGTTGGTGGTAGCACAGTGGTTGTGCCATTTGTAGTTGTATTAGTTGGTGGAACAGCTGGTACTGTTGGTGGTAGCACAGTGGTTGTGCCATTTGTAGTTGTATTAGTTGGTGGAACAGCTGGTACTGTTGGTGGTAGCACAGTGGTTGTGCCATTTGTAGTTGTATTAGTTGGTGGAACAGCTGGTACTGTTGGTGGTAGCACAGTGGTTGTGCCATTTGTAGTTGTATTAGTTGGTGGAACAGCTGGTACTGTTGGTGGTAGCACAGTGGTTGTGCCATTTGTAGTTGTATTAGTTGGTGGAACAGCTGGTACTGTTGGTGGTAGCACAGTGGTTGTGCCATTTGTAGTTGTATTAGTTGGTGGAACAGCTGGTACTGTTGGTGGTAGCACAGTGGTTGTGCCATTTGTAGTTGTATTAGTTGGTGGAACAGCTGGTACTGTTGGTGGTAGCACAGTGGTTGTGCCATTTGTAGTTGTATTAGTTGGTGGAACAGCTGGTACTGTTGGTGGTAGCACAGTGGTTGTGCCATTTGTAGTTGTATTAGTTGGTGGAACAGCTGGTACTGTTGGTGGTAGCACAGTGGTTGTGCCATTTGTAGTTGTATTAGTTGGTGGAACAGCTGGTACTGTTGGTGGTAGCACAGTGGTTGTGCCATTTGTAGTTGTATTAGTTGGTGGAACAGCTGGTACTGTTGGTGGTAGCACAGTGGTTGTGCCATTTGTAGTTGTATTAGTTGGTGGAACAGCTGGTACTGTTGGTGGTAGCACAGTGGTTGTGCCATTTGTAGTTGTATTAGTTGGTGGAACAGCTGGTACTGTTGGTGGTAGCACAGTGGTTGTGCCATTTGTAGTTGTATTAGTTGGTGGAACAGCTGGTACTGTTGGTGGTAGCACAGTGGTTGTGCCATTTGTAGTTGTATTAGTTGGTGGAACAGTTGGTACTGTTGGTGGTAGCACAGTGGTTGTGCCATTTGTAGTTGTATTAGTTGGTGGAACAGCTGGTACTGTTGGTGGTAGCACAGTGGTTGTGCCATTTGTAGTTGTATTAGTTGGTGGAACAGCTGGTACTGTTGGTGGTAGCACAGTGGTTGTGCCATTTGTAGTTGTATTAGTTGGTGGAACAGTCGAACCTATTAGAATTTGATTGATTGGAGTTTTATTAATTAAACTTAATACTCCATGTACATTATGTGCTAGCAAAGTTTTTCAAAATGCTGAATTGTTAGTTAAAATACACATGTAAAGCACTGTCAATCTTCATCTTGTGTTGCTCAGGCAACAACGTTGCACTTTACTATACAGCCCAGTGGCTGCCTTTCTAGTTGGAAAATCTGAAAAAATGACAGCACCAGTTGAAGATTGAAGTAAAATGGAGACTTAGAAGATGCATTTTTAGAAATGATTGCTTAATTATGTATTACCTACCTGGAATGACTATAACTGAGTTAGGGACGATGTTTAATTCAGAACTTGCATTGTTTTGGATAATGCTGATTATAGCATCGTCACTCGGTACATCTGCTGAGCTGAAGGCCAGCTCTCCAGTTGTGATGATGGATCCTTGCCTTGATATAAATAATAGACAGATTTAAGATGGATATGTGAATATTCTTTTCACAGCCGAACTCATAATAGCTTCATAATTTGCTTATTTAGCAAAGTTATAACAGCCATTGACACAAACCCCCCCCCCCGCCCCCCCCACACACACACATGCACACACACACACACACACACACACACACACACACACACACACACACTCACACACACGCACGCACGCACACACACACACACACACACACACACACACACAAGAATAATTGAATGTTCATATTCACCTGAAGTTTCTTACAGTGAAACTGACGAAGGACATTGGAAATTCACTTCTGAAAACTCGCTCCATCTGAAAGTACAAACACAGTGCATTCGCCAACATGTCAATTTCCAAGCTGTATTTAGAATGGCAAATAAATGCAATTAAATATATATTTTTTTACATTTATTGAACTTACAAGATATTGTTCTAGCAGTGGATTAAGGTGGTCTAAAAACTCTTTACCAGATTAAACTAAATCTGATATTCCTATAGCAATAACAATGTTATTATTACATGATCATTTTCACATTTAATTGCTTTGATACATTTTTCAAGATAGCTTAGCAGAATGGTGTATTGGCATGACTTTACCTGCTATGCTACAAAACCCTCATGTGGATATGGAAAGAGAAAATAAACTATGGTCATGGGTTACGTCAGTGGTTCTCAAACTCGGTCCTGGGCCCCCCTGTGTATGCTGGTTTTCGTTCCAACCACAATTGCGATCCGAGAATTTTAACAAGCTGTTAATTTTTTTTAAATTGCACTTTTCATGTTTTGATGGATTATTTACCCTAGCCATCAGCTAGGCGTCATCATCACGTGTTCAATACAACCAACCAGAGTCTAGTATTGACTCTTCGATGAGTAAAACAACATGACTATACCTTTGTTATCGTATCAAGTAAAATCATGCATTGATTTTTATTCTCATATATATTGTGAGTATAATTGGGTTTAAAATATGACTCTCAACTCCTTAGTTTGGCAGAAAAATGCAGGACTTTCTCCATTATAGGCTAAGGGGAAATTGAGAGGTATGGTGCACTGGACACCATATTGGATGCTGTGACTGGCAATAGAAACAAGCAGTTAAGTCTGTTTGATATCATAGAATTCAGTGCTTTGCCCATTGACATGGGTGTCTGCATCTCTCCAAATGCCATTCTAGTTACATTTGTTTTTATCATTTTTGTTGACATTTACTGTCAGTGTGCCAGTGATTTTCAATTTGAAAATGTTTTCTTGTTCTGCGATTGCTTCGCATTCACTAATTGTTTATTAATTAGGCTTAAAATGTTCCTTTATGTCCACTTGGATAGTAAAACGGTATACCTACCTGTTTATTATGTTTTAATATGTAAAGCACTTTGAATAGCATTTGTTTACCGGAAAGGTGCTCTATAAATAAGTTTAAATTGACTGATAATCAAAGTTAAAAAAAGGGATTTTATTTAATTTGCAACATTTGTTTATGTCAGGCATGCTGGTGATGTATGACTTAACAACACCACAGTTTTGAACATTAGGGGCCTTTCTGCAGGAGTTAGGGTTAGGTCAAATTTTGAAGAAAAAAAACAAAATGGGTCAAAGCAATTGTTAATAACGGTGAAACATACAGTGATTTATTCTTTCACATAAGACACTTACCACCTGCATTGTTTGCTGTGCTCTATTTTGAAAGGCATCCGAGTTGTTGAGTAACAAATCACTGGAAAATGGATCAGAGGAGGTGAACTGAATCACGTTGATGGTGGTGGGAACTGCAGTGGACAGAACAGGGCTAGTTAGGGTAGCTGTAGGATGTAACAGTTGAAGTATCTGTATTTGTGGTTATTATAGAAGCTAATGTAACCGTTGTAGTGCCTGGTGTTGTAATGGATTACAATTGTAATACCTGCATTTGGAGTTGCTGGAGGAGTTGTAGTGGGGGCTCCAGTTACAGTTGTAGTTGGGGCTGCAGTGTTTGTTGTCAAAGTAACCTCAGTCACAGTTGTAGTGGGGGCTCCAGTTACAGTTGTAGTTGGGGCTGCCGTGTTTGTTGTCAAAGTAACCCCAGTCACAGTTGTAGTGGGGGCTCCAGTTACAGTTGTAGTTGGGGCTGCCGTGTTTGTTGTCAAAGTAACCCCAGTCACAGTTGTAGTGGGGGCTCCAGTTACAGTTGTAGTTGGGGCTTCCGTGTTTGTTGTCAAAGTAACCCCAGTCACAGTTGTAGTGGGGGCTCCAGTTACAGTTGTAGTTGGGGCTGCCGTGTTTGTTGTCAAAGTAACCCCAGTCACAGTTGTAGTGGGGGCTCCAGTTACAGTTGTAGTTGGGGCTTCCGTGTTTGTTGTCAAAGTAACCCCAGTCACAGTTGTAGTGGGGGCTCCAGTTACAGTTGTAGTTGGGGCATCCGTGTTTGTTGTCAAAGTAACCCCAGTCACAGTTGTAGTGGGGGCTCCAGTTACAGTTGTAGTGGGGGCTCCAGTTACAGTTGTAGTTGGGGCTTCTGTGTTTGTTGTCAAAGTAACCCCAGTTACAGTTGTAGTGGGGGCTCCAGTTATAGTTGTAGTTGGGGCTTCCGTGTTCGTTGTCAAAGTAACCCCAGTCACAGTTGTAGTGGGGGCTCCAGTTACAGTTGTAGTTGGGGCTTCTGTGTTTGTTGTCAAAGTAACCCCAGTCACAGTTGTAGTGGGGGCTCCAGTTACAGTTGTAGTTGGGGCTTCTGTGTTTGTTGTCAAAGTAACTCCAGTCACAGTTGTAGTGGGGGCTCCAGTTACAGTTGTAGATGGGGCTTCTGTGTTTGTTGTCAAAGTAACTCCAGTCACAGTTGTAGTGGGGGCTCCAGTTACAGTTGTAGATGGGGCTTCTGTGTTTGTTGTCAAAGTAACTCCAGTCACAGTTGTAGTGGGGGCTCCAGTTACAGTTGTAGATGGGGCTTCTGTGTTTGTTGTCAAAGTAACCCCAGTCACAGTTGTAGTGGGGGCTCCAGTTACAGTTGTAGTTGGGGCTTCTGTGTTTGTTGTCAAAGTAACCCCAGTCACAGTTGTAGTGGGGGCTCCAGTTACAGTTGCAGATGGGGCTTCTGTGTTTGTTGTCAAAGTAACTCCAGTCACAGTTGTAGTGGGGGCTCCAGTTACAGTTGTAAATGGGGCTTCTGTGTTTGTTGTCAAAGTAACTCCAGTCACAGTTGTAGTGGGGGTCCCAGTTACAGTTGCAGATGGGGCTTCTGTGTTTGTTGTCAAAGTAACTCCAGTCACAGTTGTAGTGGGGGCTCCAGTTACAGTTGTAGATGGGGCTTCTGTGTTTGTTGTCAAAGTAACTCCAGTCACAGTTGTAGTGGGGGCTCCAGTTACAGTTGTAGATGGGGCTTCTGTGTTTGTTGTCAAAGTAACCCCAGTCACAGTTGTAGTGGGGGCTCCAGTTACAGTTGCAGATGGGGCTTCTGTGTTTGTTGTCAAAGTAACCCCAGTCACAGTTGTAGTGGGGGCTCCAGTTACAGTTGTAAATGGGGCTTCTGTGTTTGTTGTCAAAGTAACTCCAGTCACAGTTGTAGTGGGGGCTCCAGTTACAGTTGTAGATGGGGCTTCTGTGTTTGTTGTCAAAGTAACTCCAGTCACAGTTGTAGTGGGGGCTCCAGTTACAGTTGTAGATGGGGCTTCTGTGTTTGTTGTCAAAGTAACCCCAGTCACAGTTGTAGTGGGGGCTCCAGTTACAGTTGCAGATGGGGCTTCTGTGTTTGTTGTCAAAGTAACCCCAGTCACAGTTGTAGTGGGGGCTCCAGTTACAGTTGTAGTTGGGGCTTCTGTGTTTGTGGTCAAAGTAACCCCAGTCATAGTTGTAGTGGGAGCTCCAGTTACAGTTGTAGTTGGGGCTTCTGTGTTTGTTGTCAAAGTAACCCCAGTCACAGTTATAGTGGGGGCTCCAGTTACAGATGTAGATGGGGCTTCTGTGTTTGTTGTCAAAGTAACCCCAGTCACAGTTATAGTGGGGTCTCCAGTTACAGTTGTAGTTGGGGCTTCTGTGTTTGTTGTCAAAGTAACCCCAGTCACAGTTGTAGTGGGGGCTCCAGTTACAGTTGTAGTTGGGGCTTCTGTGTTTGTTGTCAAAGTAACCCCAGTCACAGTTGTAGTGGGGGTCCCAGTTACAGTTGTAGATGGGGCTTCTGTGTTTGTTGTCAAAGTAACCCCAGTCACAGTTGTAGTGGGGGCTCCAGTTACAGTTGCAGATGGGGCTTCTGTGTTTGTTGTCAAAGTAACCCCAGTCACAGTTATAGTGGGGGCTCCAGTTACAGATGTAGATGGGGCTTCTGTGTTTGTTGTCAAAGTAACCCCAGTCACAGTTATAGTGGGGGCTCCAGTTACAGTTGTAGTTGGGGCTTCTGTGTTTGTTGTCAAAGTGACCCCAGTCACAGTTGTAGTGGGGGCTCCAGTTACAGTTGTAGATGGGGCTTCTGTGTTTGTTGTCAAAGTAACCCCAGTCACAGTTGTAGTGGGGTCTCCAGTTACAGTTGTAGTTGGGGCTTCTGTGTTTGTTGTCAAAGTAACCCCAGTCACAGTTGTAGTGGGGGTCCCAGTTACAGTTGTAGATGGGGCTTCTGTGTTTGTTGTCAAAGTAACCCCAGTCACAGTTGTAGTGGGGGCTCCAGTTACAGTTGTAGATGGGGCTTCTGTGTTTGTTGTCAAAGTAACTCCAGTCACAGTTGTAGTGGGGGCTCCAGTTACAGTTGTAGTTGGGGCTTCTGTGTTTGTTGTCAAAGTAACTCCAGTCACAGTTGTAGTGGGGGCTCCAGTTACAGTTGTAGATGGGGCTTCTGTGTTTGTTGTCAAAGTAACTCCAGTCACAGTTATAGTGGGGGCTCCAGTTACAGTTGTAGATGGGGCTTCTGTGTTTGTTGTCAAAGTAACCCCAGTCACAGTTGCAGTGGGGTCTCCAGTTACAGTTGTAGATGGGGCTTCAGTTTCTGTTGTCAAAGTAACCCCAGTCACAGTTATAGTGGGGGCTCCAGTTACAGTTGTAGATGGGGCTTCTGTGTTTGTTGTCAAATTAACCACAGTCACAGTTATAGTGGGGCCTCCAGTTACAGTTGTAGTTGGGGCTTCAGTTTCTGTTGTCAAAGTAACCCCAGTCACAGTTATAGTGGGGGCTCCAGTTACAGTTGTAGTTGGGGCTTCAGTTTCTGTTGTCAAAGTAACCCCAGTCACAGTTGTAGTGGGGGCTCCAGTTACAGTTGTAGATGGGGCTTCTGTGTTTGTTGTCAAAGTAACCCCAGTCACAGTTGTAGTGGGGGCTCCAGTTACAGTTGTAGATGGGGCTTCTGTGTTTGTTGTCAAAGTAACCCCAGTCACCGTTATAGTGGGGGCTCCAGTTACAGTTGTAGATGGGGCTTCTGTGTTTGTTGTCAAAGTAACCCCAGTCACAGTTGTAGTGGGGGACCCAGTCACAGTTGTAGATGGGGCTTCTGTGTTTGTTGTCAAAGTAACCCCAGTCACAGTTGTAGTGGGGGTCCCAGTTACAGTTGTAGTTGGGGCTTCCGTGTTTGTTGTCAAAGTAACCTCAGTTATAGTTGTAGTTGGGGCACCAGTCATTGTTGTAGTTGGGGCGTTCGTATCTGTTGTCAATGTAACCTCAGTCACAGTTGGGGCTTCAGTTGCTGTTGTCATACTAACACCAGTAACAGTGGTAGTCGGTACACCTGTTATAGTTGTAGCTGGGGTGTCAGTTTCTGTAGTCAAAGTAACCTGTGTCACAGATGCAGTGGGAGCAAAAATAGCTTCGGTTGCATTCGGTTGAATTTTGATAGTAGCTTCGGTTGTAGATGACATTTCATCAGATGGGGAAAATATGAATAAGAACAGGAGAGCAATTATTTTGCTGTTCATTTTGTGTCTTTTTCTAGGAATGAATGATCTGGAAATCTGGAATTGATCTGGAAGAGAAACCAAAATTTCTTTGTCTGAAGCAAATATTTAAAAAATATTAAAAATTAGAACTTTTTAATAAATACATAAACAAAAAAAGAATTAAATAATATTGGTAGAGGGAGTCTTCGAAAGCATGGAGGTCAAAAGCAGCAGCTGCCACTCTTTGACTGCTGGGAATATAATATGTAGGAAGTAGCTTCGCTTTCTAACGTCCTCTCTAACTTCTGAAATGCAGACCTGATTGTTAAAAATGAAAAAATAATAAAAAACCTCTGAAACTTATGCCTGAAAACATGGATGTGCCGTTGTTCCTATAGGAGAACTGTAGTGGTTCGCGGTTGTTTGTTTTTTCTTCTTTAGCGGCTCTCGTCCTGCTTTCACGATTGTTAATCAATCTGATTTTTTCCACGTTCATTTTCGTGGTTTGCCAGCCTCATTATTGTTTTCACCTGGGCTTCTATGTGCAGGGTATTTAAGCTTCTCACTTCCGCTTCTCCAGTGCTTGTTTGTCTTTCGACATTGCGTTCGAGCCAGGTATAGTCAGGTTCTAGAGACCTCCTGATATTAAACTCAGTTTATGTTCAGGGGGGACTTGCTATAGCTACTTAATTGGGTATAGAATTGTTTTCTGCCTGGTAGCGTTCATGCTATCTATTTTGTACTTTGCTGTTCTCTCTGAGTTTTTCTTTGTACTTTCGTTTTGGTTTTACACTCTACCGGCTTTGAGCTACGGTAGCCGAGAGTGTTTTTTTGTTTTACTCAGTTTAGCTCATTACGTGAGCTTGGGAGATTTAGTTGGTATTCTACTAGTTTTAGTAGTTTGCCCGTTTTGTGGGTTGATTTTTGTTTTGGTGGTTAGCCTTAAGGAATTAGTTTCCTGTCTTTTCTTTCTTCTTTTATTATTTTCTCCCCCTAATTATTGGTCCTCACGGTTGCGAGCCGACTTGTTCTGATCTCCCCACCTTTGCGTTCGAATCTCCGAGTCATCAATAGAGCCATTACAAGAACTGGACATACAAAAACTCATAAGTGTACGTATGGGGTATGCTCGGCAACACCTGCCATCTCAATAGCCCCAACAAGGTAGCAAAATTAGCGGTAGCTGCTGAGGGCCAGTCATGCAGAACCCAAAGATCCATCTCACCGAGTTTTCTAATGTCAACTATTCTCCTTATATTTTGTTGTTACTTCTTACCAAGACTCAATAAAGATTGGATTGGTCAAACAAGGTTTCCGGCTAATTATTGTTGGCTGGACTTTTGGCAGTAATGTTGCAGCTGAAAAAGATCCGTAAACAAGAGGATGTAGTTTTGAGCGTGAGCAGGAAATAATCCGTAAGCGAGAAGGGCAAATCTGAGCGCACGGACCTAGTTTTGAGTGCTAGAAGAGCAAATCCGTAAGAATTCTGCTCTCAATTCATTTTTTGCACACTTGGACTTTTGACACTAAATTCGCTCCATAAACCATGAAGCTGTAAAAATTTGAGTGTATATATGAATAACATTCATTGTAGTCTATTAAAATATACATATCAGTTTGTGTCAATTTTGTAATAAATGAGAACTTCCTGAAAACAAAATGGCTACAAAATAATGCATCTCCCTCTATGGGTTGAAAGTTAGGCAGTTAGTTTGCCAGCAGCAAGCACTTTCACTGGACAACATAATTGAGTTGGAAAAAACATTTTAAAACTCATTTTTCCAATACAAATACTTCCCTGGCAACAAAACTTGAACCATAATAATTATTCTACTTGGCAATCAAAAGTAATTACAAGATTTCCTTTTTGAAGAAACAGCAAAGCAACAGTCACAGCAAAATGAGTTTAAAACAACAACAAAAAAAATCTGACAGAAAATAATTCCATGAATGCACAAATTGTGGAGAATAAAACTATGGAAGATGTGCACACTTTAGCTTCTTCTGGCACTGTATTTCCTTCATGTACTACTGTGGATCTGCTGTCCCCGAAGAAAAACTGTTTCCACCTCAGACATCAGATGGCAGCCTAGCCTGTTTTTTGTTGTTGTTCCAGAACCGGGGAATTCCTGACTGAAGCTTCTTTTAGGAAACGCACACGTTTACAGCTCAGTAATATAACATTAAAGTTATGCTACCCACAGAGATGACAGTATCACTTTTTATCAATAGTTGTGTCATAAACAAGACTTCATGCCATAATTTGTTAATGTATGCCTGCATATATGTTTATATTGCAACCAATCATATGAAATATATCAAAATGGCAATATCTATTCTGGAACATCTGTATATGTAATTTTACGTTTTACTTATTTTTGTTTGCTGATAATTGTTCTTATGAAACACTCGTGAAGTTGATTTATATTCAAAAGGTTTTTACCGTTTTAGAAGGTGTGTGATAGATGCCTTAACCCCCATATTTTTTCTTTAACCTATTCCTGTCACTCATAGATCAACATAACATTTAGACAGATGGCTCTGCCATGCCTTCATTAGATGCAGTACAAATACAGGCATTTCACCCGCTAAAGAAACCACTGTACCGCATTCACAGTGAGACACGCTCGACCACAAAACAATTGTAATAACTAATCCATTACAATTATTTTAAATAGCATAACCTCAAAATGTATCCCAGAACACACAAGACATCACAGAGTGGCTAGGTAAATTTGTGTCCAGTTAAAAAAATAATAATAATTAAACAAAATCAATAAATTCTGGTCAGTATTCTAGTCACTGCACTTTCTTCACATTGCATGTGTCAAAGGGAAAATATGGAGAGAATGAAGTCTAAGACTTCTCAGTTCGTGTTAGATTTCAGTCTTTCAAGGCCAGATCAAGTGGAATGTTTCACACGTCTTTGTCTTTGTAGCCCACGAATAAACCTGCTTTTACTGTAAAGTACAAACTGGTTCGGCTGGATTTAACTTTGAGATAGCCAACCTTTTTAAAAAAAAAACTAAAAAAAACAAGATGACATCTGAACAAGACTTCAACGTTAAGAGGTATAACAGGTACTTCCAGCTATTACCAGGTTATGGGAGATTTTGGACCGACGTGTTAGATAGCGCTCTCCACCACAATCATCAAAACACCAAATAAGGGAATATCTTTTGGAAGAATGGTGTTCCATCCCACCTGTAGCAGAGACTAGAATCTATGCTAGACTAGAGGTAGAATTTATGCCAAGGTGCATTGAAGCTGTTCTGGTGGCTCGTGGTGGCCCAACACCTTACTAAGACACTTTATGTTGGATTTCCCTATAATTTCTCACCCGTTTGTACTGTATATAAATGGACTACACTTATATAGCGCCTTTCACCGAAACGCTTTACAATGGCCTCTCACTCACCCGTTCACACACAGATTCACACACCAATGGCGGCAGCAGCCATGCAAGGTGCTAGCCTACTCATTGGGAGCAATTTGGGGTTCAGTGTCTTGCCCAAGGACACTTCGACATGTGAACAGGAGGAGCTAGAGATCGAACCGCCAACCCTACGATCAGCAGGCGACCTGCTCTACCTCCTGAGCCACAGCCTTTTCATGTATTTTTATTTCCCAATATTTCAAATTATGCTTATTTTTTATAGATTATTTTTTCAGCACCTGCACAAATTTATTAAAAAAAGAAAAAAAGAAAAGATTTTAAATTACCTAACAGTATCTTACAGCTCTCTGTAAGTGTCTTTGTCAGTATTAGCCATGGGAGTGTGACTCTTGTGAGCTTTAATTGTCTCAGATAGACAGTTCCCTGGCAGAGAAAAAACCTGCCCTGAGGTATAATTCCTGCCATTAACAGAGATGCTTTACAAAGAAAGGAATAGGCATACAGGATAGTATAAGGAGGTTTTTTTTTTAAAAATAGAAAGAAAGAAATAAAAAGCCTTGCACATTCACAAAAAAACAACCCAAAAAAGGTCAAATGCTTGAATTGCATTTTACAAATAATTACAAAAACCATTACACTTACCGATCTATTCCCTGATTCAATCGCCTGATATGTTAACGAGTAGATTTTTATATTTATAAATAAATTCAATTAAATTTATCTTTTGTGTAGTATTATTTCTACCTATGCTTGCACCTTACTTTTTCAGAAGTGAGTCTGAAGTCTTACTCTTGGTATATAAATGATGATCCCACTTTTTATCAGAGCTGAAAGGATTAAAAGATGACGTCTTAACAGCAACCAGTAGAAATATGTACCAACAGAATGACAGAATATGCTAATTCTATTTGTGATCATGAGACGTTTGTCCACACGGTACTCCACAGACCCGTTTGTGACTTGGCAACACTCCCCATTGTCGTTTGTCTTAAAAAGTATATTGTTGATACATTCTTTCAGAGATATTTTGAATTGTAATCTTATCTCCAATGTAATCTTACCATAAAGAAAGTTCAGAAAGAAAGAAGCAGTTTGATAATAATACACATTGTATACAGCCCATGATAAAATGTGTGAAGAATCAGAATCAGAAGAAGGCGATTTAAAATAAACAAAACCAGGGAATATAAATGGTTCACTGAATGGAACAAAACCTTGTGTGCCATAAGAATAAGGCTGAAAAAACGGGTTTACAGTTTGATTTTATTTCTTGCTTTGTTCACGGGTCTGATTTATTCTGGGGCGCACTAACACCTGTGTTGAAACTAAGCGCCAGAACACTGGTGTGCTTTGGTGGAGACTTTGCGCCAATATACACAGTTGGCGTCTTTCAGTAGAAAGCTTTTTGAATTTAAAAAAAAAAAAAAAGTTAATAACCAGATTTGTGGATGTTTGTGAGTAACCGTGTAATATTTGGAAAGAGACATTGCTGTTGATTTTATCAAATGTAGATTTTTGGCACTTTGAATGCCACAAACATTGGACCCGTTGAGGTCTATTGAATCAGGATGATATCAAGGTGAGCTGCAGTGGCTATCTATAAAACTAGTTACATCTCAGCAAAACTATCTGGATGGATAGATGGCATTTTGGGTATATAGAAACATAGCTTAATTAAATTTTTGTATGAACTGCCGCTTTAAACCGTAGCTCTCCCCAGTGTCTGGGTTGCTACTGTCTTGGAAGACTGGCTTATTCAGCAGATCTCTCATCGTGCACCCATTCACCTGACAGGGCCCCTGTCCTCGGCTTAAAAACAGGGCAGTCATATAAGGGCAGCACAATGTAGACGCTGTGCCTATGGCTGCGGTGACCTAGTATCCCCCACAACTGACAGTCCAATGGGAAATGCCTGCAGTGGACCCCACAGTCTGCGGGGAAAGTCTGGCAACAAAAACAAACAAAAAAACCCAGAAGAAACATGGCTGCAACTTTCACTAAAGAGAATAGGGTAATTCCAGGGGGAAATGGACCCCTTTAAAACTTCACCCATAACTTGACACTCATAATGTAGCCTTGGAGTAATGACCATTATTATACCTGACCCAATATATATATTATATATATGACCATTATTATACCTGACCCAATATATATATTATATATATGACCATTATTATACCTGACCCAATATATATATATTATATATATGACCATTATTATACCTGACCCAATATATATATATAATATATATGACCATTATTATACCTGACCCAATATATATATATTATATATATGACCATTATTATACCTGACCCAATATATATATTATATATATGACCATTATTATACCTGACCCAATATATATATATTATATATATGACCATTATTATACCTGATATAGACCATAGAAACTTACATATTTGCCTCTCACATGTGACTTTTTATTGGTATCATGGTCTCATGGCTTGTTTTTTTTTTAGTTAAACAAATGTCACACTTTGAAGTATTGTTATGCATCACAATCACTGAATGTATTGATTTTTGATTATTTAATGAGCAAATTCATTGAATGCAGCTTTTAGGAATCTCTTTGCATTCTGTGGTCAAAATAGCTTTTCTTTCATAATTTTTTTAAAATATACACTCACATCAAGTTTCCAGTTTTTGCTGAATCAAAATGTTTATATTAATTAAATATTTTAATTTATATGAATGTGTCTATTAATGTTTCTATTTGAATTGTTCTTAATGGTTCTATTATTTACTGTACTTCCCCTTGTGTAACTAGTATTTCTTGTAGAAATTATGTTTCTGAGAAGCTTGGCCAGAATAAAACTTCCTTATTCCTCCTTAAGGAAGTCATAATAAAAAAAGTATTTAATTCTGTTTGTCAGCGTGTGAAAATGAGCTCTCGATCAAGTCAGGCCCGGGGGCAAATATACCTGAGAGGTAAGGCAAAAGTTACAAAAACCATGACCTTGTTGAGAAGCAGCTGAAACGGGGCTAGTGTAAGAATAGAATTTCTTAGTGTGCCGGTGCCCATCACAGTGGAATACTGTTGAGACTCTTGGCAGAAAGCTGTGTTTGTACATTTCTCAGTGGGACACTGGAATGTCTCAATGAAGATTCTTGCGATACAAGTGACGTATGGGCCATGGAAGTCTTTAATTCACCTCTGTTTTTTGTGGCTTTATCCACTGAGCTACGAATTGGTAGGATTAGGTGTGCCTAATTAGGGTTGACACAAACCGTTTTAAAAGATTAAAATAGCAATATAGCTGTAGTATTATAATTCAATCCATAAATGATTCACATTCATATAATTTTATTGTATTTTGACAGAGGCACTTTCAAAGTTGTGGTCATTTCTGTGTCATGAACAACCTCCATTTGCAAAACATTCATATATGTATCGGATGTATATTCTGACGTAGCTAATATGCTGGCATTGCTCCCGCATATTAGCTTGTAGATGTACAGTACTTATTATCTTAGCAAACGTATACAATGTATTTTGTGAGTATTTTTTGGCAACCAAAATGAAACAAACAAAGAACCAAAAATCAGCATTAATTCTGATACAATCTATTATTAACTCAAAAAGAGGTTGCTAAAGGGCGTCCATGGTAGCATATCCAGGCCATTACAAGTGTATACTGTTCACCAGGCACGTGTTCCACAGTCCTCTGGTGCCGTACCTGTGGACGTTTGTTAGGTAAACGTATCAATAGCCAGGTGGACCACACGCCTCGCTTCGTACTAAGCATGTGGACTTGATGTAGGGACCAGCCGGAGCCTACTATTGTGTGGATAGTGAGTGAGAACTGAGAAGGCATGATTTCATGAGCGGAGGCTACGGTCCACTTATGCTTGACTTGGAATGCAACACAAAGGATGGATCCAGTAAAAATAGAACATCAAACATGTTACTCAAAGGGTTCACACGTCATCTTCTGGCCGCTGGTGTATCTGTTACCATTTGATCCGAAAAGAATGGCCCAACCTTTCAAAAAAACAAGATCTCAATCTGCAGATTTGTTTTAGTAGCACAACAATCAGATAAATTGTAAGAAACTAAACTATTTTGTACTGCAACATTCATTGCTTAGCAGTCAGTGACTGTGTGTATGTGGTATCTTTAACCTTGACTAAGGTATGCAGTATCTCTACTGCATTGCTCAACTGCTACACAGCAAAACAGTTGGTGTAAGTCTAACACTGTCGGTGTAACTTTAACACCATATGGGTGTACATTTAACACCCTAGAGTGTTTATATGAGGCCACGGTTTCAAATGTACACCAAGATTTTTGCTGTGTATGTTTCTGAATCTACCTCGGGATCTGCTGTTCAGTCTCACCGTCTGTATGCTGTATATGCAAAATCAATCAACAGGTGTTTTTTAAATTTATTACAGTAATAGGTATTGTGTTATATTATAACATTTTTATTTATTTACTTAAAGCAATGTTGTGACAGTAGGTACCATTGTTGGAAGAGGATTAGAATTCGCCTTTTGTTGCCAGGAATTAGAATTAGAATACTTCTATCTGTCAGGATTATACATGTCTTGGTTGTGGTGGTGGTTGCGTTTTCAAACCAGAAAAAATAATCACTTTCTCCTCCTGCAGCTTTGGAGATGGTAAGAGTTTGCCAAAACTATAGACTGTAGTCGTATATCAACTTGAGTTGCTTTGAATCATTGTGCTAAAAACGTTTTTACTCATAAAAACATTTTTCACATTCACTAGCATTAGTTCTCAGCAAGCTCATAATTCTAAACTGGCAGCATTAGAGATATATGTAGGGTTACCAACAGTCCCGTATTGACTGGAATGCTCCATATGTCCAAAAATGATTTGTTCTGTATAGGGGATGCCCTTTGTTGCTTAGCAAATGACATTCTGAATAAACTACACAATTGTGGTTGCTATACGTTTATACTGTATAACACAAATAAAATGCATTTGATGAATAACTAACATTAAACAGTATTTCAAATAGTATATTAGCATTAATTATTATATTATTAAAAAGCCATCCCTGTGACTGCATTTCAGGGGCGTTTTAATACAGAAAACAGTGTGCTTTCCTATCAGTGAAAATGCACAGGTTCTTCACATCGGGATTGAGTTGACATAGCAAGATCCACATTACATTACATTACATTACATTGCGGTCATTTGGCAGACGCTCTTATCCAAAGCGACGTACAATAAGTGCATACTGGAGGTAATTGAAGAGACTTCAAAGCAAATCCGTATTAATCCGTAATATTAATACCCATCAAATGACAAATTCACTTTTTTGGCAGGAATACTCTTGGAAGATACAACTCTAGTACCTTTTCACTCCAGTGCAACAGGCAAAATATGATAATGCTATTACCCCAAAAGGCTGGAGAAACTGTGGGGATTACCTTGCCAACCTCTCTCATATTTTATGGTTCTGTCCAATATTAAAATCATTTTGGGAAACAATACACAAAAAAATTCAGACGATAATAAAAGTACATTTCCAACTGGACGTTAGGTATTATCTTCTCTGTATGACTCCGGCACAACTAGTAGAAGAAAAAGATAAATATTTGGCAAGAATTCTCAGAATAACTGCATTAAAAGTAATCACATGTAATTGGCGTCAAATATGCAAACCGAAAATACAGAAATGGAGGGACTTGAACAACCAGGTGTATGTTATGGAAAGATTAACATCGATAATTAGAGATCAAAAACACAGTGTTGATAACAGATGGAGAAAATGGATTGAATATTGCAGTCATAGGAATGTAGTGTATATTTAAATGAGTAATTAAATTATGTATATGGAGGGATATGTGGGTACAAGTATGTATATATACTATATATATATATATGTACTGTATATGTTTATGTGTATGTTCGAGAAGATATAGAGGTGCATGTAAAAAAAAACGATGTTTTTCAATATACATCTGTGGGTAGATGTAGATGTACAAGTGCACAGGTATATGAACTAATAATTACACACTTTAATTTAAATATTAAATTATGTAAAACAATATTTAAAATAAAAAGTAAAAAATAAAATAATAATAAAAATTTAAAAGCCAGGTGTTACTACCAATTACTTGAGGTTAAACTGCCACAATGTAATTACACATGTACTCTAATGTCCTTATATGATCTTTACTCGTGTTTATTTATTCATTATTATTTTTATTTTTTAATTTGTCTATGTTTGTTTTGCCCTATTTTAATTTGTTTTGTTGTTTCTTATTTTCTTCTTATTTACAAAGTTATATTCTAAGTCTATGAACTGTTTGTCTTAAAAAAGAGATTATATTACTGTCTACATGCCTGACATAGACAATGTACAGATATAAATTAAATGTAAAAAGAAAAAGTATTTTTTTTTAAAGAAAAAAAAGCAAATCAGACAAAACACAACTTTCTCATAACATAGGTGCTATCCCTAGTAATGAACATAGAATAGAGTGCGTAGTCAGCTATACATTCTGAACTATAAAATGACCCAAAAAAAAGTTAAATAGAAAACAAGCAAAGAACAGGAAGCAAGTGCTATGGAATTGGCCCTAGATAGGTCGAGGTGGAGTCTGAAAAAGTGCGTCTTTAGACCATGGCGGAAAACAAACCGCTGAGCCGGAGTTCGTTTCTCCGCTGGAGAGCTAGGGTGGGGAAAACGCCGCAGTCGGGATGAGCGAGAGCCCTTAACACGGAGGGAGGAAGTGCAAATCGCCCTGAAGTGGTCGAGCAAAAGCGTAGTGGTGGATTATGTCCTGCAGGTAGAAGGGGCCTGACCTTTTGGCTGCAGTGTAGGCCCGGATCAGAACATTCAAGCCCGGCAGCCAGCGGAGTGACCTCAGCAAGGGGGTGACATGGAAAAACTTCGGGAGGTTGAACACAAGCCGCGCAGCCGCGTTCTGGACTAGTTGTAGGGGCAGAATGGCTTGATCCAAGAGTTGATCCAAGACAGAATCACCGTTCAATACATTTACTTTTAAAGGACTTAACTTTGCCCTTCCTAAAGGATAAAAAAAAAAAAAAACATATTAATAACAGCAACAATGACACAGGTTTATATTTGTGCTTCAGCACTAAACCAGCATTTTTGCAAGTTGCAGGAATCAAAATAATCTCAACTAAGCCATTCGTTTGAAGCATTCTTCTAAAGCACTGTGAAAAAGTCCCCCCATAAACATCGCTGGAATACCACTGGTCCATGCATATAGTGCGTGATGCATTCCTCATCAAATGTCCTCAAGCCTCCTTACACAGGAACAGCTAAATGACTTCCCCACCTATAATTACACTGACAATGGAGCTTGAGTGACACATCTGATAGCATCTCCTACTGCCCGCTTTCCGCATACATTGACTTTTTCTCAGTGACCCGTAATTAAATTCACCAATGAAATAATACTAGTAATAATTAGCGGACTGCTTCCCCACCCAATGGACGCTCAAAGTCCTTAAATTTTTTAATTCCTAAGGATGTGTGCTCACAATTGTGAATCTGTCTGTGCGGTGTGAACAATGGACTGATCTAGAACACTGCTGCTCATTCTTCCTGCTCCGTTTCCCCCTTTTCGCGCTCACGCACACCTCCGACCGCACCTTTGCTCGGCTCCTGATGATCCACTTTTTATGGTACTTGCCACAAAATGGCCCTCTGTCCCCAAGCGCGTGCCTGAACCAGCCACTCCTTCGTCTGCCTCGCCCATCCGCTGACGCGCGGGAAAGATCTGTCACTTCTTATCTGGTTTTTGTCAGCGAAGGAATGAGCCCCCGCCCCCCCCTCTTCATGCACTTCACCTCATTCCGTCAGCTTCTCAGCGCTTCCTTCTCTTGCATTGTCTGAGTTCCCCTGGTTAAACGTGAACCACTAACCGTGTCCCTTAAGACCGTGTCCCCGTGTCCAGGTTGTCCCCCTTTTCTTAAACTAAAGCAGACAAGTGATTGATTATTGTCATTTCAGGATATTAAGAATCCCACAATGTTAGAATATATTGATTCAACATATAATTTTTTGGGAGATTCCAATGCATCATGAATAATGTATTAATATTAGGCTGCAGTCCCATAATAAAAGTATTCAATCACATGCTGTAAGTAAAGCAGGAGTGTCCATCACAGCTGTAGTCTTGCGGTTCAAAGGCATTGTTAAACTGGTTGAATTAAGGTAGTATTTAGTGTCCTTCCCATGTAGTGCCTCATGCCATTGAGATATGAGCCCTGTACAGCTGCAATGTCACTGCCTTAATACAGTTTGAAGATAAGAAAACAGCATATTCTCAAATCTGGACGCTAAGCCTTGAAATACGTGAGCTTGGAGAGTTTGGGAATACCTGTTTTACATTCACCGAGATTTTTTTTTTTTTAATGTTTTTGAACAAAAGGCTTTTTTTTCTTTCAGGAAACAAATATGTTTAAGTAATTCTGGTAATGACGTGGGATTTTCTCCCATTCTAAGTAAACAGAATCATGTTGGTTTCTCAAACACAAGCATGATTGAAAAAAATTAATTACAGAATGTTTCAGGAAAAAGAGTTTGACATTAATTGGCTGGGATTCAAAATTAGTCAAACTTTAGTCCATGTTTCAGTTAAATATCTGTTAAATTCACTATTAACTGAAGGGTGCAGCAGACTATAATGTATAATTATCTTCCGCATTAGTGTGTGGACGGCTTTACTTTCAAAGTTGTCTTGCAGGTCCATCGGACTGTTGGTATGTCTTCAGTGAAGCAGGGTTGTCAGGAACAAATTGGACAAAAGGACTGCTTTGGGTGCATCACGCCCATATTTTGGAGGACAGCAGGGAGCACTGCTTTACTGGTTCTGATAAAGATACTCGGGTTCTTTCATAATTAGGTTGAGGAGCACTCAAAGTGGTGAAATAAACACAAGAGCAGATTTTAATTTGTAGCACAATGGTTCGAGAGCAGTGCTTGTAACTCTAAGGTTGTGGGGTTTGACCCCTCTAGTTGGGCAATGGCGTTCTACGCTCGGCCAAGGTACTTAACCGCAATTTCTTCAGTAAATGTCTAAAAATATGGATTGACTGCAAGCTGTGTAGATTTTTCTGTATCAGACCATCTACCAATTGTCACAAAAAAGATGGTATGATTCAGTATGTATTTCACAACAGGAAATGCCTAGGGTTGGAGCCATGGCATCTTTTATGCTCAGACAAAGAAATGTCATAGCTGTTATGACTGTATCCAGTTTTTATTTGCGCAGACAAAACATTCATATTTGTAACTAGATTTGAAGGCACAAGTTATTTTGCACAAACAATCAAGACGGTGGCCAAACCAGGAGGCAGTTCGTCTGAACAGGCAAAAATATTAATTATTCAATCAACCATTTACTTAATTTATTTAGTATGTGAAAAGAAATAGTTAATTCTGTAACAAGTTACTTTTTCCTTCAGCATGGTGTTTTTGCAAAATGTCAACCTACAATGAACATTTATATTTTCCAGTTGGAACACTTTTGTCCAAAGCGACTTCCAAGGCCATTATCTCAACTCTAAACTTTATGAAAGCATAAGTAATTGTATTGCATATAAAAACCAGCTACAGTAGTTCACATGGAAATGTATCATGGCTAATGGCTCTACCATGACAGGACAGTTCACCATTCAGTGGAGACCCAGGTTAACGTTGAGAAGGGTGTGACAACGAGGATTGCATTACTTTCCTGCCTTACCAAGTGTGTACTTGACCTAACATGTGGAGCAAGCTACACTGGTGAAATTAACAGGATATTGTGCCTAATAAGTCTTAATCTAAACACATTAATCAGAGCTGTTTCATTCAGGCACGTCTGCCCTGTAGCCACATCTGACACTATAATGTTTCCAAAGTCGTCTAGAGCATGTAACTTTATACTGCAGAATAAATAGATACCTTATGTGTCACTTCCTGTCTGTCACTTTTAGAGATTGTGAAGGAATTCCAAAAATGTTTAGCACAGATTTATGTGAGAGCTCTGTCCAAATTTGAACACAAACCATTAGCAAAAAAATTTTTTTAGGGCTTTATTGGACAGCACATTATATAGATACAGAAATAATAGGAGTGAGCGAGAGGGAGAGACATTCGACGGAGGAGGTGTGGGAGGGCGGCTGGATTCGAGCCGCTGGCGTCACGGCCCGCAATGAGCAGGTGCACAGTGCTCTGACAGGCTACGCCACCAAGATGCCCCCAGCAAAGAAACGTTTAATGTTTAGGCATTAAAATGCCCGCGGAACAAACTCCATTTTGAAATCCTATGTTTGCTTTACTGGAATTCAGTGGAAGGCCGCTGGCTCTGAAATGCCTCTAAGTTAAAAACGTGTGTTATATAGTGCCTTCTGCTGCACGCGTGCATGGGTGTACAAATATCTGTGTGCACAGTACAAGGTCACATGGGAAGATGCTGTTGCTGTGGGCTGCTTAAAAAAAAAACGAACAAAAAAAGTACGTTTTTGGCTAAAGATGTTTTTTTCTCTCTTTTTTTTTTGCGATACTGTACATTTTTCAGTATTTAATGCATTAAGCATCTTTAGGCTAGTAAGGCTGGTGCGAGAAATGGAAAAACAGAAGTGAACTTTCCCCCCTTCATTGTGAAGGCCTTTGAAATCATGAAAAGCACGAAATTAATGCAATGAATGCAAGAAATGTAATTATCCTCATTTAAATGATTAATTAGCAATTAAAAAAGGGGAGACACAGATTTGCACAATCCCACTTGTGAGGAATATTGACATGTAAAGAGCTAAAGGTTCTCACATACAGTGTGCTCCATAATTAATTGGACAGTTTTTGTTATTTTGGTTCTGTACTCTAGCACTTTGAGTTTGAAAGAATACAATGAAAATGAGGTTGAAGTGCAGACTGTCAGCTTTAATTTGAGGGTATTTTCATCCACATCGGATGAACCGTTTAGAAATTATAGAACCTTTTGTCCCCCCCCCCCCCCCCCCATTTTCAGGCATCAAAAAATATTGGACAGTTTAACATAATGTACAATAAAGTAATCATTTTTAATATATGGTCGCATATCCTTTGCATGCCATGACTTCCTGATGTCTGTGACCCAACAACATCAAAAGACTCTTGATATCTTATTTTCTGGTACTCTTACAAGCGATTCTATAACTTCTCTGCATTTGAATGGATTTCTATGGGAATTGGGGGGTGGGACTAGATTTAGCTGTAAATTATGCTGGAACAGTATGGAATACATGGTTGGTGAAATGGCTGTACGTCATCAAGGGTCTGAGGTATCAAACGAGCCTCAAACATCACTCTGCTGCCACATATGCAGTAGATATGGATGGATCACTTGAAGGGTTGTTTCTCCTGACAAATTTCCCTATTGAATTCTATGGAAAAATAAGTCAGGAGAAGAAACCCTTCAAGTTATCCATCCATATCTACTGCATATCTGGCAGCAGAGTGATGGTTTAAGGCTTGGTTGATACGTTAGACCCTTGCTGACTTAGAGCCATTTGGCCAACCATGTGTTTCATACTGTTCCAGTGCAATTTACAGCTAAATCTAGTCTGCACTGTCACCCATTGTGTCACTGTCCAATGTGTCACTGTCCAATGAGTTATGGTGCTCACGGTATACATTTCACCCAGGTACATACAAGCAACATTTTGCTTTGGTATTGTAAAGATATCCCTGTGGTTAAAACACATTGCAGTAGTTTAAAATAAGCACTGCACGGAACATCGGGTTCTTTCTTTTTTTTCCTTTACATTGACTTCGTCCTTTTAGTTGCCAGTTAGAGGCATGATGGGTGTCAGTGCTGAAGTCACACAGTGCATGACACGGTTGATCGGTGTATTGAGCCCACTTTAAGCGATGGATCATGTTGCTTCAGGCCTTTCCTGTGAAATTGAAGGATTGGACTGTCTTTAGGTGTGTCCCCTGCGGTGCTGCCATTCTGGTTTTCCCTATCATGAGAAGGAAAAGTCTTGGTTCAACAAGGTTGTCAGTTTTTTTCTTTATCCTACTGAGACCCAGAAGAAAAAATGTTTTAAGTATTTAAATATATATTTTTTTTACATAATACTAATTTCTCGGATGACAAAAACATGTTGCAGTGAAAATATTTCCAAAAATATTATTTATTTTATTTTTATTGAATGTCCCTGGTTGTGTTGGTTTCCGCGTAGTAGAATATATGGTTGTTGATATTAAGACCAGAGACTCATGTCCCCAATAGGGGACAGAAATGAATTGACGGGTCTTAGGAGGATATAGGAGATGTATGCTGGCCCTGCTCTGCCTGACGACAGGAGAATAGCAGGCTGGAAGGAACGCCCCTCTGGCTCTTTGTTTGTGGGAGAGGCTGCATTACTGCATTATCACGTAAGGCAGGTCAATCAGGCTGTACTTACGTGCAATGACACTGCCAGGTATCACGTCCAGGTGCGACTGTCCAGAACTTAAGAGTTTCTGATAAATTATTCACAACAGTGGCGCTGCTTGGAACCGCTCCCTGACTCTTGAATGTGAGGGTCATGTCAACACCCAGTGACCCATTCCTGTTAACAGGAAACCCATACGGAAGAACATCAACCAATCAATCAACCTTTATTTAATTCTCGGAAGACACATTGAGGGAACGAGCCCTCATTTTCAATGATGCTGAAATTACAGAAACATGAAAACAACATACAACAACCACAGTACATCAATTTTTTTTATTAAAAAAATAAAAATACAAAAAAAAATACAAAAAAGATTTAAATTTAGTATGAATTTAAATAAATTCATACTAAAAATGCAATAATAAATACATTTTAAAAATAACTAAAACAATAAAACAATTATTAAAAACAATTACACTAAAATGTAACTAAGGTTGAGATCAAAAACTTAAAATGACCAAGAGTTAAAACATAGTCAAGTTTCAATGCCCTATGTAACGCATTAATACATAGTTGGCAAACGAAAAGGGGGAAAAAGAAAATAACTGATTATATTGAAAATATATTGAGGGCTCCTGAAAATCGTAAATGTGATTTTTTAATATATATCTTTTATCGATTTTGAATTTTAGAGGAAGGATGTTTTTCATGGATAATTCAATTAACAAAAGGCACAGGAAGAATGGGACAGGAAGATCGAGATCGAGTTCCTCTTTTTTTTGCGAGGTTATTTGTGTTCTTTTTACTTTCTCCTATTCCACTACGGATTATTGTCCGTCTCAGTGGTGTTCTTTGGAACACTTTAAGATTCCACAGCTATCGCATCTGGACCTCCAATATTTCTTCCGTGTCTCTGACATAGAGATCCCCCACAAGTATACTGTACTTCTATACTAGTAATAGACACTTAGGCTGTGAACTTTAACGCAAAATCTAAAAAGGCTGAATAAGACGCAAGGCACTGAAGGCAGGTGTTGTGTTCAGTGTTCCTTCAAAGGAGAATGGTGAAGGGACATAATGCACAGCAAGATACTCCAAGTATAAAATCAACCCTGGTAGAGTACTTTTAACACTAATGGAGTGCAATTGGTCCCTACTGGACTAAACTGTCAGGGTAGATTTAACACTCTTTTTGTGTTTGGTACATATGGGCCTGTGCGCCCTCTTGAAATGCGGCCACTTTTATTTCCCCTTTAATGACTCACCAGGATTCATCCACGTTGCATCGCACAAAGGTTTTTGGGTACCTAGTTTTGGAAACAGGGCTCAACTATAGACAGACAAACACATACACACAGACAAATGGTGCGCTGAAAGAGTCAAAGAAGCATTGGGATTATACCATGAAAATGTGATTAAAAACTGATTCTACGACATGTAGTTAATGAATGTCCTCACACACCTCCTTCGTCACATTTCTAGCTAAGTCTACGTGCTCAGGTGTGCTTGGATCCAGGTAAGCAGAGTGAAAAACTCTGCTTATTTGCATTCTCTGCTTATCTATAGATAGATAGATAGATAGATAGATAGAGAGAGAGAGAGAGAGCAGGCCCACTCACAGTATTACACACCCAACCCCAAAACCCTCTACTCACCCCTCCTCAATCTTTCTACTCAGCCCACCTGAAACCCTCTTTTGAAAAATTTTCTGTCAATTTGGAAACATAGCAATAAGATCCACCTAGTATGTCAAAACTCACAAAACTTGTTGGGTCTGCAGGGGGACATCACACACCCAATATGTCCTCTGTATGTCCTGACGGTGCATTTTTTTAAATTATTGAAGCGTCATAACAAACATTCCATTGCCCAAAGAGCTGTCTCCTCGTGCTAAACATTTTTGGAATGGCATTCATGGTCATTGAATTTACAGCTATATTTAGATCAGGTGTGAAACAACAATTAGTCCGAGACTGTTTAACATTTTGCAATGCAGTTATTTATGTGGTTTTTGGACATTCTTTTTTTATATTAGAAACATGGCTGCTGTAAGCCAATCAACATACAGTATTTGTGTGCCTATATACAGCGCCCTCCACAATTATTGGCACCCCGGGTAAAGATGAGTAAAAAGGGTTATAAAAAATTTACCGTTGGGTGAATTATCTTAATCTCACACTGAAAAAATGTTAAAATTCCAACCTTTAATTTCAGTTAATTTATTATGAGAAAAAAAAATCCTTTATCAAAAAATAATAATTTTTAACAAAACCATGTGTGCCACAATTATTGGCACCCCTGCATTTATATATAGAATAAAGTAATCATTTTTAATATTTGGTCGCATATCCTTTGTATGCCATGACTTCCTGATGTCTGTGACCCAACAACATCAAAAGACTCTTGATATCTTATTTTCTGGTACTCTTACAAGTGATACTATAACGTCTCTGCATTTGAATGGATCTCCATGGGAATTGGGGGGTGGGACTAGATTTAGCTGTAAATTATGCTAGAACAGTATGAAATACATGGTTGGTAAAATACAGTATCTATATATATATATATATATATATACTGTATGCAACATGACATGTTTCCACGGCAATACAAAGAACGTAGTTGTTGCCATGTGCATTGCATTGCACTGCATTGGATTAACTTTTGAAATGTTACATGTTTGCACATCTCCTCCTGCTCCATTTCACACAAAAGTAAATAACTTTAAAGAAATATGTTTTTTGAACACAACTTTTAAAAAATTTATCAAAAGATTATTTCTCTATCAAAGCATATGGAATTTCTGTCTTCTTGGATTTTTCGAAACTACTAAAATGACGGTGAGACCACTTGTCATATTGACATAGGTCTAAAGATTTTGCGTCATAGTTAGCAAACACCGGACACATCACAGGGTGAGGAGGGAGGGATCCAACAGGTGATCACACTTTTTAAATTGTCTTCATTTTATTGTTAACACTGACACTGTTTTGGAGTTTAATTTTATATTCCAACACATCTTAATTTGACCACACATGCACAAATGAACATAAAGGCATATATAGACATATGAATGAATTTTCTGGTATACATCGAAATCGGATTTTTTACAAAAATGTTTTTACAATTGTACGGCTTTTCACATGAATGAATTCTCAGGTGTGAATTGAAACCTGCATTTGTGCTATAACACTTCTCACACTGTACACTTGTAGGGCCTTTCACCTGTATTAATTCTTATGTGTTTAATTAAAGATGACAATACTGATATATAGACAATACTGAAAAAGTATGGATTATCTGAAGATGTGAAAGAAAGAGAAAGAAAGAGAGAGGGATAGAGAGGTGTTAACTGAGAATAAAAAAAAGAAAAACTTTGGACTGACCTTTTTTGGTGAAGACATTGTGTTCACAAAAGTACATAGGCTAGATATACAGTAGATACAATTAAGCTGGAATACGGAAGATCAATGGTTAATACTGACAACACCCATAATCTCCGACCTCTTGCCTGTTTCTCTCTGTGTGCTTCGTCTGTAATTAGCAACAGAGAACACCGGACGTTTCTTTATTTATCTGTATATCATCAGTCATTAGCAATTTTATTGAGAATCTATGTACTTTTGGCAATCTATGTACTTTTTCAAGGTTTTATATTTATTTAAGTGGCATATCTCCAAAAAAGACTGAATTAAAAAACTTTCGTTCCTTTCTATCGCATACATATTCACTCTTGTAACTAGATTTAAAGACAGAAATGGAATAAAATTATTTATAGCAGAGATTATGAAATATTCTCAAGGGGCTACCTGTAACAATAATAATTCAGAGTAAATTGCCTTATAGAGTGTGGTCAGCCAGTGTTTAAAGGTTGGAAATATCATACCCCAGTTGGGACTTTTCAGGCACTGTGCCTTTAAGAACACATAGTTCATTATTATTATTATTATTATTATTATTATTATTACTTTTTTTCTCTAAGACACAAAATGAAGGAGAGAGAGAAGAGAAACGGTATGAAGGAAGTCCTGTCTGGCAGCAATCTTCAGTTCACCTTTAAAAAACTAAAAAACTGAAAAGAAACTTGTGTGCTTGGCAGTGAGGAGCTAGGCAGTGATGGATGTTATCCGCAGGAATGTCTTTATTACCTCTTTATTACCTCACAGCGTGTGAGCGGAGTCATGCATGCATGACACGTGCAAGTAACATGTACATTGGTATGTATGTGCAGGCATGTGCAGTGCACCTATTAAAACGGATTCAAAGGAAATCATAGGTACTGCATTGCAATCTTCGTCATTTTATGTAGTAGGCGATTATTCAACTTAAGAGACTGTAAAAGAACATTAAATGTGTGTGCAAGACACACATTTCACATAAACGTTTATATTTGTTCATATGATAAGGAATGTACCCCTACCTCAGAGCAGATTTTAAAATCCTCCAGTGCTTGTGTACATTATATAGTCTGCACAGAAGTGGTAGAGCAAGTTACCTAATGCCAACTTTGAGTGTGCCACCAGGATAGATTTCTGAATTATGTATACGGTTTCATCAGCCTGCATGAGGCATAGATATGTATTATAAGCTATTTAGTTTACTATGATTTAATTTTTAATAACATTTAAATCCCGCCCTTTTACTAGATGAGTTTCCTACATTTGTTCCCCATCGGCTTGGAAATTAACAAAAATCTCCTATACAAAAGCTGACCAAAACCTTTTCATCATTGTATTCATTTATTTTATTTTAAAATTCATAATCATTTATTGACTTGTACTCATTATTACAATACTTTACAAATTGTTACATTATTTTAAGAGTAAAATTATATAATTATTTGTTTTCAACAACACAAGAAAAAATTCAAAATGTACACAATGAATTAAACTGGAACATTTTGAGAGCAAGAAATGGAAAAATATATAACAGTCATACTTTTCTGTTTTTATACCAAAAAATAAGTAATCCTTGATTGCTCCTGTTTTTGTCTCCCCAGTGTGGAAGGTCCAGTGGTGTTTGCAAAGGCTGTCTCAGAAGTGCAGTACACAAGTATACACTGCATTTCAGAAGTGCAGTACACAAGTATACACTGCATTTTCTTCTCAGGAGCCAGATGCGCATGCCTACTAATGTTGCTTCTTCTCATTCGTCAGTGCACTCACTGAGCTGTGCAATCATTGCATTGCAGGGGTACGCTTCACCCACAGTTTGCCTGGTCAGACGGCAAGCTGGCGGCCAATCGAACAAACAGAAGAGTCACTCTTACCCTCCCTCCCTGGTCAATGCTACACCAATGATGTGCTGCTCTGCAGATGCCGTGGCACTGCCAAGAATCAATAGCAACTAATCTGGATATGTGGAAGACTGAATCCTGTTACATTAAAACAGGACTACACTTCCCAGCAGCCCCATGTCAATCCGCTTCCTCATTCCAGGTTAAATTTCAACCTTTTCTGTTGCTTTTCTTCCCCTCTCACTTATATACATTTTCTGTGGTTTATTTTCTTCCGTTCATTGGTGAAGAAATCTATTTAAAAATACAACTACTTTCAGTGCCTCATGGTAAGAAACTGAAGCAGTGGAAAAAACATTAGAACTATTATGTTGATAGTGTGTTTGGGGGACCCAGATGTGGTCATTGTAGGTGGCGCTGGGGTTGCATTTGTTGCACCTAAAGGAAAAATGGCAAGAATACATACGTAAAAAAGGCATATTCATGCAACGGCAAACTTGTATCAGTTCAGGTAACTAAATTGATTAGAAGTCACATGAGGATTTAAATGACCCATGTCTGTGTGCAGTAATTATTAAATAATTCATTCAGTGAAATACAACTGTTTGTATGGTCCCTCCGTCAGGTGTAGTGAATTATAATAAAATGTATAACCATGAGAATCAATTGAGTTCCACACAAATCAGGTATAACATTGTGGAAAGGAACAGATCAGGAGCAGAGTATACATTAGTCACAGAATATATTTTTGATGATCGCCAAATTGGTCATTAGGAAGTAAGTAGGTGTATTCCAGGCCAGGCAGGATGTTACATACAATGTACAAAAACACATTTTCTGAAAATAGACTGGACCAAAAACTTCCCTTTAAACTGGTCATTGGTCTCAACTTGTTTTCATTCATTTTTCTTCATTAACAAGTGTGCCAACCATCTGAATAATCAATTAGCAGATAAACACGGTGGGTTCTATCTTGATGTTCTTAGCGCTTGGTCGAAACACATGGCGCAAGTGCATTTAGGGTGTGACTTTTGTCCACTTTTGCTAATTAGACGGCGTGTTTTTTGAGCGCTAAGTACGGCGCAATGTGCAAATGGGTTGAACTTAGTCTCTTCATTAATTATAGGTGTAACATGCAATAAACCAATCAAAATGTGATATCCCATTCCCTTTGAAAGCCTGCTTTTCTACCTTGGCAGATGGAGAAACAGACATGCTCATGCGTGTATAGTTAAAGCGTGCGAGCAAGGAATAGACTATATGGATCAATAGTATGATCAATATTATTTGGACTAACCATTATGATACGTTTTGTTATACACAATAATAATCTTTAGCATTGGGGTTTAACACCGGCACAGGTTCCCGGTAATTCCCGACAGTGCTGTTATTTTAGAAAATATGTGGTTTAATTTAGTTAAAAAGCACCTGCAACCTGAGAATAAGCTAACAGAATATGGCTTCCGTCTCTTAGAAAATCACCAAATTAGCCTGCTTGTTTAACGAATTTAGTTTGATTATACAATAAAGCATTGTGAAACATCAATTCCATGTGCTCAAAGCTGTCAGATCACAGACAATGCATTTCAGCTAGTGAATTTCAAGCTTCATCTGAAATTCATATTACGTGCATTCTCATAATGACAGAAAAAGTGTTATTTTGGCTTAATGATGACACTAACGAGCCTACACTAAAGCTGTCCGGTTGGGAACCAATAGGTTTACGCATACTTCCCTTGTTTTATAATGTCCTGCTTATGGAAATATGACCAATGCATTTTTACTGGTTAATGCTTTAAAACAAGCCCATTTCCCCTGGATTGCAGAGACAACTTGCGTCTACTGCGGGGTGGAAAATATTTATTTTGGGGGAAAATATGAATCCCTATTTCACAATGTGATCTTGATATCTCTTATGCATGCTTGTGTGCGCCCCTGTGTGTAACAGACAGGAGGGTGTACGCACACTGTGCACATGCCTATGTGTGAGTGTGAGTGTGGAGAACATGGAGTACATGTATCCAAAATTTTAAATAATGTTGATAAAATGTGCACAATTTTGCGATGCAAATAAAAATAATTTAATTACTCGCCTAATGGCTTAATTGAGGAGAACTGGCAATTGCCTATCTGATGGCATTGAGTCATTTGTGAATTTGTATTGTTAATCGAGGAAAACAGATAACAGGTTGAGACCAATAATAAGTTTACGAGGAGGTTTTCCGCCCCGTCGATTTTCAGCTCAGCAACTGCTACTGCTTTTGCATGCTTTTCCATGCTTTTCCCAGGAATGTTGCTGCTTTTGTTCACATGACGCCAACACAGAAATTGCCAGAACACTTATGGGTTAAGATGCAAGGAGCTTTAGTTTGTGCAACAATATACTTTCTGCATTGTGCTGCACAAATAAGATGTTAATCCACAAGTATGGCAAGTAGCCAATGTCATCAGTGGGTCCACAAGTCTATGTTTAGGAATGTTAGTGAAATCTTATTTATACTGAAGCTGTGATATTCTCTTGAGTGAATAGTATTATTATGCAGTAGTATTATTAAATGTATGCTTACTTGCAACGATACTCCCAGGAACAACGCTCAGAGAGATAGTCCCTTGATCCAGGGCTTGCTGGAAACTTTCCTCTGCCTGGGCTGAGCTTGGAACCACAGAGCGATTTCTGAATACAAGGGTTGCCTCAACTACAATGGACCCTTCTCTGGAAGAGAAACACATAATAATAAAGGCAATAGTCAAGTGAAAAATGTAAAAATTTAAAAATAAAGTTCATCTTTTAATATGGCAGGAGCTTTAAAAAAAAAAACACACACACACATACGCATTTGGTCTCATTAACTAGTACTCACCGGAACGAATTGACTCGACAGCGCACAAAAGAATTTGGAAAAGATGCCCTGTAATTACGATTAAGCTGAGAAAATAAAGAAAAAAATGTATAGTGAGTCATCTTCATAATCTCAAGGCAGTATTACATTTCAAAGGCAAACAAGTGGAAGACAGAGAGAGTTCTATGTACTACAGTTAACATGTTATACATTTGTAGCATATTGGAATACTATTTTTAAACATGATTTGATGTAAGGCAACTATGTTTAGTGAATTTAGCTTTAAATACAGGTTTGAAAACAAAGAGAAATCGGTGATCACCTCAGTAGTAACAGTGTTGGCCTTGGCTTTGAAAGCTGGTGATGTGGTATTGAGGAGATTAGGGTCAAATGTCTCAGCTAAACTGAAGCCGATCTCTAGAGATCCCTCTGTTGCTGATGGTTTGTCTGTAGAGTCAGTCTGGGCAATCACAACTGGCACGCTTGTAACAGGAACAGGTCTGGGTCTTGTTGTAGGGATTACAATCACTGGTGCAGTTGTGGGTATTGGCGCTGCAGTTGTAGGTTTACCCGCCGTTGCCACTGGTGTTGTAGCTGCTGGGTTTGTAGTTACAATGACAGGTCTGGGTCTTGTTGTAGGGATTACAATCACTGGTGCAGTTGTGGGTATTGGCGCTGCAGTTGTAGGTTTACCCGCCGTTGCCACTGGTGTTGTAGCTGCGGGATTTGTAGTTACAATGACAGGTGTGGGTCTTGTTGTAGGGATTACAATCACTGGTGCAGTTGTGGATATTGCCGCTGCAGTTGTAGGTTTACCCGCCGTTGCCACTGGTGTTGTAGCTGCAGGGTTTGTAGTTACAATGACAGGTGTGGGTATTGTTGTAGGGATTACAATCACTGGTGCAGTTGTGGATATTGCTGCTGCAGTTGTAGGTTTACCCCCCGTTGCCACTGGTGTTGTAGCTGCTGGGTTTGTAGTTACAATGACAGGTGTGGGTATTGTTGTAGGGATTACAATCACTGGTGCAGTTGTGGGTATTGCCGCTGCAGTTGTCGGTTTACCCCCCGTTGCCACTGGTGTTGTAGCTGCGGGGTTTGTAGTTACAATGACAGGTGTGGGTATTGTTGTAGGGATTACAGTCACTGGTGCAGTTGTGGGTATTGGCACTGCAGTTGTAGGTTGACCCCCTATTGTGACGGGTGTTGTAGCCGCTGCATTTGTAGATATAATCACATTTTCAGTAGAGCTTGTAGGTAGTGAAGACATACTTGGGCCTGATGTAGACATTTCAGTAGAGCTTGCAGGTCTAGAGGACACACTTGTACCTGATGTAGACATTTCAGTAGAGCTTGCAGGTAGTGAGGACACACTTGTGCCTGATGTAGAGATTTCAGTAGAGCTTGCAGGTAGTGAGGACACACTTGTGCCTGATGTAGACATTTCAGTAGAGCTTGTCGGTAGTGAGGACACACTTGTGCCTGATGTGGACATTTCAGTAGAACTTGTCGGTAGTGAGGACATACTTGTGCCTGATGTGGACATTTCAGTAGAGCTTGTAGATGGTGAGGACACACTTGTCCCTGATGTAGACATTTCAGTAGAGCTAGTAGGTAGTGAGGACATACTTGTTGCTGATGTAGACATTTCAGTAGAGCTCGTAGGTAGTGAGGACATACTTGTGCCTGATGTAGACATTTCAGTAGAGCTTGTAGGTAGTGAGGACATACTTGTGCCTGATGTAGACATTTCAGTAGAGCTTGTAGATGGTGAGGACACACTTGTGCCTGATGTAGACATTTCAGTAGAGCTTGTAGGTGGTGAGGACATACTTGTTGCTGATGTAGACATTTCAGTAGAGCTAGTAGGTAGTGAGGACATACTTGTGCCTGATGTAGACATTTCAGTAGAGCTAGTAGGTAGTGAGGACATACTTGTGCCTGATGTAGACATTTCAGTAGAGCTAGTAGGTAGTGAGGACATACTTGTTGCTGATGTAGATATTTCTGTTGAACTTGTGGAACTTGAGGGGATAATTGTGGTTGACGTGGACATTTCAGTAGAGCTTGTAGGTAGTGAGGACATACTTGTGGGTGAAGTAGAAATTTGAGTTGAACTTGTAAAACCTGAGGACACAATAGAGGTTGATTTAGTCACTTAAGTACAACTTGGTACTGATAACATAATTGTATGTCATATTGGCAATTCAAGTTGAATTTGTAAGTACTAGGAATATCATTTTGGAAAATTAAAATATTTAAGTTGAGCAGAACTTAATCTAAGAATAATTGTGAATTTATAGGTACTGGGCACTTAATGTTACACAACAATCACCTGGCAGATACAGTTATCCAGAGCGACTTAAAACAGTGGAGAACATTAGCCTTACTCTCAGCAATACAAAAATATGGTATCACCAAGAAGGCACAGAGGACCATTTATAATCGGTTAGTGCAATGTTAACCTAACAACTAACCATTTGTATGGTAACAAAAAAGTACCACTAAACTATATCTATGTGTACGTAGCTATACCAATGACATTGTCCAAAAGAGAATCCATAGGGAAAAAAAGGATATCTCAATGAGATATGGGGAGTCATAGTGCAGTCTGAAGAGGTGAGTCTTTAGTCTGCATTGGAAGATGAGGTGAGTTTATACTGTCTTGACTGCAGAGGGAAGCACAATCCACCACCCGTAGATCATAAAAGACAGGAAACATGACCTGGAAGTGCAGGCACATGGAAGAGGGGAGTGGGTGGGGTGGTTGTACCCCGACATAGCAGAATGGAGAGGTCTGGTTGGGGTGAAAGTTTTTACAGCATATGTGGTGTTTGTGTAGGCATTTCATAAAATGTGTAGGTATTCAGAAGGTACATGTGGTTGATGGTGGCATTTCAGTTAAACTTTAAGCTTGTAGGTGCTGAGGAAATACTTGTGGCTAATGAAGGCATTTCAGAACCTGAGAACATAATTGTGACCGATGTAGTCATTTCAGTCGAACTTGTAGGTATAGAGGACATATTTGTTTGTCCAGTTAGAATTTCAGTTGACCTTATTGAACCTGAGAACATAATTGCGGCTGATGTAGGCGTTTCTGTTGAACTTGTTAAACTTGAACATACTTGTGGCTGATGTAGATATTTTAGCTGAACTTGTGGAAACTGTGAACATAATTAAAACTGATGAATGCATTTCAGGGGAAATTTCAGAACGTGTGGACATACTTGTAGTTGATGAAGGTATTTCAGTTGAGCTTGCAGACCCGACAAACATAAATGTTGCTGATGTAGACGTGCCAGTTGAAATTGTAGATACTGAGGAAGTACTTGTGGTTGATATAGGCACATCAGTTGAACTTGTAAAAGGTGAAGACATACTTGTTACTGATGTTAACATTTCAGTGGAACTTCTAGGTTCTGGGGATGTTATTGTTTCTGAAGTGGGCCTTTCAGTTGAACTTGTAGAACTTGAGGACATAATTGTGGGTGATGTGGAACTATCAGTAGAACTTGAATGTATTGAGGACATTCTTGTGGTTGATGTAGGTAGTTCAGTTGAAGTTGCAGGACTTGAAGACATGCTTGTGACTGATGTAGACATTTCAGTGGAGCTCGTAGGTAGTGAGGAAATGCTTGTGCTGGATGATGACATTTCCGTTGAACTTGTAGGTAGTGAGGACACACTTATGCCTGATGTAGACATTTCGGTAGAGCTTGTAGTTAGTGATGTCATACTTGTGGCTGATGTAGACATTTCAGTCGAACTTGTAGGTAGTGAGGACACACTTGTGCCTGATGTAGACATTTCAGTAGAGCTTGTAGGTAGTGAGGACACACTTATGCCTGATGTAGACATTTCGGTAGAGCTTGTAGTTAGTGATGTCATACTTGTGGCTGATGTAGACATTTCAGTAGAACTTGTAGGTAGTGAGGACACACTTGTGCCTGATGTAGACATTTCAGTAGAGCTTGTAGGTAGTGAGGACACACTTGTGCCTGATGTAGACATTTCAGTAGAGCTTGTTAGTAGTGATGATATACTTGTGCCTGATGTAGACATTTCAGTTGAGCTTGTCGGTAGTGAGGACATACTTGTGCCTGATGTACTTAATTCAGTAGAGCTTGTAGGTAGTGACGACATACTTGTGCCGGATGTCGACATTTCAGTGGAGCTTGTAGATGGTGAGGACACACTTGTGCCTGATGTACTTAATTCAGTAGAGCTTGTAGATGGTGAGGACACACTTGTGCCTGATGTAGACATTTCAGTAGAGCTTGTAGGTAGTGAGGACACACTTGTGCCAGAGGTCGACATTTCAGTAGAGCTTGTAGGTAGTGAAGACACACTTGTGCCTGATGTACTTAATTCAGTAGAGCTTGTAGATGGTAAGGACACACTTGTGCCTGATGTAGACATTTCAGTAGAGCTTGTAGGTAGTGAAGACATACTTGTGCCTGATGTAGACATTTCAGTAGAGCTTGTAGGTAGTGAAGACACACTTGTGCCTGATGTACTTAATTCAGTAGAGCTTGTAGATGGTGAGGACACACTTGTGCCTGATGTAGACATTTCAGTAGAGCTTGTAGATGGTGAGGACACACTTGTGCCTGATGTAGACATTTCAGTAGAGCTTGTAGGTAGTGAGGACACACTTGTGCCAGAGGTCGACATTTCAGTGGAGCTTGTAGATGGTGAGGACACACTTGTGCCTGATGTACTTAATTCAGTAGAGCTTGTAGATGGTAAGGACACACTTGTGCCTGATGTAGACATTTCAGTAGAGCTTGTAGGTAGTGAAGACATACTTGTGCCTGATGTAGACATTTCAGTAGAGCTTGTAGGTAGTGAAGACACACTTGTGCCTGATGTAGACATTTCAGTAGAGCTTGTCGGTAGTGAGGAAACACTTGTGCCTGATGTAGACATTTCAGTAGAGCTAGTAGGTAGTGAAGACATACTTGTGCCTGATGTAGACATTTCAGTAGAACTTGTAGATGGTGAGGACACACTTGTGCCTGATGTAGACATTTCAGTAGAGCTTGTCGGTAGTGAGGAAACACTTGTGCCTGATGTAGACATTTCAGTAGAGCTAGTAGGTAGTGAAGACATACTTGTGCCTGATGTAGACATTTCAGTAGAGCTTGTCGGTAGTGAGGAAACACTTGTGCCTGATGTAGACATTTCAGTAGAGCTAGTAGGTAGTGAAGACATACTTGTGCCTGATGTAGACATTTCAGTAGAGCTTGTAGGTAGTGAGGACAAACTTGTACCTGATGTAGACATTTCAGTAGAGCTTGTAGGTAGTGAGGACAAACTTGTACCTGATGTAAACATTTCAGTAGAGCTTGTAGGTAGTGAGGACACACTTGTGCCTGATGTAGACATTTCAGTAGAGCTTGGAGGTTGTGATGACACACTTGTGCCTGATGTAGACATTTCAGTAGAGCTTGTCGGTAGTGAGGAAATACTTGTGCCTGATGTAGACATTTCAGTAGAGCTAGTAGGTAGTGAAGACATACTTGTGCCTGATGTAGACATTTGAGTAGAGCTTGTAGATAGTGAAGACACACTTGTGCCTGATGTAGACATTTCAGTAGAGCTAGTAGGTAGTGATGACACACTTGTGCCTGATGTAGACATTTCAGTAGAGCTTGTCGGAAGTGAAGACACACTTGTGCCTGATGTAGACATTTCAGTAGAGCTTGTAGGTAGTGAAGACACACTTGTGCCCGATGTAGACATTTCAGTAGAGCTTGTCGGTAGTGAGGACACACTTGTGCCTGATGTAGACATTTCAGTAGAGCTAGTAGGTAGTGACGACACACTTGTGCCTGATGTAGACATTTCAGTAGAGCTAGTAGGTAGTGACGACACACTTGTGCCTGATGTAGACATTTCAGTAGAGCTTGGATGTTGTGATGACATACTTGTGCCTGATGTAGACATTTCAGTAGAGCTTGTAGGTAGTGAGGACATACTTGTGCCTGATGTAGACATTTCAGTAGAGCTTGTCGGTAGTGAGGACACACTTGTGCCTGATGTAGACATTTCAGTAGAGCTTGTAGGTAGTGATGTCATACTTGTGGGTGAGGTAGAAATTTGAGTCGAACTTGTTGAACCTGAGAACACAATAGAGGCTGATTTAGTCACTTTAGCACAACTTTGTACTGAAAACATACTTGTTTGTGATATTTGAAATGCACTTGAACTGATAGGTGCTAGGCACATACTTTTGCTGAATTAAGGTATTTAAGTTGAGCAGAACCTAACTTCAGAATAGTGAAGTTATAGGTACTGGAGATATAATGTTTCACAGTAATCACCTGGCAGATGCTGTTATCCAGAGCGACTTACAACAGTGGAGAACATCAGCCTTACTCTCAGCAATACAAAAATATGGTGTCACTAAGAAGGCACAGAGGACCCGTTATAATCAGTGAGTGTAATGTTAACCTAACAACCAACAATTTGTATGGGAACAAAAGAGTACTGCTAAACAATATCTATTTGTACGTAGCTGTACTAATAACAGTATCCAAGAGGGATTCCATAGAAAAATAAAATAAAATAATATCTAAATGAGATATGGGGAGTCATAGGGCAGTCTTAAGAGGTGAGTCTTCAGTCTGCATTGAAAGATGAGGTGGGTTTATGCTGTCCTCACTGCAGAGGAAAGCTCAATCCACCACCCGTAGATCAGAAAAGATTGGACACATGACCTGGAAGTGCAGGCACATGGAAGGGGGGCGAAAGGGAGGTTTGTACCCTGATGTAGCAGAATGGAGAGGACTGTTTTGGGTGTACGTTCTGATGACATATGTGGTGTTGAGGAAGGCATTTGATATAATATCTAAGTACTCAGAAGGTATATGTGCTTTGTGTTGGCATTTCAGTTAAAATTGTAAGTACTGAAGAATACTTGTGGATAAGTAAAGCGTTTTAGACCTTGAAGAGAACATAATTGTTAGTGATGTAGTCATTTCTGTCAAACTTGTAGGTGTGGAAGACATTTGTTTCTCCAGTTAGAATTTCACTTGACTGTGTCGAACCCGAGGACATACTTGTGGTTGATGTAGATAATTTAGTGGAACTTGTAGAAACTGTGAACATAAGTAAATCTGATGAAGGCATTTCAAGAGAGATTTCAGAACGTGTGGACATACTTGTAGTTGATGCAGGTATATCAGTTGAGCTTGGAGACCCCACAAACATAAATGTTGCTGTTGTAGACATGCCAGTTGAAATTGTAGATACTGAGGAAGTACTTGTGGTTGATTTAGGCACATCAGTTGAACTTGTAAAAGGTGAAGACATACTTGTTACTGATGTCAACATTTCAGTGGAACTTCTAGGTTCTGGGGATGTTATTGTTTCTGAAGTGGGCCTTTCAGTTGAACTTGTAGAACTTGAGGACATAATTGTGGGTGATGAGGAACTATCAGTAGAACTTGTATGTATTGAGGGCATTCTTGTGGTTGATGTAGGTAGCTCAGTTGAAGTTGAAGGACTTGAAGACATGCTTGTGGCTGATGTAGACATTTCAGTAGAGCTTGTCGGTAGTGAGGACATACTTGTGCCTGATGTACTTAATTCAGTAGAGCTTGTAGGTAGTGACGACATACTTGTGCCGGATGTCGACATTTCAGTAGAGCTTGTGGGTAGTGAGGATACACTTGTGCCTGATGTACTTAATTCAGTAGAACTTGGAGGTAGTGACGACATACTTGTGCCTAATGTAGACAATTCCGGAGATGTTGTCGGTAGTGAAGACACACTTGTGCCTGATGTAGACATTTCAGTAGAGCTTGTAGGTAGTGAGGACACACTTGTGCCGGAGGTCGACATTTCAGTAGAGCTAGTAGGTTGTGACGACACACTTGTGCCGGAGGTCGACATTTCAGTAGAGCTAGTAGGTAGTGACGACACACTTGTGCCGGAGGTCGACATTTCAGTAGAGCTAGTAGGCAGTGAGGACACACTTGTGCCTGATGTAGACATTTCAGTAGAGCTTGTCGGCAGTGAGGACACACTTGTGCCTGATGTAGACATTTCAGTAGAGCTTGTAGGTAGTGAGGACACACTTGTACCTGATGTAAACTTTTCAGTAGAGCTTGTAGGTAGTGAAGACATACTTGTGCCTGATGTAGACATTTGAGTAGAGCTTGTAGGTAGTGAAGACATACTTGTGCCTGATGTAGACATTTGAGTAGAGCTTGTAGGTAGTGACGACACACTTGTGCCTGATGTAGACATTTGAGGAGAGCTTGTTGGTAGTGAAGACATACTTGTGCCTGATGTAGACATTTCAGTCAAGCTTGTAGGTAGTGAAGACATACTTGTGCCTGATGTAGACTTTTGAGTAGAGCTTGTCTGTAGTGAGGACACACTTGTACCTGATGTAGACATTTCAGTAGAGCTTGTAGGTACTGAGGACACACTTGTGCCCGATGTAGACATTTGAGTAGAGCTTGTAGGTAGTGAGGACACACTTGTGCCTGATGTAGACATTTCAGTAGAGCTTGTAGGTACTGAGGACACACTTGTGCCTGATGTAGACATTTGAGTAGAGCTTGTAGGTAGTGAGGATACACTTGTGCCTGATGTAGACATTTCAGTAGAGCTTGTCGGTAGTGAGGACACACTTGTACCTGATGTAGACATTGCAGTCGAGCTTGTAGGTAGTGAAGACATACTTGTGCCAGATGTCGAAATTTCTGTTGAGCTTGTCGGTAGTGAGGACACACTTGTGCCTGATGTAGACATTTCACTAGAGCTTGTATGTAGTGAGGACACACTTGTGCCTGATGTAGACATTTCAGTAGAGCTTATAGGTAGTGAGGACACACTTGTACCTGATGTAAACTTTTCAGTAGAGCTTGTAGGTAGTGAAGACATACTTGTGCCTGATGTAGACATTTCAGTAGAGCTTGTCGGTCGTGAGGACACACTTGTGCCTGATGTAGACATTTGAGTAGAGCTTGTAGGTAGTGAAGACATACTTGTGCCTGATGTAGACATTTCAGTAGAGCTTGTAGGTAGTGAGGACACACTTGTACCTGATGTAAACTTTTCAGTCGAGCTTGTAGGTAGTGAAGACATACTTGTGCCTGATGTAGACATTTGAGTAGAGCTTGTAGGTAGTGAAGACATACTTGTGCCTGATGTAGACATTTCAGTAGAGCTTGTCGGTAGTGAGGACACACTTGTGCCTGATGTAGACTTTTCAGTAGAGCTTGTCGGTAGGGAAGACATACTTGTGCCAGATGTCGACATTTCAGTAGAGCTTGTCGGTAGTGAGGACATACTTGTGCCAGATGTTGACATTTCAGTAGAGCTTGTCGGTAGTGAGGACACACTTGTGCCTGATGTAGACATTTGAGTAGAGCTTGTAGGCAGTGAAGACATACTTGTGCCTGATGTAGACATTTCAGTCGAGCTTGTAGGTAGTGAAGACATACTTGTGCCTGATGTAGACTTTTCAGTAGAGCTTGTCGGTAGTGAAGACCTACTTGTGCCAGATGTCGACATTTCAGTAGAGCTTGTCGGTAGTGAAGACATACTTGTGCCTGATGTAGACTTTTCAGTAGAGCTTGTCGGTAGTGAAGACCTACTTGTGCCAGATGTCGACATTTCAGTAGAGCTTGTCGGTAGTGAAGACCTACTTGTGCCAGATGTCGACATTTCAGTAGAGCTTGTCGGTAGTGAAGACATACTTGTGCCTGATGTAGACATTTCAGTCGAGCTTGTAGGTAGTGAAGACATACTTGTGCCTGATGTAGACATTTGAGTAGAGCTTGTAGGCAGTGAAGACATACTTGTGCCTGATGTAGACATTTCAGTCGAGCTTGTAGGCAGTGAAGACATACTTGTGCCTGATGTAGACATTTCAGTCGAGCTTGTAGGTAGTGAAGACATACTTGTGCCTGATGTAGACTTTTCAGTAGAGCTTGTCGGTAGTGAAGACCTACTTGTGCCAGATGTCGACATTTCAGTAGAGCTTGTCGGTAGTGAAGACATACTTGTGCCTGATGTAGACTTTTCAGTTGAGCTTGTCGGTAGTGAAGACCTACTTGTGCCAGATGTCGACATTTCAGTAGAGCTTGTCGGTAGTGAAGACCTACTTGTGCCAGATGTCGACATTTCAGTAGAGCTTGTCGGTAGTGAAGACATACTTGTGCCTGATGTAGACATTTCAGTCGAGCTTGTAGGTAGTGAAGACATACTTGTGCCTGATGTAGACATTTGAGTAGAGCTTGTAGGCAGTGAAGACATACTTGTGCCTGATGTAGACATTTCAGTCGAGCTTGTAGGTAGTGAAGACATACTTGTGCCTGATGTAGACTTTTCAGTAGAGCTTGTCGGTAGTGAAGACCTACTTGTGCCAGATGTCGACATTACAGTAGAGCTTGTCGGTAGTGAAGACATACTTGTGCCTGATGTAGACATTTCAGTAGAGCTTGTAGGTAGTGAAGACATACTTGTGCCTGATGTAGACTTTTCAGTAGAGCTTGTCGGTAGTGAAGACATACTTGTGCCAGATGTCGACATTTCAGTAGAGCTTGTCGGTAGTGAGGACACACTTGTACCTGATGTAGACATTTGAGTTGAGCTTGTAGGTAGTGAAGACATACTTGTGCCCAATGTAGACTTTTCAGTAGAGCTTGTCGGTAGTGAGGACACACTTGTGCCTGATGTAGACATTTCAGTAGAGCTTGTAGGTAGTGAGGACACACTTGTACCTGATGTAGACATTTCAGTAGAGCTTGTCGGTAGTGAGGACACACTTGTGCCTGATGTGGACTTTTCAGTCGAGCTTGTAGGTAGTGAAGACATACTTGTGCCTGATGTTGACATTACAGTCGAGCTTGTAAGTAGTGAAGACATACTTGTGCCTGATGTAGACATTTCAGTAGAGCTTGTAGGTAGTGAGGACACACTTGCACCTGATGTTGACATTTCAGTCGAGCTTGTAGGTAGTGAAGACATACTTGTGCCTGATGTAGATAATTCAGTAGAACTTGTAGTTAGTGATGTTATACTTGTGGCTGATGTAGACATTTTAGTAGAGCTTGTCGGTAGTGAGGACACACTTGTGCCTGATGTAGACATTTCAGTAGAGCTTGTCGGTAGTGAGGACACACTTGTACCTGATGTAGACATTTCAGTAGAGCTTGTCGGTAGTGAGGACACACTTGTGCCTGATGTAGACATTTGAGTAGAGCTTGTAGGTAGTGAAGACATACTTGTGCCTGATGTAGACATTTCAGTCGAGCTTGTAGGTAGTGAAGACATACTTGTGCCTGATGTAGATAATTCAGTAGAACTTGTAGTTCGTGATGTTATACTTGTGGCTGATGTAGACATTTTAGTAGAGCTTGTCGGTAGTGAGGACACACTTGTGCCTGATGTAGACATTTGAGTAGAGCTTGTCGGTAGTGAAGACATACTTGTGCCTGATGTAGACATTTGAGTAGAGCTTGTAGGTAGTGAAGACATACTTGTGCCTGATGTAGACATTTCAGTCGAGCTTGTCGGTAGTGAGGACACACTTGTGCCTGATGTAGACATTTCAGTAGAGCTTGTCGGTAGTGAGGACACACTTGTGCCTGATGTAGACATTTCAGTCGAGCTTGTAGGTAGTGAGGACACACTTGTGCCTGATGTAGACCTTTCAGTAGAGCTTGTCGGTAGTGAGGACACACTTGTGCCTGATGTAGAAATTTCAGTAGAGCTTGTTGGTAGTGTAGACATACTTGTGCCTGATGTTGACATTTCAGTAGAGCTTGTCTGTAGTGAAGACACACTTGTGCCTGATGTAGACATTTCAGTAGAGCTTGTTAGTAGTGTAGACATACTTGTGCCTGATGTAGACATTTCAGTAGAGCTTGTCAGTAGTGAAGACACACTTGTGCCTGATGTAGACATTTGAGTAGAGCTTGTAGGTAGTGAAGACATACTTGTGCCTGATGTAGACATTTGAGTAGAGCTTGTAGGTAGTGAAGACATACTTGTGCCTGATGTAGACATTTGAGTTGAGCTTGTCGGTAGCGAAGACACACTTGTGCCTGATGTAGACATTTCAGTAGAGCTTGTCGGTAGTGAAGACACACTTGTGCCTGATGTAGACATTTCAGTAGAGCTTGTCGGTAGTGAAGACATACTTGTTTGTGAAGTTAGCTTTTCAGTTGTACTTGTAGAACCTGGGGACATATGTGTGGTTGATGTAGAAATTTCAGTAGAACTTGTCGTTACTGAGGACATACCTGTCACTGATGTAGGCATTTCAGATGAAATTGTAGAGCTTATTGTTGAAGAGGATACTTCATTGGAAGTCGGAGAACTAGATGAGAACATTGACGTTTGCGTGACTGAAGTTTGACTTGTTGGACTCATAGGTTCGGTTGTTGATGAAGTTGCCGATACAGTTGAACTTGACGAGAAAGCAGCTGTCGATGTTGGGCTTGAAGTGGTTGACGTCACTGCACTGACACCCAGAGCTATAATAAGAAATAAGCAATCCATGTCATATCTGACCACATTAAGAGTATAATATTATTGTCTTACTCAAGTTATTTCATGCCAATTGTTGATTAAACTTATTCTTGAAAGAATGAATAAGTAAATCTTATGAAAACAAATTGTGTTACAACATATGTATTGTGCTGAGTGAGATACATTTTTCCTCTACATTAATTACATGCTTAGGGAGGACTTACATTACCGGATTTCTATATTAATCCAATTTAAGTAGTAGAATCCAGCAGTGGCGTAACGTCGGCAGTAAAATAGGGCCTTCGGTAACCTTACCTTTATACGGATATTACTCTCAATCTGTTTCCACTTATAGTTCTTAATTATCAATCAAGCAATTTATTAACTGAATAACAAACATTGATGAATATATCAAGTTTTTGCAGTATTGCAGTGCTAGTATTTTTTTTTTGTATCATAAAATGGGTAGCACTTAAATATACGTAGGCTATGTAGCGATGGCCGGTGCGTTGGAAAAAGTGGGGATTACTTGTTTCTGTTTATTTAGCTTGAGTAGCCTAACAATCAAACAAAAATCTAAACCAATTATCTGAATAATCAAGACCAATTTGTAGCCTATAATGATTTAGAAATGATAATGAAAAAAAGACAACTTGAGATTGTTTAACAAGGATCAGGCAATAATCTGAACGCGTTAAAGAATGTAATTCACGACACTCAAATTAGTCAAAGTGATTTAAACATTAGAAAGCATAAATTCAAATTTAGCCTCTTAAGTGTATCGAACCGTTCAGAGCAACGCATTATTCAGGCTAGAAAAACTAATTTACGAAAATCTACGAAACATTGAACAGAGCCTTTAAAAGTCGAATCTTCGCATAATAACACGTCATCATAAATGTGGATATAGACAAATGCAACACAAGTTTGATACACAAAACAATAATGCTATCTCAAAATAACTTGGTAGCCTAATAATTTACTTATTGTTCTTGGTTATTGAGTGAATCAATTATTTGATTGGCAATCAGGCAAAGTAAACGGAAACAGATTGAGAGTGATCATCCGTTAAAGGTAAGTTTACAGAAGGCCTAGTTCTACTCCCACGGTACGCCACTGGAATCCAGTGTACAATACAGTTGATGAGATCAACCACCAGATAATGGCCAAAACACATTTACATTCAGCGTTTCCATTGGTTTTAATTTAATTCACTATTTTACTGAGAGGTACAAGGCAATAAGCTGACATTGTCACTGTGATCAATCAAATCCTAGTTTTGTGAATCTAGAAAGTTCACAAATAACCCCACATGTATCATTTTATACAAGTTATATAAGTTTTACAAGCCACCAAAATAAAGAGAATTAAAAGTGTTTTTTTTCAATATTTTAATTTCATACTAGAAATTATTTATAGGTAATATAATATGAATTTACATATACTATTTACAGGCACTATTCCTTGCATTCTGTGAAAGTAATGTATGAAGTTTATCAATTTCACTTACCGATTACACAGAACACTGCAATCATGGCCATTTTTATAATTTCTGATGGTATAGATCCTGAAAAAACGAAACATTGATTGCCACGATGTAACAACAAAAGATTTAATGTCCAGTTGTAATGGACCAGTGTGCATTACACACTAAAACATATCTTAAACATATCTGAACAATAATGATGTTAGTAAAATCCCCTTCAAATTCTGACTGATACTTATAATATTGATGATTTCGAAAAGACCCCAACTTGACTTTTCAGCATGATTTAGCCCTATATATATATATATATAGTAATAGTTTCCCCTTTACTACTCTTCATAAAGATAAACTATTACTCTGCTTTTGTAAGCAAAAGCATGCTGACATCAATGGTGAATTCACAATGAAAATACTTTTCCCCCCAATTATTAATATCTGTAGATGAACAGTAAATTCCAGAACTATATTACACAATTTCTCATGTATTAAGCTGTATTAAATGTATTCAACTTCTCATGTATTAAGCTGTCACACGCTGATTGCTAGAATCCGCTAGAATTTCTTATTATAACATAAAATATTTTGAATAAAATAGATAATTGTGATGAAAAAATACAAACATGTTGAAACATAATTCAAGTTTAAATTCAAATAAAACATATTGAATCTTACCCTCAGGCAAGGAAACCAGAAAAATGTATTAGTGAAAAATGTATTCCTTTTTTCTCATGGAGAGTTTTTCTGTGCACAAACATCATCAGAGACAGCAGTATAGCTGGAAACAGCATCTTTCTTACATTTATATACTAGGTACCCCAAAGACACTAAACAAGTTCTCCCTCTTAAGTTCTTATACCACACCCATAGTGACAGGAACATCTCGCTGGTAATGTCGATTCTCGTGTTTTGGTGCTGAGGGCAGGATTGGCCATCTGAAAATGAGAATACTTTTGGAATGGTCATACTTTCACAACTGCAAAATATTTAATTTAATCATGTTGTGCAGCCTATATATATATATATATATATATATATATACAGACTATGAAATACAAAATATCTTTAATATTTACCCAAGACTATTCTTTAATCTTTTGTGAGCATAATTTGCAATCAAGGATAAAGACTAGTTTATGATTATGGCGCTGTTAAGACGGTTATGGGAGAAATCTGAGTTTCTGTGCAGTTTTCTGGTGATATACGATCAGTATGTACACAAAGTCATTATGAACGTGGAATTACTTGAGATTTCAGGGAATACATAATGTCATCAAAATCATTTTGATACACAAACATCGGTACCTGCTGGGAACTGCAATAAAGAATTTGATAATGCAAAACTGTCTTACAAGCTATTGCATTAGCATAAAATTGTTTTTGTAATTAGCTGAAATAGTTTTTATAATTAGCAAAATGGCTACCTCTAAAAAGTGTGAATCATATTACGGTAAAAAACTCTGGCTTTCTAATTGGCTGATTATTACTTTAAATTGGCTAAGCCAACTGTTTTTCATGATTTTCTTGACACAGGCTGTATATGTCATTGTGCTTTTCTTGTACACCTGTTCATCTTAACAAACAAATACCATACAATATTTAAAAAAAATGTGTGCTATACTGAAACGCCATTCATGTCAAAGCTGAGCAAAAGAATTTCGCGGACAGAAGTTTGCCGTGGAAACAGGTATAACACACTCACGGGAAATGTGAAAAATGATTGGCATTGTGACAATTCCATCAATGTGTGTTTTGTTCATAAATAACTCGCAGAAAAATGTTTGTCAGGCAGAAAGCTGTGTATAAATAGATGGCCACTTGAGTCTTACCCTCAGGCAAGTAAAGCAGAAAATGCGTTTGTTAATAACTAACTCCTTTTCACAAACATCATCAGAGGCTGCATTGCAGTGCGTTAAATGCAAATATTTTTTTAATAGCTTTTAGTTCCATATTTCAAATGTAGTGGAAACATTACACATTCAATTGCAAATCAAAGCAGTAACAAATTTTATCAAGTCTTTTACAGGAAGCAAAGAAAAGGAATATTAATCTGTTCAAAATAAATAGCAGTGTCGACATTTTTCTCTTCAAACTCAAACACTTACTGTATAAACTGAAGACATTTTTCAAGATTTAACTTCACTTTAAATTACTGAACTAATATTTAGTTGCATAACCATTGTTTTTTCTGGCACCTAGAAACAGGTATTTCTGCCCAGGATGAACAAACTACATTCCACAGTTCCTGTGAATTTTTGGGTTGTGCTTCAGAAACTGCATTTTTAATGTCACCCCACAAGTTTTCAATGGGGTTGAGGTCGGGGGATTGAGCTGGCCACTCCATTGCCTCAATCCTTTTTGTCTGGAACAAAGATGTTGCTCGCTTAATTGTGTGTTTGGGGTCGTTGTCTTGTTGAAACACCCATTTCAGGGGAATTTCCTCTTCGGCATATGGCAACATACTTTCTTCAAGTATTTGATGTATTCAAACTGATCCATGATCCCTGGTATACGATAAATAGGCCCAACACCGTAGTGTCCCCATACCATGATTTTTGCGCCACCATGCTTCACTGTTTTTACAGTGTACTGTGGCTTGAATTCAGTACCCGGGGGTCGTCTGACGTATGCCAACGACCACTAGACCCGAAAAGAACAATTTTACTCTCATCAGTCCACAGAATGTTACGCCATTTCTCTTTGGGCCAATCGATGTGTTCCTTGGCAAATTTTAACCGATTGTGCTTAGCTTCGATCAAACATCTTCTGACTGTAACAGCACTTAAAGGTAATTTTAGATCATCTTTGATCTTTCTGGAGGTGATGATTGGCTGAATCTTTGCCATTCTGACTATTCTTCGATCCGTTTTAACAGTAGTTGCTCTTTTTTTCCCGCGGGTTTCTGGTTTTTGTTGCTATTTTAAAGCATTTGAGATCTTTTTAGCTGAGCATCCTATAATTTGCTGCACTTCTTTATACGTTTTCCCCTCTCCTGTCAACTTTTTAATCAAATTACGTTGTTCCTCCGAACAATGTTTGGAACGGCCCATTTTACTTCGCAATTCAGAAGGAAATATATTTTATAACAATGTGTGAAACATTTGCTTCCCTTCTTTTTTAATAAAGGACATTAATGACACTTGTTTTTTCACAGAATTAATGAATTATCTAATTAAACTCCACACTGCTATTATTTTGAACACGCCCCTTTCAATGAATGAGTCAATTACTCAGAACAAGCAGTGTGCATGTCATGACAGTTGGGTCTGTTGTTTTTCTATTACACTACTACATATACAAGTAAATTATTTGCCATACAGAAATATCACTACTACTAATAACAGTGGTTCATCAGGTTACTGATGTTGTACTGCTATTTTTTTTAACACCACTGTAGCTGGAAGAAGCATCTTTCTTACATTTATATACTAGGTATCCCAAAGGCACAACACAAATTCTCCCTCCTTTTACAATTACATCAACAATTGCATATGTCTTGCAGTTAAAAATGTTAGTCAGACAGAATGCTGTGGATACATCTTAAACCAGTAGATTTAAATACATATAAATATGTTTTAATTTATCATATAAATTATAATTAATAATGTGTGTGTGTGTGTGTGTGTGTGTGTGTGTGTGTGTGTGTGTGTGTGTGTGTGTGTGTGAGTGTGTGTGTGTGTGTGTGTGTGTGTTTGTGTGTGTGTGCGTAGACACGAAAAATAACTATTATGATAACAAATACAAGAATTAATTAAAACACACACACACACATTCCGTATTACGAACATGGAGTTGAATGACCCAGCTGGGGCATATTCAAATGTACTTTTTATATATTTGTGATGTTTAGCAGGAAGGGAACCCTGCTTAACATCACAAGCACAAAGACAGTTAAAGTGTCAGGCTTTTTGAACTCACAGAACACAGAACAATGTGTACTAAAATGGCAAGTCTGTATCTTTCTTGCACGTGAAGTGCGGGAATTCTAACCTTCAGAGTAGAATTTGACCAATCAGCTGAGAGGGATTAAGAGATGATTGTTAACGGTGCAAATGCAGCATCCCGGCGTGTGAGATAGGTGTTCTTCTGCTCCCTCTCCCCCTCTAAACTCCATCTCCACTCCTATATACTTCATTCTTTCCTCATTCCTTCACCTGAAACATTATTTCAGTGTGTCAGGGTTTTTGTTGTTGTTGTAGAAAGGCACTAGTTATTTAAATGAGGAACAAAGTGATCACATAATGTCATCTGTCTGTGCACATGACATCGCGTTTTAAATCACGTTTTCACTTAAGTCTGTTCATAATTATGGTACATGTGAAAACACACTAATATGTTTATTTTATCATTATATCAAGTGTGCTGGTATTGGCTCATGTTCCATGTCCATGAAATGATCTCAGAAAATGATTAAAATTTAATTTACATATATCAGTCTGTTATATCATTTAACCCCTGAAGCAAATATTTTGCCATAGCCAAGATACAGTGAATGGACCAATGAGTGACAGATATGCATACACCACAAGCACAGATTCATGTACTTAGTCTGTTAGCAAGTTTGTTATCTTGTTAGCTAAATGTTGTTTTCTGAACATTTATACCTGGAAACTGCTGTACAGAGTAGAAACATTAGTTGTGTACACTTTTAACAAATGTATTGTGAGCTTGTTTTAGCCTTTGTTTTACCAGGAAGAGATTCCTATATTTTATGAGAGTGTCTTTGTGGTAAACAAGTGTGCTCTGCTATAGTAAGTGCTTTTACTGTGATGCACTGTCGCCATCTACAGAAACAGAGCAGGTACTACTCTAGACGGAAGGTAGTTGAGGCTAGCAATTGGGCATTATTGACTACTGTTCTGACAGTGGTACGCTATTAATTATAAAAAGTTAGGATAATTCCAATGATTCAAATTTAATTTACATATACACCAGTCTGTTCTATAATTGAACCCCTGAAGCAAATATTTTGCCATAGCCAAGATACAGTGAATGGACCAATGAGTGACAGATATGCATACACCACAAGCACAGATTCATGTACTTAGTCTGTTAGCAAGTTTGTTATCTTGTTAGCTAAATGTTGTTTTCTGAACATTTATACCTGGAAACTGCTGTACAGAGTAGAAACATTAGTTGTGTACACTTTTAACAAATGTATTGTGAGCTTGTTTTAGCCTTTGTTTTACCAGGAAGAGATTCCTATATTTTATGAGAGTGTCCTTGTGGTAAACAAGTGTGCTCTGCTATAGTAAGTGCTTTTACTGTGATGCACTGTCGCCATCTACAGAAACAGAGCAGGTACTACTCTAGACGGAAGGTAGTTGAGGCTAGCAATTGGGCATTATTGACTACTGTTCTGACAGTGGTACGCTATTAATTATAAAAAGTTAGGATAATTCCAATGATTCAAATTTAATTTACATATACACCAGTCTGTTCTATAATTCAACCCCTGAAGCAAATATTTTGCCATAGCCAAGATACAGTGAATGAACCAATGAATGACAGCTATGCATACACCACAAGCAAAGATTCATGTACTTAGTCTGTTAGCAAGTTTGTTATCTTGTTAGCTGAATGCTGTATTCTGAACATTTATAAATACAGGGTAAAAACATTAGTTGTCCACACTAATGTTGACAGAGTCCACACTGACTGACGGAGGGCCTCAAAATAAATATTAGAACCTAGGATTATCTGGGATGGTGGGGCTCAATGTGAGATCTTTTCATGGGGTCCAAAATCCCTTGCACCCAGAGGACTTGAAAATGAGCATACCCGCACTGTGATTAACTGCAGAGGGACAGACAGATCATCAGTGATCAGCATGGGTACATATGAAAGACTAAGTAGTGTTGGGTGATGGTTCAGTGTATTAACAGTGTTTCGGTGGGCTGTGATTGGTTACAAGTAGAGAGAGAGAGATGAGGAGATGGTAACAGTGGAGTAAGTGGAGACCGAGAACACCAGTTGGACTGCAAAGTCAACCAATTACATTAAACTTCTCAGGTAATCGGAAGCTCATGCTCATACCCCGCTCCAGGCATATGGCACTGATCAGCCACTAGTGGTGCTGTAATAATAAATACATTTTCATTGTACAAATCTTCATTAAAAGCATATTTGCATTGTGAAAGTTTTGCCTCAAGGACCCACAAGATACTACCATCTTGGATTTTCAATCATTCTAAATATATTTAAAACCTTATGGTTAATATAGAGTCCTCGTGAACTGTTTGGCCTATAAACACACCTTAAACACATATTTGGAAAAACTATTTGTTGTGCAAGTTGTTGTGCTAACAAGTTAGGGTCAGTTCATTTCAGAATTTTTTTTATTGTAACGTCTTTTTTTTTCTTTAATGTTTTGCATTAAATTCTACTATCAACGGAAATTGTAACAGTATGTCGAAAGTTAATATGTTGTTCCTGGTGGCAGTATTTGAATGCAATCGTGGAATTTTAAAAGAAGAATCCCACTTCGACCTGAACTCAAATAAAAATATCACTAGCTACTGGGATATGTAGTTTTAAAACGAATAACATGCGATATTTTGAGTGTAGAGGCAATCTCGTTTCTGTTGATCGTACTACATATCCCATAAGCACATATATTTGTAAATTTAGTATGAGCAGCGTGTGAGGCAGAGAGAGGACAAGGGGTGGCGTATTTTGCGTTGATTTCTCCTTAAAGGAGACGCATCATAAAGTGCAATAGATCGGTCCACGACGAGGCCGGGCAAAAAGTAGGTTTACTATAGCTTTAAGAAAGAAAAAATAGAGTCTGGGTCTTTAAAAACATAAATATTGCAACTAAACTATACGAAATATTAATTGGCGGGGGAAATTAAAAGCGATTTCGGGGGATAAAGAGGGGGAGTGTGTTCTCCTTTGGTGCCATTAGCTTGCTAAGTAGCTAATAATTGAAACACGGCCTTATCCATTTACTCTGGGTTTCTGTCTCTTTCCTCAATTCCAGGGAAAATAGACCGTAGCGACCGTCAGAGGGAAAGATTGTAAGAGGGAAATTAACGGGGATGGACCCGGAGATCAGCCGGGCTGCAGCTAGTAGCACCGGTGCAAGTGGCGAGATTGAGCTTCCTGTCGAGAAGGCCGCAGCACCATCCCCAGCCCCCAGAGCAGCTCCTGCCCGCGGTAGGGTGTTGAGAGAACGCGGGTTGAGTCGCGTACAGACCGGTGTTTCCTCGGCAGGCCTGAATGACTCTAAATCAAGTACACCGGGCTCCGGGAGAGTTTTAAGGGACCGGTCCTCTAGGGGGGTGGTGGCTGGGAAGAACGGTGGCGGAGGTGGTAACTTCAAGGACCAGAATGAATTTGCTGCGGCAAATCGCCGGAGAAAATCCGAGTACCCGAGGCGAAGGAGAAACGCTGGAACCCGTGTTGAAAAGTCGGGAGAGGCCGGGGATGACGGTGGCCTAGCAATTGGGTACGTTTTGATCGTGATTCCACCAAGTATTTCCGAGTTGTGAATAACGTTAATTCACCCATCGTTATGTCCCAGTCGGCGGGCTAATACCGCCTCTTCGAGATAGATTTCTACTCGCGTTAAGCAATGCTAGTTTGCTCTTTAAGTGGATGAGGATAAGTTACCCTTTAACCCCATAGCATATGCTATGTTATTGCAGACCGGCCGACTATCCAGCTAAATGACTTGTAAGAGCTGACTTGGCTAGCAGACTATGTGAGCTGGGTCGGGGAATGCGCTTCCTCTGACTGGAAGTGTCTGAGCGGGGAATATAACCAGCTAGCCAATTTACACATGTGTCATGATTCACGTTCATCTCCTTTCACGTGTAGGGGGTTTCCTCACAGAACAATCTCATGTGAATAAGAATGTAGGCGTGTGTAATGTACAGTGATATATATGTGTGCAGTTGGCAAGAACATGGGACTTACGTTACGGATTAAGGAAATTTGTTGAGACATAAGTCACTGGTATTACTTTGCCGTTTTGTGCACGCGTCTATTCTAAATATTTACTTCTCTCGTTTAGTTCTGAAGACAAGAAAGACCCCTCCGAGAAAGGTAATTCCGGGCTGTTGGTGTCATGATCTAAATATGCTTAAATTAACAGCCAATGCATATTTATTGTGAATGCGCTGTTGGGTCAGTGCCCGTGTTTCTATTTGAATCTTGTTTGAGAATTCTGACTGTCCCGTCCGCCAGCTTCCCGGTCGTCAAGACCCCGTCGGCCCCAGCCTCAGTCCCGACAAAGGGCACCATCGGCTCGCTCTACCCGGCCTTCGCCTACCCTTGTGTGCAAGAGCGAGCCAGACACAGAGACGTATGGTAAGAGAGCCGCACAGAAAATTGCTTTAACGTGGCACAGGGAATTCAATGAATTGCTGGTTGCCACAAGTGACTGAGAACTCACAACTGTTAGTTTTGCAATAAGAAACCCGTTAAGCCGCTTGAATTGTTTTGTTGATCGTTTTGAAATCACTGACCACATGAGGTCAGGCAATTCTGCGTTTATAGGCTACTTAGTTTGACTATGACCGGCCTTAGCAATACACCTTCTTCTGCATAAGCTGTGGTTGTTGGCGTCCATTGAAAATAGAGTTTTTGAAGGCGGTGAGTTTGAAGTTAGTGAAATAAATAAAAAACTAGGCTAGTGGGCAATAAAACATGTTTTTTTGTGTTGATTCACGCATTGATGGACAGATGCGATTCTTCCATAATGGTGCTAGAAGCCATTTATGTTGAGTCACCTGCTTATAAGAAGACCGTTGCTCTCCTTTCAGTTTTCCCTCACTGTATGCTGCTGAAAGAACCATCCCTCATAGGTTTAAACGCGCAGTCTGGCCTGTATACCCTTTCACATTCATGCTCGTCTTGATCCATAGCGGAGTCTATAGTAGGTCACTCGTACATTTTTACATATGGCATATGAACGTTCCTCTGTTGGCCTGCAGGAGCGGTCGAGGATGTGCTGGAACGGACGGGTGGCAGGTGAGTTCTGTAAAATGGCTGAAAGTGGTCTTGGTCGATAGCAGATACGAGACACGCTTTTTTTTTTCAATGCCTGCGCGAATCCCCTGACCCAGTTTTCCTGTTTGTTACTGTCTGACTGTTGCATGGGTCCCAGTGATGAGGATGACGATGTGCTTATTGGCGAAGAAGATCCCCCGTTCAGAGATGACCCAAATGACCTGAATTACAAACCTGAAACGGAGAGGTACTGAATATGTGTTTGTTTGAGAGATGTTTTGTTTGTTTTGTAATTATGAATGTGATCGTGCTTGCAAAGTATGGAAGCATAAATGTGAGGTCACCTGCAGGGAATGTGTATTGAAACCATTTGCATTTGACTGTCAAATGAATACATAAATAAATAAATGCAAGTAAAAGCCCACAGTTGCCAAGTGAATACATGAAAAGTGGGTGGTGGAGACTTGATACTGCAGACTTGATACTCGCTCTTCACTGGTAGAGTATTTTAGAATTGCACAATACCGCATGCTTTACAGGTCACAAGTTGTTGTTTTTTTGTGTTTGTTTTTTTTCTCTCCCCACTGTCTCTTGCCGCCACCTGAAAAAGTGGTACGTGGTAAATGTCAGTCCTGTTATTGTACGTACAATTAATAATACATAATTCACATACTTGACATAACTTAATAAATTCCTGGGAGCATATCAGTGGAAAAAGTCCAGTAGCTTAAACATTTTATTCTGGAAAGTCGTGATGGTCTGAGTACCTTTGCTTCCATTGTTTTTTTTGTTGTTTTAAGATAATATAATAATAATGGCTGGTGCATGGAGGCCTTTGAAATATGACGAGCTTGCATATTTCTCGAAGCATGCAACAGTAAACCTAGCTGTATTACGGGATTGTAGTGAGAGAGAAACATAATGCCATTTTTATATCCATTTTTATATCCATTTTTGGGGCAAATGCCTCTAGAACTGTAGGCACATATGCAAAAAGCCCCGACTAACATTTTATTTTAATCACAGGCTAAATTCTGTTTTAAGTTAACTTTGCCAGTATCAGGTGTTGCCAACAATATTTAAATGCATTTCTAAATATGGCTTAATACCCAATTGTGTGGAGAATGTTTACTTAACACATAAAGTTAATACACCTTAAAATCACACGTGGACACTGCCTCTTGTGAAATTTATTGTTCCCTGCAAATTATTCAAAGCGTTGAAGGACTTGCCTGAGACCAGTGGCCTACTTTAAATGTAGTACAGCTGAAGTGTGTGTGTGTGTGTGTGTGTGTGTGTGTGTTTCAGTGAAGAGGATGTTGACATCAACAGTGGGGAAGACATTCCTTTCAGGGATGATCCAGATAACCAGAGCTTCCAGTCTGACATGGAGAGCTACGGCTTGCTTGCGTTAGTGTGGGCGTGCGTGTGTGCGTGCGAGCGAGCGGGCGTGTAGCTCTACCTGAAACCGAGCACCAGTCAGTTCAGGGATGTGCCTGGCTCTAGCATTAACAGTGCCGTCTCCGGCCCCCTTTCCCCCTCTCTCTCCCTGTCCCCCATATGTCAGCAGGGAGCCCCAAAAGCCGCGCCGCCGTCCCCCCAGACAGAAGGAGGAGAAGAAAGAAAGGGAGAGGGATAAAGAAAGAGGGAAAGAGATAAAAACAGAGGGAGGAGCTGAGATGGACGTGAAGCTGGAAGACGAGTTCGGAGAGGAGGCGGAGCCACCCAGAAAGTAAGGAGGGAGGAGGGGCCAATGCAGGAAGTAAGGAGGGAGAGCTTAGAGTATATATAGGCTGCGTCCCAATACTCACACTGGAGCACTTCAGATGCGGGTGCCTGCAAGAACCTCCAGGGACTTAGTGTGTCCCATTTCTTATTTTGTGTTTCGCAAGGGTACTCTCGAGCGCCGCCATGAGCCCTTGATGCGCCCCTCTAGCAAGTCCTCCTCAGACCTCACTTTTCAGAGGGGTATTACCCCAAATCCCCTGCAAAATCGTGATGTTTCTATTTCTAACCAATCACAGAGGACTTGAAGTCGTTAATGGCAAGTTTTTCCGGAGAAGCAGATAGTGATGGGTAAGAAAATATTCAAGTGTACGTAGCGTTACCTTAAATCAAATAAAACAAATCATTTTGATTACACAGCTGTTCACGAAACTGGGCTATTGTCTAGCTTTGTCTAAGGGGCAGTGTATGTGGCTGATAACCTCATATCAAGGCTGCTGCAGGCTAACGTTAGCTTCATATTTCTTACATAGCATTGGCTAATTTTGCCAACTGTCGTCAGACAGTTTAGCCAGGTAGCTAGCTGGCTGTTTAAACAGAAAGTGGAGGTGTCAAATTGAAATTAGGGTAGTTATTGTGCCGGTTTTGAATGTAATCAGCAACAGTTTCTGGATAAGATTGAGGATCCCTGTTTTGAACTCTTTTTTTTTTCACCCATAACTTTATTGAACAACAGGAATTTTGACCGAGCTTTCTCATGCAGTGTGTCCCAATTCTTTCCTTTTAAACCCCTGCACCCTCGTACACTTGCACACCTTGAATGCACCCCCTCTCACGTCACCAAAGTGCGGTCCTGAAGGAGGATCCAAAGGGCGAATATAATGATGCCTCAGGGCGCCATAATGTAGAGACAGCGATGCCAATAGAAACCAACGGGGAGCACGTCCGAACCAGGAAGTTTTAATTTTGCGCAGTTTTAATCTCACATGCGCAGTTGTGTCCAGTCAAGTCACATGTACAACGAGGAAGGCGCAGATAGGCAAAAATAAATAATACCCAAAAAAATCATATCTTTGTTTGTGTGGTAAGAACCAAAACAATTACTTCGGAATTATATAATGCATAGAGTTAACATCATTATATTAATGGAAATATTTTGAATTTGCTGTCAAAAATGAATAGAGCCCGGCCGCCGCGGTAGTACAACTTTCAGTCAGCGCATTTGTACTCCGAGGATCGGGGTTCGCGCCCCGGTGCTGCCACATCCGAGCGTGGCCGGTGCCCTGTGGAAGCGGCAATTGGCAGCCGCTTCCGGGTGGGGGGAGGGGCTCGGAGAGAATCGCTGCGCACGGGGACCCAGGGCGTGTCACGGTCAGGAGCTCGAGGAGCTGCGCCCTGTAGAGGACGTGGCGCCCGCCTTCCAACTACTAATATACCGATTGACGGGGTTGTGTAGCAGTGGTTCTCTAGCGGTTGCTACACGGGGGGGAATTGAATTAGAATAGGGGTTCAATTGGCTACCAAATTGGGAGAAAAAGGGAAAAAATCAGAAACAAATAAAAAAATTAAAAAAATGAATAGAGCCCAATGGGAAAACTGGCTTTTTGAGCGAAAATCATAGATATCAGCAGAGGGCGACATTATTTCCGGTGCTGAGGTTGAGAGCATTTTCGCACCGTAGTTGGAAAGTGCGCATGTCTGAGTTGGATAATGACACAATGTGGTTCAGGAGATTCTTATAACGTAATGCACAGTGTTCGGAAAGAGAAGCTGAAGTCCGCGATTGTAAGGTGGGCTTATGGCAGAAAGTTAGGAGAACATGTCCTATACTAGGCCATTGTGATGAAAAATATAGTAAATTGAAATGAAACAACACTCGGACATGTCATGATTGCACCATTTATAATCATTATTAAAAATGTATTTATTTAGTTTTCAGTTAGCACAATTGAATTATTCCTCCGTTTTAAATCTATCGCTTAAGCTTCACATTGAAGACAGATTAGGTATATGTCAAAAATATATTAAAACGATTAGCCTTTGATTAAGCTGAATATGGTGGAATAACTATTTCAGTGATTAGGCTACTTTATTATATAGGTTATATACAGTGCTGCTCGAAAGTTTGTGAACCCTTTAGAATTTTCTGTATATCTGCATAAATTCGATCTAAAATATGATCACATCTTCATCTAAGTTCTAAAACTTGATAAAGTGAACCCAGCTCAACAAAAAACAAAAAACATTATTCTTTTATAATTTATTTATTGAGAAAAATTATCCAACATTAAATGCATTGTTGGCAAAAGTATTTGAACCCTTGGATCATACGTATTTTTAAAGTATCATATTTAATATTTGGTCACATATCCTTTGCATGCTGTTACTTACTGAAGTCTGTGATCCATGAATATCAAAAGAGTCAATATCTTATTTTCAGGTACTGTTAGAAGCGATACTATAACCTCTCTGCATTTGAATGGATCTCTATGGGAATTGGGGGGTGAGACTAGATTCAGCTGTAAATTACACGGATACAGTATGGAACACATGACTGGCTAAATGGCTGTAAGTCATCCAGGGTCTGGATGGAAAAAGTCAGGAGAAGAACCCCTTAAAGTTATATTATAAAACCTATAGGCTAAGCTGAAACACGTAGGCTACTTTCATGTTTAGTCATGAATAGTCTTTCTTTACTTCAAGTAGCCTAAAACAACTGCTTATTATGTGCTTATGGTCCTGTTCTAAATGTTATAATATAATTATAAATCCTGATTGGTGAATACTACGCCTACATTTGTAAGCTACGGAGTTTGTGCTGCTTACGGAGCCAACCAATCGTTCAGGTTCGATCTCGGGGATACACCTTTTCAGGTAGGCCTAAATCCAGTGAAGCTGCGGTATTTATTGCCTAATTCCCTAATATCTAAGCTAAATTGTTTAAAATATGGCCTAGTAAAGTTTCCCATAGTAGTTGGGCCTGTCATATTAAGTTACATTATGTTTCTAACCTTGTAGCCTATTTTGAACTTTGAACTGCATTAATGCCTGTATTGGAAAATTCCATTATAAATACACTAAGAGCATACAGGAAAATGCTTGCTGAGGCGCTTTGCCATCGAATTTAATCTTAATTAGTTTGTGTTTGCTGTTATTGTATTGAATCAAACGTCTAGCCTACATGTTAATTGGCTATATGTTCATGAGCATACATTGGATGATAGCACTATACCCATAGAGTGAATTCATTTCAAGCGTACATCGTTCATTTCTGTGTGTTTACATAACGTTATAGCTGTCACAATATCAAGTTCATGGAATTTTCAATAGGTGTGTTGCTAATTCAATACGATGGAAATCCACCTAGTGTGTGCGTGTTTATCTATGTAGTTACATGGACATAGGCTTAGGCTACTGCAACAGCACACACGCTCGTATAAACAAGTTAACAATCAAACAACAAATCTTGGAGAAATTAATCGAAATTCTAATTTTTATTGAAAACCAATGAACAATGAATGAATAAACCAAATAAAGCGCTTTATTGCGGTAGTCCAAAATCATATAAAACAAACAAGAATTAACTTAATCTGCGAGGATAAGATTTGGTTGGGCTGTGTCAGTATCTAATTTTAGCAGTCAGATGATGTTAAAAAGTTTAGAAGGTCGCTAATGTCAGTTTTGACGTTGGGTTTGGTCAAAAATACTTTTCTCAATATCGTAGCGTTAGAATCTGTGAAAGCGTGTTTATTCCGCATACATAAGTGTAGCATGTCCTCGTCAATATCATCAACTCTCTCGGATGTGCTCCCCATTGGTTTCTATTGGCATCGCTGTCTCTACATTATGTATACTCGAAGGGCCAGAGCAGGAATTAAGGAGGGAGGAGTGGCCAGAGCAGGAAGTAAGGAGGGGCTTTTTGGGCCCGAGCAGGAAGCTGAGATGCGGCGTGCTGTAGATTAAACAGTAGCTGCACCAGCCATGAGATGAGTGTGCTTTCAATGTGACTGCCCTCCCGAGTGCGTGAATCCTGTTTATTTTGTGTGCTTTATAGAGCACGGCTCAGCAGTCTCTGCTAATTCCACATTCAAGGCCCTAAAAACAGAGAAACTCTGCAGAGACTGCAGCAGTCAGCTGTTTCTGTGGAAGAATGTAATGTCATCTTCCTCAGCTGGCTAGTGAATGCGTTTATGTAGGCCTCTTTACACGGGCCTACATTACTGGGTATTAACTGCATCAGGTCACGGCTGCCACATTATTCGAGGCTAAAGTAGGTATGAATGACCAGAGACTTGAACCTATAACTGTTTTTCCAAGTCCATTTTTCTTACTACCGGTCCACACCTACTCTGGCAGCCTGTCATATGCTAAAAAATCACGGTGACCTAAATTATAAATGGTGAATTAGATCCACACGTAGAAGTAGATATACATAAATGTGCAGTTTATGGGAAGGAGTCCAGGTGGACAGAGGAGGTAATAAGAAACCCATCGGATTAGACAGCCAATAGTGGCCAGTTCCCTGACTCCCCCTTTTGTGATAGAGGAGTATGAGGTCACTAACCTGCTGCAGAGACAGAACAGCAGTAAAGCAGCGAGCCCTCATCTTGTATCCTCTACTACCCTAAAATGTTGTGCAGATGAACTTGCTACAGTCTTCACTGATATTTTTAAGGTCTAGGTCTCTCAAGGAATGCAAAGTCCCTGCATGTTTTAAATCTGCTGTCATAATCCCTGTGCCTAAGAAATCCAACATCCGTTGCCTGAATGATTACAGACCTGTCGCATTAACATCTGTAATAATGAAAATACTTGAGTGCCTAGTATGTAAACACCTATCCAACATGGTCAGCTTAGACCCTTTTCAGTTTGCATACAGGGCAAATAGATCTGTGTCCCTCTGTCTCTATTCCATCTTGCAGCACTTAGAAGCTCCTGCCACTCCTGCACGGGTTCTTTTTGTGGACTATAGCTCTGCTTTTAATACGATCTTACCTACAAAACGTTTTGATAAGTGATGGCAACTAGTCAATCACTCTCTATGTTATTGGATTTTTGACTTTCTACAGCATAGAACGCAGTTAGTCAAAATGAACAACAGGCTCTTTAAAACCCGGTACATAAAGACTGGTGCCCCTCTGGGTTGCGTACTATCACCTCTCCTGTACTGATTGTACACAAACGACTGCATTTCACACTGTGATTGTTAAAATGTTTATATTTGCTGACGGCACAACCGTGGTAGGGCTGATTTCAGGTGAAAATGAATCAGCCTACAGAAATGAGGTCTTGTCTCTGGTTGACTGGTGCTGTCTCTACAACTGAATGTCTCCAAAACTAAAGAGCTGGTGGTCGACTTTCGGAGAGATGGGAGGCCTCTCCTGCCACTGACCATCAATGGCCTGGAGGTGGAAAGAGTGGACAGCCTTAAGTTCCTCGGTACAGCCATCTCCTCCTCTCTGAAATGGGATGACAACACGATCAGCATCATCAAAAAAGCCCACCAAAGACTCTTTTTCCTGCGCCAGCTCAAAATATTTGGGGTGTCCAGAGAGGGGTATGCTGCAGTTCTCAAAAATGATCAGCTGCAAACTCACCCCCCGTCTCTGACATCTACGTGACCCGCATTCAGCGCAAAGGTCTAAAAATACTACAGGACTCCACGCACCCTGCCAACCCCCTCTTAACTCTCGCCTCAGGAAAAAGACTCGGAGCCATCAAAACTAAGACATCCCGTTTCCTCAACAGCACTTACTGCAGAACCATCCAGTTACTAAATGGCTCCCCAATTCTGCATCAGCACTTTACAAAAGCAAAGCACTATCTACCACTGTATTTTAAAGCACCTGACACTTTATTCTTTTGGCACGAGACTTTCCTCTTAGACTGCTAATATCATACATCCAGGGATGTAGGTAATGGTTTATGGGGGGGGGGGGATTATGTGTTGTGTGTTTTTTTTATTCTCTTATTATGGGTTGAACTGTTATGATGTGATTGTTTGTTGTTCTGTTATGAGCACACAGGCAAATTCCTAAGAACTAAGTTGTATGGCAATGCAGTATTGAATCTTGATTGGAGCGCTCGTATTAAGTTGTATGGCAATGCAGTATTGAATCTTGATTGGAGCGCTCGTATTAAGTTGAATGGGAATGCAGTGTTGAATCTTGATTGGAGCGCTCGTATTAAGTTGTATGGCAATGCAGTATTGAATCTTGATTGGAGCGCTCGTATTAAGTTGAATGGGAATGCAGTGTTGAATCTTGATTGGAGCGCTCGTATTAAGTTGTATGGCAATGCAGTATTGAATCTTGATTGGAGCGCTCGTATTAAGTTGAATGGGAATGCAGTGTTGAATCTTGATTGGAGCGCTCGTATTAAGTTGTATGGCAATGCAGTATTGAATCTTGATTGGAGCGCTCGTATTAAGTTGAATGGGAATGCAGTGTTGAATCTTGATTGGAGCGCTCGTATTAAGTTGAATGGGAATGCAGTATTGAATCTTGATTGGAGCGCTCGTATTAAGTTGAATGGGAATGCAGTGTTGAATCTTGATTGGAGCGCTCGTATTAAGTTGTATGGCAATGCAGTATTGAATCTTGATTGGAGCGCTCGTATTAAGTTGAATGGGAATGCAGTGTTGAATCTTGATTGGAGCGCTCGTATTAAGTTGAATGGGAATGCAGTGTTGAATCTTGATTGGAGCGCTCGTATTAAGTTGAATGGGAATACTGTATTGAATCTTGATTGGAGCGCTCGTATTAAGTTGAATGGGAATGCAGTGTTGAATCTTGATTGGAGCGCTCGTATTAAGTTGAATGGGAATACTGTATTGAATCTTGATTGGAGCGCTCGTATTAAGTTGAATGGGAATGCAGTATTGAATCTTGATTGGAGCGCTCGTATTAAGTTGAATGGGAATGCAGTATTGAATCTTGATTGGAGCGCTCGTATTAAGTTGAATGGGAATGCAGTATTGAATCTTGATTGGAGCGCTCGTATTAAGTTGTATGGCAATGCAGTATTGAATCTTGATTGGAGCGCTCGTATTAAGTTGTATGGCAATGCAGTATTGAATCTTGATTGGAGCGCTCGTATTAAGTTGAATGGGAATGCAGTATTGAATCTTGATTGGAGCGCTCGTATTAAGTTGAATGGGAATGCAGTATTGAATCTTGATTGGAGCGCTCGTATTAAGTTGAATGGGAATGCAGTGTTGAATCTTGATTGGAGCGCTCGTATTAAGTTGTTCACTTCTATTTTAGGAGAGGTAGACGGCGGAAAGATGACAAAAGTCCACGGCTTCCAAAAAGAAGGTAGAGTTTTTTTTCCCTCCATTATTGTGTACATGTCTGCTTTTGGCGTAAAGCAGGGATTATCTGCCCCAGTCCTTTAGGACTGTGATGTCTATGGATTTGGGTGTGTGTTTCAGTGCTTCATTAGTTTGGATGCAGATTGAGATTGAGGCTGAGGTGTCCACACACCTTGTTTCCAAGGCCACAGAGACCAACAGGTGTTTGTATTTGAGGTCCCTGCCTTGAAGCAAGAGGCTTTTCTTTCACCAGAGAGTTCACCCCTGCCTCTTTGCTGTTGGTTTAAAGCTGCCGATATCTTTAAGAATTTCCATTAAATAAATAAATAAATAAATAAATAAATAATATATATATATATTTTTTTTTTTACTTTGATGCCATATTGTCCTTTTAGGCTACGGTTACACTAGTCATTTCATACGACTTCTGGAATCGGAATTCCAACAAACCGATCACAACAGGTCAGATTGAGTTGCATCCATACTTGACAGTTCAATGCACTGATCAGGAGGCAGCAGCGGAGGTAGGAGCTGCACGAGGCGTGCACGGTGCACTGATCAGGAGGCAGCATCGGAGGTAGGGCCTGCACGAGGCGTGCACGGTGCACTGATCAGGAGGCAGCAGCGGAGGTAGGAGCTGCACGAGGCGTGCACGGTGCACTGATCAGGAGGCAGCAGTGGAGGTTGGGCCTGCACGAGGCGTGCACGGTGCACTGATCAGGAGGCAGCAGCGGAGGTAGGGCCTGCACGAGGCGTGCACGGTGCACTGATCAGGAGGCAGCAGCGGAGGTAGGGCCTGCACGAGGCGTGCACGGTGCACTGATCAGGAGGCAGCAGCGGAGGTAGGAGCTGCACGAGGCGTGCACGGTGCACTGATCAGGAGGCAGCAGCGGAGGTAGGGCCTGCACGAGGCGTGCACGGTGCACTGATCAGGAGGCAGCAGCGGAGGTAGGACCTGCACGAGGCGTGCACGGTGCACTGATCAGGAGGCAGCAGCGGAGGTAGGAGCTGCACGAGGCGTGCACGGTGCACTGATCAGGAGGCAGCAGCGGAGGTAGGGCCTGCACGAGGCGTGCACGGTGCACTGATCAGGAGGCAGCAGCGGAGGTGTGCTATTAATGCGCGCATTGCGTTTCTGGGCACAACAGCTGTTTCGGTGGAGAGGAGGGTATGGGTTGGCAAACGTAGCCAGCACTGGTGGAACCACATTGTGCATGATTTCACGGATTCCAACTGGGTGCTCAGTTTCCGCATGCAAAAGCACACATTTTATCACATTTGTGAACAAAAGCCTCGTCTTTACCGCCAGCGTAGCACAGAACAGCTACAGCCTCGTCTTTACCGCCAGCGTAGCACAGAACAGCTACAGCCTCGTCTTTACCGCCAGCGTACCACAGAACAGCTACAGCCCCGTCTTTACCGCCAGCGTACCACAGAACAGCTACAGCCCCGTCTTTACCGCCAGCGTACCACAGAACAGCTACAGCCCCGTCTTTACCGCCAGCGTAGCACAGAACAGCTACAGCCTCGTCTTTACCGCCAGCGTACCACAGAACAGCTACAGCCCCGTCTTTACCGCCAGCGTAGCACAGAACAGCTACAGCCCCGTCTTTACCGCCAGCGTAGCACAGAACAGCTACAGCCCCGTCTTTACCGCCAGCGTACCACAGAACAGCTACAGCCCCGTCTTTACCGCCAGCGTACCACAGAACAGCTACAGCCCCGTCTTTACCGCCAGCGTAGCACAGAACAGCTACAGCCCCGTCTTTACCGCCAGCGTAGCACAGAACAGCTACAGCCCCGTCTTTACCGCCAGCGTACCACAGAACAGCTACAGCCTCGTCTTTACCGCCAGCGTAGCACAGAACAGCTACAGCCTCGTCTTTACCGCCAGCGTAGCACAGAACAGCTACAGCCTCGTCTTTACCGCCAGCGTAGCACAGAACAGCTACAGCCTCGTCTTTACCGCCAGCGTAGCACAGAACAGCTACAGCCTCGTCTTTACCGCCAGCGTAGCACAGAACAGTTCTGTGTGGCGTTCTCCTCTCCCCGAGCCTAAAATGTGGGAGAGTTTATTGACGTTTTTTCCGTTGAATGCGTTTTCAGAAGTCCGATTCTGTCCAGACTAGAAACAATTCCGATCTCAAAGTGCTAGGCCACCTCACCAAGTGGTTTGACAGATCAGATCCCAATGCGGACAAAATCCGATTTGTGCGCGTCCAGACCTGTCGCTTAATGCAGCCTAGCGATATCGGATGCCAGAAGTCGCATAGAAGTCGGATTGAAGTGACTAGTGTAACCGTAGCCTTAGGGTTTTTGATTGGCAGGCACTGACTCTCTATCCCCCCCTACAGGAAGAAGCCCCCTGTGCAGTATGTGCGCTGCGAGATGGAGGGATGTGGCACCGTCCTGGCTCATCCTCGCTATCTGCAGGTGTGCCTTTGTGACCACAGTAACTATGACAATAGCGGTACTATTGACTCTTCACTCTGGGAATGTTGTAACCTGAAACCCCTCCCCCTTCCCCATCCACCCACCCTCCTTGTGTTCTCTCATCCTCTTAGCACCATATTAAATACCAGCACTTACTGAAGAAGAAGTATGTGTGCCCCCACCCCTCCTGTGGAAGACTGTTCCGTCTGCAGAAGCAGCTGCTACGTCATGCTAAGCACCATACAGGTACACGCGGGTACACACGCTCGCACACGCCCTTTCACCCACACGCGGGTACACACGCTCGCACACGCCCTTTCACCCACGTGAGCACTTTAAAAACCCTTTTTTGGAATGTTTTTTTTTCTTTTTAATTCTCAGTGTTCAAGAACTCCATTGCTTCAATTACCAGTAGTGATTATTACATCAGCAGTAGCATCAGGCCTCTCCACAAATAATGGTATAATGGTACTGCGCCACCATGACGTCATGCTAGCGCCACCTTGTGGACAAACGTGGCAATTAAAAAAAATCTATGTAAAACAACGATGAACACTGTAAATGATCTATGATGCATGGATTTCTCCGGGGAAAAGCAAGGAGTGGTTCTCAAGTAGAAACGGAAGACTGATGTACGCTCTGAGGCCATCGGAGCTTACCGTGCGCGGAATCTTCTGCTATTATTATTTATTTCGTATCATTACCCCAAACGATACAGGACAATTCATGTTAATGTTAACATAACACAACACAGTTGAAGAGTGTTTTAAGATAACTAGGCAATATAACTAATTTATACAACCGCAAATAGAACATTAAGAAGCATGGTTTATCAGATACAAATCTATAATTATATACGGAATAGTTTTTGCTAAAAGGCAACTAAAATAGAAGGATGTAAACCGAAGCAATGCAGGGCAATTCATTTTAACGCGCAAGTCTGGGATTTCGTTCATCTTTAAAATAGCCAGATACTTCACTGAAAATAGGCAGAGATTCAAATATACCAACCCAAGAGATGATAGGCTAGTTTTTAGGTAACTTATAACATCTTTGTTGCTCAGTTGTCGCTCAGCTTAGGCTACGTTAACAACAGAAGCATGGTGTATCAGCTAAAAACTAATACTTAGGCCTATATGCGGAGTTGTTCTCAGTAATGCAACAAAAATAATTCTGTTAGCCAAGTTAAACAGCTAGCTATAGGCTGTCTGGCGCTAGACAGCTATATTTGGTAAAAAGCTAAATTGAAAGAGCCTGACAAAGATGTTTACAAGGGAGAAGTAACATACAAGCAATTTGTGAGGCAATGATGTTATGTTCATATAAGCAAGTAGCCTACAGCAACACTGTTTAATTCCATTTCTAAAATTATATTCAAATTTCCCTCATAAAAATAACAATGCAGCTTCAACATGTGTGTGCAAAGTCACGTCATGTGCGTCAATTGTTTACATTACATTATAGACATTTAGCAGACGCTCTTATCCTTATTGTTTAAGGACCGATTAATGTATTAATTTATTATGCCAGAAACGAAAGGTCTTTCATAAGAACGAAAAGCCTTTTCATAAGTTGTAGCCTTTTGCATGCTTTATCCAGGAATGTTTCTGCTTTTATTCCCACTTGAGCAGTTCTGGAAGATTTCTGGAAATTTGACTAGGTCCTGATCTGGATTATTTCCAGGAACATCTTACACGGAAATTCGACTCTGGCTTTATTTACACATGAGGCCGACACGGAAGATTTCCGGAACATTTCCGGGTTAAAATGCATGTGTGAAAGGGACTATTGGGAAGGGGCGCTGTGTGGCAGAGCCAGAGCTGGGATTTTCATGCCACTCGCCTTCAAATGTAGACCTAGTTTTCTTTTATGAATTAATTTTTAATTCCAAAAGTATATCGGATATCAGACTCTGAATGTTGCCAAAATGCAGCTATTTTGTGGGGTCAATACAGTGGTCTTAAAATAGGCTACTGGATTGATTAAAAAAGCAGTATGCAGCAGTCAATTCGATTTGGCTATTTCGTGCCATTGAAGCCTCTTAAGGAAATAGCTGTCTGAAAAATAAAAAGTGCTTCAGCTTCCGGACGGGGCCACCCGCCTACGCTCTGTCGAGCGCCACCTTGTAAGAAGATTGTGGGGATAGCACTGAGAATGTTTAGTTAAGAACATTCTAATCACATTTTATCATTGTGTGCGCGCCCGTAAATACGGCCCATCTCTTCTGTCCCTTCTCTTCTGTCCCTTCCTCAGACCAGAGGGACTACATCTGTGAATACTGCGCTCGGGCCTTCAAGAGCTCCCATAACCTGGCTGTGCATCGGATGATCCACACGGGAGAGAAGCCACTGCAGTGAGTGGAGAGAAAATGAGACCGTCGCATTGCGCTTCACAAGCGCCGGAGCTTTAAAAAGGGGCCGAGCGCCGGAGCTTTAAAAAGGGGCCGAGCGCCGGGGCCGGGCGCCGGAGCTTTAAAAAGGGGCCGAGCGCCGGAGCTTTAAAAAGGGGCCGAGCGCCGGAGCTTTAAAAAGGGGCCGAGCGCCGGAGCTTTAAAAAGGGGCCGAGCGCCGGAGCTTTAAAAAGGGGCCGAGCGCCGGAGCTTTAAAAAGGGGCCGAGCGCCGGCGCTTTAAAAAGGGGCCGAGCGCCGGAGCTTTAAAAAGGGGCCGAGCGCCGGAGCTTTAAAAAGGGGCCGAGCGCCGGCGCTTTAAAAAGGGGCCGAGCGCCGGAGCTTTAAAAAGGGGCCGAGCGCCGGAGCTTTAAAAAGGGGCCGAGCGCCGGAGCTTTAAAAAGGGGCCGAGCGCCGGAGCTTTAAAAAGGGGGCGAGCTAGTTCGACGTGGAAGAATTTCACAAACTCAAGCCGTGGGGGCGTACAGTGCCCTCCACTATTATTGGCACCCCTGGTAAAGATGAGTAAAAAGGGTTATAAAAAAAAATCACCATTTGGTGAATTAGCTTAATGTCACGCTGAAAAAATGAGAAAAGTCCAACCTTTAATTGAAGTAAATTTATTATGAAAAAAAAAAAATCCCTCATCAAGAAATAATTATTTTTAACAAAGCCACGTGTGCCACAATTATTGGCACCCCTGCATTTATATATAGAATAAAGTAATCATTTTTAATATTTGGTTGCATATCCTTTGCATGCCATGACTTCCTGATGTCTGTGACCCAACTTGCTCTTGCAACCTGGAAAGTGTGTTCTGCTCTAATGTATGTACACATGTGGTGTGACTCCGCCTTCTCGATTGTAGATGCGAGATTTGCGGATTCACCTGCAGGCAGAAGGCGTCGTTGAACTGGCACATGAAGAAGCACGACGCCGACGCCTTCTACCAGTTCTCCTGCAACATCTGCGGCAAGAAGTTTGAGAAGAAGGACAGTGTGGTGGCCCACAAGGCCAAGAGCCACCCGGAGGTGCTGATAGCCGAGGCTCTGGCGGCCAACGCGGGCGCCCTCATCACCACCCCCGCCCCTCTTCTGGAGGCCCTCCCCGGCACGGGGCAGGCGGAGCACATGGTGGTGATGAGCGAGGATCAGAGCCTGCCCCCCCTGCAGGTGACTCTGCCCCTGGCCCTCCCCTTAGCGACCCAGCAGATCATCACCACCACCCCCCAACAAACCCATCTGCTGCAGCTCGCCCCCCCTCCACAGCAGCCCCCCCAGCTCATTCAGCTCACCCCCCTGCCCCAAACGCCCGCCCAGCTCCTGCCCCAGGCCCAGGACCTGGTCAACAGCAGGGAGAGCTTAGTGCTAGGCCCCATGTCCGCCCTGTCATCCTCCCCGCCCCCGCCCTCCGCCCTCCACCAATCGGTGATGCCGCCGGGCGAAGGGGGCGTGGTCTGGGTGGGGGAGGTGGAAGTGGAGAGGCACAGGGTGGAGGAAGGGGTGGTGTGGGTGCAGGAGGCGGACGGTGATAGGGAACGCGGGGACGGAGGGATGGTGTGGGAGAGGGAGGGAGAGAGAGAGATACTGCTGGAGAGTGCAGAGGGTCCGGTGACACATGGGAATCACCACGGGTTGATTTAGAGATGGAGGGATGGATGGAGGGAGGGAGGGGAAGAAAGGGTGAAATGAAGGTGAGAGAAGGGAAGAAAGACTACAAGACTCACAACTGTACTTGTGTGAAGGCTTTAACAATATATGATTATTATTCTGTATCTTCACAGTGAAGTACAGCACAGATACTCACTTAGATACCTATACTATTATATCAGGGAATATCAGTTTGTCATTCTTTCTTTTTGTACATAGATAATTTTAGTGCATATTGTACGTCCTTCCACCCCCTCTCCATCACCTGCCGCGTGCGTGTGTGTGCGTGTGTGTGTGTACGCGCGCATGTGCAGGGATACTGTACATACATGTGTGCTTATGTTTCTTGTTTGTGAGAATAAATGAGAACGCATGTCTAATGAAAGGCGATGTTGAAATAGATGTCTTTTAACCCCTTCTCTCTGTCATCCTTGCCTCGTCTCTCGCGCCTCTCTCTCACTCTAGGCCAATGTATCCAAGGCATTAGTACAGTATTAATTTACCGTATTTTTTATTTTATTTATTGTCATTTTGTCCCTCAGTGTGTTAAAAAAACATTTAAAAAAAGAAGAAAAGAATCAAGCTATCAACTCCAGAATTACATTCTAAAGTCACGTCTTATCGATCTTGTAAAGAAACATGTAATTAAGAATGTGTGAACTACCTTATTTTTAGTTAGATTTTATTTTTAATTTTTCTGGTATTTTTAATGAACACTGCTATTCAAACACAGCTTCCCCACCCTATCTCACAGGTTTGTGTTGCTACATGCCCATGAGTTACCATATTCAACATCCCCTGCTGGTTTGTGGTTACAATGCATCTTCATTTGGACAAAAAAAAACATTTAAAAGGCATTGCTTCTGTCCAGTTTTGAACAGCTAAGTAACTCGCTGTCTGTTTAAAGGAAGCCATAGATTGATAGATATTCTCAGTTCTGAAAAGTGTGAGGCAAAAGTATTTTTCAAATGCCTGGGAAATAAAGAATAGGTATTAGTGCAGTTTTTGAGCTTGTGTTATTTGCAGATTGCAGAATAAAACCATTCATGGATATGAGTGTCATTGAAGGCTTCTGGTCCAACATGGTAACCTGTTAACATAAATGATTAGAGGTTGTTGGAGAAATTTGTAAACTGGCTGGACACTACACTGGGGGTACTAGCATACACTGCCACTGTAACTCAACACGTCATCTCTGTCTCACGTTTTAATAAGCAAATAACAAATATATGTTAAGGAATAAAAATCAAATCATGTGATGAAAATGTGTTTCTCTTCTGGCTTTTCTTGGTGTGCGACAGTATAGTACATGATGCAATTTATTACAGTAACTGCCATTTTGTGGATTCTGTAATATCAAATGGAAAGCTTTTAATAAGATTTGGAGTGATCTGAAATCCAGCTTGTATGTAATGAGCCCATCATTAATGAAAGCAGTTTTTTTTTGGTTTTGTTTTTTAAACCAAAAATTTGCCTGCAATTCTTAACAAATACACAATATTCCCTGCTCAAGTGCTTTTCTGTGACAGAAATAGCCCCACAAATGTACTAGGATATTTAAAATATATATATTTTTAGAGCATATCTTCCTGTGTGGGCTCACAAGGGCCATGTTCTGATGCATAATGAATTCATAATAATGACCTGAGACCCACGTTTATGGTTAAAGTGAGTTTTTTTAATCTTTAAAAGTACGACCAGCATTACAACCAGGGACATAAAGTCCTCGTACATATTCCTTGTGTCTTTAGGTATAGACATATTTTAAAATCATGATGGAGGGAATCAAACTATTGCTTTTGGCCTACTGTAATAGGAAGTTCTGCTATGGTTGTGATGGGATATGATGTGCTCATTGGGTGTAGTCGTTTTTCTCCCACAGATCCTTCCCAACAGCGTTTGGGAACCAGTCAGTCATTACTTTATGAGCTCAATTAATTACTCCACCACACCCCAGCCGAGGGCTAGGTGCATAGGCTTAAATTTGTGTCATTGGGAACACACAGAAGGGACGGTTTGAATGCCAAAGAAAATGGCGCATGAGAGAGAGACTCGGCAGCCTGTGTCTCATCCGGTTCTCCAATAAAACCCTTGAAGGTATCGAAAATGTGATTAGAATGTTGTTAACTGAACATTCTAATTCTGATGTAACAATCACTACTGGCAATGGAGTTCTAGAACACGGACTAGGAATTTGGAAGAAAAAAATAAACTTGTTCAAAGGGTTAACAGTACAGTGCCTCCAATCATCTCTATCTAAAGCAGAGAGGAATGGTTCCGACAGAATACACTACCGGACTGAGGAAAAGCTACTCTTATTTCTATTGTGTGTGTGTGCGTAGCCACAAAAATTCAGTTAGGCTATCTCATTTTTTTGACCCTAAAAAACTGCCAAATCATAATGAATTTTCAATGTGTCATTGCCACCAAGCCCAGGACGGCGCTTATCTGACCACAGTGTATAACTTAGAGGAACACAATGTTGAGATCCAATCAGAAACCAAAAAAGCACCAACTTAAAAATGTGGACTGTATTGAAAGTTGGGTTGAAAAAGTAAGCTATGCTTTCCATTAATAATGGGTTTAACCATTTTAGTTGGGTATCGATCTTTACCTAACTACTAATTACCTAAAAACCTAAAACACTGACTTTCAAACTTTAGCGTACAGCTAAGCTTTGTCTCATTTAATTTCCTTTAACTGTGTTTTACTTAAAATACACATCTCTAGCACAATAATGAACTACATGCTTTTGACATAAAAATACAGTAGGCTTTATAATTTAATTTTGAAGAAAGGGGTAATAGAGTAGCCAACATAGGCTATAGCAAGCATGCCGTGGGTGCGATGGAAGCATTCGAAAGTTCAGACTAGAATAAAATAATTGTCACAGGGAACAATGCAGATAAGCTCCCAAAAAAACAAACAAAAACAATGATAGCTGCATTTCCTCTCAATTAAAACAAATATTTTTGATATAAGGCACAGAATTGAAAACACGAAATATTATTATGCGGCTGTTCGCACGCATTCAATATCGCTTCTTTTTATAAAAGCGAATAGGCTATTCATTGCTTCCGAACGTGGTCCCTCCCCCAAGTGCCTACGGATCCCGTCAGATTCCATTTTTCCATATTTTGTTTTTTTTCCTGAGGCGGTGGGTGAAGCAATACTTTTAATATCCCGATAATGGTGAACGTGAAGACGCTTTGAACTTGATCGAGTAGATATAGGCTACGATCAAGACTGAGAGCTTGAGTTAAATTGAAGATCCAAGATTTAATTTCAAATTCATAAACACGGAAAGTGTAACCTGTGAATTGGCGACATCGTTAATATCCTACTACTTTAAAGAAACTCATTCATTGGTCGCATCGTACCGCTGTAAACGCGAATCTATTTATCTTCGATTTACATTCCCAGCATCATCTAACGTTACCTCTGTGCAACTCCCACTGTATTTTTTCTTCTACGGATTCTTCAGACTAAACGCTTCATGGCCGGTGAACTGCAAAGTGGCAGGCCGGGCTCGGGGCGCTCTCGAACCGGGAAAGCTGTCGCGTTGGCTCGACTCCTACACCAGGATTGCACTCGCCTGTTGGAGCTTTACGTGAGTGATATTAATCATGACAGATACCACTGCAGTGTCGAATTTCTGTAGCGCAATAGACACAATCAAGAGTAGCCTAGCGCATGCCGTGGGTTGGTGTTTATCACATGCAGGCCCGATGAAAGACGCAACACCGTGGTCATAGGCTACATATCAAATTACTAAATTGCGATTTATTGCGGTAACACAAAGCAAACATAGCTTAGTTTATATGTTATTGTTGCAGTTAGCGGTTAAGCGTAGCCTAGGCTACTCCCTAGCTTAGTTACAATATTGTAGCCTATATCGTAAAAAAGCGTAAAAGAAGATCTTATAGGCTGTGGGCTACTTATAAACTGAAATTTTGAAAATAAACATTGACATTTACATACATGGCTATAATATTTTGAAACTATAAAATTGTCTCTCTGATCTACCAGCCATCCATACGGTGCAATGTAAAATAATATTTTTTTAAATAGCAAATTTACAATCCGAGATCTTTTGCAAAATAATTTTGAACATTTGGAAAAAAATGCTTTAAAAAAGTAAATGTTTTCTTATGCTTATGTGTGTTTGTGAGAGAGAACTCTTGTAGGCTGTTGCTTAATTATATTTGACACTGTAACAGAATGTTGCCCCTCCCTCTCGGAGTACCTGTGGTCTCTGTGCCCCTCGCGCTCGGGTGTGTGACGCGAAACGGCTATTACATAGATCGCACGCCCCCAACAGAGTAGGACATTTATCAATGTTAGGCAGGAAAGTGTATTGTTGGCATAATTTCCACAGTTCACAGAAGGGTTGTATCTCTAAACGTCTCTGGGCGCTCTCTTGCATTCTCTCCTTATCTCCCCGACCTCTCCCACTTTCTCTTTTCTGTTCCCTTCTCTGCTCAGAAAGAGAAAGAGAGCTTCCCATCCGAACACACCCTGGAGACGGATCGGATTTTGTCTCTATGCGTGTCATCCCCCCATCTCTCAACAGATGAGAGGGTGTGGCTTCTTCACTCCGCCCTACAGCAGTGCCTCAGGCTTCTGCAATACGTGATTGGCCGGGAGGAGGAGCTAGAGGGCGAAGGGGACGGCGAATACGAGTCCGTCCGTAACAGTGTGAGGGACAGGCTGGGGCACTTGCTCCACACGACCAGGGTCCTACTGGAGAAAGAAGAGGAGGCTGAAATGCCAGCACCCGATCCTGACTGTAACAAGGTAAGTGGCCCGGGCGTTATAAATATTGAAATTATGAGTGAAATACCGGTTGGCTTCCAAAATCATATTCAAAGCTAGCTCGCATTACATCAGCCTAATTTAGCCAGTCAGACATCATGTAGCATATAGTAAATGAGCAAACTTGTTATATATGATATTCATTAAATACTGGGAAGCAGGCTACTTGACTTGGCAGAAAAAGCTTTTTTGTTCAATCAATTAAATGGATCCCACCTCTCGTTCCCATAAAGGGCACTGTGATTTGTTGACAAAGTGCTTAGAAGCGAGCTGCCACAGCCTGTTGAATTATACACACTTCAACTCAAGTGAGCACTTTTAACAGATTTTGGACTGTCTTTCAAAGTCCAGTCCCTGTGGTATGTGATGGATTATTTAACATGTTTCTATTTAATATGACAAGTGTTTTTAGTGACAGTTAGGCACTGATTTAGAAACACTAACTAAACATTATGAAGCCTCAGGGATTAAAGTATTATTTAACCTAAGTGTGACTAATTAAATGCTGGCTTTATGCTCCTCACATATTACTTTTTTTTTTAGGAATTGTTTGTCTCAGCAAATTGTGTAGAGTCCATGAGTAATGCCACTTAACTTTTTATATTCTACATATTGCCATTATCCAAGTAGGCTACTGCAATGTCATCCATGTTTTAACGATCTAATTTGTGGACTTTTAACAGGTTTCGTCACATGTGTGGAGCACTGGTGACAGCACATTTTAGTGTATGTTGAGGCTGCTTTGAATGTTTTTGCCTGTGAAGTGGAATAATTATAGTACTGAAAGTCAAAATAATTTGTCACCTCCCATGTTGTTGATGATTATCACAACCAGTTCATTCCCATTCACAGCCTCATAGTCTTCGTTTAAATCAGGTACACTGCAGTGCTCAGCTGGGCTTGGTATAGCACCAACCTTGTAAGCTTGCGTTTTTAACAGTCTAGGGTTAGATCAAAAATATGTGAAGAGAATGTTCTTAACTGAACATTCTAATGCTGATGTAACAATAACTACTGTTAACTGAGACCAGTGGAGTTCTAAAACACACTTAGAATTTTGGGGAGAAACAAAAACATTCCAAAAAACCTACTCTTCAAAGTGTAAAGATGTGATGTAATTGAATCGATATCATGTGCTTTCATGCTCCTTTAGATTAATTCTACTGCAAACAAGCCTTTTTCTTGTCTCCAGAGTTAGACATTGTCTGGCTCTGTTTCATCAAGGTAGCATTGTAGACACGGCAAGTGCAGTGTATTGTCCATTGTGAAGTTTTCTATCTGTGTCAGGTTTCCCTTGCCATTACATGTGTGCCCCTCCTAGCTGCAGTTGTATTGTGTCTGCCTCTGAGCGATGGTTTATTTTGAGCAAACTCATTGTGTTTTAAGCATCGAAGACTTTTTATGAAGTATTCTGAGCTTTATGAAAGTTATACAGATGATAATTAAACGCCTACACGGTGCATGTTTTTCAGAAGGGGACAAGCTAGTAAACTCCCTTTGCTCCAAACCTAGAGCATTCTCTCGTCTTCCAGATCTCCCTGATGGCAGCTAAAATTGTGACCTGTGGGCATTGTTTGAATACCATAGACACTAAATTATTTTCCCACCCTTGCCCCAGCCAGCAAATCAAATTACGGCGTTCCGTTCATTCTAATGTTAAAGGTGTCATTTATATGCTGACATGTCCCTGCGGAATGTCTTGCGTAGGTTAGGTAAACAAAACGAGCAAGATTTGTGTCGTAGAACACAAAGCTGCAGTTAGAAATCATAATGTGGACTGCTCAATTGTGAAACACAACCCTGATGCGGGACAGGGCTCCTCCCCTCACCTCTTAATCTTGTTGTGGGCATGCAGAGGGGAAGTGATGTCATGAGCTTGTTAATACCACATAGGGGAAGTGATGTCATGAGCTTGTTGATACCACATAGGGGAAGTGATGTCATGAGCTTTTTGATACCATATTGGGGATGTGATTTCATGAGCTTGTTGATACCATATTGGGGATGTGATTTCATGAGCTTGTTGATACCATATTGGGGATGTGATTTCATGAGCTTGTTGATACCATATAGGGGAAGTGATGTCATGAGCTTGTTGCTTAGAAGGGAAGTATATTAGACTGTTTTCAAAGACAGAGCTGGCTGAATCCCAAACTGAGCCCTCTGGACTCGTGGTCTGTGGACTTGAAGACTGTAATGGCGTATTTCCGGGAGGCAGGTAAGTCTGCATTGATGCGGACTTGCAAAACGGGCGGGTAGAGGGTGCAAAAAGTCAGCTTAAGAGCACTTGCCAAAAATGCTGTTTTCACAATAGGTTGGCCCTCAGCACCCTTGGACTTGACGAGAACGTGCCTTTGAGTCCACGAGTCTCCGAGTCCAGAGGAATGGGATTCAGCCACCATTGGGCCTAAGTGAAGAGTTATTGTTCAGAGCATTCATCTGAATATTAACATCTGTGACAGTCTATGCTATTGTGAAAAAGTATTAGGAACATTTTGCCTTTGTTTTATCATGAGTGTATGTATTGTTACGTTATGTATGTTAGAGTGTGCTGGTCACGTTACGTTATTTATGTTTGAGTGTGCTGGTCTCTGGAAAGCCAAGTTATGCATTGAGCTCCATACTTCAAACAGTTATCCCTTCTGTTCCACAGAAACATATGCATTTTTAAATCAATGTCCAAGGTCTGTGTCACTGAATTCTTTTACCATCTTTAACTGAATCGTGTGGATTTTGATGGATCCTTACTCAGATGTTGGCCTGTATAACTTGATGATCAGGTCACTTAACGTTTTAATTTTTTATTTTTTTGTCAGTCACTATTGACACAACTATCTTCCTCCCAGTTCCACATAAAGCTCAAGTTAACTGGTCAAACATAAAGATTTCAGATTTTCTCGATAAGTGTGTTAGGTAATTAGTGCTTATGCATGAAGAAGTTTATGACGACATATATAAAACATAGGTATGCAATTTTATCATTAACGCTTTTTGTCATATTCAATTTGCTTGTTTTCTATATGTTCCTATTCCTATTCTGTAGTTGTCGTACAGGTGGGTATCTATAAATATCATATTTTCAGGCTAACTGGCCAGAACGGTAGAATAATTTGGCGGAACGTTTTGTACTGTAATTTACAACAGCTTGTAAATTGGCAGCCAAATGGTAAATTCAAATTTCAATCTCTCTCTCTCTCTCTCTCTCTCTCTCTCTCTCTCTCTCTCTCTCTCTCTCTCTTTCTATCTCTCTATTTCTCTCTCGCTTTCTCTCTATCTCTCTCTCTTGCTTTCTCTCTTTCTCGTTTTCTCTCTTTTGCTGTATCTTTTTTCTCTTTTTCTATGTCTAAGGACGTAGAAGTAGACGAAGGAGATGGTGTTTTTGGGGTGAAGCTCTGGATCTACCGAGTTCTGCAGGAACTGATCCACTGGACCCACTCAGCCTCCGAAGCCCTCCACACCTTCCACTCAGAGCGGGAAGCCATCAAGCAAGAGAGGGGGGGCAGTGAGAGCGATGGAGCCGAAATCTAAGAGAGGAGGGGACCTGGGAGGGAAGGGAACAGTGAGCGTAAAAAAAAAAAAATCACAATTATCTTTTAATTATTTCAACAACAAAAAAATGAATGTGAGAATCGCTTCAGAAGATTGTTGTAAATCTCAGTTCTGTAATAACTTTAATTATGTTCACATGTGCTGCTAACCCACTGAAATGTTATATTGTAGAGCAAAACTATAAGCTATATTGACTGTTGCACTGTTTAAAGTTTACTGTAGCTAAAATGCCATGACATGTTAACTGTGAAAATTGAGCTAAACTAACACACTGCCACATTCACTTGAGATACCCTGTGCATGTAGCTAAAGCACTTGCAAACTAACACAGTGTTAAGTGGTGTTTGTTGGTTGGGTGTAACTTTGGCTTTTTACTTGTGTCACATGCCTAGATTGCTGCTGAAATTAAATGCAACAGCTGTTGTGTTGTTGGTAAAATACTAAAGAACTGAAGTACATTTATCAAATTGCCATGTGACAGGATTTTGCCAATGGACCAATAAGAAGGATTAAACCTGCTTGAAAATTTCCCTCTTTTTTTTTTTTTTCTTCAGAATGCAAAATGGTCATTATGCGTTTCAACTTCACAAGTAGTAAATGATTCCTTGTGAATCCTCAAGACTGTAAGTCCTCCATTTTTAGGTGACATTAAGAATCTGACATAAAATTGTGTAACATTTTAGTTTTTAAATATTGAAGTACCACAGCAGTATGAATATCCAGTCACATGACAACAGTTCACTAACCTGATAACTCACTGACATTTACATTGTAACTAAAATGACAATTTCATCCCTATTTGTACTCTTGCTAATCACAGAGAGAGTGAGTGCTTAAAGAATGTGTAATCCAGCTGAAATGAGAAAGCCTTAGAAGGAAAATACATTTCAAATAAAAATAAAATGGTTTCTGTAGTGATTTTTGTTTTTCAAAAGCTGTGCTATGAATTTTTTTTTACTATTTATTATTGTTCATAGATTTGTATAATTTACAGTCAAATGTAAAGTGTGGCACTTATTTATTTAATATTATGTGTAATAATCTGTTGCTCAAGTCTCAGAAGATTAACCTGCTTTCTTTGTTTATGTGTTGGTGTTGACACTCAATGTGTATGCACCACAAGGATATACTGTAGATGGAATTAAAAATGGAGTCAAGGGTTACATGTCTGTGGAGAAAGGGCAGAGCACTCTGTACCTCTGTACTCATGTCATACTAATACCTTTTTAAAAAACAAATAAATGCATAAAAACAGGTGCTTGTACAATACATCCATAGTGTTCTGATGGTTTGTCTTTGTTTGATGCTTATGAGATTTTTGGTTAAAGCAGAATGGGAAAGTCCCCTAAAGAGAAGCCTCTTACTATTTTTGTCATCTGAAATTATTTAGTAAATATTTATTTGTATGAACAGAATGTCAAAAATAAGCAACGTAATACACCTTGAGAATGGGAAATATTAGTTCCATCATAGAGTAAAAATATAAATACGAACCATTACTGCTATAATTTATTATTTCTCAGGACAGTCTACACTGCTGTCCTGGGAAATAATAGACAAACCATTCTCTCGCTCTCTGGGAGGGACTACTGTGTTTTAACTTGCTCGTGTGGGTTAGGATGTGTGTGGTGCAGCGGAACTGCTAATCTAATACGCATGCAGAAGACCTTTCTAAATTATGGTGTTTACATCGAAACGAATGAAAGGGAATATTTCATAAAAGTCTAAACACAATTAACGTTAATAATATTTATAGTTATAAAAACGGACTGAATTCAGATGCTCTAACCGGCATTTATCTGGCCTCTACTGACAGTGTTGTCCTGTCGTGAATGTCTGCCTCTCGTTCAGACTATACCACTTCACAAAACAAGGGGGATGCAACTTCACCTAATTTTTCCTGGACCTTGAGGAAACGTGTTACTTTCAAAATAACTGGATTGTTTTATATTTCAGACTATGAGACATTTATTATGGTGCATGCTGTAACCGTGAGCTAATACATCATTTGACATGTACCCCTTTTAAAAACCATCACAGCTGCCTCTTCTTTCTACCTTGTGTGGGGAAGGAAACGAAGCGGTCAGAGTACCAAACTCCAATGCGGGCGAGCGGAGAGCGAGGCAGCTATAGCTCTTTAACACAAGCAGCTTGAGGGAGAGCTCTTTTTAAATGGCGGAGAATATACGGTCACTGTTTGATTACCGGGAACCCCCGACCCTGGACAGCGACGGAGAAGGGAGCAAACCTCCGCCGCCGCGGGGGTAAGACCGAGAGCTCCCGTTGACGGCGTAGACCGTGTGTGTGTGTTGGACAGTATGGCCGAATGTTTATACCTAGCCAGCTAACATTAGCCATTCAGCTAGCTAATGTTAGTACAGTTTCCGACCAGTACCGCGTTTGTGTGTGTATGGGAGAGTTGTAGAAAAATTTAGCTAATTAGACAATTGTATCTGTAGCTAGCTAACTAGTCTAAGGTGGAAATATATTGTCTGTGGCAGCATGTACCATAACTAAGGTTAGCTAGCTAGCTAAATAACGTTAGCCATTTAGTCACCATATACCGTTAGCTAGCAAACTGGCGAACTATCCAAACGATAATATATTTTGCTTTGTGTTTGTACATGCATTAGTTAAAACCTGTACGTTAAATGTGTGACTTAAAGCTTAATTACTGTATGTACGTACTAGCATTGCATATTATATGTGTTTTCGTCCACTGTGTTCGGGAAAGAGATGAGCACTGTGTGTGAGAGAGAGATGGATAGAGTGTATTTGATTTGGGGGGGGGGGGGGGGGGCTTGTGATCGACACAGCACAGCAGTAGGCGAGCTTGTGTTGGTTGTGTATGTGTGAGTGAGGAGGTGAGTGTGTGTATATGCGTGCGAGGGGGAGGGTAAGCAATGTGTTAAGAGTGTGTGTGTGTGTGTGTGTGTGTGAGAGAGAGAGGAGGGGAGTGTGTGTGTGCGTGCGTGCAAGAGAGAGGGGGTGGGGAGGGTAAGCTGTGTGTTATGAGCTGTCTGTGTGTTACAGGAAGAGCCAGTGGGGGGAGTGTGTGTGTGCGCATGCATATGAATGTGTGTGTGTGTGTGTGTGTGTGTGAGAGAGAAAGAGAGAGGCAGAGATGACGGAGTGTGTTAGAGAGAAGTGGAGTGTCTGCATCCATTTTGTTTATAAAATGGGGTGGGAGCGTAAAGTGTGTTTAAGTATGAAGTGTATGGTAGGTAGAGAGTGTGTTTGATTAAACAGAGCTGCGATGTAACATTTCAGTTAAGGTAATTCTGTGTGAATGATGAAGGAGAAAATGTGTGGATGGGGACAATGAGGAATGCAGAGTGAGGGAGTTGGAGAATAGTTTTAGAGTTTTCTGGAAAAACAATTAAATTAATAAAACTGATCCTACAAAGACAAATATTTTTCTTGCTTTGTTATCCTGAGACCTTTTTATTTCATTTTATACATATATATGTTTTAGAAATAATGTATTTGTATGGCTTTATCACACCGGCACCCTGATAGTACTGAATAATCCTATAGCGATTGTTTTTATTGACACCTTAAATCCACATAGTATGTCTAAGATTTTTTATTTTAACAAAGAAAAATTGTACTCGGTCACACATTGCCATAATACTATGGTTTCGTGAATGGTATATATACACTGACCGGCTCCTGTACTGAATAAGAAGAATATCCAGATTGATCTAGGCCTGTTAATTAATCAGACAATATGGGCCACCTACTATGATGCCATCATTGATGTTTAAACCCATGATGAAATCAAAGATGAAATGCCAAGTGGCTATCTTTCTTAGTGAAAGAGTTATGTAGTTAATGTGTCTTCCGCACCAACTTGCGTCTTCTGTTCTGCACCGCACAAGTATTTCTCCTGCAAGCCATGCTCTTCTAAGTGAGAAGTGCTGCACGAGGCTCAACAGGCCCAAGAGCTGTTGGTCCTCACAACCTGGCACGCAGGTCCTCGCAACCTGGCACGCAGACTGGTGCTGTGACTCCCTGGGGTGTCCTGCCAAGCTACGGCTGCCATCAGCCGCACGAACATTGTTCTGCACCGGGAAAGTCTGACGAGTGCGTGTCCCCTTGCCCCGTGCCCTTGCCCCGTCCCCTTGCCCCGTGCCCTTGCCCGGTGCACTCTGGATCAGGGCATGAAATTAACTATTTCCACCAACTGGCCACAGTGGCCAGAGTGGCTTGTGGGTTCTAAAAATCACCAACCCTTCTCAACATTTTACCAGCCACATTACCTTTTACAATATAACACAACCTGGTTGTTTACCGGCCAAAATGGCTGCGAGAGTAGAAAATTGTACCAGCCACAATCAAACTTTTACCAGCATTTGGCTGGTGGCTGGGGTTAATTTCACACCCTGGTCTGGATGGTACCACTGCACGCTTGCAGTGCAACACATTGATCACAGCACTGTGCCGTTTCACATTTAGCCAGTTTTTAGTACTGGGACTGGTTTGCAGGGAGAAGCTGATCCAGGGTACATGTCAGTAGGCAAAGGTGGTGGCCGTTGAATGAGAGGTGACGCGTGTCTTTTGACCTTGACGTTAATACCCTCGGCATCCGTTTTGAATCTTCTCTTCTACTTTGTGGCACTTTTTTGGTTCAGTTGTGATTAGTTTACGGCTTTTGGATCGTACCACTTTTCCATGACAGTTTAGGTTCAGGAACAGAACAGTATCTGTGATAGTCACAATTTTGCCTTACAGGACATATTACAAACATGACAAATGAGGTCCTCAAATGTCCTCTTGTCATATCATTGATTAATGATTGTTTCAGATAATGCATTGGTATAGAGCTCTACTTTTTTGGAGCCATTTGTCACATTTTTAATGCCTTCGCATTTTATTTATGTGCATGTTAAGCAGGCTATATCTGGACCACGGAGGACTAACGGCTTCATAATGAGGGGTTGTCTGAAATGAATGATGTGTCATTTGTGGGAGACAGAAGCACTTCATATAGGGTATGTGTGGTAATATGCACATTGAGGGATGGTGACTTTATATGGTCAGTGCCACTCTATTTTGAGAACTTTGTTGGGCGCTAGCTTATTATACAACAGAGTAAGTTGTCATTATATAAAAAATAAAAAAAACATTTTAAAAAAGTGTCTGACATAGACAATCTATTTATTTATTTATTTTCCTTTAAGGAAAATGCCTTCCATGTGATAGATTGTTCTCTGAATTTTCATTCTTTCAAGCATCTGAATGATTTCTAGGTATTCAATGGGAAAGCCATTCTCATGCAACATGCCCACTCCGAAACTCCACCCCCGGGGAGCAGAGAACAGATAACGCATTCACACTTGGTCTTGCAGACATACAGAACATCTTTTTTTCCCTATAATGTATCTATCATACCTATTTAAAGCTTTGATAATGAGACGAAAAAATTAATTTGAGCTTGGCTGTTAACTTTTGAATAATAGCTTTGTCACGTTTTTTAATACCTCCTAAAAACAACAAAATATTGTAAAAGACACTGAAATTGTTTTATACTGTTCATGGTATGAAGGGGTAGTTGTAGGCTGCTTTCACAGGTCAAAGTGTGTGTGTGTGTGTGTGTGGGGTTGGGGCATGCTGGGGGCTGTTTTTCTAGAATGAAGACTAGTGTGTGCATTTAGATAGCAGGCCTGAGTGTAGAGCAGAGGATTCTGGGTCACGGTATCAGCTATGTTTTAGTGCAGTTTCAGCCCCCAAGTGCTTAACTTAACTGATAGTTTTGCCACAAACCTTCTTCAAAGGCCTGTTTCCTTGATCGCAAATTGAAAGGAAACCAGACACCTGCAGGCACTGCAGCCCTCCAGGGGCTCGGTTTCAGACCGTTAGTCCTCGCTGCATTTGACCCGTCGCTTGTGCTCCACTGGCCATTGGTTAAGCGGGACGACACGGTTGTAATGCGCGCGCGGTAATGTGTGTGTTGCAGACGAGGCTGTGGGCGGAAGAGGAAAGGTACCCCGGTGAAGGTGTGCGACCGGGTGTTTGTCACAGAAGACGAGGAGGAGAGCCTGTCTGAACACAGCTACTGCGCCGGTATGGGCTCTGTTATCACCGCCTTATCCTTCTGTATGGGGTCATCACACACGTACTACTGTGTACTGTGCTGGTAACCTAACTTTGCTCTCCGCAGGTGATGGTCAGTATCAGGAGGGAGAAGATGACCGACTACCCCCTCCAGACAGCCCTTACTACCTCAGTGACCCTGCTCAGCTGTGGTAAGAAAGGGTGCTAAAGAGCAACTCCTGCCAAAAATAATTATTTCATGTTTGTACAGGGCTGCCCAGCCAACAATCATTATTTTATATGTTTGTAGTCTGCCCAGACCTGTTCCTGGAGATCTACCGTCCTGTAGGTTCACTCCAACCCTAACAAAGCACATCTCATTCAACAGCTAGAGATCTCATAGAGCTGCTAATTGGTAGAGTCACTAAATGAAAACCTACAGGATAGTAGATCTCCAGGAATAGGGTTGTGCAGCCCAGCTTAAGAACAATGTGTCTGGCTAATTTCTAATGTGTCACATATATTAGTTTTGCCTACAAGGACAATATACATAACCCACAAGCAATGATGCCACCCGGGTATGTTTGTAGTCACCGTTAAGAAAAATCTGGGTCTAATTTATAATGTGTCGCATATATTGCTTTAGCCTACAACAAAAAAATATACATAACTTCACCCCAAACAGTGATGTCACCCGGGTATGACGCCACCCCAATGACAGCATGTCTTCAAATGGACTTTTGCGGATACAGATAAGATTTGGTTTTGATACACAAAATACAGGTCGCACCAGTTATTCTGTGGTTACATGATAGCGATTTCCGGGTGGAGTTTCTAAGTGTTACTATTTTCCTGTAGCAAGTCCATTTAACAAGCAACCCCCCGCCCAGTCTCTCGTGAGATGGTGGACAATAGCGTCTATGTGTGAGTTCATATAAACATCGAATAAAAAGTTCGGAAATTTGTGTTTGGTAGATTTATTTCTCTGTTGTAACAATGCTTCTTGGCAATACATTTTATACCGTTGGAAAGCCTGTTTATTTCCCTTTTAAATGGTGCCCCATTTGTAAGGAACATGCATTTGTGGGATGAGCAGCACAGCTGAGTATGTGGGTTGCGCCCATGTACATTTTGCCAAATCTTCTCTGCCAATGCCAAACAGCTTATTCTGCTGTTGCTAGTGACTCTTGTTTGGTGGATTGGATGATTGAAGTCTATCAGTATCAAGGAAGAAACAAGACATATTGGCAATTTTACAATTTATTAATTTAACAAACAGTCAGGAGCCTCAGTAGCGTGTGGAAGAACCATACACAGCCACAACAGCCTGGCACCTCCTCCTCATGCTGGTCACCAGCGTGGTCACACACTGCTGTGGGATGGCATTCCACTCCTCAACCAGGATTTGTTGCAAGTCAGCCAACGTGGTTGTGTTGGTCACTCTAGCATGAACAGAACGCCCAAGCTGATCCCACAAGTGTTCAATTGGGTTGAGGTCAGGACTGTTGGCAGGCCATTCCATTCTCTCTACTCCCAAATTCTGGAGGTAGTCTCTGATAAACCCCGCTCTGTGGGGGCGAGCGTTGTCATCTTGGAGGCTGGAGTTCGGTCCCAGACTGTGGAGATATGGGATTGCCACTGGCTGCAGAATCTCATCTCGATATCTCTGCATTGAGATTGCCTCCAATGATGACAAGCCTCGTTTTTCCAGTGATGGAGATGCCGCCCCACACCATCACACTGCCTCCACCAAAAGGTGTTACTCTATCGGTGCAGCAATCAGCATAGCGTTCTCCCCGTCTTCTCCACACTTTGACCCTACGATCCAACTTCCGTAGGCAGAATCTGGACTCATCGCTGAACATAACGTTCCTCCACATGTTCAGGTTCCAGTGCAGGTGTTGCCGACACCAGCGCAAACGGGCCTGACGGTGAAGGGCAGTCATGGCAGGCCTCCTGGTAGCCCTATGAGCCTGGAGATTGGCTGCGTGCAGTCTGTTCCGGATTGTCTGGGCCGAGAGCCGTGTGCCATATCGTCCTGCAAACCTTGACTGCACCTTGCTTTTGCGGAACACCAGCTTGAAGTTGCCCTATCGCACGGGCCTTATTGAGATCAGACAAACGTGACACGTCGATTCTTGGAGCAGACACCAATTGACCACTGTAGCAGGGCCCATGCTCACAGGTGCTGCCAATCAGGTGCCAATCAGGCACCTGATTGTCAGCACCTGGGGGTACCGGAAGCTCAAAACAAGAATCAATAGCAACAGCAGAATAAGCTGTTTGGCATTGGCAGAGAAGATTTGGCAAATTTTTCATGGGCGCAACCCACATACTCAGCTGTGCTGCTCATCCCACAAATGCATGTTCCTTACAAATGGGGCACCATTTAAAAGGGAAATAAACAGGCTTTCCAACGGTATAAAATGTATTGCCAAGAAGCATTGTTACAACAGAGAAATAATCTACCAAACACAAATTTCCGAACTTTTTGTTCGATGTTTATATATATATATATTTATTCATCATAAAATTAGAATTCAGTCATAGCAACAAGATTAGCCTGATCGTAAGCCAAAAAAGCTGTGAAAAGCCCTGCTCACTCAAATGCTAAATAAACGTGAAATTATTGTCGTCGTACCACGTCATTCTACTATCAGCTACTAAATATGAAATAAATATACAATCCTACTACCATTGATTTTAAACAGAGATGTTCCTTTCAAAACTCAGTGGTCATTTATTGTCTCGGACAATCTGTTTGAGAAATACACACCAGTTTAGCATGTTATAACACTGCAGAACCCCCATATGCCCTACCTGCAGCTCTGAAGTCGTTCCGTTTTTATTCACGAAACTGTTTTATCAGATCGAAAACAGTTTGTCCTTTTCAACTGTGTTTGCAATTTTTTCTGGGATGCTTTCAACAGTAAATTACAGCCCAGCGTAACAATTTTGAATCTAGTCAATGTACTATGACGCCAACATCTACAGAAAACGCAGACGCTGACTGGAGTTTTTCGTACTCGATATGAAAAAAAGTACTGCTTGTAATATGCGGTTATTCTCGCAGTTGTTGGGACTGCAACTCGAGCTTCCTCATCTCAAACTCCCTCTCTTTTTCTCTATCCTTTTCCTCTAACTCCAACCTTTTTAACTCGATCTCTTGTTTTTTAAATTCCAAAGCATTAGCTAACTCCAGCTCTCTAAACTGCAAAGTGGATTCACTTGCGTAAATTAAAGAAAGACCAGGAGTAACAGATTCCTCTGTTTTAGCTGGGAGAAAGTCACGATCAGTCAAAGTAGCTCTTAATAGTTTTAACATTCTCTTTGTAGCGTTTACTAGGAATCTCAATTTGAAAATGCTCAGCAATTTTTTACAACTGTTCTTTAGTATAGAGATCAAGTCCCTCCTCAGAGGGTTCTGCAAAAAACTCATCAACCAAAGCCATGATAGAAATACAAAGAAACGTAATCGAAATCCACCAAAACACAGTTAATATATACTAAGGGTTCACTATGCGGCAACAATAGCCTACGGAATGTGCTCAACAAGCACTTAAGCCCCCATTACATGCAGCGCCACTTAAGGTTGTCCAAAAAACAAGCAAACTAATGTTTTCGGTTCTTAGTAACTACACCGATATTAAATTACAAGGACACTGAACACCAAAGTTTGCTAATCGGCAAAGCCGAATAAATGGAAATTGCCCAGGAAAACTGGCTATATACTAACAATCAAATTCCATACAAAACATAGGGCATACATTTATAGCAATCAATTAGGCAGTAATTAGGCACCAGGCAATTAACAGGGCAACAAGAGATCCGCACTCAACAGGCTTGCAATTTATAGAATATAACGTGACAAATTCTATTTTAACTCGTTCAATCCCTTCTAAGAAATAAACTAAACTAATCTTGAGTGGCTTTTTGCGCTCGAGGCGACTTTAAACGCTAAACTCATGAGTACCATCAGCAATTAATCACTTCAGGCCTCTAAAGCATACCCCCACTCATAACCACCAAAAAAAGCAAAATAAAATGACAAGTCTCATTGACCTGTCCGACGACTGGCCTAACAAGGGGTGAACGGTTTAAAGTTCTAAACAATTCAGATACATTGCTGCATTAATACTCACCAAAGGTCAGTTGGCAAACAAAATAATTACTCATGTATTGGCAAAACTGATAGGGATACAAATTGCTTTTCTCTTTCACAACGGACCACAAAAACAAAATAAACCCAAGGTACGGCAATAGGTTTGCACAAAGCGTGCTATATGCACAACAATGCCAGCGTTACTAAAGACCTTTCAAAGTAACTAAGCAGACCAAATGACAATGTGCTTACACAGTCATAAATCAATAGGATTAAAAAAATCCCGGACGAGCCCCCATTTATGCTACGTACTCGGTGTAGTACCCAACATAATCGGAACCAACACCAGGTTTATCAAAAGTTATAATTTATTGTAGAGCTTGCCACAGCCACATACGACAATCTCTATATTAACAGCCAGAATCAGGCATCTTGGGCAGGGCGATGTGGTGCAGGTGTGAAGGAGAGAGACTGAAGCAGTGGATCAGCGTATCTTAAATAGGCCCCCATACAGGTGTTCTCCATTTCCTGGAAATAATTAGATCAGGTGAAACGCAATTAACACCCCCTACTGGCGAAGGGGAGTAACACCTTGTCACTTAAGGCATAGAGAAATATTTACTCTGTGCTCATATGTGTTCGATTTATGTCAAATTTTATTTGGAGTAATTATCAATGGGAACGGAAAAATGCGATCCAGGGGAAAAAGAATACATACTACAGTACAGGAAAAAGTGATGTTTTATTGAGGTACACAAGTGAATGATTAGGCTACATATGTTTGTGTGTGTAACAGTGTGATAGCAATGTTTTCATCTTAAACCATCAGAAGGGGCAAATGCTTTATAATGGACAAAACGGATTTTATTAATTTTATGACATGTATTGAATAGGGTTTTAGACCCATGGATATCTATCCCCTAGACCAGGGGTGGGCAACTCCAGGCCTTGCGGGCCGGTGTGTATGCATGTTTTTACTGCCACCAGTTACCACGGCTCAATCAACTAATTAGTCATACACACAATCACGATTCACTCGTAAATTACAGAACGATAAAACGCTATGATACACGCATACCGGCACAAGAACATTCATCAGCTGCTGTTCATATTGCGGATATGTAGATTAAAATATCAGATCATGTAAAAGATTGGGCTAATTAAATAATTGTTAACTGGTGGCAGAAAACTTCTGCATACACGCCGGCCCGCGAGGCCTGGGCTGCATTCCAATCCCATATTTTTACTGCTTGCATCTTTTCCTAGGTCCTTTCCTCGCTCATTAGCTCCACCCAGTGGAGGCCATAAGGAAAGGATCCAAGGATCACATACGAGGACGCAGCAGCGAGGCAACATTAATTAAGCAAATGGAACGTCCTTGCTCAGTCAAGCGTCAGCTGAAGCGACGTCAATTACTAATGACGTGTTGCACAGCTGTATCACCTGTCAAAAAAAAAAAAAACCCGTATCAGCTGTCAGTGGCCTTTAATGCTAACGGATTGTTCTGTAGCCTATCGTATTTTTATCTCTGAGCTTGTTTTTGCATGCATCATGGTATAAACTATTGTATTATTTGACGCTATATTGCACTGTGAAGTTATCACAATTATTTGCAATGATTTTCTCCCATGCAATTTGACAGATGTGAAAATGACATGTGAAATAAGAATATTGTCTCTCAATTACAGATGTTTGTGTTTGACGTACAGTGTCCCATTAACACATCCACAACAAACGGCTATTTATCACTGTGTGAGTAAAGATCGCACGAAGCATAATTTAAATTGTAAGTAGGCAACGCCTATATTCCACACGCTCAATGGCCAATTCATCAATGGACTCGAATGCATGTTTGTTCGTTAAAATTGGAGCACATTACAAATGACACTTCCAGCCAATAACCGAGCTGATGCCGTTTAATTAATTCATCAACAATTAAGCATGTATGATCTGATGGTATATAAGCGACAGATACTGATTTCAAAACTTAGATCGCGAACTTCAATAGGCTAGTATACTGGTCTGCTACTGTACGCAATCAACATTTCCGCAATGAACCTAGCGTTCGCCCTAAACGCATGGCACCGGCTTCAGCGGGAACGGTGGCGTTGCCAGTTCAGGGGATCGCGACTGCTTCGCTCCGTCCTGTTCCTAAGTGAGGTAAGAATCACGTATTCTCAACAGTAGTCATAAGACAGTGCTCTTGATCAAACATGGACATTGATAAGCATGAAGCACTTTTAACAGTGGGTGGAGTAGAATTCACCTGGATAAATATACAGCAAAGTTATGTCATGCACACATAGTAATTGCATGTTCTATAATACCACACATTTACCTGCATGTTGGACTACAAACTATACATTTGGCTACTGTGGTTTGGTGTTAATCAATCAACTTGTGTGAACTGTAGGCTGCATGTACACACTTCATGTTTTTCATTTCATTCTTTTTTAGGTCGACGATCCAACAGCTGGGCATTATGCCCAAGAAAATGCCACTGTGCCAGTGCTCCAGCTTTACTTTAATGGGGACCAGGACCTCATGGAGGACTACCGTCTGAGCCATGGCTCCATGGAAGCATTGATAATGCTACTGCCGCATGGGGGAGCGTTGTCTGGGCACACCACTTAAGGGTCCAGGAGGTGCCTGCTCTTCAAGGCTCTGGAGGTGGACCACACCTTTGTACCCACGGTCATCACCGCATGTGCCATGCTCCATAACATCTGCCTGACAAAGGGGGACATCCTTGAGGTTGTCGAGGATGTTGGTGATATTGGTGTGGCTCCACCACGTCCAGTGAGGGGGGAAAAAAGCGGACATGGCCGGCGAGACCGACTGGCGGGGCAACCGTCTGCTCCAAATATGTGTCCAGTAGCACTGAATGAACATGATTATATGTAATTTGGCAATTGTTTGAAATATTATTTATACAGGAGAGCTTTTTGTTAGTGTCTCCGTTTCTTGTTATGTTTGTATATTCTCCCTTGCAGCCCCTCTTTCTGTCCAGTGTTAATCCACGTTTTATTTGTTATGTTAGTGTTAATAAAATCACTTATGGATACTAACATATCAGTTTCATACATCTTTTCTGTGCCACTTTTTCATTACCTTTATTTATTTCAAAACACACTATAAGCATACCACTTTGACACCAATGTATGTCAACCACCTGTCGGGGAAGTGAGGATTCTGTAAAATGTCTATTTTCTGAATCCAGTGTTTCCAACGGTCAATGCCCTTCCTTGTTTAAATGTTCAGCACTCTGAATACTGAACACAGGCGATATTGCGTGCTAGAACCACTCACTTATCCTGCAGTAAAAATATATTTAACATCATTTCATAATTATTATAAATGACAATCCTCAATTCAATCGCATAATTCGTCCATAGGACAGTAACCTGGTGGAAGCAACAAGTCAAAACAAAGTCTAATTCAGACCTAAGAGTACAGTAAAATAAAAACAGTAAATTAGAATAATGACTGCAAATCATTAATTAATTAATGTAGGCTGACTACTTAGAATTTACAAAAAGGAAGACATTCACTTGAAGTTACCAGTAAAGAGCGAGAGACCGATAAGGCAGAAATAGCCTAGGTATTACCCTCCTGAAGCTTACACGATCAGCAAAATTGTTAGTATTTGTGTGTTTCTTTTCTCCCAAATAGTTTTGTGCTGCTGAAGGGGGCACTCAGATGAAAACTATATCTTAAAAGGTAAAAACACAAGTAAAAAACAAATTGACAAACACTATTTACATTTTATTAAGAATTTTCTCAAGCTCATTAGAGCTTTCCAGTGTGGCCTTGAATCGCCCTTTAGCCAGGCTGTGCATCCTCTTCCTCCTCCTCCACACACGCCCGGCTACAAGTGACCGCCACAAATCCAGGAAGAGATGAGCCAGTGCCATCTGAGGTCTCATCAGCCACATGTGCCAGGTTTTCTGAAACACATGAATCCATCAGGACAGGAGGATCAATAGATGGCCTCCCCCCGATGGCCTCATGCATTGCATTAAACCATGGCCATGTGGCTGCTGTGGCCTCTCCCCTGTCTGTTCCGTCTCTGTAGTAGGGCATCTGAGTGCCTACAAGGAAAGATGCAAGGGTGAAGGTGAGCTGTGAGCCTATTGCACAGGCATAATTTTGTTTCAGTATGCAATAGAAACTACAAATTCGCAAAGGAAAAACATCATAAATTGAACCTCACCTTATATTTTTGCTTGAGGTTGTCCCATTTCTTTGCAATTTGGGTGGGGCTCACCTGGCCCTGTAGGCCCATCTGCAGACGAATTTCACTGAGGAAAACAACACATGTTACCATACCATACCCAAGTGCCCTACAACAATTACTGCCATGCCATAACATGTTTATGTGTTATCCATTTACAGGGGCAGGCATGCCTCTTGCCATCACACTTACATTAGGGATATCAGAAGTTGTCATTTGCATACAATTAACTACTTCAACACAAGACATGAATCATGGTGCTGAGGAGTGATTCCGTCAACATTAATCTATGACATGTAGGAACACCAATATGGACAGTGACATGGTCCTGCAAGAACATAAAAAATGGCTTATTGCCAATGTTTCTGTGTAACATATTTTAGTTCTATGTGACATCACACATTATAGAATGTCACTAATGACTCACCCCCAAGCTTTCTTTGCTACATGCCTCTTCCCCGTAAACAGATGCTCATTCTCACACCTCAGCCGAATGAGGCTGAGGGTGCTCTCATCTGTCCCTGTAAATGACACAACAGACCTGCAAGTAAAAACCAGCTAGTAATGTCTGTGTATAGCCCTAAATCACAACGGCATGTGTCAAGGGGCTTCACAAGCCCATAATTCAGACATGACATATGTAAGTAGGCTACATGATGCAAAATAGTAGCCTATCCTAATAAGCTAGCCTAATGTGCATTTCATCAGTCAAAGACAGCGAATGCAATAACATAGACTGAAATTACATTATTTCTGTCATACAAGAGTGAGGAAAAATATATTTTAAACGCAAAGCAGCTGCGTGTTCATGTTTCAGTTGTTACACTGGAAATCGAGCAGCGACTGTCGAGCCTATTTCAGTTAGCCTACTTGCCGGGATGCATTCAACAGTGTGAACATAGGCTAAACGTAACATAGCCTATTGCATAGCGTACAATATACAATTGTATACAGTTTTGAAAGGACATGGGTTAATTGAAGCTTGCGTTTCCTATGCAGTAACGTTAGCTAACAAACAACTATATGGGACAGAAACATGTCCTAAATGTTACGCTTACACGCTGAACTACAATATTTGTTGTCTCTTTTTTCAAGAATAAACTTGCCTTTCGTTTGTCCGAAAGAACGAGTGACATTATAAATGAAAGCGCTTTATAAATTAAATAGAAAGGAACGATAAGCACTTACATTTGTGTACGAGAGGTCCCGCCATGTTTTCAACTGTGGCAGTGTGGCAGATGTGATGAAACACGTCACGCGTTCTGAGTAAAGACTTCCGCAAAGGCTGCACTCGTGTTTCCTCACTGAAGAATTCTCCGGGAGCCTCCTCTTTCCCCACTGCTCGCTCCTCGGTGGAGCATTTAGCGGTTTGGGATGTCCTTAAAGATGGCGGACCTCGATCGATTTCCGGGTCAGACGAGAACCAAGTAGATAGGACGGCTAAAAAATGCGATTGGAATGCAGCCCTGGAGTTTCCCATCCCTGCCCTAGACTGATGAAAAGATGGTCATTTCCACTTGTGTTCCATTTGTGGTTAAATATATAATTATTTTATGAATTGGAGCAGTGCACAATTTAGCTATTTTGATAGACACTAATGGACAACAGGGTACACTGCCTACATTTTGCATCATAGATCTTTAGTAGTTCTGCATGATTCTCATTTTGCACACTTGTGGACACAAAGTTTATGATCCAGGAAATGTATAGAATTACCTGTTTTATATATGTAGCTTTCAGTATTTCATTTCAAACTAAAGAAAACAATTTATTTTTTCCCCCCAAAGTTTTTTTGCATTTTTGGCACTTTATTTTGACTTAAATTATGAAAATAAACAAATACAAAGTTCGTATTGTAAATGGTACAACTGTCTTGTTTCCTTTTAGCCATTTGCCAAGTTTACGTGATGCTCACACCTGAGATATAAAGCCTTAAACAGAGCACCCCCTAAATAGGTGAGAATTTAACAAATTTGCCATCTACGAAGGGGTTAAGAAGATAGATTTTGGTTAAGTTGTGATGGCATTGTGTTGGTGTTGTGTTGACGTTGTGATGGCGTCGTGATGGCGTTGTTCTGAACGGCGCACGTCTCCCCGACAGCGTCTCGGAGCTGGGCGAGGAGGGAGGCAGTGGCGCCAGGGCGGCCATGCTGTACGCACCCCCGGCCAACTGCCGCATCAGAGAGGTGCATTGTGGGAGCCAGGTGCGGCTCGTCGTCATAGCGATCAGAGACATCGCCAAAGGGGAGGAGATAACGGTGGACTACAGTCTGACGGAGTGGGGCGATAATACCATGGTAAGGATCCAATGGAAAATGAAGATCATCCCTTTACAAATGAACGCCTTCAGTAGCAGTGGATTGTCAGCACGCTTGTTCACACTCATTGAACTGCACATGTAAGAAAAACCAGGCATTGATTTTGACAGCAACGATTTAGAATACACTGCTGGTTACTAATAATCTGTTTCTCACTCCTTTGCCTCTCCTAGTCAAAGCTTGGATTGATACAGTTATATAATAGTTGCATATTGATTATGGCGCATTGATTATGAACGTCCCGTTTGCTCTTCAGGGTTTCCACAGCTCGGTCTCTCCGGGAGGACTGGAGTGCAGCTCTGACCCTGAGAACAACATAAAGAAGGTAGAGAACACTCCCGTGAGCTTCTCCGCTCTCCCGTACGCCGCGCTACTGTGACAGGAATAACGCTGACACTCCCGTGAGCTTCTCCGCTCTCCCGTACGCCGCGCTACTGTGACAGGAATAACGCTAACACTCCCGTGAGCTTCTCCGCTCTCCCGTACGCCGCGCTACTGTGACAGGAATAACGCTAACGCTCCCGTGAGCTTCTCCGCTCTCCCGTACGCCGCGCTACTGTGACAGGAATAACGCTAACGCTCCCGTGAGCTTCTCCGCTCTCCCGTACGCCGCGCTACTGTGACAGGAATAACGCTAACACTCCCGTGAGCTTCTCCGCTCTCCCGTACGCCGCGCTACTGTGACAGGAATAACGCTAACGCTCCTGTGAGCTTCTCCGCTCTCCTGTACGCCGCGCTACTGTGACAGGAATAACGCTAACACTCCCGTGAGCTTCTCCGCTCTCCCGTACGCCGCGCTACTGTGACAGGAATAACGCTAACACTCCCGTGAGCTTCTCCGCTCTCCCGTACGCCGCGCTACTGTGACAGGAATAACGCTAACACTCCCGTGAGCTTCTCCGCTCTCCCGTACGCCGCGCTACTGTGACAGGAATAACGCTGAGTCTGTGAAACACATTCCTGGAATAGCAAACCTTGGCTACCCGAGCGTCTGCTTTAGCGTTCTGCAGCGATCATCCCAAGGCCTGTTGGGAAATGTATGCAGCCGAGTAGCTAATGTAGCTGATATTTGTAGCATGGGTTGTTTTTGTACTTCTTATTCAAAAGGATAGTTTTCCTTATTTATCGCAGAAAACATGATTTACTCTGTGGTATCAGGTACTTTAGTGTGCTGTTACTGTTGGCCTGAAAGAGTATTAAATTGGAGTTGTGAATTTTATATATGTGAGCGTCTTTAAAATGCAATTGCAAATTGGTCTCATGTCCTGTATGTTGATGTGACATAGACAAATGTAGGTGGAAATTGGGTTTGACCCCTAGAACTCCTACTACAGAGGTTATACTTGGTAGCAGCCATCAGTTAAAGCACACAATGTGGGAATGTACCAAGATTGGTGACGTTGCATGTGGATCTAGCTCAGTGATCCTCAACCCTGTTCCTGGAGAATCTACCGTCCTGTGAGTTTTCACTTCATTTTCATTGGCACACCTGATTCTACTAATTATCAGCTCAATGAGATCTCCAGCTGTTGAAGGTGTGCTTCGTTAGGGTTGGAGGGAAAACCTACAGGACAGTAGATCTCCAGCTGTTGAAGGTGTGCTTCGTTAGGGTTGGAGGGAAAACCTACAGGACGGTAGATCTCCAGCTGTTGAAGGTGTGCTTCGTTAGGGTTGGAGGGAAAACCTGAGGATTGACTGAGAGAAGTAAAGCCTAAGGCCATGTTTGTTTTTTTCCCTTCTTCCTTTGTTTCCGCTCTTCCTCTCTGTGCCTTTAGGAGGATGAGTCCGGTCCTGTGCCCCTCTCCCTCTCCGTCTCAGACTACCTCACTCCCTCCTGGTCCCTCTCTCCGTCCTCATCCCCGGTCTCCCACTCGGAGCCCAGCGACTCGGACCATGAGGAAGAGGAGGAAGAGGAGGAGATGGAGGAGCTGAGGGGGCGTATGCTGCGCAGGCGTAAGAAGCGGAAGGTGGTGTACGGCTCCTCCGCCAAGCGGAAGGGCAGCCCCAGGACCCCCAACCGGCCCATGTCGTTCTCCCGCTCCCCGCACTCTCCCCCCCCGCCCTGCCGTTCCTCCTTCGCCACACCCCCCCTGCCGCCCACCACCAACATCAACAACAACATCAACATCAACATCGGGCGTGGCCGGGGCGCGGGGAGCCGGCGGCAACAGTGCCTGTACTGCGGCCGCCATTTCCGCTCGCTCGCCCGCCACCTGGAGAAGCACCACGCCCAGCAGCCCGAGGTGAGGGCCGCCATGGAGCGTGCTCAGATGTACCCCAACGCCCCGCTCTCGCAGCAGACTCACCCCACCCCCTCCCCCACTGCCTCCTCAGCCGCCGCCCCCACACCCCCCGCTCTCTTTCCCAGAGAGAGGGAGGCGCAGAACGGTCGCGGGAGCGGCGTCTCCTTCTCGCTCTCCCTCTCACCTCCCCCCCTCGCTCACGCATCTTCCGCCGTCGCCACGCCCCCCAAGAAAAGCCCCGCCCTCTCCACCCCGCCCAGGAAGGGCCCGTCTCTTTCGGCCAAGAGGGGCCGCAGGATGAAGAAGGAGAAGGAGGAAGAGCAAGAGAAACGGGAAGCGGCTAAAGAAGAGGAGAAGGAGGAGGAGCCCTCCCCCGTCGACTTCCTGGGAGGAGCAAAGGACAACGAGCCGGAACCCACCAGAGAGAAGGATGAAGAGAGTGGAGGAGAAGAGAAGAAAGGAGAGCTGTTGAGGTATGGGCGTTGAGTTTGGACGACCGCCGTTAGTCATTTAATTCAGTTAACAGTTCACTTTAGAATTATATAAATATAAATTAATAAAATGTATTTGTTTCGCACCTTTCTAAAAACAGCTTGTTTTACCCAACGCTTTATACAGTAAAATCCCTGGTGTACTGACCTGGGGTGTGGCCTTAAGCAGGTGTTCTAACCCAGGGTGTGGCCTTAAGCAGGTGTTCTAACCCAGGGTGTGGCCTTAAGTAGGTGTACTGACCCAGGGTGTGGCCTTAAGCAGGTGTACTGACCCGGGATGTGGCCTTAAGCAGGTGTTCTGACTCAGGGTGCAGTCTTAAGCAGGTGTTCTGACCCAGGGTGCGGTCTTAAGCAGGTGTACTGACCCGGGGTGTGTCCTCTCTCTCTCTCCCAGCTCCCGCAGGCCCCACATGCTCCCCCTGCTCTCCTCGCTCTCGTCCCTGGTCGCGCACCTCCGTCGGCAGCAGCATTCCTCCTTCGTCTCGCTCTCTCGCTCGCCCCAGGCCGCCGAGGCGTGGCGGCTGCTGTGCCACTCCAGCCTGGCTCTGCTCATCCTCTATAACCGCCGTCGCGAGTGTGAGGTCTCCAAACTCACCATCCAGGAGTACCACAACCGGGTCACGCCCCAGCCGCCCGGCTCCGGCCCCGCCCCTCCGCTCACCCCGCTCGAGGCGTCGCTGTCGCCCTTCGAGCGTCAGGTCCTGTCCCACCTGCCCCGGGCCGGCGTGCTGGGGAAGAGGGGGCGGGTCCAGCCCCTGATCCTGCCCCCCCACAGCGAGCCCTGCCTGGAGCTGCTGCTTCAGACTCGCCCCGGGGTGGGCGTGGACCCCCAGAACCCCTACCTGTTCGCCCGCCCCTACCACTCCCCCGCCACACCCCTGCGGGGGGCCGACCTCCTGCGCAGCCTGGCGCGGGCCAGCGGCACCAAGAACCCCCAGGCCCTTACCCAGACCCGGGTTCGGCGGCAGGTGGCCATCCTCACCCAGCTGCTGCTGCTCGGGGAGGGGGAGGGCCAGGGGGGAGGTAGCGCCACCCACCGCCTGGAGGACTTCCTGCAGAAGGAGTACCACGTGACCCAGAGCTGCGCCCGCATTGGCCAGGACCCGGGGCTGATGGGACGGGTGGGCCGGGTGGTGCTCTGCGGGGAGAGGGACGGCGTTCTCTTCAGAGGGATGAGCCTCCACCACATCTGCCTGGAGCTGGACGGTGAGAGGGCCTAACAGTAAAATTGTAAAAGTAGGGTTCTAGGAGAATGTTGGAGTGTCAGTGTTCTAGAACTCCCAGTAGTGATTGTCACATCAGCATGAGAATGTTCAGTTAAGAACATATTAATAGCACATATTTGTGATCTCTTAAAGGGTTAAATGCATATATCGTTACTCATTCTTATCGTGGTAGTACTATATATACGAAATGTAGCTCATAGACTTATGACGTATGCAATGAACTACGGGAGCTTGAGACAAGCAACACATTATAGTCACTGCGTGAACTGTCTCAAAGATGAAAAGATGGGGATGTTGTCTTGAGGCTGACTTACTTGATTGGCCGAGGGTGAGTACCCCCACTTATGTAAGATTGATTTTGAAATCGCAAAGATAATGAGAGGTCAGAGAATATGAATGCTGGAGCTGAGTTCTTCCCAGACACGTCATTCTCTAACTTAACCGGCTATCTTATAAAAGAGGGCATTACATGCATCACTCTCTGGGTGTTTCTACTCTTTGCAGATGGTAAAAATATGTTTTTTTATGCAGCTAATGGCATGTTTTTAAAAGCCTGCTTGTTGTGTCTGGCAGTGATGTCGGGGAACTCCGCGGATTCCTTCTCGGACGATTCCGACGGGGAGCAGAGGAAGGTTCCGGAGAAAGCGACCGTGAAGAAGGGACCGGGGAAGACTCGGCCTCCCCGGCGGAGGAAAGCGAGCGCCCCTCCCACCTCCTCCTCCGCCGGCCCCTCCCCCGCTGCCTCAGGCAACAAGAGAAGAAGCGCCCAGCCCAAAACAGGTGTGTGCTGCTGTGCTCAACCTCTCTCTCTATCTTTCTCTCTCCCTTTCCCATTCTCTCCATCTTTCTCTCTCTCTCCCTTTCCCATTCTCTCCCATCTTTCTCTCTCTCTCCCTTTCCCATTCTCTCCCATCTTTCTCTTCCTTTCTTTCCCATTCCCTCCATCTTTCTTTCTCTCTCTCTCTCGCTCTCTCTCCCTTTTCCATTCTCTCCCATCTTTCTCTTCCTTTCTTTCCCATTCCCTCCATCTTTCTTTCTCTCTCTCTCTCGCTCTCTCTCTCCCTTTTCCATTCTCTCCCATCTTTCTCTCTTCCTTTCTTTCCCATTCCCTCCATCTCTCTCTCTCTCTCTCTCACCCACCCCTCCTCCTCCTCCTCCTCAAACTCCTGTCCAGTGGAGGGCTGTAGTGTCTCAGTATTGTGTTTAGGCCTTGGAAACGAGGTGTGCTGACTTTCACTTATCAATGATTTAGGCTCTATACTGAAGTGAAAACTCTGAGAAACTCCAGAACTGGAGTCTGACACCCCCGGTGTAGTTTATATTATAACCTGGTATGGGTGAGATAAATATTAGGTATCACTGGTGTCTGTGATTGTATATTTTTTGTATTTATTTATTGCGCTGCCCTCCATACCAGGATTGTACCTGTATATTTCGATGGGATTTCCTGGTTAAATGGCGTGTTCGGCGCCAGTGAAGGTGTGGCGTTGGTGACGCGGGCGTGGTCTCTACAGGTAAGCGCGGGGTTCTGAAGCGGCCGTGGTCGGAGGCGGAGCGTTCGGCGGTGGAGTTTCACCTGAGCAGGAACATCTCAGAGCTGCGGGTCCCGGCCAAGGCGGACTGCGAGCGCTGCCTGCAACTCTGCCCCTTGCTGGTCACCAACCGCCGCGACTGGAGGGCCATCAAGTTCTACTGCCACAACCGCATCCAGCTCCTGAAGAAGAAAGAGCGGAGGGAAAGCGGGGTGCAAGGGCTGGCCGCGTCAGTCTGCTGAAGGGGGGGCGGGCCTGGCCACGCCCACCAGGAAGTAAGATAATGGCCCACTCCCCTCTTTATTAAGGATCACTGACCTTTTCTCAAAGACCAAACAAAGAGAGGTAGCCGAGATGAAAGTGCGTTTTCTGGTGTCTGGACTGCAGGGAGGATGTAAGTGTGAGGAAGACCACCAGGGGGCGCTGTCTTTCAGGATGGATCATGGGAGTGGGACACGGTATACGCGAGTGGGAGAAACGAGCTTGGAAGAGGGATTGTTTCACGAGGAGAGGATTGGATGGAATGTCCTATAAATAATGAAAATAGTTTGAATTCCTCAGCGCTGTCACTGTTCCAGGGGACTGCACGCTGCTCATGTCTTTTTCAGCCTCTGCTCTTGTCGCAGCAGATGTTCCACGACTTGCTTTAGCCTTACGGTAGGAAGTGCATCTCGGTGCCCGGGTCCACGGAGCGGACGCGCTCGACGCCGCTCTGCTAGGCTTTTCCGTAAATAACGACCAATATTAGAATGGAACAGGTGCGCGCGCACACGACAAAGATACTTGAATTTAACATTTCATTTACTTCAGTTGATTGCTTTACAAATTCGGTGGTCTTGTTAGTTGTGCAGTCAACAAAAAGGAATTCTGTTTTTGTAATGGTTATCACTATCTTTCCCAAATGTGCTGTTGTGTACAAATGATTTCTAAATTATTACTGTTTTTTGGCATTGTGTTTATGTCCAATGCTCTGTAGTTGAAGACCTTAGTATCCAGGGATCTGTTGTACTTGGGGTGTGATGTTCCTTGTGTCCCCCCATCTCAGAGGCCTATAAACTCCAATATCTGAATGATCAATGCAGGACAGTAAAACACGAAAGCAGACAGAAATAGGAGACATTGCAATATGCTCACACAACGCCATGCAAACGGTACTGCAAGAGCTAGTGCCCTCTCATAGCCTGATTACTAAACTCCTCAAAAAAAGTTTGGAAACGTTATTTCGGTCGATTATTCCTCCCCTTTAATAATACCAATTGGTATTGTATTTTATATCGTTGGAAAGCCTGATTAGTCACCTTTACAACGAGGTACAACTTGTAAGGATCGTGCATTCGTGGAATGAGCAACACAGCTACCCGTGTGGGTAGCGGCCCAAAAAAATGTGCCAAAATCCCCTGCAATATTCTTCTGTTGGTATTCACTCTCGTTTTGAGCTTCAAGTGCTGGCAGGTGTATGCCAGTCACAGGTGTGTGACTGGCACCTGATTGGCACCGAGGAATGGGATGCCATCCCACAGCAGTGTGTGACCAGGCTGGTGACCAGCATGAGGAGGAGGTGCCAAGCTGTTGTGGCTGCGTATGGATCTTCCACACGCTACTGAGGTCCCTGACAGTGTAAAATGAATAAAGTGTAAAAATGGCCAATATGTGTTGTTTTTTCCTTATTACTGTGGGAGAGTGCAATCATCCAGTCCACCAAGCAACTCAAAACGAGAGTGAATACCAACAGAAGAATATTGCAGGGGATTTTGGCACATTTTTTTGGGCCGCTACCCACACGGGTAGCTGTGTTGCTCATTCCACGAATGCATGATCCTTACAAGTTGTACCTCGTTGTAAAGGTGACTAATCAGGCTTTCCAACGATATAAAATACAATACCAATTGGTATTATTAAAGGGGAGGAATAATCGACCGAAATAACGTTTCCGAACTTTTTTTGAGGAGTTTAGATTCCCATAGACTGGTTACAGGAAAACAGTGGTGCATGCATTCAAACCATAAAGAAAAGAGTGTTTAGAAACTGAACTGTGTTCAGCTTCAGGAGTTAAATGAAGCTAATGCTGTTATAAAATACGCAGGAAGTTTAATGTTCACTGCAAATTTGGAAGTTCAGGTTAAAGAGTGGGAGTTCGGAGGGATGTATGTATTAACTTTACGAGAAAGTTTGTTACGGTGTCCTATAACAGGTGATTTGCAGCTGATCACTTGTAAATTAAAATATTTTTAAAAAACTGTTTTCCAAGTTCTTCGTATGTACTGTGATTCACTGTGTTGGTTTTATGATGGCGAATATCAAACATGTCCACCAGGTGGTGCTACCTCACAAGTCATTTCCCATACAGTATATTTATTGTACAATACATATGGCACAGATGTATAAAATACATAATTACACCACATCACTTGAATCAAAACAAGTAAATTTCTAGAAAACTGTTACATTTGAATAAATTTGCAAATGGACCTCATTAGTAAGGAGTTTTGTAACTCAAAAATATTTCAACACATTTAATTAACATTCAACCGTCACTCAATAATAAATCTAAAGTTACCTCCGTACAATTATTTGAAAATGTATAATTTTCCCAATTTTTTTTTTTAATCACTTTTTGATTTAGATGAAAATGACGTAAGATGCTGGGAGTACAGCGTAATGTGAACAGAGATCTACACAAAAATTAAAGGTTTCTTAACATATTTACACAGGACCTTTATAGTTAGTGGTGGTCCCCGTGTATCCGAACCAAAATACCCTATTTGGAAATGTACAGAACATGCCGACCTACCAACCTGTACGTATTTTACATACCATGTTTGCATTTGGACATCAAAGTATGCTGGTACAAATTATCTCTAAAACATTTTAAAAGATGCCTGCTGCTCAATGGGTCCAAATTTTGTGGCAAACAAAGCGCCAAACATTTACAGCAACGTCTCTTTACAAATACAAATGTTCCAAACGGATATCAAGAGTAATTTCATGTCCTTTTATTAAATCACCTGTTTACCTGTGGAATGTTCCAAAAATGTGTTTTTTGAACTTCCCAGTCTTTTTTTTTTTTTTTTGCCCCTGTCCCAACTTTTTTGGAATGCAGGCATCAAATTAAAAATTAGCATATATTTACAAAAATACATTAAATATGTTTTCTTTGTACTGTTTTCAATTAAATATATGTAAAAGAGAATTTACAAATCACTGCTTTCTGCTTTTATGTGCATTTTACATACTGTCCCAACTTTTTGGGAATTGGGATTTGTATAATGACGCGTGGTTACTCGCAAATATCCACAGACCTTGTTTTTTTAAAAACTACTTTCTACCGAAGTACCCCAACTGATATCCGTCCAAAGTATCAGCCAGTATTTTAGGGCGCACTGTGTTGACTGACTTAAGTGCCAGAATACTGGCGTGCTTTGGTTAAGACTTTGTGCGTATATACACAGTTGGTGTACTTCTGTAGAAAGTAGTTTTATAAAAAACACTTTTTTTTTTGGCGCTCACAAACTTTGGATCTGTTGAGGTCCGTTCTATCACGGTGAGCTGCAGCGGATAACTACAAAACTACTGAGTTCTCAGCAAAACTACTTGGATGGATATATAGCGCTCCACGTGTGTAGAAACAAATGTCTAGTATACACTATTATTTCAATTTACACCTTTTCTTTTCTCATTCGTTGGTAAGTCATATAAATACCATGTTAATACAGAAAATAACAAAACTAAAATGACCATTTCTGGCGCACAATAACACACAATAAAACACAAGGAAATTCACACATCAACAATATCTGACAAAGTTGAAGAGAAATATTTTTTAAATGGGCAAGAAAACTGGCCTTTTCTTTTTTTTTTTGACCATTTGCTTCCGAAATATGAATCCTTTCATTCTGCTGAGAGAGCCATAGAGTGGTCATCAGTCATGTGTGCTTTATTATGCACCAATAGACAGAGCCAATGCTTCTGTGAGTATAAGTTTCAGAAAGATGTTGGTTATCACTTACGACAACAATGAAAATTAAATAGAAAGTTTTCACACTTTCTCTCGTCTACAACTATAAAAATCTAGCGGTCTTTGTTTCTTGGAAGAGGTCCTGCTAGAGTGGAGGCATCATTACAGACTTGGTTTTTGTGTGTCTATACAAATGAAAATAATCAAGCTGCCGAGTTCTTCTGCTCACAACTTCTTTATGGGGTTGTATATTATGGGCTGTGTGGCCACAAGCTCTCAGTTTTCTGAAGTTGTGGGTTCAGAGGAGGCAGTGTGAAGGGTGGAGGATTGAGACTTGTCTCTTGAATTTTCAGCAGTATTCACATTTGGTTCTGGGCTAACATCAGGAATGGACTGAAGAACAAGTGGTGTATTATCACCCTTTCCTGGGCTAAAAAGTGGGTCAACCTTCACATGGAATGTAGTGCGCAAAGTCAAGATATGGCTTTTCTCTTCAACATTGTAAAAGGAGATCATATTTTTGTCATAATCCAAAAAAACTCCCAATGTATGAAGTCTCAGTTTCTCACAGATTGAAACTTCAGGTACAGTATTCACAAAAAGACCTTTATCTCTATCTGATAAGAGGAACCAAGAGCCTTCACTAGGGGTGTGATTAACACAATCCCTCTTAGCCGACTCACTGACCAAGCCTACAATCCAGGACTGTTTCAGCCCCACATCCTTGTGCCATAGCCCTACCTCCCAGTAAGCACGTCCTGAGATAAAGCCCTCTTTCCCCAGAACAAACCAGTGGTGAGTGAACCTCTTTTCACTGGAGACCCTTTCTTGTAACTGGTTTGCATCTATTACCCTTTTCCCATCTTTACTTAACCTCAGACTTTGAAGAGCCGTGTCTTCATCCAGTATGATATCCACTGTGGTGGACAAACACATAAATCAATATGGATGCCAAAGATCTCAAAATATTACATTCAGAACAATATCTAAGGCTAATCCATGTTTCACCAGATTCTAGCACACAAACACAAATTGTGATGCGTTTAGTGGCTTCTATTTAGTGGCTTTTGAAGTCCATGGGTGCGGAGCCCAGAACTGTATTGCACTTTGCGACACATTGTTGGGTCATGTAGAGCATAACTGCCCAAGCCAATCAGGAAGCTCCAAATTAAGTCTGAAGCATTGAAGATCACAGTACATACAGGCCACTCTACAGGCACCCAATCTGGCTCTGCTACACCTTTGTCAAAACTTGGATATTTAAATGTAAGTTTTTTTTAGCAGACACTGCAGAAAGCCTCAATAATTAACATTTCAATTCTACAATTTCAGTAACTAATCGCTGCAATTTGCTAACAATAAGTGGTATTGGTCAGTCTTCATTAAAGTATTTTTATGCTTATGTTTATATTTTTCATGTGAAATGTATTTACAAACAGACCACACAACTTAACTGGTCACAATATGTCATATAATGTAAAATATTACCTTTTCTTAGTTCATCAATATCTGCAGAGAAATACACCAAAACCATTCAATAATCTCAGACATACAATAACAAAACATTGATTAAGTTAAAATGAAGTCGGTAATATAATAACAGACTTGTGGAATTTTGCTGTGGTGAATATGTGATACATTTGCTAGTTACCATAGTTGCTATCCAGTTATTGGCTAATATTCGCTGATGTAAATTGTAAAAAAATTAATTCCGTTACTAGATAAATAATTATATAACTGACAAAACCTTGAGTCGATAGCTGTCTGAAATGCACTATTTTACAGTGAGATGATTCTCCGTTAACCCTTGTTTGGTATTGGCAACACATTCCAAACCTGTTGTTTGTTACATTGCTCAGTTATGCAACTCCCACTAGAATGTTTTTAGAAATGCCTTGTAGCTACGGAAGGATTAATAGAGACAAACCTTTGAAAAATCAACAGCTGTTTGAGCAGCTATGCCACATCAGTGTGTCCTACTTCAGAATTACATTCATGTTAACAAATGGAGGAGAGCTTTTAATAAAAAAAGTACATAGTTTTACAAACCCAGTGCTAAACAACCTCTGATATACTGTATAACGCTCTAACTTGACCAAGCATTCCATTTGTAGCTATAGCTGTGGAAGCAGCATAGGAGCTATAGCAGTTTAAACATTTTTGTAGAAATCATACTGGAGGATTGGGGTTCACGCCCCCGATCCTGCCAGATACGAGCATGGCCGGTGCATTGAAGGAGCGTGTACTGGCAAATTCTCAAGTGGCTGCTCCTCTGGGAATTGAATAGCATAGGTTACAATTGACTACCAAATTGAGAGAAAACAGGAAAAAAATCTGAAACAAATGTATTTAAAGATTTTTAAAAAAAGCAAATATTAGCGATAAACATTTCATTGAGTCCTCTGCAGGTCTGTGGTTATAGGGACAACAGGTTTTCCAGTTAGCCAACATAGGGTTTGCCCAACCATAATACAGAAAGTGTGCCAGAGGATGATATGTGAATATATTCTGACATAGCCAATGTGTTACTTATACTTAATTTGCTTAACACTCAGATACCACATGTAATATTAAGAATGATATGACCAGTAAAAATGTTTAATTCAAAAACGAGAATTTTATTTTACCTGTTTGTAGAAGTGGTTGGTTCTCTAAAAGTGAAATATAGATTGCAGTTTTTAGTTTTTATTATAATCTAAAAATAATTTGTAAATTATTTGTTTTATTATGATTTGTAAAGAAAATCAAATAAGCAAGAAGGCATAAGACATCAAAACACTAGGATGCCTTACCTGGGTTCGCTACTGGAGGTTTGCACTCTGAAACACAGAAAAACTCTAATTTACTTGACACATTTGCCTTCATAAATAGAGAATCATAAAAGTAAAGATGCCACACGTATTTGAAATCATAATGGAGGATTGGGGTTCACGCCCCTGCTCCTGCCAGATACGAGCATGGCCGGTGCATTGAAGGAACGTGTACTGGCGAATTCTCAAGCGGTTGCTACTCGGGGAATTGAATAGCATAGGGTACAATTGACTACCAGATTGAGAGAAAACAGGAAAAAATCTGAAACAAATGTATTAAATTAAAAAAAAAAAAAGCAACTATTAGCGATAAACATTTCATTGAGTCCTCTGCAGGTCTGTGGTTATAGGGACAACAGGTTTTCCAGTTAGCCAACATAGGGTTTGCCCAACCATAATACAGAAAGTGTGCCAGAGGATGATATGTGAATATATTCTGACATAGCCAATGTGTTACTTATACTTAATTTGCTTAACACTCAGATACTACATGTTTGTAGAAGTATATAGATTGTAGTTTTTAGTTTTTATTATAATCTAAAAGTTATTTGTAAATTATTTGTTTTATTATGATTTGTAAAGAAAATCAAATAAGCAAGAAGGCATAAGACATCAAAACACTAGGATGCCTTACCTGGGTTCTCTACTGGAGGTTTGCACTCTGAAACACAGAAAAACTCTAATTTACTTGACACATTTGCATTTGCCTTACCTCGTACATAAATAGAGAATCATAAAAGTAAAGCTGCCACACGTATCTGGAAAAATAAATCTCACCTCTTCTTTTGTATCTTATGAACAGAAGAGTGGTGATGATGATGATGATGATGGTAATTGGTCCAAGACTGAGCAACGCAATGAAGGCTGCCCTACACTGTCCTGATTGATCAACTGTGTGTGTGTGTGTGTGTGTGTGTGTGTGTGAGAGAGAGAGAGTGAGAGTGAGAGAGGTTACACCAATGCACTGGGAAGGTGGGAAAGGCAAGAAAAACTGCAGAATTAAGCAGTATTAATACTTTACTCTGACATTGGGGATAGAAACAAACAGAGGTGGAAAGTTCAGGGGTCAGAAAGTAAAAGCTCTGCCACGTGTTTCTTCCACCCATGAACTCAGCCAGCTGATTTCACTAATTAGTTCTACCTTCTGGCTGAGGAATTTGGCTAAGTAACAAATCCAGGTGATTGGAACAAAATACTGAGGAGGGCTTTTACTCTCTGAATCTGGATTTTCCACCTCTGAAAACAAATACTAGTTGCCATGTACCTCCAAGCAATTTTTATAAATAAAGGATTGGAGAAATTGACAGGTATCAGATACAGACTATTTGAGTATTTGTACTGGTTGATTGTGTGCTTAAACTCTGCGACCACTCACCAGGACATGATGTGGATGGAGCGCTCAGTAAAGCTACCCTGCCCTCTCTCTTTTCCATCTCAGAGAGGAGCACCGAGCAGGACAGCCACCCTGCATCAGAGGGTGAGGTAAGGATCCAGCTGAAGACAGAGATCATGCCCTGCTCTTTATGACTGTACAGCAGGTCACTGGGAGAGAGGTCAGACCTGCCCTGACTGTCAGACCAGATTAGCTTAGGCTGGGGATGCCAACCAGACGATACACAGCTAACATTCATGCGACCGTCATCAGCCTGGCGCACGGATAGAAAAGGAGGGGTGCCAGTCACTGAGAGAGAGAGAGAGAGAGACAGAGAAAGGGCTTTATTATTACAACAAAACACATTTTAGCACAAGCAACAGGAGAAAATGACTAAAAGCAAAGAGGAGAAACACACAAAGAGCCGCACTCACCCGTCACATTGAGAACAACACGGGCCCCATCGTGAACAACACGGGCCCCCTCGTAGTGGCCGTCACTTCTGACATAGCACTGAAGCTCTCCCTCATCTTCCAGTGTCACATTCTCCAGCCTCAGAGACACATCTCCCCCCTTTAGCCCTCCAGCTTGAGGGCCCCTTGACCCCAGAAAAGCCCGGCCTCTGTAACGGGGGAGCTGGACGCTCTCCTGTAGCTGACCGCGCCGATAGTAAAGGACTGTTATGTTTAAGGATGGTGGCCGGTACCAGTGAATCTCCATGGGCTCAGCACTGAGGGCAGGGGAGAGCCAGCAGGGTAGGGTGACCGCGCTTCCCAACCGGACCGAGATTGGCTCATGGGGAACCAAAACTGAAAAGGATTCTGTAAGGGACGGATGCGTAATTGATAAAGGAAATGCAGATGTACCAGAGTAAGAGACAATCATGTATTTTCAGTGTGCACATGGCTGACTGATTAATAAAATGCCTTACTTTTGGAATGCCTTAAATCAGGGATATTCAAATCTGGACCTCGAATCTAAATCCGGCCCTGGTTTTCTTTCTCCCAGGTAATTAACTGAAAAATTAGTGCCACTGATTGGACTGTCTTCACACCTGACTGGCAGGTAAAGGGAAGGTGGAAAACCAGCAGTTTTCTGACCTTGAGGACCGTGATTTGAATACCAGGGCCTTAAATTATAAAATTCTTTGACGTTAGTGTCATATATAAAATGTGTAAGGCTTTTGAAGTCCATTGTTGTTTGACGAGATTACATGCACCACTTCTGTAAAATTACGTAAGGAAAACAAATTGGCGAAGATTAAAGTTAAAGCAACTGAACCACAACCAATACACTTAATACAATACACAATCAATACACTTTTACTGGATGTAATAACATACTTTCCCTGTCTCAAAGCACAGCTGAGACGTTTATAAACTCTGAAATTTGGAAATTAATTCAATACAATAAATGAAATCATTTTATTGTACAACATCTGCTCTTAAAAGAAAATAATATTATAAAATCTTAACCCTTTCATACATCTCCTCAACCAAAACCTGAACACAATCGGCAGAGCGCGTGCACTCACCAGCAGCATGACAAACCACAGGAACACAAGCGGCCAGGAACACGTACAGCAACATCTCTCAGAAACTGATGGACGCAAGCAATTTCCGCAGACCTATGGAAATATGACATAAAATAGACAGAAAAAATAGGCTGTATATTGAGGCACAACCGCAACGGTGCTAGCCCAGATTGCGTAGAGGCTATTGCATATAACATGTATTTACATATTGGCTACATGTTCAGCCAGTTTTTCTGGCTTGCCCAGCTTGACAGCGTATTTATGAGTAACAGTGAAACGCGCAATGAAAGAACTGTACTTTCCTACTAAACAAAAGGGCAAATTATTATCAGCAGCACTTGATCATCAGCAGCACAAGACCGTTATCATAAAATCTCTTCTTACATCTGTCCGAGAATGTAAACAAGTCGGTTTTCACGGTAAGAAGAAATTTTATCACACCTGTCGTGCAAGCGTTAAAAAAAGCACGAATTGTTGGCAGTTTGGGAAGGTCAAAATGTTAGCTGCTGTTATTCCCCACAAAGACTATTGTAGTGAACAAAAGATATATAGATTATACATATATTATATCATACTGTAGGGCCTACCATATGAAACAATTGTGTTAATAAGAAGATGTTTTTCTGTGGTAGGATGAATTGCAAAAACAGTTCTAAAGGCCCAAATGTGCACACAGCACACAGTCATGGCCTCACATTCAAGGGCAGACACTCACGTCAGAAAAACAAGCTCATTATTTGTATCTGCATTGGTCAATGGACAACTGTCCCAAGCTAGGCACACAGTATGATCTCATCTTCGACACCTGTAAATCAAGGACATATACACACACCCACACGCAGGAAGATTTAAGGGAAAAACTCGCTCTCAGCAGAAACAGCCATATTGTAAAACACTCCCTAGTTTCCCAGAGACTGTTTTAGTTACACTTGTATATTCACACATCAGACTGATGAAGTATATGCATACTTATATCATAGTTTTCTTTTATATCAGACACAAGTTATATTTTCCTACCTGACATGTTTCGACGGCAATACTTCCGTCTTCGTCAGAGGTGTCACTGGATGGTATGTGACGTGTCTTACACAGCTGATGTTATTTATAGAGGCGTGATCGTCCTGCCAGATTTGACAGGACGACCACGCCCCCCGCTGTCATTTCGCCGTTTGAGAACGCTGCTCCAGGTGGTGGAAAGCATGTATGCCCCCTCATCCCGGTTCATCGTCGTTTGCGCTCGCTTTCTAATTTCCACTGCCTCCATAATCCAGCGCTGGTGTTTGTTGTCCTGGGTGCGGATGACTTTGGCCTTATTCCAGTCCATGATGTGATTCTCCCGTTTGCAGTGATCTGTGATTGCCGATTTGAGATTTTCTTGTAGTGCCTGTTCCTTTATGGTCCATGTCTGTCTTTTTGCTGTCTCCTTCTCACATTCCTTTTGGTGCTCTTTTTTGCGGGTGATGAATGACCGACCTGTTTCTCCTATGTATGATTTATTGCATGATTGACATGGTATTTCGTAGATTATGTTGCATTTGTTGTCCGGGTTGATTTTGTCTTTCGGGTGCACTAATAGTTGTCTGAGTTTTATGTGTGGTTTGACTGGTGTACTGATGTGACGTTTTTTCATGGCTCTCTGTATGCGTTCAGTGATGCCTCTGATGTATGGTAGTGTGACCACGCCTATGTTTTCAGTTTTGTTGTCCTGTTTCTTTTTTCCTGTACAGGTGTGTTGTCTTTGTTGTACTTGCCGTTTTCCCTTTTCTATGGCCCAGTTTGGATAATGACAGGTTTTAAGTGCATTATGGATGTGCTGTTCCTCTTGTTTTTTATCCTCCTCCTCCGTTACTATGCCGGCGCGGTCATACAGTGTCCTAACTACTGATAGTTTGTGCGTTGTGGGATGTTCTGATGTCCATAACAAATATTGGTCCGTGTGTGTTGGTTTCCTGTATATTTTGATTTTGATGCTACCGTCATTTGCGTGATGTATTTTAATGTCCAGAAAGGCTATGGATTTGTCTGTTTCCTCCTCGTGTGTGAATTGTATTTGTCCAGTGTCGTCCATGGTGTTTAGGTAATCCGTGATGTCCTGCGTGTGTCCCAACTTGACCTTCTCCAAGATGTCATCCACATACCTTTTCCATAGGGTGGGTCGGCAGTGCTCAGGTGCAGATGTTATGGCCTTGGCTTCCAGGTTTTCCATAAAAAAGCCGCACATTATGGCCGACAGCGGGTCCCCCATAGCAAAACCTTCTTTCTGCCGGTATATTTTTTGTCTAAACTGAAAATAAGTGGATGTGGCTACAAACTGCAATAACTGTGAGATGTCCTGTGGGGTGAGATTGGTGCGTTTTTTGAGTGTTTTGTCTGCTGCTAACCGTTCCTGTACTATTTGTAATGTTGCCTCAATCGGTGTTCTGGTGAAGAGTGATACGACGTCGTGGGATATAAATATTTCGTCTGTTTCTACTTTTATTGTTTTGAGTTCCTGTGCTAGCTGTCTTGCGTTTTTACAGTGCTGATCTGTTAGACCTAAGAGGGGTTTCAAAATGTCTGCGAGGGATTTGGATAGATTGTAGGTTACTGAACCGATGCTGTCTACAATAGGTCGTAAGGGGGTTCCTGGTTTGTGTATTTTTGGTGTGCCATATATCCGAGGGGTGATACTGGCGGTGGGAATTAAATGATTATATGATTGTTTGTCTATTTTATTGTCATTTAGCAGCGGTTTCAACAGGGTCTTGAGCCTGCCCTTCTTGGTTTCAGTTGGGTCCTTCTTCAGTACTTCATATGTGTTTTTGTCTTCTAACATGTCCATCATTTGTCTTTCATATTGTTCCGTGTCCAGGACGACAGTAGTTCTTCCTTTGTCAGCTGGTAGGATTGTGATGTTTGTGTTTCGTTTTAGTGTATCTATGGCCTCTGCTTCTTTTTTATTGATGTTGCTGGGTGGTAATTTGGCTGTTTTGAGGATTCCTGCTATTTCGTTGCGTAGTGCTGCTTTTTCTCCTTGGTCCTGTATTTTTTGACACGCTAATTCCGTTGCTAAAATGAATTCCTCATGCGGGATATTTTTTGGTGTTATGGCAAAGTTTAGACCGCGCGATAATACGCTGCGTTCTGCCTCTGTTAGCTGATGTTTTGACAGGTTGCATATCCATTTGTCCGTTATTTTACTGTCGCACTGTTTGTTACCTTTCTTTGCAATGAGTTTCTCTAATTTACTGATGTGCCGTCTTTTTGTTTTTATGAATTATTTTTCGTGAATTCTGTGTAAATGATCTTTTACCGTCTCTTCCATTTCATTGTCGAAATGGAATCTGTGTTTTATTTCCTCCATTTCCTGCTTCGCCTCGGTTTCCAGATTAGTTATTTTGTTTGTCGTGCATCTGATCCTTTCTTTGACCAAAAACATTCGCACTTTCTTGACCATCCGTTCCGCATTTTTAGTTGGGATCGGGTTTCTGATGTTTAAGCTGGAAGGTATGACTCCTTCGTCTCGGCAGCGGAGATCGAAACGTAAATGGTTTCTCTGGCGCGCCCGTTTTTGCTCAAGATGTTCCAGATGGCGAAACTTTTTGACACATTTTTGTCCAAAACTTTCACGTAATAGTTCAAATAAGTTCATAGTGTCTATATTTACTTATATCATAGTTTTCTTTTCTATCAGACACAAGTTATATTTTCCTACCTGTTTTTCCTATTTTTCACGCCTCTATAAATAACATCAGCTGTGTAAGACACGTCACATACCATCCAGTGACACCTCTGACGAAGACGGAAGTATTGCCGTCGAAACATGTCAGGTAGGAAAATATAACTTGTGTCTGATATAAAAGAAAACTATGACATAAGTAAATATAGACACTATGAACTTATTTGAACTATATGCATACTTATCTCGAAAAAAAAGTAATGGACCCATTCACACACACACACACACACACACACACACACACACACACACACACACACACACACACACACACGGGCAACTAGATGAATACACATTTATGTTCCTAGCCCGTCTGAAGAGATAACATGAGTGACTCCCTAACATTCCTTGGGGCCTGCTCGTTAAAAACGTCTAGCACCCTAGCCTTGGAAATGTATGTGTGTGTGCAGTTTGAAAACTAATAAAGTTTATTAAATCCAAAGAAAACATTTCTCTTCTATCTTTACAAACATTAGTATAAAAAACTATATTACTACAAATAATCATGTTATAGAGCATAGGTGTCAAACTCCCGGCCCGCGGGCCGAATCCGGCCCGCCACGTCATTTTATGTGGCCTGCGAGAACTTAATTATCTGACGCGGAATCCGGCCCGCCACGTCATTTTATGTGGCCCGCGAGAACTTAATTATCTGACGCGTGTATCTACGTGGCTGGTTAACGGGGATTTACTTTTACGATATAACAGACAAACGCAGACGCGGACGCACACCCGTGGTACATACGTGAAATAAAACGTTGAATGAAGTTTGTATTAAAAAAAGAAAAAAAAAGGTGATTGCCAAGTATGGTTATATTTATAGTCTTACAGTTACAACCGGCCCTTTGAGGGCAACCATAATGCTGATGTGGCCCGGGGTGAAAATGAGTTTGACACCACTGTTATAGAGGAAAATGTTGTTTTTGGTTTATAAAGCTCCCACCTGTGGAAAATAGCATTTGAAAAGCTTATAGTTAGTATTTAACCCATTAGATCATTGAATTATTATGTATTGAACTACTATTGTCAAACCGTGGCTAGGCTGTTTCTGATATAATTAAATCATGGCATTTCATCAAAACTATCATATAAATAAGGGTCATATGTAATGCTTAATTAAAACCAGAAGAGACCACTGCACACCATGAAAAAAATATCTCCTAGGGGGATGGAGTCAAACTTTTAGGCCCACACTGGGTGGGTTTGAGAAAAGCATAAAACAAGGGGTTATCTGAGCTGCTGCTGCTGCTGCTGTTATGTTTTGTTTCTGTCATTAACGGACCTGTTTTTACGTCTCGTGGGTGAGCATGAAATTAACGGACTTAGACTGGACCGTGTGATTGAATGTGTTTTTAACATATGTATGCTTAGCCGATCAGCCTGGGTATGTATATTCATGCAAATCTTTTTACAATAAATTAAGTTATATCAGACTCTGGAATGTAGTGTCTATTTGAAGAAAGTTTGAATTACGTGTAGTGGAATGGTCCTGACCCGCCCCCCCCGACAGGGCGGTGAAAGGATTGTTCTAATTATTCTACACTATTACAAAAAAATAACATCTGGCTTTCGCATTTGATATACAAGTAAGAATTTTTGTGTGTGTATGTTTAAGGATAGTAGCTAGTCTAATTCAGCTTTCAATTATTTTTAAACAAAAAAATGCGCGCTTAGTCTACCTTTTTTTACCCTGTTCCTCTTATCTATCACTTTCATTAAGCCTACTTTCAGTTTAATTTACTAACACAGGAAATCCCCTTGTCTGGTGAATGTGGTTGAATATTTAGGTAAGTGGTGAAATAGCCTATCGCGCTCTAGGCAATATGATTTTTTTTACACCTGTATTGGGGGGCGGGGAAATGTGAAAGTGAGGGAAAAAAAGAACTCACTTCAATGTTTATGACTTAACGGTTCTGGACATTTTTGCCCATTCCTCTTGGCATATCCTTGCAAGCTCCGTCAGGTTGGATGGGGAGCATTGGTACACAGCCATTTTCAGCTCTTTCCACAGATGTTCAATTGGATTCAGGTCTGGGCTCTGGCTGGGCCACTCAAGGACATGCAGACTTTCTCCGAAGCCACTCCTTTGTTCTCTTGGCTGTGTGCTTCGGGTCGTTGTCATGTTGGAAGGTAAACCTTCGCCCCAGTCTGAGGTCCAGAGCGCTCTGGAGCAAGTTTTCTTCAAGGATCTCGGTGTACTTAGCTGCATTAATTTTTCCCTCTATCAGGACTAGTCGCCCTGTCTGAAAAACATCCCCACATCATGATGCTGCCACCGCCATGATTCACTGTAGGGATGGTATTAGCCAGGTGATGAGCGGTGCCTGGTTTCCTCCAGACGTGACGCTTGGTATTCAGGCCGAAAAGTTCCATTTTGGTGTCATCAGACGGGCTGTGATGTGCCTTTTACTAAAGAGGGGCTTCTGTCTGGCCACTCTACCATAAAGGCCTGATTGGTAGAGTGCTGCCTGGATGGTTGATCTTCTGAAAGGTTCTCCCATCTCCACAAGGATACGCCGGAGCTCTGTCAGAGTGACCCTCGGGTTCCTGTTGACCTCCCTGGCTAAGGCCCGTCTTCCCAGATTGCTCAGTTTGGCCAGGCGGCCAGGTCTAGGAAGATTCTTGGTGGTTCCAAACTTCTTCCATTTACGAATGATGGTGGCCACTGTGCTTTTTGGGACCTGTAAAGCTGCAGAGATTTTTCTGTACCCTTCTCCAGATCTATGCCTTGACACAATCCTGTTTCTGAGGTCTGCAGATAATTCATTTGACCCCATGGCTTGGAGTTTGCTCTGACATGCACTGTCAACTGTGGGACCTTATATAGGCAGGTGTTGGCAATGTCCAATCAAATGAATTTATCACAGGTGGACTCCAATTAAGTTGTAGAAACATCTCAAGCAGTATCAGTAGAAACAAAGTGCACCTCAGCTCACTTTTGGGTGTCATATCAAAGGGTGTGCACACTTGTGTACATATGATATTTTACATTTAGATTTTTAATAAATTAGCACAAATGTCTAAAAACCTGTTTTCACTTTGTCATTATGGGCTATTTTGTGTAGAAATTTGAGACAAAAAATGAACTCAATCTATTGTAGAATATGTCTGTAATGTAATAAAACGTGAACTAGTTCTGCATTGGGTTCTGCAGAGAGCAAACCTGAACGGCGAGCAGGATAAGGCTTCAACATATTAATGAAGCAGAGCTGAACACACTTTTTCCTATCAGGAGAAACAACTAGGTAGTTCAGGTCAGAAACCCTACGCTCAACCACATAAGGACCACTAAACCTAGCATGCAAGGCTGAACCAACAATAGGCAACAAAATTAACAGCTGATCTCCTGGGTTAAAGGAGCGGACTTGTGTTACGGTCATACCAACATTTCATTTTTTTCTGCGAGCCTTCCAGCTTTTTCCTTGCCAACTCACAAACCCTATGTAACCTAAGGCAGAAATCATTTACACAGGTTAGCACAGATTAACTGGAGGAGTTTCAGAATGCAACTGATCTCTAAACTGCCCTAAGGGCCCTCAAACTTGATGTCCGAACACCAACTCCATAGGACTGAAACCAGTACTCTCCTGTGCAACCTCACGAGCAGCTATAAGCAACCAGGGAAGTCCTTCCTCCCACTCTTTGTCCAGCTCAAGACTGTAAGTACGCAGCGTGGACTTTAGTGTTTGGTGGAAACATTCAAGCACGCCCTGACTTTCAGGGTGGTAAGCACTCGATACCACATGCTGTATGCCAAGCTGGTGAAGAACCTGCTTAAAAATACGAGACACAAAATTAGTTCCTTGGTCAGTTTGAATGATTTGAAAAAAAACAAAAACTGAAAAAGTGGGTTAGAGCTTTCAATACTGCTTTAGCCGTAATTTTACGCAACGGAATAGCATCTGGATACCATGTAGCTTGACATAATCGTGAGAAAGTATGTATATCCAGCTTTTGACCGAGGTAGAGGATCAACACAATCCACAACTAGGCGTTCAAATAGTTTACCAATGACTGGAATTGGATACAAAGGAGCATGTGGAATTACTTGACTTAGTTTACCAGCGAGCTGGCAGATGTGACAGGTTTTACAATACTGAACTACATCTTTCTTGAATCCTGGCTAGAAAAACTGACGAAGAACGCGGTCATACGTGTTGTTTACCCCCAAGTGTCCTGCAACACCGTCATGGGAAATACTCAAAAGTTTCTGCATATAAGACAAAGGAACAACTACCTGGTATACAACTCCAGCAGCAGACATTTTATTAGATGTCCATTTTCTCATTAACATTTTAACCTGAATAAAATAACCACGGGGTACAACATTCAACTCCCAACTACCTTCTCAAAAAAGGAAGATAAATCAGGATCAGCTTTTTGGCTGCCACCATTTCCTCTTGAGAAGCTGCCAAATCAGTCACGCTTGTCCCACATCTTCGGCACAGAGCGAGAAACTTTTGCAGAGTCAGTTAAGACCTGAAGTGGATCGCTTATATCTGGATTGGCAATAAAAGTCTCACTGAGATCTAACTGGTCACTGGAATCCAAACTGTTAGATGATTCAGTCTTGGGTACACGAGAAACAGAGTGCCCCTTACATTGGCAAGTCATAGTGCAAGTTACAGTGCAGCCAGGGAAAACATCAGGGAACTTCTGAGCACACAAATCAGTGTTCAAGGATGGAACTGACACAGATACAACCTCCAAAGGCCTCTCCACCCCTTTCCAAACGGCACCACCTGCTAAGTCATTACCAAATACGAAGGTTACACCTTCTACCGGTAATAAGGGGCGCGCTCCTACCACTACATTACAGGACACTAAATCGGAAGTGATGTCAATACGGTGCAAGGGCACATTCACAAATGCCATTTCAAAACCTTGAACCAACACACTACGGCCAGTAAACGTCTCCTCTGAAAGAGGTAAAACCCCCTCAAACACACTACGGCCAGTAAAGGTCTTTAAAAGAGAAAATACTGAGCTGCACCAGTGTCTGAGGATCTTAACTGGGACTTTCACTGCAGTACCAGGCCAAGATACTAGACCACTCATAATAAAGGCAGTATAATTCGAAACATTTCTTTCCAGCAACTTGGACACAAGAGCCCAGTTCAACGTTTGTTGTCAATGGGGGAGTAACCAACATTGAAGATTTTACATTAGACTTGGCTTTTAAGATATAACAATTAGATACCAAATGTCCACGTCGTTTACAATAATTACAATACCGGGTGTCCATAGCTTTACCAGTAAAATTACTATCACCTCTTATTCATAGAGGTATTCAAAGTAGCAGTAGCATTACTAGGTTTAACTGCAGGGGACCGGAAAGAATATTTAGGCACGTAATCATTTTGCAAGTTATCCCCAAACACCCCTTTGTGGGTCAAAATGAACTCATCAGCCAGCACTGCAACCGCTGCCGGTGTTGTGTCGAATTCTGTTCCCCCACGAAATCATGTTCCCCCTAGCGTTGCTGCGCAATTTTTTCAGGAAATAGCGTAATGGGCGCGCGACCTGAGATCAGCTCGCTCCCAAGGAGGAATGCTCGTGCCACTTATGTGAATCTCAGTTTGTATAGGCTACGTTTTAAGCGATTTGTTCTTTTGCGACAAGGAAATCTTAAGATCAGAAGCCGCGATATGCAGGTCAACCTATACGTAAAACAGTGAAATAAGTTCAGAAAAGCAGCAAGTGTTCTTGTGGCTTTGTCGTCAGTTTGTATGGTGTCAGTGACTTGGTTAGTAAAAACATTCGTTCGCTTAGTCTTGTAACGTGTACGTTACATAACCGACTGTATAAAATATATATGAAGCCCAATGAACATGATCAGACTGTTTTTGAGTAAGATATACAATAAACGTCATACTACAGTTATTTTGACCTTGTCTGAGTATATTATTATTAGTAGCCTACTGTCATTATTATTCCTACGAGTAGAAGAGGATGTGGTGGGGTATTAATGATGGTGGTATTACGAATAGTGGTAACGTTAGTGGTAGCTACAAGATACGTGATGCTACGGTTATTTTCTTTATCTGGCATAAGTATATTTTTGCATTTTATATGTGTGTGTGTATATATATGTATATGGATACATGTATATATGCAGTATATATATATATACATACACACACAGTATATATACGAATGTGTGTGTGTGTGTGTGTGTGTGTGTGTGTGTGTGTGTGTGTGTGTGTGAAAAACGCTATATATAAAGTGAATTAATTATTAATAGTAAACATTATTGTTATTAGTAGCAGTACATTACATTACAGTTATTTGGCAGACACTTTTATCCAAAGTGATGTACAATAAAGGTTACATTCAACAAACTAATACTGGTAATGCATCACCCAAAATAGTCAATTCACCAAGTTTCACCATTTTACCACCTAATCTGTCCGTTTCCATAGGGAGAACGGGATCTGACGGCTGAATTTAAACCCATCAGATTCCGTGCCCCCTATGTTTCTGCAGAAAGGAAGGGCTCACATACACCAAACTAATACTGGTAATGCATCACCCAAAATAGTCAATTCACCAAGTTTCACCATTTTACCACCTAATCTGTCCGTTTCCATAGGGAGAACGGGATCTGACGGCTGAATTTAAACCCATCAGATTCCGTGCCCCCTATGTTTCTGCAGAAAGGAAGGGCTCACATACACCAAACTAATACTGGTAATGCATCACCCAAAATAGTCAATTCACCAAGTTTCATTATCTTACCACCAAATCTGTCCATTTCCATAGGGGGAACGGGATCTGATGGCTGAATTTAACCCCATCAGATTCCGTGCCCCCTATGATTCTGCAGAAAGGAAGGTCTCACATACACCAAACTAATAGTGGTAACTCATCTAACCATATAGAGATAATTCACCAAGTTTCATTATCTTACCACCTTATCTGTCCATTTCCATAGGGGGAACGGGATCTGACAGCTGAATTTAAACCCATCAGATCCCGTTCTCCCTATGGAAACGGACAGATTTGGTGGTAAGATAATGAAACTTGGTGAATTATCTCTATATGGTTAGATGAGTTACCACTATTAGTTTGGTGTATGTGAGCCCTTGCTTTCTGCAGAATCATAGGGGGCACGGTATCTGATGGGTTTAAATTCAGCTGTCAGATCCCGTTCCCCCTATGGAAACGGACAGATAAGGTGGTAAGATGGTGAAACTTGGTGAATTATCTCTATATGGTTAGATGAGTTACCACTATTAGTTTGGTGTATGTGAGACCTTCCTTTCTGCAGAAACATAGGGGGCACGGAATCTGATGGGTTTAAATTCAGCCGTCAGATCCCGTTCCCCCTATGGAAACGGACAGATTAGGTGGTAAAATGGTGAAACTTGGTGAATTGACTATTTTGGGTGATGCATTACCAGTATTAGTTTGTTGAATGTAACCTTTATTGTACATCACTTTGGATAAAAGTGTCTGCCAAATAACTGTAATGTAATGTACTGCTACTAATAACAATAATGTTTACTATTAATAATTAATTCACTTTATATATAGCGTTTTTCACACACACACACACACACACACACACACACACACACACACACATTCGTATATATACTGTGTGTGTATGTATATACTGCATATATACATGTATCCATATACATATATATACACACACACATATAAAATGCAAAAATATACTTATGCCAGATAAAGAAAATAACCGTAGCATCACGTATCTTGTAGCTACCACTAACGTTACCACTATTCGTAATACCACCATCATTAATACCCCACCACATCCTCTTCTACTCGTAGGAATAATAATGACAGTAGGCTACTAATAATAATATACTCAGACAAGGTCAAAATAACTGTAGTATGACGTTTATTGTATATCTTACTCAAAAACAGTCTGATCATGTTCATTGGGCTTCATATATATTTTATACAGTCGGTTATGTAACGTACACGTTACAAGACTAAGCGAACGAATGTTTTTACTAACCAAGTCACTGACACCATACAAACTGACGACAAAGCCACCAGAACACTTGCTGCTTTTCTGAACGTATTTCACCGTTTTACGTATAGGCTGACATGCATATTGCGGCTCCTGATCTTAAGATTTCCTAGTCGCAAAAGAACAAATCGCTTAAAACGTAGCCTATACAAACTGAGATTCACGTAAGTGGCACGAGCATTCCTCCCTGGGAGCGAGCTGATTTCAGGTCGCGCGCACGTTACGCTATTTCCTGAAATAACTGCGCAGCAACGCTAGGGGAAACATGATTTCGTGGGGGAACAGAATTCGACACAACACCTGTTTATTAACTTTGCGCTCATTAATATAATAATACGTTCGGGCACAGATTTTTAAAAAGTTTTCTAACACCACCAGATTACGCAACTTTTCAAATGTATTAACCTCTGTGGATGTACACCAGCGATCAAATAATGACTCACTCACGAGCGAACTCGACAAGTTTGCTTGTTTCCTATTTTTAAATAATGAAATTTTTGTCTGTAGGCCTCCGTTACTAACTGATATGCTTTTAAAACTGCGGTTTTCACAGTCAAATAGTCAGGACTGATCTGGCGTAAGGGAGGAATATACCTCCTGTGCTTTTCCAATAAACACATATTGCAATAACAATGTTCTTTCAGCATCTGGCCATTTCAATGTCTCGGCTACGCGTTCAAATAGTGTAAAAAATTTGTCCACCTCCTTTTCATTAAAGGGTGGCATCAAACGCAAATTTCGCCCAAAATATTTACGCCAGTAGATGGAGAACCTTGAAACGGAGGGGAAGGAGAACCCAGATTACCAGTCTCCAATCTTTTTATTTCAATTTGAGACTGCAACTTCCTAATCTCAAGCTCCCTTTTTTTCCCTCTATTTTTTTCTTCTAACTCCAACCTTCTTAACTCGATCTCTTGTTTTTTAAATATATACTAAGGGTTCACTATGCGGCAACAATAGCATACGGAATGTGCTCAACAAGCAGTTAAGCCCCCAATAGATGCAGCACCACTTAAAGTTGTCCAAAAAACAAGCAAACTAATTTTTTCGGTCCTTAGTAACTACACCAATATGAAATTACAAGGACACTGAACACCAAAGTTTGCCAATCGGCAAAGCCGAATAAATGGAAATTACCCAAACAAGACGCACTGCCCAGGAAAACTTGCTATATAATAACAATCAAATCCCATACAAAACGTAGGGCATACATTTATAGCAATCAATTGAAATCCGTACGCAACAGGCTTGCAATTTATAGAATATTACGTGACAAATTCTATTTTAACTCGTTCAATCCCTTCTAAGAAATAAACTAAACTAATCTTTTAATAAACTAGGCTTTTTGCGCTCGAGGCGACTTCAAACGCTAAACGAGTACCATCAGCAATGAATCACTTCAGGCCTCTAAAGCATACCCCCACTCATAATAACCACCAAAAAACAAAAAAGGCAAAATAAAGTGACAAGTCTCATTGACCTGTCCGACGACTAGCCTAACAAGGGGTGAACGGTTTAAAGTTCTAAACAATTCAGATACATTGCTGCTTTAATACTCACCAGAGGTCAGTTGGCAAAGAAAATAATTACTCACGTATTAGCAAAACTGATGGGATACAAACTGCTTTTCTCCTTCACAATGGGCCACAAAAACAAAATAAACCAAAGGTGCGGCAATAGGTCTGCACAAAGCGTGCTATGCACAACAATTCCAGCGTTACTACACACCTTTCAAAGTAACTAAGCAGACCAAATGACAGTGGTCGTGTTCGAGTAGACGTCGATGAGCAGTGGGCGTGTTCGGCTAGAGCCGATTTACGTCATATCTGCGTCGGCCTGCATCGGAAACTGTCCGAGATGGCCGAAAAGTCGGTGCTGCGTGAACTAAGGCGGAAATGACAACATAAGGTTAAGCAGGCGCCTTTCCAGGCGCCTTAGCAGCGGTGCAGTTGCTCTCGGGCGCCTTCAACAACATCGCCGCGCCTTCAAACTAACCAACGACAGAATTAGTTAGAGAGCGAGGAGAGAGTGATGTTTCCTCATGACAAACGCGGATAATTTCACAATATCGCCACCTATCTCGGCGTATTGATTCTACTCTAAAAAAAAATCTAAATGAAATGTACCCCTCCCTAATAGTGTTCAAACACAGGTAGGCTATAAGAGTTATTTAGTCAATCTTACAATGTAACAGCAGTAGTATATTTCCCCCCTCTTTCTGGTCTCTTATCTAATTTCACAATTAATATTTATTTTGTTGTTTTTCTTATTGCTCTTATTTAAAAAAATATATTATTTAATACAATCCTTTTTTTGTACTTCAATTAATGCGATTGTGTTTCATAATGTGAGGATCTAGTATAAGCCCAACCTATCGAACACATTTCTGTACATTACTTTTGTGTACTTGAATTTATTTTTTATTCATACAAATAATACATAAATAAATAAATATGCGTTTTGGGAGTTTGGGATTGTAGCACATACGGTCACTACTGTGGTTATTATATACTGTGCCTTACATGTACTTTCTTGAGATTACCAATATGGATGTGAAAAGTACAATATTGGTAATGTTACACTAACAAATGCCAATTCTCATTCTTGACTGCTTCTGTAATCCAACTGTAGGCCTACCTCTAACTTTATAAAATATGCTGTCTGAACCTAGAAGTGTCAAGAAATAACCAAAAAAAAAGGCCTGGCCAAATATAGGTAACTTAATGTTTTGTTCAATAATGTAACTATATTGGATTAACATATTTTATATAAAATTAAAGATGCAACTTTGTTATGAGTGTTTTGTATTTTGCATTTGTATAACAGCTGGTGTAAGAGTAAAATCCTAATTGGACTGTTGTCCAAAAAATTGTCCTCTTCAGAACATTTGGTGTGAGCATATAGAACATTAAGGTAGGACCACCAAATGATAACACATTCATTTTTGTCAAAGTATTTGGGAAGTTACCTAATTTATATTTCTCTTCACCATCCTTGTTATCAGTAAGACAACTCATTCGGATCTGAAGGGATGTTCTGCTGATGTTCTTCTGTTGAGAAGTGGAGTTTTCCCTATCTCCAGATGGGACAGTGTATAGGCAGACCTCTGCCTGTCACATTCCAGCAGAGGGGACCACATACAAATAAGCCAATTCCATAATAACATGAAGGGAAGGACGATGTAACACATCCTGGTGCTACTGTGCTGTACATCCACTTTGCAAATTGTTGAAATATTAATGATTGAGATTAAACATCTAACACTGTTATTATGGCTATGGGTTCATTAGATGTGGGTGTTCTGGTCTCCAAAACAAAACCGATAAATTATACTAGCAATTAAGACCACATTTTCAGAATATTTATTTCACACAATATGGTGACATTCACAAAAGGTAAATAAACTGTCGGACTATTCCCCTCCACCACCATTCAAGCCACAACGACACCGGGTTATTTCTGTCATTTTGTATGTTTATTGTCAAATCAGAAATATACGAACAATGATTGGTGACAGGTAAAAGGAAGACAACATGTTGATATTGGAATACATCTTATGCAAATACAATTCTATTTATCCATACGTTACCATAACTGGCAAGGAAAATGTCATCTTTCTTGACATTGTTCCCTCAAAACACATAACTCCCAGTATCCCAATGTCCCTATATGTACTATATTAGTTATTAATTCATATAAACTCAATTTATCTTGTTAAAGACATTGAATGGCATTCAATTCAATACGTTCATTGTCAGGGTCCAAAGGGACCACGTGCTGTCATGTAATTTGAATAAATCATGAACACTTTATGAGTAGCTGAATCACCTCATTTTCCCCTATGTTTTGGCTCTGTACTCCAGCACTTTGGATGTGAAATGATACAACAACTGTGAGGCTAAAGTACAGACTGTAAGCTTTAATTTGAGGGCATTATCATCCATATTGTAGCTGAAGAAGGCTGGAGTACAGGCCTGGCATAGCATCACCAGTGAAGATACCCAGCATCTGATGATTTATACAGCTCGCAGACTTCAGGCAGTCCTTGCATGCAAAGGACATGCAACCACCAAGTATTATTCTTTCATAGCAACATAATTCATGATTAGGATTAATACACTTTCCCCTTATGTCACAAGGAATATATTCAATGCATTAACTGTACAACTCTAAAAAAAAAAGTCCCATGAAAGAGACATTTCTCATTTATATTGGTACAGATATTCTGCAATAAAATATGCTTTAGAACCACCACTCAAAGGTCTATGAAAACATGCATGTAAGTTATGATACTTAACATAGCTACATAGATTCTCACATTACAATGTATGACTACCGATGGCTACGATGTCTTCTGGGTTTAGATGAACTAAAATGACATGTCTACCATGTTTGCTAGTCTAAACAGAGATGACAGGTGTAGTTTAGGCCATCTCATGAATTGACAGACAAGAAACAGCTGGATATGAGCAATAGAACATAAGCAGCCTAATGTTTACAGGTATGTTACCATAACAGATGACAGCTTAGCTAAATAATTTAGTTATTCGACAATGAAAGGGCACCCAGCGCTTTAATTCCAATGGAAATGATACGTATTTATTCAAGAACTTTAACTGGAGTTTCACTGTGGCACAATTCAGGGTGATAGCCAAAGTCGCGTAGCAAAAGATAAATATTGACTACCCGAACAATACAAGTCATGAAATAATGTAAGGCAGTATTAAAACAACCTTCATTCGTTCTCCTCCATTTCTTCAAGATTTTGAAGTAAAAAGGACATCTGTGTCGCCTCCAAGTCCTCCGCAACCACAAACAACACGGCTAACTCCTCCATGTTGTTTTTCTCCCAGCCGGTTTCAGAAACGTCCGAAACTGTCCCAGTTGGATCTGCTCAGGCGATTTTCATTTCCGCCTGAGGCAGGTAAGCCAACTGCTCACCGATGTCTACTCGAACACGCCCACTGGGTTGTTTGTGGTTGCGGGTGACTTGGAGGCGACACAGATGTCCTTTTTACTTCAAAATCTTGAAGAAATGGAGGAGAACGAATGAAGGTTGTTTTAATACTGACTTACATTATTTCATGACTTGTATTGTTCGAGTAGTCAATATTTATCTTTTGCTACGCGACTTTGGCTATCACCCTGAATTGTGCCACAGTGAAACTCCAGTTAAAGTTCTTGAATAAATACGTATCATTTCCATTGGAATTAAAGCGCCGGGTGCCGTTTCATTGTCGAATAACTAAATTATTTAGCTAAGCTGTCATCTGTTACGGTAACATACCTGTAAACATTAGGCTGCTTATGTTCTATTGCTCATATTCAGCTGTTTCTTGTCTGTCAATTCATGAGATGGCCTAAACTACACCTGTCATCTCTGTTTAGACTTGCAAACATGGTAGACATGTCATTTTAGTTAATCTAAACCCAGAAGACATCGTAGCCATCGGTAGTCATATTGTAATGTGAGAATTTATGTAGCTATGTTAAGTATCATATGCATGTTTTCATAGACCTTTGAGTGGTGGTTCTAAAGCATATTTTATTGCAGAATATCTGTACCAATATAAATGAGAAATGTCTCTTGCAGGGACTTTTTTTTTTTTTTTTGAGTTGTACAGTTAATGCATTGAAGATGCCAGGCCTGTACTCCAACCTTCTTCTGAAAATGCCCTCAAATGAAAGCTTAGTCTGTACTTTAGCCTCACAGTCGTTGTATCATTTCACATCCAAAGTGCTGGAATACAGAGCCAAAACACAGGGCCTTCTCCCTCTCCGACGAGGCGTTCCGGGGGTCACCCTGAGCCGGGGATAACGAGACACGATGAGCCCTTTCCATTCAAACCCCCCCACACCCACCACATTCCCCAGGGTAATGAGCCAGCGTCCCATGAGCGCTGGAGAAACGAGATACAGAGATACTCGAGTGTTTTGAGTTGAAAAAACAAAGGAACGGAGACTTGTGTTCAACCGCCAAAGAAGCCATGGATTTTATCGCGAACACCCTGGTGGCCGGCTTCAGTGAAACTCTCAGGGATATTAGCACACGGTCCGAAGTGCAGTTTTAACTCCCGTCAGCCTCTCCTTTAACGAAACACTGCTGATCAGGTTTTATTTTAGTGTACTTGTTAAAGAACTGCGCTTGGAACTCAAAGGTTGCAGGTTCAATTCCCAAGTAGGCCACTAGTGTTATACCCTTGAGCAAGGTACTTAAGTAAATATGCAGCGGTATAAATGGATGCTATTTAAAAAGTTGTGTATGTCGGACTGGATAAGAGTGTCTGCTAAATGCCTGTAATGTAATATAATGGACATTTTCAGTGGAAAAACATATGCCAAGTCTCTTACTGTGTACATGCTATTTGCTAGATTCAGAGTCAGTCCTCGTAACCTATAAGGTGATTACTTTCACATAATATTCATTCACCAGTTTCAAAAATAAAACTTAATATTTGTCAACAGCAACTCTATAATCCAGTTAACATGACACATGTTAAAATATGAAAAAACATAACGAAATATGTGTAAAAAAAAAAAAAAGAATACATTTGATTTGTATAAATTTTTTGATGATGAATACATGGTTCAGTAAAACGTTAAAGCATGAAAAACAAATGCGATTTCAGACTTAAATGGAAGTAATAAACCACAATATTACTGTTGAAACCTGTAACTGCAGCAACTGCGGAACACTGAAGAACATAGTCTACAGTGAGCAAAGTTGTTCTGTACAATTCTTTAGTTCGGCACTTAATTTGTCCTGAACCCTTTACTGGAAAGAAGAGGTGAGAAGGTGAGATGTCAAAAGGCTGCAGAAAACGGAAGTAGACTGGAAAAGAAAACACTGAACAGCTCAAAGAAGGCCAGGGGTACGGCAAGCGAAGACGGGTTATGGGCAATTTAAGTGAGAAAGCATTGCAGCAAAATGGTGGCAGTCATTCCGGATCAGTGGAGAGTGGGCAGCAGTCGTGAGAACTGTGCAAAACTGTTGGGCATTCCAAACTCATGTTAAAAACAAGACGACAGATAAACAGATGGTTATAACTATGAGCAGAAAGTTTTGAAAACTAAAAAATTATACACTGTACAGTTATAAATTTTAAAGGTTACAATGAAAATCTTTCCCATCTTGGTTACAATGCAAATCTTTCCTATCTTGTTTTTGTGAAACTTTAAAAAAAAAAATTATATTGTTATTTATCTAACTTGGTACCCCAGTAGAAATGAATACAATTGTGGGAAATGCAGAGATCACCTGTGATATGTTAAAAACTAACGCCAGCAGCCATGTCACCCTGCACCCATCTCATATTCTTACTGAAGCTAAGCAGGTGTGAGCTGGGTTAGTATACGGATGGGAGACCTCCTGTGAAGACGAAGGGCTTGATTTACTAAGACCCTTACGCTGCGTTCACACAGCGAGCAACTGGTCGCCGAGTCGGTCAATTCTACGAGGCTGGGGGCGGGGCAAGAGCTTCCCGTTGTGTCATCCAAGTCAGTTCGTGCAGCTACAATTATTTGATACAGATAAACAACGGCAGTAGCCTACGTATAACAAAGACATATTTGCGATGCATCCAGGCTGGTAGATCCAATATGATATTGGAACCCTAGTGCTTTAACTGCCTACACATAACACACACAACTAAACAGCATTCCTGACAATACAGTAGGCTCTAGAAGTGTCATGACGTTACATTAGCCTACCTGTGAACAGTAAATCATACCTTTTCGCCGTTTTGGCTTCCAATAGCCTAGCCTACATGATATGCCAACGTTAGCTAAACATAGCATTTATCTAGTGTTGTGTGAACGTTTAATTCACACAATAAAATAACAAAGACCTTACCATCGGTACCAAGGGCACTCGCAATGGAGGCCTGTCACATAGAACTAGAACTGTCGTTACCAATGGTTACAGGGACGCGCCGCCATGTTGGAGGTCCATCCCTAACAGAGACGCTTAACGTTACCACTGAACTAGTAGTGTTCGCTACTCCATGAAACGAGTTTCATGCTAACGCTACTATGATTGATTGCTGTCCTACAATGACGAACTTCTGCACTGCGTACTGATGTGCGAATAAAACTGGGAAAAGGCGAAAATGTCTTTTTACATGATAATTTGAGGACTCACCATAGTAGCTAAACCACCAGGCAGGGTGAACGAACTCAATTTTACGACCGAAAGAAGAGACTGGTGGTTGAAAGGGTGAGCAGGGTTTAGACAGCATAGGCTCGGATCATTAATGGTAAATTACGTTTTATGAACAAATTATAAAGTTAGCCAGTTAATATATACATAACTAGCTGGCCTAATGTACAGCTATGTGCATTATCTTAATGTTAGAAAGTTAAAAGTGAATTAATCGCTTGGTTTAGCTAACGTTAGTAGCTATATCATTTGTGTGAACGACTGCTACGCCTGCGAAACATTAATGTTAACCTAATGCGATACGTCAAGCATATTGTGAACATCAAAACAGTGTTCATTTGAACTATTATTACATTGCTAGGGGTGCTACGTTGTACGATGTCTCACAAATAGACTGGTTAAACTGTAAACATGAGCTACCTGTGCTGGCCAGGCAGGGTTCGAGCAATATGAGAGAATCCAGAAGAGGGCGAAAATAAAATGTAACGTTACGATATTAAGCAATAATGAATAATGAATGATATTGAAAGTAATAATGAAAGTAACGGTAAATGTACTTTATGTGTTGAACTGATTTGCCTTTTATGGTGTCTACAACTGAAGTTCCCTATCGGGAAAAACAGTTATTATATTCTATCCATCGAGCTAAAATGTTTTATTGCTGAAGTAGGCTACTGTAGCCTACCTAACATGTAACGTATCACTTTGCTCCCATATTAACTGCACAAGCACTTTACTTACCAAGGTGGTATACTACAAAGCAGGATTACTGAGTTAGTGCTAGCTGAATAACTCAATAAAACCCATAACAGCTCTTTCTACTTCAGCCCATGCATGTTCCAGATTTGGGAGGGTTCCGGGGTTTACTATAATTAATCTTACTTCGTACGTACACCCCCGCGATACTCCTTATAATATTTGTTTATGTTGGTATTATTAGAATATAATATAATATTTGTTTATGTTGGTATTATTAGAATATAATATAATAACTTATTTCCCGGCAGGGAACTTCAGTTGTAGCCCCAGCAACAACAAAAAAGACATAGACAGTGGGACCCACAACACACAAACAAACATATCAAACAAAGATATCCAACAGAATCATTACATCAATCAAGTGAATGAAAGTGCAATACAGCCATGATTAAAAATGGCCCCCGCTGTCCCGAGATGTCCAGTGTCACCAAGCAGTCCAACGCACAAACTCCACATCCACGAATTTCCTCAATACATGCAGTGCCGCGGTCTCTGTACACCGCCAAACTGAGAAATTGTTTCGTTATGTTGTGCACTGTATATTTTGTATATTGCTGAACTACCTGTAAGCATTGCGCAAAGCAAATTCCGATGATGGCAATCAAGGGAAATTAAGCAACCTCCCGATTAAATGTGATAGCCTATTAGTTTGGTTTGCATAACGTTATGGAACACCGGCATTTGGTCTTCCAGTAAGGCGGTTTGCGTTAAAAGTGGGCGTGTCTGGCCAAATTGTGACGTAGGTGACAGGCCTCCATTGCCCTCCAAGCGTCAATTTTTAGGCGCTTATCCCGGTATTCCTTTTGGAATACATTGAACAGGACGCGGTAGGCTTGGACCATTATTATTAGCTGCTCCTCCATTGCTGCAATTTGAGTGAAATCGGGGGCGGAACAATTATTCACGAAATGGTTTCGTGTCGGTTGTGGAAATATGAAGTGTGGAACTCTGATTGGCTGTTACGGCCGATGGTCGCTCAAAAGTTCAGTTTCGGGCAACATTTATCGGCCGATTTTGGTCGCTCAGTTTCCTAGTCGCTCAGGTCGCTGACCGTCGCTCAGCTTCATAGAGAATTAATGGACTTCCGGCGACTGGGCGACCGAAGTTGCTGGATGTGTGAACGCAGCGTTACGGTAGGAAGTGCATCTCGGTGCCCGGGTCCACGGAGCGGACGCGCTCCACGCCGCTCTGCTAGGCTTTTCCGTAAATAACGACCAATATTAGAATGGAACAGGTGCGCGCGCACACGACAAAGATACTTGAATTTAACATTTCATTTACTTCAGTTTATTGCTTTACAAATTCGGTGGTCTTGTTAGTTTTGCAGTCAACAAAAAGGAATTCTGTTTTTGTAATGGTTATCACTATCTTTCCCAAATGTGCTGTTGTGTACAAATGATTTCTAAATTATTACTGTTTTTTGGCATTGTGTTTATGTCCAATGCTCTGTAGTTGAAGACCTTAGTATCCAGGGATGTGATGTTCCTTGTGTCCCCCATCTCAGAGGCCTATAAACTCCAATATCTGAATGATCAATGCAGGACAGTAAAACACGAAAGCAGACAGAAATAGGAGACATTGCAATATTCTCACACAACGCCATGCAAACGGTACTGCAAGAGCTAGTGCCCTCTCATAGCCTGATTACTAGATTCCCATAGACTGGTTACAGGAAAACAGTGGTGCATGCATTCAAACCATAAAGAAAAGAGTGTTTAGAAACTGAACTGTGTTCAGCTTCAGGAGTTAAATGAAGCTAATGCTGTTATAAGATACGCAGGAAGTTTAATGTTCACTGCAAATTTGGAAGTTCAGGTTAAGAGTGGGAGTTCGGAGGGATGTATGTATTAACTTTACGAGAAAGTTTGTTACGGTGTCCTATAACAGGTGATTTGCAGCTGATCACTTGTAAATTAAAATATTTAAAAAAAACTGTTTTCCAAGTTCTTCGTATGTACTGTGATTCACTGTGTTGGTTTTATGATGGTGAATATCAAACATGTCCACCAGGTGGTGCTACCTCACAAGTCATTTCCCATTGAGAAGAAGCATTTTTTGTTTCCCATACAGTATATTTATTGTACGATACATATGGCACAGATGTATAAAATACATAATTACACCACATCACTTGAATCAAAACAAGTACATTTCTAGAAAACTTACATTAGAATACATTTGCAAATGGACCTTATTAGTAAGGAGTTTTGTAACTCAAAAATATTTCAACACATTTAATTAACATTCAACCGTCACTCAATAATAAATCTAGTTACCTCCGTACAATTAATTGAAAATGTATAATTTTCACTTTTTTTAAAATCACTTTTTGATTTAGATGAAAATGACTTAAGATGCATGGGAGTACAGCGTAATGAGATCTACACAAAAATTAAAGGTTTCTCAACATATTTACACCTTTATAGTTAGTGGTGGTCGCCGTGCATCTGAACCAAAATACCCTATTTGGAAATGTACAGAACATGCAGACCTACCAAACTACGTATTTTACATACCATGTTTGCATTTGGACATCAAAGTATGCTGGTACAAATTATCTCTAAAACATTTTAAAAGATGCCTGCTGCTCAATGGGTCCAGATTTTGCGACAGACAAAGCGGCAAACATTTACAGCAACGTCTCTTTACAAATACAAATGTTCCAAACGGATATCAAGAGTAATTTGATATCCTTTTATACCCAGTCATGATGGCATCACCTGTTTGCCTGTGGAATGTTCCAAACGGGTGTTTTTTCGTTTTTTTTTGCCCCTGTGCCAACTTTTTTGGAATGTGATGCAGGCATCAAATTAAGAATTACGTTAAATATGTTTTTTTTGTACTGTTTTCAATTATTGAACAAACCAACAGCTACAACAGACTTATGTAGCTTATGTAGTGTTTGGCTAAAGGCCAAATGCCAATAGTAGTATGCAAGTCATAGGATGAAAACTCAGGGTACCCCATCAAATGTCACTGAAATATTTTTAAAATGGGCTAGAGAACTGGCCAGCCAGTTGTATGTTGATTTTAAGTCCTTTTTTTAAAATTATTTTTTAGACCATTTACTTCCGAAGTATGAAGCTATATGAATCCTCCTTTCATTCTGCCGAGAGAGCTAAAGAGTCATTTATCATTTATCAGTCATGTGTGCTTTATTATGCACCAATAGACCGAGCCAATGCTTCTGTGAGTATAAGTTTCAGAAAGATGTTGGTTATCACTTACGACAACAATGAAAATTAAATAGAAAGTTTTCACACTTTCTCTCGTCTACAACTATAAAAATCTAGCGGTCTTTGTTTCTTGGAAGAGGTCCTGCTAGAGTGGAGACATCATTACAGACTTGGTTTTTGTGTCTCTATACAAATGAAAATAATCAAGCTGCCGAGTTCTTCTGCTCACAACTTCTTTATGGGGTTGTATATTATGGGCTGTGTGGCCACAAGCTCTCAGTTGTCTGAAGTTGTGGGTTCAGAGGAGGCAGTGTGAAGGGTGGAGGATTGAGACGTGTGTTGAATTTTCAGCAGTATTCGCATTTAGTTCTGGGCTCACATCAGGAATGGACTGAAGAACAAGTGGTGTTTTATCACCCTTTCCTGGGCTAAAAAGTGGGTAAACCTTATCATGGAATGTAGTGAGCAAAGTCAAGATATGGCTTTTCTCTTCAACATTGTAAAAGGAGATCATATTTTTGTCATAATCCAAAAAAACTCCCAATGTACGAGGTCTCGGTTTATTACAGAGTGAGATATCACGTTCAGTATTCACACTGAGACCATTATCTTTATCTGAGGAGAGGAACCAATAGCCTTCACTAGGGGTGAGATCAACACGACCCCTCTTAGCTGACTGACTGACCAAGCCTACAGTCCAGGACTGTTTCAGCCCCGCAGCCTTGTTCCATAGCCCTACCTCCCAGTAAGCACGTCCTGAGATAAAGCCCTCTTTCCCCAGAACAAACCAGTGTTGAGTGAACCTCTTTTCACTGGAGACCCTTTTTTGTAACTGGATTGCATCTCTTACAATTTTCCCATCCTCATGTAACTTCAGACTTTGATGAGCCGTGTCTTCATCCAGTATGATATCCACTGTGGTGGACAAACACAAATCAAGATGGATGCCAAAGATCTCAAAATATTACATTCAGAACAATGGTGTCTGACGCTAATCCACATTTCACCAGGTTCAAGAGTTTGGTGATGCGTTTACAATTATTTAGTGGCTCTTGAGGTCCATGGGTGCGGAGCCCAGAACTGTATTGCACTTTGCGACACATTGTTGGGTCATGTAGAGCATAACTGCCCAAGCCAATCAGGAAGCTCCAAATGAAGTCTGAAGCACTGAAGATCACAGTACATACAGGCCACTCTACAGGCACCCAATCTGGCTCTGCTACACCTTTGTCAAAACTTGGATATTTAAATGTAAGTTTTTTTTAGCAGACACTGCATAAAGCCTCAATAATTAGTTCTGGACAAATCGACAACATTTCAATTCTACAATTTCAGTAACTAATCACTGCTATTTTCTAACAATAAGTGGTATTGGTCATTAAAGTATTTTTATGCTTATGTTTATATTTTTCATGTGAAATGTATTTACAAACAGACCACACAACTTAACTGGTCACAATATGTCATATAATGTAAAATATTACCTTTTTCTTTTCTTAGTTCATCAATATCTGCAGAGAAATACACCAAAACCATTTAATAATCTCAGACATACAATAACAAAACATTGATTAAGTTAAAATGAAGTCGGTAATATAATAACAGACTTGTGGAATTTTGCCGTGGTGAATATGTGATACATTTGCTAGTTACCATAGTTGCTATCCAGTTATTGGCTAATATTGGCTGATTTATTTGTAAAAAAAATAAATTCTGTTACGAGATAAATAATTCTATAACTGACAAAACCTTGAGTCGATAGCTGTCTGAAATGCACTATTTTACAGTGAGATGATTCTCCGTTAACCCTTGTTTGGTATTGGCAACATATTCCAAACCTGTTGTTTGTCATTACATTGCTCAGTTAACTTGTTTGTGCTGACCCCTACTGGTAGAGACGCCGGCGAAATGGTATGGCATTTCCATAGGTAGATTTAACCAGCTGACCAATATCCATGCGTAACACAGGTTGCATCCATTCGGAAGCCATTTTGGATCCGATTTCTACCAGTTTCAGACGCACAATGCCTCATCGTTATTACACGGAGATTCCAGTTGATTTTTTCAAGTAATACATTTATTTGTGCATTTATTTGTTTTTTATTCAAAAACGAGAATTTTATTTTACCTGTTTGTAGAAGTGGTTGGTTCTCTAAAAATGAAATATAGATTGCAGTTTTTAGTTTTTATTATAATCAAAACATATTTTTAAATTATTTGTTTTATTATGATTTGTAAAGCAAATCAAAAAAGCAAGATGGCATAAGACATCAAAACACTAGGATGCCTTACCTGGGTTCTCTACTGAAGTTTTGCCCTCTGAAACACAGAAAAACTCTAATTTACTTGACACATTTGCCTTCATAAATAGAGAATCATAAAAGTAAAGATGCCACACGTATTTGAAATCATAATGGAGGATTGGGGTTTGCGCCCCCGCTCCTGCCAGATACGAGCATGGCCGGTGCATTGAAGGAGCGTGTACTGGCGAATTCTCAAGTGGTTGCTACTCTGGGAATTGAATAGCATAGGGTACAATTGACTACCAGATTGAGAGAAAACAGGAAAAAATCTGAAACAAATGTATTTAAAGATTTTTAAAAAAAGCAAATATTAGCGATAAACATTTCATTGAGTCCTCTGCAGGTCTGTGGTTATAGGGACAACAGGTTTTCCAGTTAGCCAATATAGGGTTTGCCCAACCATAACACAGAAAGTGTGCCAGAGGATGATATGTGAATATATTCTGACAGAGCCAATGTGTTACTTATACTTAATTTGCTTAACACTCAGATACTACATGTTTGTAGAAGTATATAGATTGTAGTTTTTAGTTTTTATTATAACCTAAAAGTTATTTGTAAATTATTTGTTTTATTATAATTTGTAAAAAAAATCTAAAAAGCAAGATGGCATAAGACATAAAAACATGAGGATGCCTTACCTGGGTTCTCTACTGAAGTTTTGCCCTCTGAAACACAGAAAAACTCTAATTTACTTGACACATTTGCCTTCATAAATAGAGAATCATAAAAGTAAAGATGCCACACATATTTGAAATCATAATGGAGGATTGGGGTTCACGCCCCCGCTCCTGCCAGATACGAGCATGGCCGGTGCATTGAAGGAGCGTGTACTGGCGAATTCTCAAGAGGTTGCTACTCTGGGAATTGAATAGCATAGGGTACAATTGACTACCAAATTGAGAGAAAACAGGAAAAAATCTGAAAGAAATGTATTTAAAATTTCAAAAAAAAAAGCAAATATTAGCGATAAACATTTCATTGAGACCTCTGCAGGTCTGTGGTTATAGGGACAACAGGTTTTCCAGTTAGCCAATATAGGGTTTGCCCAACCATAACACAGAAAGTGTACCAGAGGATGATATGTGAATATATTCTGACAGAGCCAATGTGTTACTTACACTTAATTTGCTTAACACTCAGATACTACATGTTTGTAGAAGTATATAGATTGTAGTTTTTAGTTTTTATTATAACCTAAAAGTTATTTGTAAATTATTTGTTTTATTATGATTTGTAAAAAAAATCTAAAAAGCAAGAAGGCATAAGACATCAAAACACGAAGATGCCTTACCTGGGTTCTCTACTGAAGTTTTGCCCTCTGAAACACAGAAAAACTCTAATTTACTTGACACATTTGCCTTCATAAATAGAGAATCATAAAAGTAAAGATGCCACACATATTTGAAATCATAATGGAGGATTGGGGTTCACGCCCCCGCTCCTGCCAGATACGAGCATGGCCGGTGCATTGAAGGAGCGTGTACTGGCGAATTCTCAAGAGGTTGCTACTCTGGGAATTGAATAGCATAGGGTACAATTGACTACCAAATTGAGAGAAAACAGGAAAAAATCTGAAAGAAATGTATTTAAAATTTCAAAAAAAAAAGCAAATATTAGCGATAAACATTTCATTGAGTCCTCTGCAGGTCTGTGGTTATAGGGACAACAGGTTTTCCAGTTAGCCAACATAGGGTTTGCCCAACCATAATACAGAAAGTGTGCCAGAGGATGATATGTGAATATATTCTGACATAGCCAATGTGTTACTTATACTTAGTTTGCTTAACACTCAGATACTACATGTTTGTAGAAGTATATAGATTGTAGTTTTTAGTTTTTATTATAATCTAAAAGTTATTTGTAAATTATTTGTTTTATTCTGATTTGTAAAAAAAATCTAAAAAGCAAGATGGCATAAGACATCAAAACATGAGGATGCCTTACCTGGGTTCTCTACTGAAGTTTTGCCCTCTGAAACACAGAAAAACTCTAATTTACTTGAGACATTTGCCTTCATAAATAGAGAATCATAAAAGTAAAGATGCCACACATATTTGAAATCATAATGGAGGATTGGGGTTCACGCCCCCGCTCCTGCCAGATACGAGCATGGCCGGTGCATTGAAGGAGCGTGTACTGGCGAATTCTCAAGAGGTTGCTACTCTGGGAATTGAATAGCATAGGGTACAATTGACTACCAAATTGAGAGAAAACAGGAAAAAATCTGAAAGAAAAGTCGATAGCTGTCTGAAATGCACTATTTTACAGTGAGATGATTCTCCGTTAACCCTTGTTTGGTATTGGCAACATATTCCAAACCTGTTGTTTGTCATTACATTGCTCAGTTAACTTGTTTGTGCTGACCCCTAGTGGTAGAGACGCCGGCGAAATGGCATGGCATTCCCATAGGTAGATTTAACCAGCTGACCAATATCCATGCGTAACACAGGACTTGGTTGCATCCATTCGGAAGCCATTTTGGATCCGATTTCTACCAGTTTCAGACGCACAATGCCTCATCGTTATTACACAGAGATTCTAGTAGATTTTTTCAAGTAATACATTTATTTGTGCATTTATTTGTTTTTTATTCAAAAACGAGAATTTTATTTGACCTGTTTGTAGAAGTGGTTGGTTCTCTAAAAGTGAAATATAGATTGCAGTTTTTAGTTTTTATTATAATCAAAATTTTTTTTTAAAATTATTTGTTTTATTATGATTTGTAAAGCAAATCAAAAAAGCAAGATGGCATAAGACATCAAAACACTAGGATGCCTTACCTGGGTTCTCTACTGAAGTTTTGCCCTCTGAAACACAGAAAAACTCTAATTTACTTGACACATTTGCCTTCATAAATAGAGAATCATAAAAGTAAAGATGCCACACGTATTTGAAATCATAATGGAGGATTGGGGTTCACGCCCCCGCTCCTGCCAGATACGAGCATGGCCGGTGCATTGAAGGAGCGTGTACTGGCGAATTCTCAAGAGGTTGCTACTCTGGGAATTGAATAGCATAGGGTACAATTGACTACCAAATTGAGAGAAAACAGGAAAAAATCTGAAAGAAATGTATTTAAAATTTTAAAAAAAGAAGCAAATATTAGCGATAAACATTTCATTGAGACCTCTGCAAGTCTGTGGTTATAGGGACAACAGGTTTTCCAGTTAGCCAATATAGGGTTTGCCCAACCATAACACAGAAAGTGTGCCAGAGGATGAAATGTGAATATATTCTGACATAGCCAATGTGTTACTTATACTTAGTTTGCTTAACACTCAGATACTACATGTTTGTAGAAGTATATAGATTGTAGTTTTTAGTTTGTATTATAACCTAAAAGTTATTTGTAAATCATTTGTTTTATTATGATTTGTAAAAAAAATCTAAAAAGCAAGAAGGCATAAGACATCAAAACACGAGGATGCCTTACCTGGGTTCTCTACTGAAGTTTTGCCCTCTGAAACACAGAAAAACTCTAATTTACTTGACACATTTGCCTTCATAAATAGAGAATCATAAAAGTAAAGATGCCACACGTATTTGAAATCATAATGGAGGATTGGGGTTCACGCCCCCGCTCCTGCCAGATACGAGCATGGCCGGTGCATTGAAGGAGCGTGTACTGGCGAATTCTCAAGCGGTTGCTACTCTGGGAATTGAATAGCATAGGGTACAATTGACTACCAAATTGAGAGAAAACAGGAAAAAATCTGAAAGAAATGTATTTAAAATTTTAAAAAAAGAAGCAAATATTAGCGATAAACATTTCATTGAGACCTCTGCAGGTCTGTGGTTATAGGGACAACAGGTTTTCCAGTTAGCCAATATAGGGTTTGCCCAACCATAACACAGAAAGTGTACCAGAGGATGATATGTGAATATATTCTGACAGAGCCAATGTGTTACTTACACTTAATTTGCTTAACACTCAGATACTACATGTTTGTAGAAGTGAAATATAGATTGTAGTTTTTAGTTTTTATTATAACCTAAAAGTTATTTGTAAATTATTTGTTTTATTATGATTTGTAAAAAAAATCTAAAAAGCAAGAAGGCATAAGACATCAAAACACGAAGATGCCTTACCTGGGTTCTCTACTGAAGTTTTGCCCTCTGAAACACAGAAAAACTCTAATTTACTTGACACATTTGCCTTCATAAATAGAGAATCATAAAAGTAAAGATGCCACACATATTTGAAATCATAATGGAGGATTGGGGTTCACGCCCCCGCTCCTGCCAGATACGAGCATGGCCGGTGCATTGAAGGAGCGTGTACTGGCGAATTCTCAAGCGGTTGCTACTCTGGGAATTGAATAGCATAGGGTACAATTGACTACCAAATTGAGAGAAAACAGGAAAAAATCTGAAAGAAAAGTCGATAGCTGTCTGAAATGCACTATTTTACAGTGAGATGATTCTCCGTTAACCCTTGTTTGGTATTGGCAACATATTCCAAACCTGTTGTTTGTCATTACATTGCTCAGTTAACTTGTTTGTGCTGACCCCTAGTGGTAGAGACGCCGGCGAAATGGCATGGCATTCCCATAGGTAGATTTAACCAGCTGACCAATATCCATGCGTAACACAGGACTTGGTTGCATCCATTCAGAAGCCATTTTGGATCCGATTTCTACCAGTTTCAGACGCACAATGCCTCATCGTTATTACACAGAGATTCTAGTAGATTTTTTCAAGTAATACATTTATTTGTGCATTTATTTGTTTTTTATTCAAAAACGAGAATTTTATTTGACCTGTTTGTAGAAGTGGTTGGTTCTCTAAAAGTGAAATATAGATTGCAGTTTTTAGTTTTTATTATAATCAAAATTTTTTTTTAAAATTATTTGTTTTATTATGATTTGTAAAGCAAATCAAAAAAGCAAGATGGCATAAGACATCAAAACACTAGGATGCCTTACCTGGGTTCTCTACTGAAGTTTTGCCCTCTGAAACACAGAAAAACTCTAATTTACTTGACACATTTGCCTTCATAAATAGAGAATCATAAAAGTAAAGATGCCACACGTATTTGAAATCATAATGGAGGATTGGGGTTCACGCCCCCGCTCCTGCCAGATACGAGCATGGCCGGTGCATTGAAGGAGCGTGTACTGGCGAATTCTCAAGAGGTTGCTACTCTGGGAATTGAATAGCATAGGGTACAATTGACTACCAAATTGAGAGAAAACAGGAAAAAATCTGAAAGAAATGTATTTAAAATTTTAAAAAAAGAAGCAAATATTAGCGATAAACATTTCATTGAGACCTCTGCAGGTCTGTGGTTATAGGGACAACAGGTTTTCCAGTTAGCCAATATAGGGTTTGCCCAACCATAACACAGAAAGTGTGCCAGAGGATGATATGTGAATATATTCTGACAGAGCCAATGTGTTACTTATACTTAATTTGCGTAACACTCAGATACTACATGTTTGTAGAAGTATATAGATTGTAGTTTTTAGTTTTTATTATAACCTAAAAGTTATTTTAAATTATTTGTTTTATTATGATTTGAAAAAAAAATCAAAAAAGCAAGAAGGCATAAGACATCAAAACACTAGGATGCCTTACCTGGGTTCTCTACTGAAGTTTTGCCCTCTGAAACACAGAAAAACTCTAATTTACTTGACACATTTGCCTTCATAAATAGAGAATCATAAAAGTAAAGATGCCACACATATTTGAAATCATAATGGAGGATTGGGGTTCACGCCCCCGCTCCTGCCAGATACGAGCATGGCCGGTGCATTGAAGGAGCGTGTACTGGCGAATTCTCAAGAGGTTGCTACTCTGGGAATTGAATAGCATAGGGTACAATTGACTACCAAATTGAGAGAAAACAGGAAAAAATCTGAAAGAAATGTATTTAAAATTTCAAAAAAAAAAGCAAATATTAGCGATAAACATTTCATTGAGTCCTCTGCAGGTCTGTGGTTATAGGGACAACAGGTTTTCCAGTTAGCCAACATAGGGTTTGCCCAACCATAATACAGAAAGTGTGCCAGAGGATGATATGTGAATATATTCTGACATAGCCAATGTGTTACTTATACTTAGTTTGCTTAACACTCAGATACTACATGTTTGTAGAAGTATATAGATTGTAGTTTTTAGTTTTTATTATAATCTAAAAGTTATTTGTAAATTATTTGTTTTATTATGATTTGTAAAAAAAATCTAAAAAGCAAGATGGCATAAGACATCAAAACATGAGGATGCCTTACCTGGGTTCTCTACTGAAGTTTTGCCCTCTGAAACACAGAAAAACTCTAATTTACTTGACACATTTGCCTTCATAAATAGAGAATCATAAAAGTAAAGATGCCACACATATTTGAAATCATAATGGAGGATTGGGGTTCACGCCCCCGCTCCTGCCAGATACGAGCATGGCCGGTGCATTGAAGGAGCGTGTACTGGCGAATTCTCAAGAGGTTGCTACTCTGGGAATTGAATAGCATAGGGTACAATTGACTACCAAATTGAGAGAAAACAGGAAAAAATCTGAAAGAAAAGTCGATAGCTGTCTGAAATGCACTATTTTACAGTGAGATGATTCTCCATTAACCCTTGTTTGGTATTGGCAACATATTCCAAACCTGTTGTTTGTCATTACATTGCTCAGTTAACTTGTTTGTGCTGACCCCTAGTGGTAGAGACGCCGGCGAAATGGCATGGCATTCCCATAGGTAGATTTAACCAGCTGACCAATATCCATGCGTAACACAGGACTTGGTTGCATCCATTCGGAAGCCATTTTGGATCCGATTTCTACCAGTTTCAGACGCACAATGCCTCATCGTTATTACACAGAGATTCTAGTAGATTTTTTCAAGTAATACATTTATTTGTGCATTTATTTGTTTTTTATTCAAAAACGAGAATTTTATTTGACCTGTTTGTAGAAGTGGTTGGTTCTCTAAAAGTGAAATATAGATTGCAGTTTTTAGTTTTTATTATAATCAAAAAATTTTTTTTCAATTATTTGTTTTATTATGATTTGTAAAGCAAATCAAAAAAGCAAGATGGCATAAGACATCAAAACACTAGGATGCCTTACCTGGGTTCTCTACTGAAGTTTTGCCCTCTGAAACACAGAAAAACTCTAATTTACTTGACACATTTGCCTTCATAAATAGAGAATCATAAAAGTAAAGATGCCACACGTATTTGAAATCATAATGGAGGATTGGGGTTCACGCCCCCGCTCCTGCCAGATACGAGCATGGCCGGTGCATTGAAGGAGCGTGTACTGGCGAATTCTCAAGAGGTTGCTACTCTGGGAATTGAATAGCATAGGGTACAATTGACTACCAAATTGAGAGAAAACAGGAAAAAATCTGAAAGAAATGTATTTAAAATTTTTAAAAAAGAAGCAAATATTAGCGATAAACATTTCATTGAGACCTCTGCAGGTCTGTGGTTATAGGGACAACAGGTTTTCCAGTTAGCCAATATAGGGTTTGCCCAACCATAACACAGAAAGTGTGCCAGAGGATGATATGTGAATATATTCTGACAGAGCCAATGTGTTACTTATACTTAATTTGCTTAACACTCAGATACTACATGTTTGTAGAAGTATATAGATTGTAGTTTTTAGTTTTTATTATAACCTAAAAGTTATTTGTAAATTATTTGTTTTATTATGATTTGAAAAAAAAATCAAAAAAGCAAGAAGGCATAAGACATCAAAACACTAGGATGCCTTACCTGGGTTCTCTACTGAAGTTTTGCCCTCTGAAACACAGAAAAACTCTAATTTACTTGACACATTTGCCTTCATAAATAGAGAATCATAAAAGTAAAGATGCCACACATATTTGAAATCATAATGGAGGATTGGGGTTCACGCCCCCGCTCCTGCCAGATACGAGCATGGCCGGTGCATTGAAGGAGCGTGTACTGGCGAATTCTCAAGAGGTTGCTACTCTGGGAATTGAATAGCATAGGGTACAATTGACTACCAAATTGAGAGAAAACAGGAAAAAATCTTAAAGAAAAGTCGATAGCTGTCTGAAATGCACTATTTTACAGTGAGATGATTCTCCGTTAACCCTTGTTTGGTATTGGCAACATATTCCAAACCTGTTGTTTGTCATTACATTGCTCAGTTAACTTGTTTGTGCTGACCCCTAGTGGTAGAGACGCCGGCGAAATGGCATGGCATTCCCATAGGTAGATTTAACCAGCTGACCAATATCCATGCGTAACACAGGACTTGGTTGCATCCATTCCGAAGCCATTTTGGATCCGATTTCTACCAGTTTCAGACGCACAATGCCTCATCGTTATTACACAGAGATTCTAGTAGATTTTTTCAAGTAATACATTTATTTGTGCATTTATTTGTTTTTTATTCAAAAACGAGAATTTTATTTGACCTGTTTGTAGAAGTGGTTGGTTCTCTAAAAGTGAAATATAGATTGCAGTTTTTAGTTTTTATTATAATCAAAATTTTTTTTTAAAATTATTTGTTTTATTATGATTTGTAAAGCAAATCAAAAAAGCAAGATGGCATAAGACATCAAAACACTAGGATGCCTTACCTGGGTTCTCTACTGAAGTTTTGCCCTCTGAAACACAGAAAAACTCTAATTTACTTGACACATTTGCCTTCATAAATAGAGAATCATAAAAGTAAAGATGCCACACGTATTTGAAATCATAATGGAGGATTGGGGTTCACGCCCCCGCTCCTGCCAGATACGAGCATGGCCGGTGCATTGAAGGAGCATGTACTGGCGAATTCTCAAGAGGTTGCTACTCTGGGAATTGAATAGCATAGGGTACAATTGACTACCAAATTGAGAGAAAACAGGAAAAAATCTGAAAGAAATGTATTTAAAATTTTAAAAAAAGAAGCAAATATTAGCGATAAACATTTCATTGAGACCTCTGCAAGTCTGTGGTTATAGGGACAACAGGTTTTCCAGTTAGCCAATATAGGGTTTGCCCAACCATAACACAGAAAGTGTGCCAGAGGATGAAATGTGAATATATTCTGACATAGCCAATGTGTTACTTATACTTAGTTTGCTTAACACTCAGATACTACATGTTTGTAGAAGTATATAGATTGTAGTTTTTAGTTTTTATTATAACCTAAAAGTTATTTGTAAATTATTTGTTTTATTATGATTTGTAAAAAAAATCTAAAAAGCAAGAAGGCATAAGACATCAAAACACGAAGATGCCTTACCTGGGTTCTCTACTGAAGTTTTGCCCTCTGAAACACAGAAAAACTCTAATTTACTTGACACATTTGCCTTCATAAATAGAGAATCATAAAAGTAAAGATGCCACACATATTTGAAATCATAATGGAGGATTGGGGTTCACGCCCCCGCTCCTGCCAGATACGAGCATGGCCGGTGCATTGAAGGAGCGTGTACTGGCGAATTCTCAAGCGGTTGCTACTCTGGGAATTGAATAGCATAGGGTACAATTGACTACCAAATTGAGAGAAAACAGGAAAAAATCTGAAAGAAAAGTCGATAGCTGTCTGAAATGCACTATTTTACAGTGAGATGATTCTCCGTTAACCCTTGTTTGGTATTGGCAACATATTCCAAACCTGTTGTTTGTCATTACATTGCTCAGTTAACTTGTTTGTGCTGACCCCTAGTGGTAGAGACGCCGGCGAAATGGCATGGCATTCCCATAGGTAGATTTAACCAGCTGACCAATATCCATGCGTAACACAGGACTTGGTTGCATCCATTCAGAAGCCATTTTGGATCCGATTTCTACCAGTTTCAGACGCACAATGCCTCATCGTTATTACACAGAGATTCTAGTAGATTTTTTCAAGTAATACATTTATTTGTGCATTTATTTGTTTTTTATTCAAAAACGAGAATTTTATTTGACCTGTTTGTAGAAGTGGTTGGTTCTCTAAAAGTGAAATATAGATTGCAGTTTTTAGTTTTTATTATAATCAAAATTTTTTTTTTCAATTATTTGTTTTATTATGATTTGTAAAGCAAATCAAAAAAGCAAGATGGCATAAGACATCAAAACACTAGGATGCCTTACCTGGGTTCTCTACTGAAGTTTTGCCCTCTGAAACACAGAAAAACTCTAATTTACTTGACACATTTGCCTTCATAAATAGAGAATCATAAAAGTAAAGATGCCACACGTATTTGAAATCATAATGGAGGATTGGGGTTCACGCCCCCGCTCCTGCCAGATACGAGCATGGCCGTTGCATTGAAGGAGCGTGTACTGGCGAATTCTCAAGCGGTTGCTACTCTGGGAATTGAATAGCATAGGGTACAATTGACTACCAAATTGAGAGAAAACAGGAAAAAATCTGAAAGAAAAGTCGATAGCTGTCTGAAATGCACTATTTTACAGTGAGAAGATTCTCCGTTAACCCTTGTTTGGTATTGGCAACATATTCCAAACCTGTTGTTTGTCATTACATTGCTCAGTTAACTTGTTTGTGCTGACCTCTAGTGGTAGAGACGCCGGCGAAATGGCATGGCATTCCCATAGGTAGATTTAACCAGCTGACCAATATCCATGCGTAACACAGGACTTGGTTGCATCCATTCGGAAGCCATTTTGGATCCGATTTCTACCAGTTTCAGACGCACAATGCCTCATCGTTATTACACAGAGATTCTAGTAGATTTTTTCAAGTAATACATTTATTTGTGCATTTATTTGTTTTTTATTCAAAAACGAGAATTTTATTTGACCTGTTTGTAGAAGTGGTTGGTTCTCTAAAAGTGAAATATAGATTGCAGTTTTTAGTTTTTATTATAATCAAAAAAATTTTTTTTAATTATTTGTTTTATTATGATTTGTAAAGCAAATCAAAAAAGCAAGATGGCATAAGACATCAAAACACTAGGATGCCTTACCTGGGTTCTCTACTGAAGTTTTGCCCTCTGAAACACAGAAAAACTCTAATTTACTTGACACATTTGCCTTCATAAATAGAGAATCATAAAAGTAAAGATGCCACACGTATTTGAAATCATAATGGAGGATTGGGGTTCACGCCCCCGCTCCTGCCAGATACGAGCATGGCCGGTGCATTGAAGGAGCGTGTACTGGCGAATTCTCAAGAGGTTGCTACTCTGGGAATTGAATAGCATAGGGTACAATTGACTACCAAATTGAGAGAAAACAGGAAAAAATCTGAAAGAAATGTATTTAAAATTTAAAAAAAAGAAGCAAATATTAGCGATAAACATTTCATTGAGACCTCTGCAAGTCTGTGGTTATAGGGACAACAGGTTTTCCAGTTAGCCAATATAGGGTTTGCCCAACCATAACACAGAAAGTGTGCCAGAGGATGATATGTGAATATATTCTGACATAGCCAATGTGTTACTTATACTTAGTTTGCTTAACACTCAGATACTACATGTTTGTAGAAGTATATAGATTGTAGTTTTTAGTTTTTATTATAACCTAAAAGTTATTTGTAAATTATTTGTTTTATTATGATTTGTAAAAAAAATCAAAAAAGCAAGATGGCATAAGACATCAAAACACTAGGATGCCTTACCTGGGTTCTCTACTGAAGTTTTGCCCTCTGAAACACAGAAAAACTCTAATTTACTTGACACATTTGCCTTCATAAATAGAGAATCATAAAAGTAAAGATGCCACACATATTTGAAATCATAATGGAGGATTGGGGTTCACGCCCCCGCTCCTGCCAGATACGAGCATGGCCGGTGCATTGAAGGAGCGTGTACTGGCGAATTCTCAAGCGGTTGCTACTCTGGGAATTGAATAGCATAGGGTACAATTGACTACCAAATTGAGAGAAAACAGGAAAAAATCTGAAAGAAATGTATTTAAAATTTTAAAAAAAGAAGCAAATATTAGCGATAAACATTTCATTGAGACCTCTGCAGGTCTGTGGTTATAGGGACAACAGGTTTTCCAGTTAGCCAATATAGGGTTTGCCCAACCATAACACAGAAAGTGTACCAGAGGATGATATGTGAATATATTCTGACAGAGCCAATGTGTTACTTACACTTAATTTGCTTAACACTCAGATACTACATGTTTGTAGAAGTATATAGATTGTAGTTTTTAGTTTTTATTATAACCTAAAAGTTATTTGTAAATTATTTGTTTTATTATGATTTGTAAAAAAAATCTAAAAAGCAAGAAGGCATAAGACATCAAAACACGAAGATGCCTTACCTGGGTTCTCTACTGAAGTTTTGCCCTCTGAAACACAGAAAAACTCTAATTTACTTGACACATTTGCCTTCATAAATAGAGAATCATAAAAGTAAAGATGCCACACATATTTGAAATCATAATGGAGGATTGGGGTTCACGCCCCCGCTCCTGCCAGATACGAGCATGGCCGGTGCATTGAAGGAGCGTGTACTGGCGAATTCTCAAGCGGTTGCTACTCTGGGAATTGAATAGCATAGGGTACAATTGACTACCAAATTGAGAGAAAACAGGAAAAAATCTGAAAGAAAAGTCGATAGCTGTCTGAAATGCACTATTTTACAGTGAGATGATTCTCCGTTAACCCTTGTTTGGTATTGGCAACATATTCCAAACCTGTTGTTTGTCATTACATTGCTCAGTTAACTTGTTTGTGCTGACCCCTAGTGGTAGAGACGCCGGCGAAATGGCATGGCATTCCCATAGGTAGATTTAACCAGCTGACCAATATCCATGCGTAACACAGGACTTGGTTGCATCCATTCAGAAGCCATTTTGGATCCGATTTCTACCAGTTTCAGACGCACAATGCCTCATCGTTATTACACAGAGATTCTAGTAGATTTTTTCAAGTAATACATTTATTTGTGCATTTATTTGTTTTTTATTCAAAAACGAGAATTTTATTTGACCTGTTTGTAGAAGTGGTTGGTTCTCTAAAAGTGAAATATAGATTGCAGTTTTTAGTTTTTATTATAATCAAAATTTTTTTTTAAAATTATTTGTTTTATTATGATTTGTAAAGCAAATCAAAAAAGCAAGATGGCATAAGACATCAAAACACTAGGATGCCTTACCTGGGTTCTCTACTGAAGTTTTGCCCTCTGAAACACAGAAAAACTCTAATTTACTTGACACATTTGCCTTCATAAATAGAGAATCATAAAAGTAAAGATGCCACACGTATTTGAAATCATAATGGAGGATTGGGGTTCACGCCCCCGCTCCTGCCAGATACGAGCATGGCCGGTGCATTGAAGGAGCGTGTACTGGCGAATTCTCAAGAGGTTGCTACTCTGGGAATTGAATAGCATAGGGTACAATTGACTACCAAATTGAGAGAAAACAGGAAAAAATCTGAAAGAAATGTATTTAAAATTTTAAAAAAAGAAGCAAATATTAGCGATAAACATTTCATTGAGACCTCTGCAGGTCTGTGGTTATAGGGACAACAGGTTTTCCAGTTAGCCAATATAGGGTTTGCCCAACCATAACACAGAAAGTGTGCCAGAGGATGATATGTGAATATATTCTGACAGAGCCAATGTGTTACTTATACTTAATTTGCGTAACACTCAGATACTACATGTTTGTAGAAGTATATAGATTGTAGTTTTTAGTTTTTATTATAACCTAAAAGTTATTTGTAAATTATTTGTTTTATTATGATTTGAAAAAAAAATCAAAAAAGCAAGAAGGCATAAGACATCAAAACACTAGGATGCCTTACCTGGGTTCTCTACTGAAGTTTTGCCCTCTGAAACACAGAAAAACTCTAATTTACTTGACACATTTGCCTTCATAAATAGAGAATCATAAAAGTAAAGATGCCACACATATTTGAAATCATAATGGAGGATTGGGGTTCACGCCCCCGCTCCTGCCAGATACGAGCATGGCCGGTGCATTGAAGGAGCGTGTACTGGCGAATTCTCAAGAGGTTGCTACTCTGGGAATTGAATAGCATAGGGTACAATTGACTACCAAATTGAGAGAAAACAGGAAAAAATCTTAAAGAAAAGTCGATAGCTGTCTGAAATGCACTATTTTACAGTGAGATGATTCTCCGTTAACCCTTGTTTGGTATTGGCAACATATTCCAAACCTGTTGTTTGTCATTACATTGCTCAGTTAACTTGTTTGTGCTGACCCCTAGTGGTAGAGACGCCGGCGAAATGGCATGGCATTCCCATAGGTAGATTTAACCAGCTGACCAATATCCATGCGTAACACAGGACTTGGTTGCATCCATTCCGAAGCCATTTTGGATCCGATTTCTACCAGTTTCAGACGCACAATGCCTCATCGTTATTACACAGAGATTCTAGTAGATTTTTTCAAGTAATACATTTATTTGTGCATTTATTTGTTTTTTATTCAAAAACGAGAATTTTATTTGACCTGTTTGTAGAAGTGGTTGGTTCTCTAAAAGTGAAATATAGATTGCAGTTTTTAGTTTTTATTATAATCAAAAAATTTTTTTAAAATTATTTGTTTTATTATGATTTGTAAAGCAAATCAAAAAAGCAAGATGGCATAAGACATCAAAACACTAGGATGCCTTACCTGGGTTCTCTACTGAAGTTTTGCCCTCTGAAACACAGAAAAACTCTAATTTACTTGACACATTTGCCTTCATAAATAGAGAATCATAAAAGTAAAGATGCCACACGTATTTGAAATCATAATGGAGGATTGGGGTTCACGCCCCCGCTCCTGCCAGATACGAGCATGGCCGGTGCATTGAAGGAGCATGTACTGGCGAATTCTCAAGAGGTTGCTACTCTGGGAATTGAATAGCATAGGGTACAATTGACTACCAAATTGAGAGAAAACAGGAAAAAATCTGAAAGAAATGTATTTAAAATTTTAAAAAAAGAAGCAAATATTAGCGATAAACATTTCATTGAGACCTCTGCAAGTCTGTGGTTATAGGGACAACAGGTTTTCCAGTTAGCCAATATAGGGTTTGCCCAACCATAACACAGAAAGTGTGCCAGAGGATGAAATGTGAATATATTCTGACATAGCCAATGTGTTACTTATACTTAGTTTGCTTAACACTCAGATACTACATGTTTGTAGAAGTATATAGATTGTAGTTTTTAGTTTTTATTATAACCTAAAAGTTATTTGTAAATTATTTGTTTTATTATGATTTGTAAAAAAAATCTAAAAAGCAAGAAGGCATAAGACATCAAAACACGAAGATGCCTTACCTGGGTTCTCTACTGAAGTTTTGCCCTCTGAAACACAGAAAAACTCTAATTTACTTGACACATTTGCCTTCATAAATAGAGAATCATAAAAGTAAAGATGCCACACATATTTGAAATCATAATGGAGGATTGGGGTTCACGCCCCCGCTCCTGCCAGATACGAGCATGGCCGGTGCATTGAAGGAGCGTGTACTGGCGAATTCTCAAGCGGTTGCTACTCTGGGAATTGAATAGCATAGGGTACAATTGACTACCAAATTGAGAGAAAACAGGAAAAAATCTGAAAGAAAAGTCGATAGCTGTCTGAAATGCACTATTTTACAGTGAGATGATTCTCCGTTAACCCTTGTTTGGTATTGGCAACATATTCCAAACCTGTTGTTTGTCATTACATTGCTCAGTTAACTTGTTTGTGCTGACCCCTAGTGGTAGAGACGCCGGCGAAATGGCATGGCATTCCCATAGGTAGATTTAACCAGCTGACCAATATCCATGCGTAACACAGGACTTGGTTGCATCCATTCAGAAGCCATTTTGGATCCGATTTCTACCAGTTTCAGACGCACAATGCCTCATCGTTATTACACAGAGATTCTAGTAGATTTTTTCAAGTAATACATTTATTTGTGCATTTATTTGTTTTTTATTCAAAAACGAGAATTTTATTTGACCTGTTTGTAGAAGTGGTTGGTTCTCTAAAAGTGAAATATAGATTGCAGTTTTTAGTTTTTATTATAATCAAAATTTTTTTTTAAATTATTTGTTTTATTATGATTTGTAAAGCAAATCAAAAAAGCAAGATGGCATAAGACATCAAAACACTAGGATGCCTTACCTGGGTTCTCTACTGAAGTTTTGCCCTCTGAAACACAGAAAAACTCTAATTTACTTGACACATTTGCCTTCATAAATAGAGAATCATAAAAGTAAAGATGCCACACGTATTTGAAATCATAATGGAGGATTGGGGTTCACGCCCCCGCTCCTGCCAGATACGAGCATGGCCGTTGCATTGAAGGAGCGTGTACTGGCGAATTCTCAAGCGGTTGCTACTCTGGGAATTGAATAGCATAGGGTACAATTGACTACCAAATTGAGAGAAAACAGGAAAAAATCTGAAAGAAAAGTCGATAGCTGTCTGAAATGCACTATTTTACAGTGAGAAGACCCTTGTTACCCCTTGTTTGGTATTGGCAAATATTAGCGTTAAACATTTCATTGCTCAGACCTCCTTGTGCTGGTCTGTGGTTATAGGGACAATGGCATGGTTTTCCAGTTAGAATATAGGGTTTGACCAATATCCATGCGTAACACAGGACTTGGTTGCATCCATTCGGAAGCCATTTTGGATCCGATTTCTGAGTTTCAGACGCACAATGCCTCATCGTTATTACACAGAGATTCTAGTATTTTTTCAAGTAATACATTTATTTGTGCATTTATTTGTTTTTATTCAAAAACGAGAATTTTATTTGACCTGTTTGTAGAAGTGGTTGGGTTCTCTAAAGAGAAATATAGATTGCAGTTTTTAGTTTTTATTATAATCAAAAAATTTTTTTTAAATTATTTGTTTTATTATGATTTGTAAAGCAAATCAAAAAAGCAAGATGGCATAAGACATCAAAACACTAGGATGCCTTACCTGGGTTCTCTACTGAAGTTTTGCCCTCTGAAACACAGAAAAACTCTAATTTACTTGACACATTTGCCTTCATAAATAGAGAATCATAAAAGTAAAGATGCCACACGTATTTGAAATCATAATGGAGGATTGGGGTTCACGCCCCCGCTCCTGCCAGATACGAGCATGGCCGGTGCATTGAAGGAGCGTGTACTGGCGAATTCTCAAGAGGTTGCTACTCTGGGAATTGAATAGCATAGGGTACAATTGACTACCAAATTGAGAGAAAACAGGAAAAAATCTGAAAGAAATGTATTTAAAATTTAAAAAAAAGAAGGATAAATTGAACCTAAAGTCTGAGGTTTTCCAGTTAGCCAATACCATAACACAGAAAGTGTGCCAGAAATTTCTAAGACCAATGGTTATTATACAACACTCAGAACATGTTTGTAGAAGTATATAGATTGTAGTTTTTAGTTTTTATTATAACCTAAAAGTTATTTGTAAATTATTTGTTTTATTATGATTTGTAAAAAAAATCAAAAAAGCAAGATGGCATAAGACATCAAAACACTAGGATGCCTTACCTGGGTTCTCTACTGAAGTTTTGCCCTCTGAAACACAGAAAAACTCTAATTTACTTGACACATTTGCCTTCATAAATAGAGAATCATAAAAGTAAAGATGCCACACATATTTGAAATCATAATGGAGGATTGGGGTTCACGCCCCCGCTCCTGCCAGATACGAGCATGGCCGGTGCATTGAAGGAGCGTGTACTGGCGAATTCTCAAGCGGTTGCTACTCTGGGAATTGAATAGCATAGGGTACAATTGACTACCAAATTGAGAGAAAACAGGAAAAAATCTGAAAGAAATGTATTTAAAATTTTAAAAAAAGAAGCAAATATTAGCGATAAACATTTCATTGAGACCTCTGCAGGTCTGTGGTTATAGGGACAACAGGTTTTCCAGTTAGCCAATATAGGGTTTGCCCAACCATAACACAGAAAGTGTACCAGAGGATGATATGTGAATATATTCTGACAGAGCCAATGTGTTACTTACACTTAATTTGCTTAACACTCAGATACTACATGTTTGTAGAAGTATATAGATTGTAGTTTTTAGTTTTTATTATAACCTAAAAGTTATTTGTAAATTATTTGTTTTATTATGATTTGTAAAAAAAATCTAAAAAGCAAGAAGGCATAAGACATCAAAACACGAAGATGCCTTACCTGGGTTCTCTACTGAAGTTTTGCCCTCTGAAACACAGAAAAACTCTAATTTACTTGACACATTTGCCTTCATAAATAGAGAATCATAAAAGTAAAGATGCCACACATATTTGAAATCATAATGGAGGATTGGGGTTCACGCCCCCGCTCCTGCCAGATACGAGCATGGCCGGTGCATTGAAGGAGCGTGTACTGGCGAATTCTCAAGCGGTTGCTACTCTGGGAATTGAATAGCATAGGGTACAATTGACTACCAAATTGAGAGAAAACAGGAAAAAATCTGAAAGAAAAGTCGATAGCTGTCTGAAATGCACTATTTTACAGTGAGATGATTCTCCGTTAACCCTTGTTTGGTATTGGCAACATATTCCAAACCTGTTGTTTGTCATTACATTGCTCAGTTAACTTGTTTGTGCTGACCCCTAGTGGTAGAGACGCCGGCGAAATGGCATGGCATTCCCATAGGTAGATTTAACCAGCTGACCAATATCCATGCGTAACACAGGACTTGGTTGCATCCATTCAGAAGCCATTTTGGATCCGATTTCTACCAGTTTCAGACGCACAATGCCTCATCGTTATTACACAGAGATTCTAGTAGATTTTTTCAAGTAATACATTTATTTGTGCATTTATTTGTTTTTTATTCAAAAACGAGAATTTTATTTGACCTGTTTGTAGAAGTGGTTGGTTCTCTAAAAGTGAAATATAGATTGCAGTTTTTAGTTTTTATTATAATCAAAATTTTTTTTTAAATTATTTGTTTTATTATGATTTGTAAAGCAAATCAAAAAAGCAAGATGGCATAAGACATCAAAACACTAGGATGCCTTACCTGGGTTCTCTACTGAAGTTTTGCCCTCTGAAACACAGAAAAACTCTAATTTACTTGACACATTTGCCTTCATAAATAGAGAATCATAAAAGTAAAGATGCCACACATATTTGAAATCATAATGGAGGATTGGGGTTCACGCCCCCGCTCCTGCCAGATACGAGCATGGCCGGTGCATTGAAGGAGCGTGTACTGGCGAATTCTCAAGAGGTTGCTACTCTGGGAATTGAATAGCATAGGGTACAATTGACTACCAAATTGAGAGAAAACAGGAAAAAATCTGAAAGAAAAGTCGATAGCTGTCTGAAATGCACTATTTTACAGTGAGATGATTCTCCGTTAACCCTTGTTTGGTATTGGCAACATATTCCAAACCTGTTGTTTGTCATTACATTGCTCAGTTAACTTGTTTGTGCTGACCCCTAGTGGTAGAGACGCCGGCGAAATGGCATGGCATTCCCATAGGTAGATTTAACCAGCTGACCAATATCCATGCGTAACACAGGACTTGGTTGCATCCATTCAGAAGCCATTTTGGATCCGATTTCTACCAGTTTCAGACGCACAATGCCTCATCGTTATTACACAGAGATTCTAGTAGATTTTTTCAAGTAATACATTTATTTGTGCATTTATTTGTTTTTTATTAAAAAACGAGAATTTTATTTGACCTGTTTGTAGAAGTGGTTGGTTCTCTAAAAGTGAAATATAGATTGCAGTTTTTAGTTTTTATTATAATCAAAAAATTTTTTTTCAATTATTTGTTTTATTATGATTTGTAAAGCAAATCAAAAAACCAAGATGGCATAAGACATCAAAACACTAGGATGCCTTACCTGGGTTCTCTACTGAAGTTTTGCCCTCTGAAACACAGAAAAACTCTAATTTACTTGACACATTTGCCTTCATAAATAGAGAATCATAAAAGTAAAGATGCCACACGTATTTGAAATCATAATGGAGGATTGGGGTTCACGCCCCCGCTCCTGCCAGATACGAGCATGGCCGGTGCATTGAAGGAGCGTGTACTGGCGAATTCTCAAGAGGTTGCTACTCTGGGAATTGAATAGCATAGGGTACAATTGACTACCAAATTGAGAGAAAACAGGAAAAAATCTGAAAGAAATGTATTTAAAATTTTAAAAAAAGAAGCAAATATTAGCGATAAACATTTCATTGAGACCTCTGCAGGTCTGTGGTTATAGGGACAACAGGTTTTCCAGTTAGCCAATATAGGGTTTGCCCAACCATAACACAGAAAGTGTGCCAGAGGATGATATGTGAATATATTCTGACAGAGCCAATGTGTTACTTATACTTAATTTGCTTAACACTCAGATACTACATGTTTGTAGAAGTATATAGATTGTAGTTTTTAGTTTTTATTATAACCTAAAAGTTATTTGTAAATTATTTGTTTTATTATGATTTGAAAAAAAATCAAAAAAGCAAGAAGGCATAAGACATCAAAACACTAGGATGCCTTACCTGGGTTCTCTACTGAAGTTTTGCCCTCTGAAACACAGAAAAACTCTAATTTACTTGACACATTTGCCTTCATAAATAGAGAATCATAAAAGTAAAGATGCCACACATATTTGAAATCATAATGGAGGATTGGGGTTCACGCCCCCGCTCCTGCCAGATACGAGCATGGCCGGTGCATTGAAGGAGCGTGTACTGGCGAATTCTCAAGAGGTTGCTACTCTGGGAATTGAATAGCATAGGGTACAATTGACTACCAAATTGAGAGAAAACAGGAAAAAATCTTAAAGAAAAGTCGATAGCTGTCTGAAATGCACTATTTTACAGTGAGATGATTCTCCGTTAACCCTTGTTTGGTATTGGCAACATATTCCAAACCTGTTGTTTGTCATTACATTGCTCAGTTAACTTGTTTGTGCTGACCCCTAGTGGTAGAGACGCCGGCGAAATGGCATGGCATTCCCATAGGTAGATTTAACCAGCTGACCAATATCCATGCGTAACACAGGACTTGGTTGCATCCATTCAGAAGCCATTTTGGATCCGATTTCTACCAGTTTCAGACGCACAATGCCTCATCGTTATTACACAGAGATTCTAGTAGATTTTTTCAAGTAATACATTTATTTGTGCATTTATTTGTTTTTTATTCAAAAACGAGAATTTTATTTGACCTGTTTGTAGAAGTGGATGGTTCTCTAAAAGTGAAATATAGATTGCAGTTTTTAGTTTTTATTATAATCAAAAAAATTTTTTTCAATTATTTGTTTTATTATGATTTGTAAAGCAAATCAAAAAAGCAAGATGGCATAAGACATCAAAACACTAGGATGCCTTACCTGGGTTCTCTACTGAAGTTTTGCCCTCTGAAACACAGAAAAACTCTAATTTACTTGACACATTTGCCTTCATAAATAGAGAATCATAAAAGTAAAGATGCCACACGTATTTGAAATCATAATGGAGGATTGGGGTTCACGCCCCCGCTCCTGCCAGATACGAGCATGGCCGTTGCATTGAAGGAGCGTGTACTGGCGAATTCTCAAGCGGTTGCTACTCTGGGAATTGAATAGCATAGGGTACAATTGACTACCAAATTGAGAGAAAACAGGAAAAAATCTGAAAGAAAAGTCGATAGCTGTCTGAAATGCACTATTTTACAGTGAGAAGATTCTCCGTTAACCCTTGTTTGGTATTGGCAACATATTCCAAACCTGTTGTTTGTCATTACATTGCTCAGTTAACTTGTTTGTGCTGACCTCTAGTGGTAGAGACGCCGGCGAAATGGCATGGCATTCCCATAGGTAGATTTAACCAGCTGACCAATATCCATGCGTAACACAGGACTTGGTTGCATCCATTCGGAAGCCATTTTGGATCCGATTTCTACCAGTTTCAGACGCACAATGCCTCATCGTTATTACACAGAGATTCTAGTAGATTTTTTCAAGTAATACATTTATTTGTGCATTTATTTGTTTTTTATTCAAAAACGAGAATTTTATTTGACCTGTTTGTAGAAGTGGTTGGTTCTCTAAAAGTGAAATATAGATTGCAGTTTTTAGTTTTTATTATAATCAAAAAAAATTTTTTAAATTATTTGTTTTATTATGATTTGTAAAGCAAATCAAAAAAGCAAGATGGCATAAGACATCAAAACACTAGGATGCCTTACCTGGGTTCTCTACTGAAGTTTTGCCCTCTGAAACACAGAAAAACTCTAATTTACTTGACACATTTGCCTTCATAAATAGAGAATCATAAAAGTAAAGATGCCACACGTATTTGAAATCATAATGGAGGATTGGGGTTCACGCCCCCGCTCCTGCCAGATACGAGCATGGCCGGTGCATTGAAGGAGCGTGTACTGGCGAATTCTCAAGAGGTTGCTACTCTGGGAATTGAATAGCATAGGGTACAATTGACTACCAAATTGAGAGAAAACAGGAAAAAATCTGAAAGAAATTTATTTAAAATTTAAAAAAAAGAAGCAAATATTAGCGATAAACATTTCATTGAGACCTCTGCAAGTCTGTGGTTATAGGGACAACAGGTTTTCCAGTTAGCCAATATAGGGTTTGCCCAACCATAACACAGAAAGTGTGCCAGAGGATGATATGTGAATATATTCTGACATAGCCAATGTGTTACTTATACTTAGTTTGCTTAACACTCAGATACTACATGTTTGTAGAAGTATATAGATTGTAGTTTTTAGTTTTTATTATAACCTAAAAGTTATTTGTAAATTATTTGTTTTATTATGATTTGTAAAAAAAATCAAAAAAGCAAGATGGCATAAGACATCAAAACACTAGGATGCCTTACCTGGGTTCTCTACTGAAGTTTTGCCCTCTGAAACACAGAAAAACTCTAATTTACTTGACACATTTGCCTTCATAAATAGAGAATCATAAAAGTAAAGATGCCACACATATTTGAAATCATAATGGAGGATTGGGGTTCACGCCCCCGCTCCTGCCAGATACGAGCATGGCCGGTGCATTGAAGGAGCGTGTACTGGCGAATTCTCAAGCGGTTGCTACTCTGGGAATTGAATAGCATAGGGTACAATTGACTACCAAATTGAGAGAAAACAGGAAAAAATCTGAAAGAAAAGTCGATAGCTGTCTGAAATGCACTATTTTACAGTGAGATGATTCTCCGTTAACCCTTGTTTGGTATTGGCAACATATTCCAAACCTGTTGTTTGTCATTACATTGCTCAGTTAACTTGTTTGTGCTGACCTCTAGTGGTAGAGACGCCGGCGAAATGGCATGGCATTCCCATAGGTAGATTTAACCAGCTGACCAATATCCATGCGTAACACAGGACTTGGTTGCATCCATTCGGAAGCCATTTTGGATCCGATTTCTACCAGTTTCAGACGCACAATGCCTCATCGTTATTACACAGAGATTCTAGTAGATTTTTTCAAGTAATACATTTATTTGTGCATTTATTTGTTTTTTATTCAAAAACGAGAATTTTATTTGACCTGTTTGTAGAAGTGGTTGGTTCTCTAAAAGTGAAATATAGATTGCAGTTTTTAGTTTTTATTATAATCAAAAAATTTTTTTTAAATTATTTGTTTTATTATGATTTGTAAAGCAAATCAAAAAAGCAAGATGGCATAAGACATCAAAACACGAGGATGCCTTACCTGGGTTCTCTACTGAAGTTTTGCCCTCTGAAACACAGAAAAACTCTAATTTACTTGACACATTTGCCTTCATAAATAGAGAATCATAAAAGTAAAGATGCCACACGTATTTGAAATCATAATGGAGGATTGGGGTTCACGCCCCCGCTCCTGCCAGATACGAGCATGGCCGGTGCATTGAAGGAGCGTGTACTGGCGAATTCTCAAGAGGTTGCTACTCTGGGAATTGAATAGCATAGGGTACAATTGACTACCAAATTGAGAGAAAACAGGAAAAAATCTGAAAGAAATGTATTTAAAATTTTAAAAAAAGAAGCAAATATTAGCGATAAACATTTCATTGAGACCTCTGCAGGTCTGTGGTTATAGGGACAACAGGTTTTCCAGTTAGCCAATATAGGGTTTGCCCAACCATAACACAGAAAGTGTACCAGAGGATGATATGTGAATATATTCTGACAGAGCCAATGTGTTACTGACACTTAATTTGCTTAACAATCAGATACTACATGTTTGTAGAAGTATATAGATTGTAGTTTTTAGTTTTTATTATAACCTAAAAGTTATTTGTAAATTATTTGTTTTATTATGATTTGTAAAAAAAATCTAAAAAGCAAGAAGGCATAAGACATCAAAACACGAAGATGCCTTACCTGGGTTCTCTACTGAAGTTTTGCCCTCTGAAACACAGAAAAACTCTAATTTACTTGACACATTTGCCTTCATAAATAGAGAATCATAAAAGTAAAGATGCCACACATATTTGAAATCATAATGGAGGATTGGGGTTCACGCCCCCGCTCCTGCCAGATACGAGCATGGCCGGTGCATTGAAGGAGCGTGTACTGGCGAATTCTCAAGCGGTTGCTACTCTGGGAATTGAATAGCATAGGGTACAATTGACTACCAAATTGAGAGAAAACAGGAAAAAATCTGAAAGAAAAGTCGATAGCTGTCTGAAATGCACTATTTTACAGTGAGATGATTCTCCGTTAACCCTTGTTTGGTATTGGCAACATATTCCAAACCTGTTGTTTGTCATTACATTGCTCAGTTAACTTGTTTGTGCTGACCCCTAGTGGTAGAGACGCCGGCGAAATGGCATGGCATTCCCATAGGTAGATTTAACCAGCTGACCAATATCCATGCGTAACACAGGACTTGGTTGCATCCATTCAGAAGCCATTTTGGATCCGATTTCTACCAGTTTCAGACGCACAATGCCTCATCGTTATTACACAGAGATTCTAGTAGATTTTTTCAAGTAATACATTTATTTGTGCATTTATTTGTTTTTTATTCAAAAACGAGAATTTTATTTGACCTGTTTGTAGAAGTGGTTGGTTCTCTAAAAGTGAAATATAGATTGCAGTTTTTAGTTTTTATTATAATCAAAAAAATTTTTTTCAATTATTTGTTTTATTATGATTTGTAAAGCAAATCAAAAAAGCAAGATGGCATAAGACATCAAAACACTAGGATGCCTTACCTGGGTTCTCTACTGAAGTTTTGCCCTCTGAAACACAGAAAAACTCTAATTTACTTGACACATTTGCCTTCATAAATAGAGAATCATAAAAGTAAAGATGCCACACGTATTTGAAATCATAATGGAGGATTGGGGTTCACGCCCCCGCTCCTGCCAGATACGAGCATGGCCGGTGCATTGAAGGAGCGTGTACTGGCGAATTCTCAAGAGGTTGCTACTCTGGGAATTGAATAGCATAGGGTACAATTGACTACCAAATTGAGAGAAAACAGGAAAAAATCTGAAAGAAATGTATTTAAAATTTTAAAAAAAAAAGCAAATATTAGCGATAAACATTTCATTGAGTCCTCTGCAGGTCTGTGGTTATAGGGACAACAGGTTTTCCAGTTAGCCAACATAGGGTTTGCCCAACCATAATACAGAAAGTGTGCCAGAGGATGATATGTGAATATATTCTGACATAGCCAATGTGTTACTTATACTTAGTTTGCTTAACACTCAGATACTACATGTTTGTAGAAGTATATAGATTGTAGTTTTTAGTTTTTATTATAATCTAAAAGTTATTTGTAAATTATTTGTTTTATTATGATTTGTAAAAAAAATCTAAAAAGCAAGATGGCATAAGACATCAAAACATGAGGATGCCTTACCTGGGTTCTCTACTGAAGTTTTGCCCTCTGAAACACAGAAAAACTCTAATTAACTTGACACATTTGCCTTCATAAATAGAGAATCATAAAAGTAAAGATGCCACACATATTTGAAATCATAATGGAGGATTGGGGTTCACGCCCCCGCTCCTGCCAGATACGAGCATGGCCGTTGCATTGAAGGAGCGTGTACTGGCGAATTCTCAAGCGGTTGCTACTCTGGGAATTGAATAGCATAGGGTACAATTGACTACCAAATTGAGAGAAAACAGGAAAAAATCTTAAAGAAAAGTCGATAGCTGTCTGAAATGCACTATTTTACAGTGAGATGATTCTCCGTTAACCCTTGTTTGGTATTGGCAACATATTCCAAACCTGTTGTTTGTCATTACATTGCTCAGTTAACTTGTTTGTGCTGACCCCTACTGGTAGAGACGCCGGCGAAATGGCATGGCATTCCCATAGGTAGATTTAACCAGCTGACCAATATCCATGCGTAACACAGGACTTGGTTGCATCCATTCGGAAGCCATTTTGGATCCGATTTCTACCAGTTTCAGACGCACAATGCCTCATCGTTATTACACAGAGATTCTAGTAGATTTTTTCAAGTAATACATTTATTTGTGCATTTATTTGTTTTTTATTCAAAAACGAGAATTTTATTTGACCTGTTTGTAGAAGTGGTTGGTTCTCTAAAAGTGAAATATAGATTGCAGTTTTTAGTTTTTATTATAATCAAAAAATAATTTTTAAATTATTTGTTTTATTATGATTTGTAAAGCAAATCAAAAAAGCAAGATGGCATAAGACATGAAAACACTAGGATGCCTTACCTGGGTTCTCTACTGAAGTTTTGCCCTCTGAAACACAGAAAAACTCTAATTTACTTGACACATTTGCCTTCATAAATAGAGAATCATAAAAGTAAAGATGCCACACGTATTTGAAATCATAATGGAGGATTGGGGTTCACGCCCCCGCTCCTGCCAGATACGAGCATGGCCGGTGCATTGAAGGAGCGTGTACTGGCGAATTCTCAAGAGGTTGCTACTCTGGGAATTGAATAGCATAGGGTACAATTGACTACCAAATTGAGAGAAAACAGGAAAAAATCTGAATTTTTTTTATTTAAAATAAAATAAAAAAAAGCAAATATTAGCGATAAACATTTCATTGAGTCCTCTGCAAGTCTGTGGTTATAGGGACAACAGGTTTTCCAGTTAGCCAACATAGGGTTTGCCCAACCATAATACAGAAAGTGTGCCAGAGGATAATATGTGAATATATTCTGACATAATGTGTTGCTTATACTTAGTTTGCTTAACACTCAGATACTACATGTTTGTAGAAGTATATAGATTGTAGTTTTTAGTTTTTATTATAATCTAAAAGTTATTTGTAAATTATTTGTTTTATTATGATTTGTAAAGCAAATCAAAAAAGCAAGAAGGCATAAGACATCAAAACACTAGGATGCCTTACCTGGGTTCTCTACTGAAGTTTTGCCCTCTGAAACACAGAAAAACTCTAATTTACTTGACACATTTGCCTTCATAAATAGAGAATCATAAAAGTAAAGATGCCTCACGTATTTGAAATCATAATGGAGGATTGGGGTTCACGCCCCCGCTCCTGCCAGATACGAGCATGGCCGTTGCATTGAAGGAGCGTGTACTGGCGAATTCTCAAGCGGTTGCTACTCTGGGAATTGAATAGCATAGGGTACAATTGACTACCAAATTGAGAGAAAACAGGAAAAAATCTGAAAGAAAAGTCGATAGCTGTCTGAAATGCACTATTTTACAGTGAGAAGATTCTCTGTTAACCCTTGTTTGGTATTGGCAACATATTCCAAACCTGTTGTTTGTCATTACATTGCTCAGTTAACTTGTTTGTGCTGACCTCTAGTGGTAGAGACGCCGGCGAAATGGCATGGCATTCCCATAGGTAGATTTAACCAGCTGACCAATATCCATGCGTAACACAGGACTTGGTTGCATCCATTCGGAAGCCATTTTGGATCCGATTTCTACCAGTTTCAGACGCACAATGCCTCATCGTTATTACACAGAGATTCTAGTAGATTTTTTCAAGTAATACATTTATTTGTGCATTTATTTGTTTTTTATTCAAAAACGAGAATTTTATTTGACCTGTTTGTAGAAGTGGTTGGTTCTCTAAAAGTGAAATATAGATTGCAGTTTTTAGTTTTTATTATAATCAAAAAAAATTTTTTTAATTATTTGTTTTATTATGATTTGTAAAGCAAATCAAAAAAGCAAGATGGCATAAGACATCAAAACACTAGGATGCCTTACCTGGGTTCTCTACTGAAGTTTTGCCCTCTGAAACACAGAAAAACTCTAATTTACTTGACACATTTGCCTTCATAAATAGAGAATCATAAAAGTAAAGATGCCACACGTATTTGAAATCATAATGGAGGATTGGGGTTCACGCCCCCGCTCCTGCCAGATACGAGCATGGCCGGTGCATTGAAGGAGCGTGTACTGGCGAATTCTCAAGAGGTTGCTACTCTGGGAATTGAATAGCATAGGGTACAATTGACTACCAAATTGAGAGAAAACAGGAAAAAATCTGAAAGAAATGTAATTTAAAATTTTAAAAAAAGAAGCAAATATTAGCGATAAACATTTCATTGAGACCTCTGCAAGTCTGTGGTTATAGGGACAACAGGTTTTCCAGTTAGCCAATATAGGGTTTGCCCAACCATAACACAGAAAGTGTGCCAGAGGATGATATGTGAATATATTTTGACATAGCCAATGTGTTACTTATACTTAGTTTGCTTAACACTCAGATACTACATGTTTGTAGAAGTATATAGATTGTAGTTTTTAGTTTTTATTATAACCTAAAAGTTATTTGTAAATTATTTGTTTTATTATGATTTGTAAAAAAAATCAAAAAAGCAAGATGGCATAAGACATCAAAACACTAGGATGCCTTACCTGGGTTCTCTACTGAAGTTTTGCCCTCTGAAACACAGAAAAACTCTAATTTACTTGACACATTTGCCTTCATAAATAGAGAATCATAAAAGTAAAGATGCCACACATATTTGAAATCATAATGGAGGATTGGGGTTCACGCCCCCGCTCCTGCCAGATACGAGCATGGCCGGTGCATTGAAGGAGCGTGTACTGGCGAATTCTCAAGCGGTTGCTACTCTGGGAATTGAATAGCATAGGGTACAATTGACTACCAAATTGAGAGAATACAGGAAAAAATCTGAAAGAAAAGTCGATAGCTGTCTGAAATGCACTATTTTACAGTGAGATGATTCTCCGTTAACCCTTGTTTGGTATTGGCAACATATTCCAAACCTGTTGTTTGTCATTACATTGCTCAGTTAACTTGTTTGTGCTGACCCCTAGTGGTAGAGACGCCGGCGAAATGGCATGGCATTCCCATAGGTAGATTTAACCAGCTGACCAATATCCATGCGTAACACAGGACTTGGTTGCATCCATTCGGAAGCCATTTTGGATCCGATTTCTACCAGTTTCAGACGCACAATGCCTCATCGTTATTACACAGAGATTCTAGTAGATTTTTTCAAGTAATACATTTATTTGTGCATTTATTTGTTTTTTATTCAAAAACGATAATTTTATTTTACCTGTTTGTAGAAGTGGTTGGTTCTCTAAAAGTGAAATATAGATTGCAGTTTTTAGTTTTTATTATAATCAAAAAAAATTTTTTAAATTATTTGTTTTATTATGATTTGTAAAGCAAATCAAAAAAGCAAGATGGCATAAGACATCAAAACACTAGGATGCCTTACCTGGGTTCTCTACTGAAGTTTTGCCCTCTGAAACACAGAAAAACTCTAATTTACTTGACACATTTGCCTTCATAAATAGAGAATCATAAAAGTAAAGATGCCACACGTATTTGAAATCATAATGGAGGATTGGGGTTCACGCCCCCGCTCCTGCCAGATACGAGCATGGCCGCTGCATTGAAGGAGCGTGTACTGGCGAATTCTCAAGAGGTTGCTACTCTGGGAATTGAATAGCATAGGGTACAATTGACTACCAAATTGAGAGAAAACAGGAAAAAATCTGAAAGAAATGTATTTAAAATTTCAAAAAAAAAAGCTAATATTAGCGATAAACATTTCATTGAGTCCTCTGCAGGTCTGTGGTTATAGGGACAACAGGTTTTCCAGTTAGCCAATATAGGGTTTGCCCAACCATAATACATAAAGTGTGCCAGAGGATGATATGTGAATATATTCTGACATAGCCAATGTGTTACTTATACTTAATTTGCTTAACACTCAGATACTACATGTTTGTAGAAGTATATAGATTGTAGTTTTTAGTTTTTATTATAACCTAAAAGTTATTTGTAAATTATTTGTTTTATTATGATTTGTAAAAAAAATCTAAAAAGCAAGAAGGCATAAGACATCAAAACACGAGGATGCCTTACCTGGGTTCTCTACTGAAGGTTTTCACTCTGAAACTCTAATTTATTTGACATATTTGCATTTGCCTTACCTCGTACATAAATAGAGAATCATAAAAGTAAAGCTGCCACACGTATCTGAAAAAATAAATCTCACCTCTTCTTTTGTATCTTATGAAGAGAAGAGTGGTGATGATGATGGTAAGTAGTCCAAGAATGAGCAACGCAATGAAGGCTGCCCTCCACTGTCCTGATTGATCAACTGTGTGTGTGTGTGTGCGAGAGAGAGAGAGAGAGAGAGAGAGAGAGAGAGAGAGAGAGGTTACACCAATGCACTGGGAAGGTGGGAAAGGCAAGAAAAACTGCAGAATTAAGCAGTATTAATACTTTACTCTGACATTGGGAATAGAAACAAACAGAGGTGGAAAGTTCAGGGGTCTGAAAGTAAAAGCTCTGCCACGTGTTTCTTCCACCCATGAACGCAACCAGCTGATTTCACTAATTAGTTCTACCTCCTGGCTGAGGAATTGGGCTAAGTAACAAATCCAGGTGATTGGAACAAAATACTGAGGAGGACTTTTACTCTCTGAATCTGGATTTTACACCTCTGAAAACAAACACTAGTTGCTATGTACCTCCAAGCAATTTTTATAAATAAAGGATTGGAGAATTTGACAGGTATCAGATACAGACTATTTGAGTATTTGTACTGGTTGATTGTGTGCTTAAACTCTGCGACCACTCACCAGGACCTGATGTGGATGGAGCGCTCAGTAAAGCTACCCTGCCCTCTCTCTTTTCCATCTCAGAGAGGTGCACCGAGCAGGACAGCCACCCTGCATCAGTGGGTGAGGTGAGGATCCAGCTGAAGACAGAGCTCATGCCCTGCTCATTATGACTGAACAGCAGGTCACTGGGAGAGAGGCCAGACCTGCCCTGACTGTCAGACCAGATTAGCTTAGGCTGGGGATGCCAACCAGACGATACACAGCTAACATTCATGCGACCGTCATCAGCCTGACGCACGGATAGCAAAGTAGGGGTGCCAGTCACTGAGAGAGAGAGACAGAGAAGGGGCTTTATTTATTACAACAAAACACATTTCAGCACAAGCAACAGGAGAAAATGACTAAAAGCAAAGAGGAGAAACACACAAAGAGCCGCACTCACCCGTCACATTGAGAACAACACGGGCCCCCTCATAGTGGCGGTCACTGCTGACATAGCACTGGAGCTCTCCCTCATCTTCCAGTGTCACATTCTCCAGCCTCAGAGACACATCTCCCCCCTTTAGCCCTCCAGCTTGAGGGCCCCTTGACCCCAGAAAAGCCCGGCCTCTGTACTGGGAGTGCTGGGAGCTCTCCTGTAGTTGACCGTCCCAATAGTGAAGGACTGTTATTTTGAAGGACGGTGGCCGGTGCCAGCGAATCTCCATGGGCTCAGCATTGAGGGCAGGGGAGAGCCAGCAGGGTAGGGTGACCGCGCTTCCCAACCGGACCGAGATTGGCTCATGGGGAACCAAAACTGAAAAGGATTCTGTAAGGGACGGATGCGTAATTGATAAAGGAAATGCAGATGTACCAGAGTAAGAGACAATCATGTATTTTCAGTGTGCACATGGCTGACTGATTAATTAAATGAAATGCCTTACTTTTGGAATGCCTTAAATCAGGGATATTCAAATCTGGACCTCGAATCTAAAACCGGCCCTGGTTTTCTTTCTCCCACGTAATTAACTGAAAAATGAGTGCCACTGATTGGACTGTCTTCACACCTGACTGCCAGGTAAAAGGAGGGTGGAAAACCAGCAGTTCTCTGACCTCGAGGACCGTGATTTGAATACCAGGGCCCTAAATTATAATTTTTTTTGACGTTAGTGTCATATATAAAATGTGTAAGGCTTTTGAAGTCCGTTGTTGTTTGACGAGATTACATGCACCACTTCTGTAAAATGACGTAAGAAAAACAAATGCCAATTGGCAAAGATTAAAGTTAAAGCAACTGAACCACAACCAATACACTTAATACAATACACAACCAATACACTTTTACTGGATGTAATAAGATACTTTCCCTGTCTCAAAGCACAGTTGAGACGTTTATAAACTCTGAAATTTTGAAATTAATTCAATACAATAAATGAAATCATTTTATTTTACAACATCTGCTCTTAAAAGAAAATAATGTTATAAAATCTTAACCCTTTCATACATCTCCTCAACCAAAACCTGAACACAATCGGCAGCGCGCGTGCACTCACCAGCAGCATGACAAACCACAGGAACACAAGCGGCCAGGAACACGTACAGCAACATCTCCAATAATCAAGAATGGCCACAATTCTCGGAAACTGATGGACGCAAGCAATTTCAGCAGACCTATGGAAATATGACATAATATAGACAGAAAAAATAGGCTGTATATTGAGGCACAACAGCAACGGCGCTAGTCGAGATTGCGTAGAGCAGGGGTCGGCAAGTAAATTTGGCGGGCCAAATATTATTGCTGGCGGGCCAACAATGGCCCGCGGGACGCCTGTTGCCGACCCCTGGCGTAGAGGCTGTTGCATATAACATGTATTTACATATTGGCTACATGTTCAGCCCGTTTTTCTGGCTTACCTAGCTTGACGGTGTGTTTATGATTAATAGTGAAACGCGCAATGAAAGAACTGTACTTTGCTACTAAACCAAAGGGCAAACGACAGCAGTAGCCTATAGCCCAATTTAAAAATAATAATAATGCGGACTCTGATTACTGATACATTCAGCAGGCTAAACATGGTATTCTACTTGACCGTTATCATAAAATCTCTTCTTACATCTGTCCGAGAATATAAACAAGTCGTCGGTTTTCACAGTAAGAACTTTTTTTTTTATCACACCTGTCGTGCAAGAGTTTAAAAAAAGCATGAATCGTTGGCAGTTTGGGAAGGTCAAATTGAAATCTGCTGTTATTCCCCACAAAAACTATTACAAAAAAATAACATCTGGCTTTCGCATTTGATATACAAGTAAGGATTTGTGTGTGTGTGTGTATGTTTAAGGATAGCCTAATTCAGCTTTCAATTATTTTTAAACAAAGAAACGCGCGCTTAGCCTACCTTTTTCTCGCCGGTTCCTCTTATCTATCACTTTAATTTAGCCTACTTTCAGTTTCATTTACTAACACAGGAAATCCCCTCGACTGGTCAATGTGGTTGAATATTGAATGGTGGTTGAATGCGGGGAGATGTGAAAGTGAGAAAAAAAAAGAACTCACTTCAATGTCTTAACGGTTCGGTACATTTTCGGTACAGCAGAAGAAATAAAATGCGAAATATAAAAGTGTTTTCCATTTATTAAACTGTAACAGTGGCTAACGTGTCATAATTTATTTTTAACAACATAAGACACATTAACGCTCAAGCCCTATTCGGACGGGATAGGTTTTACGGGGATGTGGGGTAATGTAATTATTACCGGAGCATCTCTGTTATTTTAGTCCCGTCCGAATCTGGCATGTCAGTAACTTTTACAGACTGCGCGTGTGTATGCGCTCGTTTTATGAACAGGAGCAGGCGCTGCTGTACCAAAAAAGTAGTGATGTGCAGTTCGCAAACGAATCGGTATTTTGAACGACTCTTTATGCTGAGTCGACTCGTCAGTTCGAGGGAATCGTGCTTACCCACGGCTCTGTCTCTGCCTGCTTTCTACTACAGCCGGGAGACACTCCCCCGAGACACTCAGCAGTGTGTAATGCGCGATATAATGTGTATGATATAATAATTGAGCCGCAGCTGAAAGAAAAATATGCGGCTCAAACGGCTCTACTGTATTAACCAGAAGTACCAAAATTGCAACTCCGACTTCGCTCCAACTCTTCAAATTGAATGGTACGATAGATCCGACTCAGAAAAAAGAGTCGAACTGCCCATCACTACAAAGAAGTGCGGAAAAATTTAGAAGGGGCGCCAGCTTTCGGCTCTCAACCTCCACCGGATATAATGTCGCCCTCTGCTGATATCTATGATTTACGCTCAAAAGGCCAGTTTTCCCATTGGGCTCCATTCATTTTTGACAGCAAATTTAAAATATTTCCATTAATATAATGATGTTAACTCTGTGCATTATATTTCTTAGAAAAATCACTTATCATTTTTCCGAAGTAATTTTTTTGGTTCTTACCACACAAAGATATGATTTTTTTTGTATTATTCATTTTGGCCTATCTGCACCTTCCTCGTTGTACATGTGACTTGACTGGACACAACTGCGCATGTGTGATGAGCGCAAAATTAAAACTTCCTTGTTCGGATGTGCTCCCTGTAGGTTTCTATTGGCATTGCTGTCTCTACATTGGGATGGCAGGTATGCCATGTGCCAAGTTACGGCTTGGTAGGGCATGCCCCATACCTATACAGCACCGAGAGTTTGTCACTTTTCAGAGTTTCCTACAGAAATGACTACAGTGACCACATACACTCAGCCCTTAAATACATTAATTTCTGTATGTTCTGACCTTGTGTAACCACACAGCATTCAAATACAACTTCACACATCCACACAATAAAGCCCCAAACTGCAGTTTTTTTCTTTCTGCTTCTTCTTCTTCCCATTTTTCCTGTCGATTTCGTCATCACAAATGCCCACAAATAATAATTATCCTCATTGGATAACAACATCTGATCACCCAATAACGACATCTCATCAACCAATAACAAAGTGTTATCAAAGTCTTAGATAGACTGCATGATACACAGCCACGATGAACGATGTGCATTACGTAATGCTTTTTTATATCCACATAAGAATGTGAATGGTTTTGGATTTGTAAGGAAGTGCACATGTGATGCTACTTCAGCCAATAGAACATGACATCTCTGATGCCACAGAATATTTTTGAAAAACTGCCGTCATTGCCATCCTTGTTTCGTGCAGCAGCTAGCTTGTTTTAATTAAAAAAATAAAACTATTACTTTTACATCTGAATAATCTTTGTAGGAAGTTATTTTTTAAATACATTTCTGAAGTGTGTTCTCTATCATTCCACATAATATCGTTTCATGACCTCAGATAGCTACATTAATACAAGGTAGGCCATAAAAGCCTCGGACTGAATTTGTAACTTAACCCCACACAACGCTCGGCTCTGTCATTCGCTAGGTTGCCCAGTTGGAAAATGTCGTGGGTACGTAGCTTACTGCTGCTCTGCTAGAGAATCCGATTGGTGTCTGAAGTATCAAGCAAAACATCAGAAGAACTATGCTCACTTAGGGGATAATATTGAGGGGCAAATCCACTTTTACGACAATGTTATTATTGTCTTTGCCGTCAACGATTCACGGAATGTTCGCCCTGTCAATGTAGCCTACTGTATGTTTGTGGGTCAGATGATGCCAAATAAATAATAGTACTAATTTGTTAACAAAATAATATTTATGTTATTTGCAAACAGATTTTTATGAACACAAGAATATCTACACTCTGTAGGACCAGGCTCTGAAATCTAAATATTCCAAATAAATAAATAGATCAATAAATAAACAATAATAATAATACATTTTATTCATGCTGTGCTTTTCGTAGACCCAAAGCACTGGATGCAGACAATTGTTCAAACATACCCTGTAGTATAGTAATCGCAACACATGTGAATCTCAGATTATTTCCACCAAATTATTGTCCTTTCACAGTTTGATGTGGCACACACAGTTTCACTGACCACAATCTCTTCACATGCTAAGATGAAAAAACACAGGACCAAGTTACATTAACTAATTTAGGAAAGTTTGGATAGCATTGCTTTGGAATAGAACTAGTTTAATTAGTGTGAGCTACGATAGGCAATATTGTTAGTTGTAACTTGGCCACATTTTGATATCAATACTTTTAAAGGCAGGCCTAGTTTTTGCAAATTGGAATTAAGAACTTACAGACAGTGCTTTGTAGGCTATGCATGAGTAACTTGGCCTTTTTTTTACGTTGAAAACGTATTTTTTGGTGAGATTATATATACTCTAAGGGCGTGCTGGGCGCCAAATTGCATCCCTGTCAACATGACGCTCTAGGCGGCTGCCTTGTCGCCTATACTGTAAAGCCAGTGTTCTGTCGATTCATCCTACCCATCGAGTTTTCCTACCAAGGGGTATTGCGCATGTGCACAATTGCATAATTTTTCTTGTGTTTAACGGCACGCCCATAAATTCATGCTACATGTAAGGGTGATAACCTAGTTAGCCTACTATTTTTCTGTTTTCTTTCAGTAATTGTCCCTATAATTAGGTTATAACACAGTTTTTTTTATTTTGACAACGTGTGCATTACACACACATTTGAGTATTTTTGTTGTATTCCTTGTTATTTAAATCTAAAATAGAAACTTTCCATAATTTGTGGATAATATTCCCTTTGTTGAATATTGGTAACAAAGGCATTTGTTTAGGCTATCATCTTTTCCTGTTGTGGTGAATAAATAGCATGAGCTGTCCAGATTATTGAAATAATTTGATTCAAAACACTAGTTTTTTGGCTGATTAGCAGAAAAAAGTAAACGAATTTGCAGCAAGTTTTTTCCTCCTGGGAGCAGGGAACATAACGGAGCGAAGGTAAGAAAGGGGAGCGATGGAGCAGAGCGCACGCACAGCCGCGTGGCTGGGGAGTGGAGTTTCTTTTCGCTCAACTCCGCTCACACGCTCTGGTGGCGATGCAAATAAAGTTTGATTATAATATTATTTCAATTCAAAATCATTCTTTAATGAATGCGGAGGAGATCATAATTAATTTACAACCTCCCTAAATGCATATCTGTCTGCAAGGTGCAGGTATTAAGAATACACTCTCCTGTATAAATGGTAAATGGACTGCACTTATATAGCGCCTTTACCCAAAGCGCTTTGCAATGGTCTCTCACTCACCCATTCACACACACCATTGGCGGCAGCTGCCATGCAAGGTGCTAGCCTGCTCATTGGGTGCAATTTGGGGTTCAGTGTCTTGCCCAAGGACACTTTGACATGTGGACAGGAGGAGCCGGGGACCGAACCGCCAACCCTGCGATCAGCGGACGCTCTACCTCCTGAGCCACAGCCGCCCACTGTATGGTTTGTGTCTGCATTCATCCCCGTTCCCCAGTAGAGGTGCGCAACCTTCTCCCTTTAATTAACGAGACTGAATAGTTTGGCATGCTCGGCTTGTCTTGTCGGCTGGAAGAACAAATGTTGGTATGTGTTAATTAAATCCATGACTAGTGTCACTTCTATTTATATGCGCAAAGTTTAAGTTCTTTGTGAAATGCCCATGTAGTTGGCCAATGTTTCTAATGCACTAACCCAAAAGGGCTGGAGTACTGTAGGTACATTTAAATATAAGCAGCCTTTTTATAAACTGACAAATGGATTGTCACTGTCCCAAATGCTACGTACCCACTAGCAAGAGCCCACATGACCACAACGTAGGCATACGTACAGCCCCTACGTAAAAAAAGGGGTGGGTACGTTGACGCCAACAAATAGCATGGAAGCTTTAATGGTCCAAACGCCTTAAGACGTTCAAAATGGATGTCTTAAGACGAATACATTTGACGTCTTAATGCGGTCGCCGAACTACACGTTTTGGCCCAAACGGCGTTTCATATTCCATATCAGTTTGCAGTGAAGATGGGATGTTTAACGTTGTATAACGCGTGGGAACATTTTCGGTGTGACGACAACATGGAGTAGACACTCCCATCTGTGCAATTCTAGACGCTGATTACGGAGAAACTTTATCCCGTCAGAATCGGCCAATAACATTAGACGTCCTGTGATAACAATTACTTAACATACATGGTCCTAAAAAACGTATCCCGACCGATTAGGGCTTTGCCGTCTATTCAAGTTGTAACTACAAATGTTGGTTACGTGGTGGTATTCAAACCATTATTTTACTTTCCAAGACATCATCCCCAGGAACCTTGAACCCTGTATTTATACTAAATTATCTGTTTCAGGGAATTAACATTTTTTAGTTACACAATTAAGCTATTGTGACATTTCGTATAGCGTAGCCTTCTGTGGTTACATTTTAAAATAACCCTTGGTACAATCTAGTTCAAGATGATTGAATAATTAATTAAGCTATATATGCCAAGTTTTCTAAGAAATGCTCATGATTTCGGTATTGGTTGATTATGTACACATTTTAAAGAAATAAAAAGTTATAGCATTGCGCCTATCAGTCTCACGGGGGGTACCAAAAAAGAGAGATTACTATCACAATCTTGATTTATCCATGTGCTGGTAAAAGCCAATGTGCATATTGTGTGCTGTATAATTTTTAAATAGGTAAAGTAATGCTTAATAACCACAATGTTTACTGGCAGATGCATACAGTATATTCAGACAGTCTTAACTTCACGCAAAACGTCTTACAAAATAGAGGATTTTTTTTTTCTAAACTGTCTTTTCTTAAGTAAAGGAAATTGAGTTATCCAACTTTAAATTTAAAAAGAAGACTGCACACTCTATTCTTCCCAGTTTATTTGACAAAATGCAATCACTGTTTCAGCGATATGCATCCACACCAGGGTTTATGTCTGTGTATGTTATGAATGAGAATATATACGTTTTATTTAATCAGTGACAGGCGTAAAACATTAGTACAATATGACAGATGTATTTAATTTCTAATCTAATTTAAATAATGTATGTTATTCAGATAACAGAATTGAACAGTTAATGAAATATATCATACAAGAGTAACCCAATGTAATCAATTTTACTGCAGTTACGAATGATTATCTAATAATACTATGCGGTTATAAGTAAAGATTAACTTTATCTGCGCCGATAAAACTTTTCAGGAACAACGTTCGTAACACAGGAGCTATCACAATTTCCCACTGGCCATAGCCTATTCCCTAAGTCGCACACAGTCATGTTTTTCGTTTTCTAATCTGGACACATTTAGCCAGGTAATCGCCTCTTGAAGTCTTACAGAGGAAGAGGGGGCAGATACACACACCTGTCATTCACATTGTCTCCAGTCTGAAAGAGAATTTCTGTGCGGGAAACTGAATTCCTGACTCTTGTTTCTCGCTCTGCTTCTCTGCCTTTGCCTTTAAAGGTAAGGGAAGTGCGTTTAACTTTACATTGAACTTTGCATTGCTTATCTTACGTCAAACCGAGCTTGCTTTAGTGCATGACTCATTACGCTTGTGTGTGTGTGTGTGTGTGTGTGTGTGTGTGTGTGTGTGTGTGTGTGTGCGTGCACCTCAATCACTGACCTAAATGTCTGTATGTTTGTGTTTATTTAAATTTAAAGCATATGAATGAGAACAGAGAGCCATTTTACAAAATTAGTATAATGCAAAGCACACAATAATCAGAGACTAGTGTATTTATAAGTACGCGCACATAGATTTTTTAAAGATCGCTTGATGGGACATGGGCATGTTTCAGAGACTATGGAATGTAGTAGGAGACTGTGCTTATGTTTTTGGAGATGAAAAGCACATTGATTATGCGTGCATGTATACTAAGCTCCCACATGTATACACAAAGAGCAATTTTACAAATGGCTAACAAACCTCACATATGCTTCCCGAGTGTCTTTTTGTATAGTTGACCCTTCTCAAACTTGTTCTTCTCCAATCAGCATGTCCCAGATGGCGAAAAATGAGAAAGAGAGAACACCTTCCACTGACAGGTGAGCGGAACAAGCCATATTCATTAGCTCTTCATATGAACATACAGTATATGGGCATCTGTCTAAAAAATAAGCATTGAATAACAGGGTGGGGGGCAATTCCAATTTGGGAAATTAATTGAATTATTTCAGTAAATTAATTGAACAAGTAGAACATTAACCACAACTCTGATGGAGAATACATGTGCATATTTAGAGGCACTCCACATATATTTTCCAATACATCCCAATTTATATTCTGGTGATTATATTAAGATATACTGTATTTTGCTTAGACCGTAGAGGCCATAATTGGTATTTTGCTATATTGTCCTCTATATTGTTTCATATGCACGTGCACATTTCTTGATACAAATTACAATATGATGTTAATTTCAAGCAACAGTTTCTTATTTCATACATACTGCAATTGTTATGTCTTGATATCATAGATGTGCAGTTAAATAGTGGAAATATTTTAAAGTATTAAACATCATAACAGCCTATATTATCACAAAGAATGCCAAATCACGATTGGATCTCCATATATGGAAAATATATTTTTATTGTATGAGGGAGTAGTTACCACTCCTCTATTTTGTTTATTGCTGTGGCTGCTGCCTCTATCCTAGGCTGTATTCGATATATAAATTCCTATATGATTTATAGTTCACTATTTAGTGAATAAGCCATTTTGTAGGATGTCCTAATTCTCAGTGTTCTCAATTGAGAGTTCAAAAACCATCAAAATAGCCCATCCCCTAAATAGTGCACTATAATGTGTTTAGGGAGCCATTCTGAACGCAGCCCTAGTGAAAACAATGAGAATCCGCTGCTCTTGTCCCTTGTCAACCGCAGTGCCTCCTCGCGATCTCTCAAGCCAGCCCTGAGAAAAGGCTCTCGCTCCGAGCCGACCCCACCGGACGCTCCCACCCCTGACTCCAGAGCTGCCGCTCCCCGCCGGAGGAAAGGGTCATCGTCAGACCCCCCCCGCCGAAGGAACAAAAAGGGGGGCGAGAACGGCGGGAACAAGACCTACACCCCACTCCTCAATGCTGTTTTCGGACAGGTGAGCGGCCTGTTCCTGAACGCAGTCCCTCAGCATTAATCTTCACGCGCTCCACATTGACCATAAAACGTAACACCTTACGGCTGCTGATTACCTCTGAAATGTTCCACATGTGCACACATTTCTCTACAATGGTTATTTGGGGACAAGCATCCTCTCCACGCCGGTAACATCCAGGCACTTTCACACCATATATTTGAAATATATAACTCAAATGCTTTCAATCATGCATTCAATCATGTTCTCAAAACATGTGTGTGGCTTGTGTTGGTTGTGTATGTGTGAGTGAGGAGGTGAGTGTGTACATGGGGGAGAGGGAGAGAGAGTGTGTATGCGTGCGAGGGGGAGGGTAAGCAATGTGTTAAGAGTGTGTGTGTGTGTGTGTGTGTGAGAGAGAGAGAGAGAGAGAGAAAGGAGGGGAGGGTGTGTGTGTGTGTATGTGCGTGCAAGAGAGGGGGTGGGGAGGGTAAGCTGTGTGTTATGAGCTGTGTGTGTGTTACAGGAAGAGCCAGTGGGGGGAGTGTGTGTGTGTGTGTGTGTGTGCGCGTGCATATGAATGTGTGTGTGTGTGTGTGTGTGTGAGAGAGAGAGAGAAAGAGAGAGGCAGAGATGACGGAGTGTGTTAGAGAGAAGTGGAGTGTCTGCATCCATTTTGTTTATAAAATGGGGTGGGAGCGTAAAGTGTGTTTAAGTATGAAGTGTATGGTAGGCAGAGAGTGTGTTTGATTATACAGAGCTGCGATGTAACATTTCAGTTAAGGTAATTCTGTGTGAATGATGAAGGAGAAAATGTGTGGATGGGGACAATGAGGAATGCAGAGTGAGGGAGTTGGAGAATAGTTTTAGAGTTTTCCGGAAAAACAATTAAATTAATAAAACTGATCCTACAAAGACAAATATTTTTCTTGCTTTGTTATCCTGAGACCTTTTTATTTCATTTTATACATATATATGTTTTAGAAATAATGTATTTGTATGGCTTTATAACACCGGCACCCTGATAGTACTGAATAATCCTATAGCGATTGTTTTTATTGACACCTTAAATCCACATAGTATGTCTAAGATTTTTTATTTTAACAAAGAAAAATTGTACTCGGTCACACATTGCCATAATACTATGGTTGTTACTTAATCGGACAATATGGGCCACCTACTATATCATTGATGTTTAAACCCATTATTAAATCAAAGATGAAATACCAAGTAGCTATCTTTCTTAGTGAAAGAGTTATGTAGTTAATGTGTCTTCCACACCAACTTGCGTCTTCTGTTCTGCAGAAACCCGTACCCCCAGCATAGCATCGACACCGCACGAGTATTTCTCCTGCAAGCCATGCTCTTCTAAGTGAGAAGTGCTGCACGAGGCTCAACAGGCCCAAGAGCTGTTGGTCCTCGCAACCTGGCACGCAGACTGGTGCTGTGACTCCCTGGGGTGTCCTGCCAAGCTACGGCTGCCATCAGCCGCACGAACATTGTTCTGCACCGGGAAAGTCTGACGAGCGCGTGTCCCCTTGCCCGGTCCCGTTGCCCGGTGCCCTTGCCCCGTGCCCTTGCCCCGTGCCCTTGCCCTTGCCCCGTGCCCTTGCCCCGTGCCCTTGCCCCGTGCCCTTGCCCCGTGCCCTTGCCCGGTGCCGTTGCCCGGTGCCGTTGCCCGGTGCCGTTGCCCGGTGCCGTTGCCCGGTGCCGTTGCCCGGTGCACTCTGGATCAGGGCATGAAATTAACTATTTCCACCAACTGGCCACAGTGGCCAGAGTGGCTTGTGGATTCTAAAAATCACCAACCATTCTCAACATTTTACCAGCCACATTACCTTTTACAATATAACACAACCTGGTTGTTTACCGGCCAAAATGGCTGCGAGAGTAGAAAATTGTACCAGCATTTGGCTGGTGGCTGGGGTTAATTTCACACCTGACTTTAAACGCTGAACTCATGAGTACCATCAGCAATTAATCACTTCAGGCCTCTAAAGAATACCCCCACTCATAACCACCAAAAAAATCAAAATAAAATGACAAGTCTCATTGACCTGTCCGACGACTGGCCTAACAAGGGGTGAACGGTTTAAAGTTCTAAACAATTCAGATACATTGCTGCATTAATACTCACCAAAGGTCAGTTGGCAAACAAAATAATTACTCATGTATTGGCAAAACTGATAGGGATACAAATTGCTTTTCTCTTTCACAACGGACCACAAAAACAAAATAAACCAAAGGTGCGGCAATAGGTTTGCACAAAGCGTGCTATATGCACAACAATGCCAGCGTTACTAAAGACCTTTCAAAGTAACTAAGCAGACCAAATGACAATGTGCTTACACACTGTCATAAATCAATAGGATTAAAAAAATCCCGGACGAGCCCCCATTTATGTTACGTACTCGGTGTAGTACCCAACATAATCGGAACCAACACCAGTTTTATCAAAAGTTATAATTTATTGTAGAGCTTGCCACAGCCACATACGACAATCTCTATATTAACAGCCAGAATCAGGCATCTTGGGCAGGGCAATGTGGTGCAGGTGTGAAGGAGAGAGACTGAAGCAGTGGATCAGCGCATCTTAAATAGGCCCCCATACAGGTGTTCTCCATTTCCTGGAAATAATTAGATCAGGTGAAACACAATTAACACCCCCTACTGGCGAAGGGGAGTAACACCTTGTCACTTAAGGCATAGAAAAATATTTACTGTGTGCTGATATGTGTTCGATTTATGTAAAATTTTATTTGGAGTAATTATCAATGGGAACAGAAAAATGCGATCCAGGGGAAAAAGAATACATACTACAGTACAGGAAAAAGTGATGTTTTATTGAGGTACACAAGTGAATGATTAGGCTACATATGTTTGTGTGTGTAAGTGTGATAGCAATGTTTTCATCTTAAACCATCAGAAGGGGCAAATGCTTTATAATGGACAAAACGGATTTTATTAATTTTATGACATGTATTGGATAGGGTTTTAGACCCATGGATATCTATCCCCTAGACCAGGGGTAGGCAACCCTGGTCCTGGAGAGCCGCAGGGTCTGCTGGTTTTTGTATTCACCTTAAATACAGAAACTACTTAGACCAAAAAAACCAGGTGAGGTGAGTTAACTGTGTAATCAACTGCTTTAATTGATCAATTAAGTGGCGAGTAACAACAAAAACCAGCAGACCCTGCGGCTCTCCAGGACCAGGGTTGCCTACCCCTGCCCTAGACCAGGGGTGGGCAACTCCAGGCCTTGCGGGCCGGTGTGTATGCATGTTTTTACTGCCACCAGTTACCACGGCTCAATCAACTAATTAGTCATACACACAATCACGATTCACTCGTAAATTACAGAACGATAAAACGCTATGATACACGCATACCGGCACAAGAACATTCATCAGCTGCTGTTCATATTGCGGATATGTAGATTAAAATATCAGATCATGTAAAAGATTGGGCTAATTAAATTATTGTTAACTGGTGGCAGAAAACTTCTGCATACACGCCGGCCCGCGAGGCCTGGAGTTGCCCATCCCTGCCCTAGACTGATGAAAAGATGGTCATTTCCACTTGTGTTCCATTTGTGGTTAAATATATAATTATTTTATGAATTGGAGCAGTGCACAATTTAGCTATTTTGATAGACACTAATGGACACTAATGGTACACTGCCTACATTTTGCATCATAGATCTTTAGTAGTTCTGCATATGATTCTCATTTTGCACACTTGTGGACAAGTTTATGATCCAGGAAATGTATAGAATTACCTGTTTTATATATGTAGCTTTCAGTATTTCATTTCAAACTAAAGAAAACAATTTATTTTTTCCCCCCAAAGTTTTTTTGCATTTTTGGCACTTTATTTTGACTTAAATTATGAAAATAAACAAATACAAAGTTCGTATTGTAAATGGTACAACTGTCTTGTTTCCTTTTAGCCATTTGCCAAGTTTACGTGATGCTCACACCTGAGATATAAAGCCTTAAACAGAGCACCCCCTAAATAGGTGAGAATTTAACAAATTTGCCATCTGCGAAGGGGTTAAGAAGATAGATTTTGGTTAAGTTGTGATGGCATTGTGTTGGTGTCGTGATGGCGTTGTTCTGAACGGCGCACGTCTCCCCGACAGCGTCTCGGAGCTGGGGCGAGGAGGGAGGCAGTGGCGCCAGGGCGGCCATGCTGTACGCACCCCCGGCCAACTGCCGTATCAGAGAGGTGCATTGTGGGAGCCAGGTGCGGCTCGTCGTCATAGCGATCAGAGACATCGCCAAAGGGGAGGAGATAACGGTGGACTACAGTCTGACGGAGTGGGGCGATAATACCATGGTAAGGATCCAATGGCAAATGAAGATCATCCCTTTACAAATGAAGATCACAACGCCTTCAGTTGCAGTGGATTGTCAGCACGCTTGTTCACACTCATTGAACTGCACATGTAAGAAAAACCAGGCATTGATTTTGACAGCAACGATTTAGAATACACTGCTGGTTACTAATAATCTGTTTCTCACTCCTTTGCCTCTCCTAGTCAAAGCTTGGATTGATACAGTTATATAATAGTTGCATATTGATTATGGCGCATTGATTATGAACGTCCTGTTTGCTCTTCAGGGTTTCCACAGCTCGGTCTCTCCGGGAGGACTGGAGTGCAGCTCTGACCCTGAGAACAACATAAAGAAGGTAGAGAACACTCCCGTGAGCTTCTCCGCTCTCCCGTACGCCGCGCTACTGTGACAGGAATAACGCTAACACTCCCGTGAGCTTCTCCGCTCTCCCGTACGCCGCGCTACTGTGACAGGAATAACGCTAACGCTCCCGTGAGCTTCTCCGCTCTTCCGTACGGCGCGCTACTGTGACAGGAATAACGCTAACGCTCCCGTGAGCTTCTCCGCTCTCCCGTACGCCGCGCTACTGTGACAGGAATAACGCTGAGTCTGTGAAACACATTCCTGGAATAGCAAACCTTGGCTACCCGAGCGTCTGCTTTAGCGTTCTGCAGCGATCATCCCAAGGCCTGTTGGGAAATGTATGCAGCCGAGTAGCTAATGTAGCTGATATTTGTAGCATGGGTTGTTTTTGTACTTCTTATTCAAAAGGATAGTTTTCCTTATTTATCGCAGAAAACATTATTTACTCTGTGGTATCAGGTACTTTAGTGTGCTGTTACTGTTGGCCTGCAAGAGTATTAAATTGGAGTTGTGAATTTTATATATGTGAGCGTCTTTAAAATGCAATTGCAAATTGGTCTCACGTCCTGTATGTTGATGTGACATAGACAAATGTAGGTGGAAATTGGGTTTGACCCCTAGAACTCCTACTACAGAGGTTATACTTGGTAGCAGCCATCAGTTAAAGCACACAATGTGGGAATGTACCAAGATTGGTGACGTTGCATGTGGATCTAGCTCAGTGATCCTCAACCCTGTTCCTGGAGAATCTACCGTCCTGTGAGTTTTCACTTAATTTTCATTGGCACACCTGATTCTACTAATTATCAGCTCAATGAGATCTCCAGCTGTTGAAGGTGTGCTTCGTTAGGGTTGGAGGGAAAACCTACAGGACTGTAGATCTCCAGCTGTTGAAGGTGTGCTTCGTTAGGGTTGGAGGGAAAACCTACAGGACGGTAGATCTCCAGCTGTTGAAGGTGTGCTTCGTTAGGGTTGGAGGGAAAACCTACAGGACTGTAGATCTCCAGCTGTTGAAGGTGTGCTTCGTTAGGGTTGGAGGGAAAACCTACAGGACGGTAGATCTCCAGCTGTTGAAGGTGTGCTTCGTTAGGGTTGGAGGGAAAACCTGAGGATTGACCGAGAGAAGTAAAGCCTAAGGCCATGTTTGTTTTTTTCCCCTTCTTCCTTTGTTTCCGCTCTTCCTCTCTGTGCCTTTAGGAGGATGAGTCCGGTCCTGTGCCCCTCTCCCTCTCCGTCTCCGACTACCTCACTCCCTCCTGGTCCCTCTCTCCGTCCTCATCCCCGGTCTCCCACTCGGAGCCCAGCGACTCGGACCATGAGGAAGAGGAGGAAGAGGAGGAGATGGAGGAGCTGAGGGGGCGTATGCTGCGCAGGCGTAAGAAGCGGAAGGTGGTGTACGGCTCCTCCGCCAAGCGGAAGGGCAGCCCCAGGACCCCCAACCGGCCCATGTCGTTCTCCCGCTCCCCGCACTCTCCCCCCCCGCCCTGCCGTTCCTCCTTCGCCACACCCCCCCTGCCGCCCACCACCAACATCAACAACAACATCAACATCAACATCGGGCGTGGCCGGGGCGCGGGGAGCCGGCGGCAACAGTGCCTGTACTGCGGCCGCCATTTCCGCTCGCTCGCCCGCCACCTGGAGAAGCACCATGCCCAGCAGCCCGAGGTGAGGGCCGCCATGGAGCGTGCTCAGATGTACCCCAACGCCCCGCTCTCGCAGCAGACTCACCCCACCCCCTCCCCCACTGCCTCCTCAGCCGCCGCCCCCACACCCCCCACTCTCTTTCCCAGAGAGAGGGAGGCGCAGAACGGTCGCGGGAGCGGCGTCTCCTTCTCGCTCTCCCTCTCGCCTCCCCCCCTCGCTCACGCCTCTTCCGCCGTCGCCACGCCCCCCAAGAAAAGCCCCGCCCTCTCCACCCCGCCCAGGAAGGGCCCGTCTCCTTCGGCCAAGAGGGGCCGCAGGATGAAGAAGGAGAAGGAGGAAGAGCAAGAGAAACGGGAGGCGGCTAAAGAAGAGGAGAAGGAGGAGGAGCCCTCCCCCGTCGGCTTCCTGGGAGGAGCAAAGGACAACGAGCCAGAACCCACCAGAGAGAAGGATGAAGAGAGTGGAGGAGAAGAGAAGAAAGGAGAGCTGTTGAGGTATGGCCGTTGAGTTTGGACGACCGCCGTTAGTCATTTAATTCAGTTAACAGTTCACTTTAGAATTATATAGATATAAATTAATAAAATGTATTTGTTTCGCACCTTTCTAAAAACAGCTTGTTTTACCCAACGCTTAATACAGTAAAATCCCTGGTGTACTAACCCGGGGTGTGGCCTTAAGCAGGTGTACTGACCCAGGGTGTGGCCTTAAGCAGGTGTACTGACCCGGGGTGTGGTCTTAAGCAGGTGTACTGACCCGGGATGTGGCCTTAAGCAGGTGTTCTGACCCAGGGTGCAGTCTTAAGCAGGTGTACTGACCCGGGGTGTGGTCTTAAGCCGGTGTACTGACCCGGGGTGTGGCCTTAAGCAGGTGTTCTGACCCAGGGTGCGGTCTTCAGCAGGTGTACTGACCCGGGGTGTGTCCTCTCTCTCTCTCCCAGCTCCCGCAGGCCCCACATGCTCCCCCTGCTCTCCTCGCTCTCGTCCCTGGTCGCGCACCTCCGTCGGCAGCAGCATTCCTCCTTCGTCTCGCTCTCTCGCTCGCCCCAGGCCGCCGAGGCGTGGCGGCTGCTGTGCCACTCCAGCCTGGCTCTGCTCATCCTCTATAACCGCCGTCGCGAGTGCGAGGTCTCCAAACTCACCATCCAGGAGTACCACAACCGGGTCACGCCCCAGCCGCCCGGCTCCGGCCCCGCCCCTCCGCTCACCCCGCTCGAGGCGTCGCTGTCGCCCTTCGAGCGTCAGGTCCTGTCCCACCTGCCCCGGGCCGGCGTGCTGGGGAAGAGGGGGCGGGTCCAGCCCCTGATCCTGCCCCCCCACAGCGAGCCCTGCCTGGAGCTGCTGCTTCAGACTCGCCCCGGGGTGGGCGTAGACCCCCAGAACCCCTACCTGTTCGCCCGCCCCTACCACTCCCCCGCCACACCACTGCGGGGGGCCGACCTCCTGCGCAGCCTGGCGCGGGCCAGCGGCACCAAGAACCCCCAGGCCCTTACCCAGACCCGGGTTCGGCGGCAAGTGGCCATCCTCACCCAGCTGCTGCTGCTCGGGGAGGGGGAGGGCCAGGGGGGAGGTAGCGCCACCCACCGCCTGGAGGACTTCCTGCAGAAGGAGTACCACGTGACCCAGAGCTGCGCCCGCATTGGCCAGGACCCGGGGCTGATGGGACGGGTGGGCCGGGTGGTGCTCTGCGGGGAGAGGGACGGCGTTCTCTTCAGAGGGATGAGCCTCCACCACATCTGCCTGGAGCTGGACGGTGAGAGGGCCTGACAGTAAAATTGTAAAAGTAGGGTTCTAGAAGAATGTTGGAGTGTCAGTGTTCTAGAACTCCCAGTAGTGATTGTCACATCAGCATGAGAATGTTCAGTTAAGAACATATTAATAGCACATATTTGTGATCTCTTAAAGGGTTAAATGCGTATATCATTACTCATTCTTATCGTGGTAGTACTATATATACGAAATGTAGCTCATAGACTTATGACGTATGCAATGAACTACGGGAGCTTGAGACGAGCAACACATTATAGTGACTGCGTGAACTGTCTCAAAGATGAAAAGATGGGGATGTTGAGTACCCCCACTTATGTAAGATTGATTTTGAAATCGCAAAGATAATGAGAGGTCAGAGAAGATGAATGCTGGAGCTGAGTTCTTCCCAGACACGTCATTCTCTAACTTAACCGGCTATCTTATAAAAGAGGGCGTTACATGCATCACTCTCTGGGTGTTTCTACTCTTTGCAGATGGTAAAAATATGTTTTTTTATGCAGCTAATGGCGTGTTTTTAAAAGCCTGCTTGTTGTGTCTGGCAGTGATGTCGGGGAACTCCGCGGATTCCTTCTCGGACGATTCCGACGGGGAGCAGAGGAAGGTTCCGGAGAAAGCGACCGTGAAGAAGGGACCGGGGAAGACTCGGCCTCCCCGGCGGAGGAAAGCGAGCGCCCCTCCCACCTCCTCCTCCGCCGGCCCCTCCCCCGCTGCCTCAGGCAACAAGAGAAGAAGCGCCCAGCCCAAAACAGGTGTGTGCTGCTGTGCTCAACCTCTCTCTCTATCTTTCTCTCTCTCCCTTTCCCATTCTCTCCCATCTTTCTCTCTCGCTCCCTTTCCCATTCTCTCCCATCTTTCTCTCTCTCTCCCTTTCCCATTCTCTCCCATCTTTCTCTCTTCCTTTCTTTCCCATTCCCTCCATCTTTCTTTCTCTCTCTCCCTTTTCCATTCTCCCTTCTTTCTCTCTTCCTTTCTTTCCCATTCCCTCCATCTCTCTCTCTCTCTCTCTCACCCACCCACCCCTCCTCCTCCTCTTCAAACTCCAGTCCAGTGGAGGGCTGTAATGTCTCCATGTTACTGTGGTTTCCTTTTAATCAGTATTGTGTTTAGGCCTTGGAAACGAGGTGCGCTGACTTTCACTGATCAATGATTTAGGCCAGGGGTCCTCAATCTTATCCAGAAAGGGCCGGTGTGGCTGCAGGCTTTTGTTCCAACCAAGCGGTAACACACCTGATTCTACTCATCAAGGTCTTTAGCAAAGTCTCTTGTGGTTGATTAGTAGAATCAGGTGTGTAACTGCTTGGTTGGAACAAAAACCTGCACCCACACCGGCCCTTTCTGGATAAGATTGAGGACCCCTGATTTAGGCTCTAGACTGAAGTGAAAACTCTGAGAAACTCCAGAACTGGGGTCTGACACCCCTGGTGTAGTTTATATTATAACCTGGTATGGGTGAGATAAATATTATGTATCACTTGTGTCTGTGATTGTATATTTTTTGTATTTATTTATTGCGCTGCCCTCCATACCAGGATTGTACCTGTATATTTCGATGGGATTTCCTGGTTAAATGGCGTGTTCGGCGCCAGTGAGGTGTGGCGTTGGTGACGCGGGCGTGGTCTCTGCAGGTAAGCGCGGGGTTCTGAAGCGGCCGTGGTCGGAGGCGGAGCGTTCGGCGGTGGAGTTTCACCTGAGCAGGAACATCTCAGAGCTGCGGGTCCCGGCCAAGGCGGACTGCGAGCGCTGCCTGCAACTCTGCCCCCTGCTGGTCACCAACCGCCGCGACTGGAGGGCCATCAAGTTCTACTGCCACAACCGCATCCAGCTCCTGAAGAAGAAAGAGCGGAGGGAAGGCGGGGTGCAAGGGCTGGCCGCGTCAGTCTGCTGAAGGGGGGGCGGGCCTGGCCACGCCCACCAGGAAGTAAGATAATGGCCCACTCCCCTCTTTATTAAGGATCACTGACCTTTTCTCAAAGACCAAACAAAGAGAGGTAGCCGAGATGAAAGTGCGTTTTCTGGTGTCTGGACTGCAGGGAGGATGTAAGTGTGAGGAAGACCACCAGGGGGCGCTGTCTTTCAGGATGGATCATGGGAGTGGGACACGGTAGACGCGAGTGGGAGAAACGAGCTTGGAAGAGGGATTGTTTCACGAGGAGAGGATTGGATGGAATGTCCTATAAATAATGAAAATAGTTTGAATTCCTCAGCGCTGTCACTGTTCCAGGGGACTGCACGCTGCTCATGTCTTTTTCAGCCTCTGCTCTTGTCGCAGCAGATGTTCCACGACTTGCTTTAGCCTTACGGTAGGAAGTGCATCTCGGTGCCCGGGTCCACGGAGCGGACGCGCTCGACGCCGCTCTGCTAGGCTTTTCCGTAAATAACGACCAATATTAGAATGGAACAGGTGCGTGCGCACACGACAAAGATACTTGAATTTAACATTTCATTTACTTCAGTTGATTGCTTTACAAATTCGGTGGTCTTGTTAGTTTTGCAGTCAACAAAAAGGAATTCTGTTTTTGTAATGATTATCAATATCTTTCCCAAATGTGCTGTTGTGTACAAATGATTTCTAAATTATTACTGTTTTTTGGCATTGTGTTTATGTCCAATGCTCTGTAGTTGAAGACCTTAGTATCCAGGGATCTGTTGTACTTGGGGTGTGATGTTCCTTGTGTCCCCCATCTCAGAGGCCTATAAACTCCAATATCTGAATGATCAATGCAGGACAGTAAAACACGAAAGCAGACAGAAATAGGAGACATTGCAATATGCTCACACAACGCCATGCAAACGGTACTGCAAGAGCTAGTGCCCTCTCATAGCCTGATTACTAAACTCCTCAAAAAAAGTTTGGAAACGTTATTTCGGTCGATTATTCCTCCCCTTTAATAATACCAATTGGTATTGTATTTTATATCGTTGGAAAGCCTGATTAGTCACCTTTACAACGAGGTACAACTTGTAAGGATCGTGCATTCGTGGAATGAGCAACACAGCTACCCGTGTGGGTAGCGGCCCAAAAAAATGTGCCAAAATCCCCTGCAATATTCTTCTGTTGGTATTCACTCTCGTTTTGAGCTTCAAGTGCTGGCAGGTGTATGCCAGTCACAGGTGTGTGACTGGCACCTGATTGGCACCGAGGAATGGGATGCCATCCCACAGCAGTGTGTGACCAGGCTGGTGACCAGCATGAGGAGGAGGTGCCAAGCTGTTGTGGCTGCGTATGGATCTTCCACACGCTACTGAGGTCCCTGACAGTGTAAAATGAATAAAGTGTAAAAATGGCCAATATGTGTTGTTTTTTCCTTATTACTGTGGGAGAGTGCAATCATCCAGTCCACCAAGCAACTCAAAACGAGAGTGAATACCAACAGAAGAATATTGCAGGGGATTTTGGCACATTTTTTTGGGCTGCTACCCACACGGGTAGCTGTGTTGCTCATTCCACGAATGCATGATCCTTACAAGTTGTACCTCGTTGTAAAGGTGACTAATCAGGCTTTCCAATGATATAAAATACAATTTTTTTTGAGGAGTTTAGATTCCCATAGACTGGTTACAGGAAAACAGTGGTGCATGCATTCAAACCATAAAGAAAAGAGTGTTTAGAAACTGAACTGTGTTCAGCTTCAGGAGTTAAATGAAGCTAATGCTGTTATAAAATACGCAGGAAGTTTAATGTTCACTGCAAATTTGGAAGTTCAGGTTAAAGAGTGGGAGTTCGGAGGGATGTATGTATTAACTTTACGAGAAAGTTTGTTACGGTGTCCTATAACAGGTGATTTGCAGCTGATCACTTGTAAATTAAAATATTTTAAAAAAACTGTTTTCCAAGTTCTTCGTATGTACTGTGATTCACTGTGTTGGTTTTATGATGGCGAATATCAAACATGTCCACCAGGTGGTGCTACCTCACAAGTCATTTCTCATTGAGAAGCATTTTTTGTTTCCCATACAGTATATTTATTGTACAATACATATGGCACAGATGTATAAAATACATAATTACACCACATCACTTGAATCAAAACAAGTAAATTTCTAGAAAACTGTTACATTTGAATAAATTTGCAAATGGACCTCATTAGTAAGGAGTTTTGTAACTCAAAAATATTTCAACACATTTAATTAACATTCAACCGTCACTCAATAATAAATCTAAAGTTACCTCCGTACAATTATTTGAAAATGTATAATTTTCCCAATTTTTTTTTTAATCACTTTTTGATTTAGATGAAAATGACTTAAGATGCATGGGAGTACAGCGTAATGTGAACAGAGATCTACACAAAAATTAAAGGTTTCTTAACATAATTACACAGGACCTTTATAGTTAGTGGTGGTCCCTGTGTATCCGAACCAAAATACCCTATTTGGAAATGTACAGAACATGCCGACCTACCAAACTACGTGTTTTACATACCATGTTTGCATTTGGACATCAAAGTATGCTGGTACAAATGATCTCTAAAACATTTTAAAAGATGCCTGCTGCTCAATTGGTCCAAATTTTGTGGCAAAGCGCCAAACATTTACAGCAACGTCTCTACAAATACACATGTTCCAAACAGATATCAAGAGTAATTTCATGTCCTTTTATTAAATCACCTGTTTACCTGTGGAATGTTCCAAAAATGTGTTTTTTGAACTTCCCAGTCTTTTTTTTTTTTTTTTCCCCCTGTCCCAACTTTTTTGGCATGTGATGCAGGCATCAAATTAAGAATTAGTGTATATTTACAAAAATACATTAAATATGTTTTCTTTGTACTGTTTTCAATTAAATATATGTAAAAGAGAATTTACAAATCACTGCTTTCTGCTTTTATGTGCATTTTACATACTGTCCCAACTTTTTGGGGATTCTACTTCTGTAGAAAGTAGTTTTATAAAAAATACTTCTTTTTTTTGGCGCTCACAAACTTTGGATCTGTTGAGGTCCGTTCTATCACGGTGAGCTGCAGCGGATAACTACAAAACTACTGAGTTCTCAGCAAAACTACTTGGATGGATATATAGCGCTCCACGTGTGTAGAAACAAATGTCTAGTATACACTATTATTTCAATTTACACCTTTTCTTTTCTCATTCGTTGGTAAGTCATATAAATACCATGTTAATACAGAAAATAACAAAACTAAAATGACCATTTCTGGCGCACATGAACACACAATAAAACACAAGGAAATTCTCACATCAAGAATATCTGACAGTTGAAGAGAAATATTTTTTAAATGAGCAAGAGAACTGGCCAGCCAGTTGCATGTTGATTTTAAGTCTTCTTTTTTTTTTTTTTTTTTAAGACCATTTGCTTCCGAAATATGAAGCTATATGAATCCTTTCATTCTGCTGAGAGCCATAGAGTGGTCATCAGTCATGTGTGCTTTATTATGCACCAATAGACAGAGCCAATGCTTCTGTGAGTATAAGTTTCAGAAAGATGTTGGTTATCACTTACGACAACAATGAAAATTAAATAGAAAGTCTTCACACTGCCACTCTCGTCAACAACTATAAAAATCTAGCGTTCTTAGTTTATTGAAAGGGGTCCTGCTAGAGTGGAGGCATCATTAGAGTCTTGGTTTTTGTGTCTCTATACAAATGAAAATAATCAAGCTGCCGAGTTCTTCTGCTCACAACTTCTTTATGGGGTTGTATATTATGGGCTGTGTGGCCACAAGCTCTCAGTTGTCTGAAGTTGTTGGTTCAGAGGAGGCAGTGTGAAGGGTGGAAGATTGAGACTAGTCTGTTGAATTTTCAGCAGTATTCGCATTTGGTTCTGGGCTCACATCAGGAATGGGCTGAAGAACAAGTGGTGTATTATCACCCTTTCCTGGGCTAAAAAGTGGGTCAACCTTCACAATGAATGTAGTGTGCAAAGTCAAGATATGGCTTTTCTCTTCAACATTGTAAAAGGAGATCATATTTTTGTCATAATCCAAAAAAACTCCCAATGTATGAGGTCTCAGTTTCTCACAGATTGAAACTTCAGGTACAGTATTCATAAAAAGACCTTTATCTCTATCTGATAAGAGGAACCAATAGCCTTCACTAGGGGTGAGATTAACACAATCCCTCTTAGCCGACTCACTGACCAAGCCTACAATCCAGGACTGTTTCAGCCCCACATCATTGTGCCATAGCCCTACCTCCCAGTAAGCACGTCCTGAGATAAAGCCCTCTTTCCCCAGGACAAACCAGTGTTGAGTGAACCTCTTTTCACTGGAGACTCTTTCTTGTAACTGGTTTGCATCTATTACCCTTTTCCCATCTTTACTTAACCTCAGACTTTGATGAGCCGTGTCTTCATCCAGTATGATATCCACTGTGGTGGACAAACACAAATCAAGATGGATGCCAAAGATCTCAAAATATTACATTCAGAACAATATCTAAGGCTAATCCATGTTTCACCAGATTCTAGCTGTTGAAAACACAAATTGTGATGCGTTTAGTGTCTTCTATTTAGTGGCTTTTGAAGTCCATGGGTGCGGACCCCAGAACTGTATTGCACTTTGCGACACATTGTTGGGTCATGTAGAGCATAACTGCCCAAGCCAATCAGGAAGCTCCAAATGAAGTCTGAAGCACTGGGCGGCAGTGTAGTACAGTGGTTAAGGAACTGGGTTTGTAACCGAAAGGTTGCAGGTTCGAGTCCCACGTAGGACACTGCTGTTGTACCCCTGAGCAAGGTACTTCACCTGAATTGCTTCAGTATATATCCAGCTGTAAATGGATACTATGTATAAAAAAATGCTGTGTAAGTCGCTCTGGATAAGAGCGTCTGCTAAATGCCTATAATGTAATGTAATGTAATGAAGATCACAGTACATACAGGTCACTCTACAGGCACCCAATCTGGCTCTGCTACACCTTTGTCAAAACCATAATACAGAAAGTGTGCCAGAGGATGATATGTGAATATATTCTGACATAGCCAACGTGTTACTTATACTTAATTTGCTTAACACTCAGATACCACATGTAATATTAAGAATGATATGGCCAGTAAAAATTTTTAATTCAAAAATGAGAATTTTATTTTACCTGTTTGTAGAAGTGGTTGGTTCTCTAAAAGTGAAATATAGATTGCAGTTTTTAGTTTTTATTATAATCAAAAAATTATTTGTAAATTATTTGTTTTATTATGATTTGTAAAGCAAATCAAATAAGCAAGAAGGCATAAGACATAAAAACACTAGGATGCCTTACCTGGGTTCTCTACTGGAGGTTTGCACTCTGAAACACAGAAAAACTAATTTACTTGACACATTTGCCTTCATAAATAGAGAATCATAAAAGTAAAGATGCCACACATATTTGAAATCATAATGGAGGATTGGGGTTCACGCCCCCGCTCCTGCCAGATACGAGCATGGCCGGTGCATTGAAGGAGCGTGTACTGGCAAATTCTCAAGCGGTTGCTACTCGGGGAATTGAATAGCATAGGGTACAACTGACTACCAAATTGAGAGAAAACAGGAAAAATCTGAAAGAAAAGTCGATAGCTGTCTGAAATGCACTATTTTACAGTGAGATGATTCTCTGTTAACCCTTGTTTGGTATTGGCAACATATTCCAAACCTGTTGTTTGTCATTACATTGCTCAGTTAACGTGTTTGTGCTGACCCCTAGTGGTAGAGATGCCGGCGAAATGGTATGGCATTCCCATAGGTCAGGGGTAGGCAACCCTGGTCCTAGAGAGCCGCAGAGTCTGCTGGTTTTTGTTTTCACCTTAAACACAGCAACTAATTAGACCAAAGAAACCAGGTGAGGTGAGTTAACTGTGTAATCAACTGCTTTAATTGATCAATTAAGTGGTGAGTAACAACAAAAACCAGCAGACCCTGCGGCTCTCTAGGACCAGGGTTGCCTACCCCTGCCATAGGTAGATTTAACCAGCTGACCAATATCCATGCGTAACACAGGACTTGGTTGCATCCATTCGGAAGCCATTTTGGATCCGATTTCTACCAGTTTCAGACGCACAATGCCTCATCGTTATTACACGGAGATTCCAGTAGATTTTTTCAAGTAATACATTTATTTGTGCATTTATTTGTTTTTTATTCAAAAACTAGAATTTTATTTTACCTGTTTGTAGAAGTGGTTGGTTCTCTAAAAGTGAAATATAGATTGCAGTTTTTAGTTTTTATTATAATCTAAAAATTATTTGTAAATTATTTGTTTTATTATGATTTGTAAAGCAAATCAAATAAGCAAGAAGGCATAAGACATAAAAACACTAGGATGCCTTACCTGGGTTCTCTACTGGAGGTTTGCACTCTGAAACACAGAAAAACTAATTTACTTGACACATTTGCCTTCATAAATAGAGAATCATAAAAGTAAAGATGCCACACATATTTGAAATCATAATGGAGGATTGGGGTTCACGCCCCCGCTCCTGCCAGATACGAGCATGGCCGGTGCATTGAAGGAGCGTGTACTGGCAAATTCTCAAGCGGTTGCTACTCGGGGAATTGAATAGCATAGGGTACAACTGACTACCAAATTGAGAGAAAACAGGAAAAATCTGAAAGAAAAGTCGATAGCTGTCTGAAATGCACTATTTTACAGTGAGATGATTCTCTGTTAACCCTTGTTTGGTATTGGCAACATATTCCAAACCTGTTGTTTGTCATTACATTGCTCAGTTAACGTGTTTGTGCTGACCCCTAGTGGTAGAGACGCCGGCGAAATGGTATGGCATTCCCATAGGTAGATTTAACCAGCTGACCAATATCCATGCGTAACACAGGACTTGGTTGCATCCATTCGGAAGCCATTTTGGATCCGATTTCTACCAGTTTCAGACGCACAATGCCTCATCGTTATTACACGGAGATTCCAGTAGATTTTTTCAAGTAATACATTTATTTGTGCATTTATTTGTTTTTTATTCAAAAACGAGAATTTTATTTTACCTGTTTGTAGAAGTGGTTGGTTCTCTAAAAGTGAAATATAGATTGCAGTTTTTAGTTTTTATTATAATCAAAAAATTATTTTTTAATTATTTGTTTTATTATGATTTGTAAAGCAAATAAAAAAAGCAAGAAGGCATAAGACATCAAAACACTAGGATGCCTTACCTGGGTTCTCTACTGAAGTTTTGCCCTCTGAAACACAGAAAAACTAATTTACTTGACACATTTGCCTTCATAAATAGAGAATCATAAAAGTAAAGATGCCACACATATTTGAAATCATAATGGAGGATTGGGGTTCACGCCCCCGCTCCTGCCAGATACGAGCATGGCCGGTGCAGTGAAGGAGCGTGTACTGGCGAATTCTCAAGCGGTTGCTACTCTGGGAATTGAATAGCATAGGGTACAATTGACTACCAAATTGAGAAAACAGGAAAAATCTGAAAGAAAAGTCGATAGCTGTCTGAAATGCACTATTTTACATTGAGATGATTCTCTGTTAACCCTTGTTTGGTATTGGCAACATATTCCAAACCTGTTGTTTGTCATTACATTGCTCAGTTAACTTGTTTGTGCTGACCCCTAGTGGTAGAGACGCCGGCGAAATGGTATGGCATTCCCATAGGTAGATTTAACCAGCTGACCAATATCCATGCGTAACACAGGACTTGGTTGCATCCATTCGGAAGCCATTTTGGATCCGATTTCTACCAGTTTCAGACGCACAATGCCTCATCGTTATTACACGGAGATTCCAGTAGATTTTTTCAAGTAATACATTTATTTGTGCATTTATTTGTTTTTTATTCAAAAACGAGAATTTTATTTTACCTGTTTGTAGAAGTGGTTGGTTCTCTAAAAGAGAAATATAGATTGCAGTTTTTAGTTTTTATTATAATCAAAAAATTATTTTTTAATTATTTGTTTTATTATGATTTGTAAAGCAAATCAAAAAAGCAAGAAGGCATAAGACATCAAAACACTAGGATGCCTTACCTGGGTTCTCTACTGAAGTTTTGCCCTCTGAAACACAGAAAAACTCTAATTTACTTGACACATTTGCCTTCATAAATAGAGAATCATAAAAGTAAAGATGCCACACGTATTTGAAATCATAATGGAGGATTGGGGTTCACGCACCCGCTCCTGCCAGATACGAGCATGGCCGGTGCATTGAAGGAGTGTGTACTGGCAAATTGTCAAGTGGCTGCTCCTCTGGGAATTGAATAGCATAGGGTACAATTGACTACTAGATTGAGAGAAAACAGGACAAAAATCTGAGACAAATGTATTTAAAATTTTTTAAAAAGAAGCAAATATTAGCGATAAACATTTCATTGAGTCCTCTGCAGGTCTGTGGTTATAGGGACAACAGGTTTTCCAGTTAGCCAATATAGGGTTTGCCCAACCATAATACAGAAAGTGTGCCAGAGGATGATATGTGAATATATTCTGACATAGCCAATGTGTTACTTATACTTAATTTGCTTAACACTCAGATACTACATGTTTGTAGAAGTATATAGATTGTAGTTTTTAGTTTTTATTATAATCTAAAAGTTATTTGTAAATTATTTGTTTTATTATGATTTGTAAAGAAAATCTAAAAAGCAAGAAGGCATAAGACATCAAAACACTAGGATGCCTTACCTAGGTTCTCTACTGGAGGTTTGCACTCTGAAACACAGAAAAACTCTAATTTACTTGACACATTTGCATTACCTCGTACATAAATAGAGAATCATAAAAGTAAAGCTGCCACACGTATCTGGAAAAATAAATCTCACCTCTTCTTTTGTATCTTATGAACAGAAGAGTGGTGATGATGATGCTAAGTAGTCCAACAATGAGCAACGCAATGAAGGCTGCCCTCCACTGTCCTGATTGATCAACTGTGAGAGAGAGAGAGAGAGAGAGAGAGAGAGAGAGAGAGAGAGAGAGAGAGAGAGAGAGAGAGAGAGAGAGAGAGGTTACATCAATGCACTGGGAAGGTGGGAAAGGCAAGAAAAACTGCAGAATTAAGCAGTATTAATACTTTAAGACATTGGGAATAGAAACAAACAGAGGTGGAAAGTTCAGGGGTCTGAAAGTAAAAGCTCTGCCACGTGTTTCTTCCACCCATGAACGCAACCAGCTGATTTCACTAATTAGTTCTACCTTCTGGCTGAGGAATTGGGCTAAGTAACAAATCCAGGTTATTGGAACAAAATACTGAGGACTTTTACTCTCTGAATCTGAAAACAAACACTAGTTGCCATGTACCTCCAAGCAATTTTTATAAATAAAGGATTGGAGAAATTGACAGGTATCAGATACAGACTATTTGAGTATTTGTACTGGTTGATTGTGTGCTTAAACTCTGCGACCACTCACCAGGACATGATGTGGATGGAGCGCTCCGTAAAGACACCCTGCCCTCTTTCTTTTCCATCTCAGAAAGGAGCACCGAGCAGGACAGCCACCCTGTATCAGAGGGTGAGGTGAGGATCCAGCTGAAGACAGAGCTCATGCCCTGCTCATTATGACTGAACAGCAGGTCACTGGGAGAGAGGTCAGACCTGCCCTGACTGTCAGACCAGATTAGCTTAGGCTGGGGATGCCAACCAGACGATACACAGCTAACATTCATGCGACCGTCATCAGCCTGGCGCACGGATAGAAAAGGAGGGGTGCCAGTCACTGAGAGAGAGAGAGAGAGAGAGAGAGAGAGAAGGGGCTTTATTATTACAACAAAACACATTTTAGCACAAGCAACAGGAGAAAATGACAAAGCAAAGAGCCGCACTCACCCGTCACATTGAGAACAACACGGGCCTCCTCGAAGTGGTGGTCCCTTCTGACATAGCACTGAAGCGCTCCCTCATCTTCCAGTGTCACATTCTCCAGCCTCAGAGACACATCTCCCCCCTTTAGCCCTCCAGCTTGAGGGCCCCTTGACCCCAGAAAAGCCCGGCCTCTGTACTGGGAATGCTGGAAGCTCTCCTGTGGCTGACCGTGCCGATAGTAAAGGACTGTTATGTTTAAGGATGGTGGCCGGTACCAGTGAATCTCCATGGGCTCAGCACTGAGGGCAGGGGAGAGCCAGCAGGGTAGGGTGACCGCGCTTCCCAACCGGACCGAGATTGGCTCATGGGGAACCAAAACTGAAAAGGATTCTGTAAGGGACGGATGCATAATTGATGAGGAAATGCAGATGTATCAGAGTAAGAGACAATCTTGTATTTTCAGTGTGCACATGTCTGACTGATTAATTTAATTAAATGTCTTACTTTTGGAATGCCTTAAATCAGGGATAGTCAAATCTGGACCTCGAATCCAAATCCTGGTTTTCTTTCTCCCAGGTAATTAACTGAAAAATTAGTGCTATTGATCTTCACACCTGACGTTTTCTGACCTCGAGGACCGTGATTTGAATACCAGGGCCTTAAATTATAATTTTTTTTGACGTTAGTGTCATATATAAAATGTGTAAGATTTTTTAAGTCCATTGTTGTTTGACGAGATTACATGCACCACTTCTGTAAAATTACGTAAGAAAAACAAATGCCAATTGGCGAAGATTAAAGTTAAAGCAACTGAACCACAACCAATACACTTAATACAATACACAACCAATACACTTTTACTGGATGTAATAAGATACTTTCCCTGTCTCAAAGCACAGTTGAGACGTTTATAAACTCTGAAATTTGGAAATTAATTCAATAAATGAAATAATTTTATTGTACAACATCTGCTCTTAAAAGAAAATAATATTATAAAATCTTAACCCTTTCATACATCTCCTCAACCAAAACCTGAACACAATCGGCAGAGCGCGTGCACTCACCAGCAGCATGACAAACCACAGGAACACAAGCGGCCAGGAACACGTACAGCAACATCTCTCGGAAACTGATGGAAGCAAGCAATTTCCGCAGACCTATGGAAATATGACATAAAATAGACAGAAAAAATAGGCTGTATATTGAGGCACAACCGCAACGGCGCTAGCCCAGATTGCGTAGAGGCTATTGCATATAACATGTATTTACATATTGGCTTCATGTTTAGCCCGTTTTTCTGGTTTGCCCAGCTTGACGGCGTATTTATGATTAATAGTGAAACGCACAATGAAAGAACTGTACTTTCCTACTAAACAAAAGGCCAAATGACAGCAGTAGCCTAATAGCTCAATTAAAAAATATATTAATGCGGACTCTGATCACTGATACATTCAGCAGGCTAAACATGGTATTCTACTTGACCGTTATCATAAAATCTGTCCGAGAATGTAAACAAGTCGGTTTTCACGGTAAGAAGAAATTTTATCACACCTGTCGTGCAAGCGTTAAAAAAAGCACGAATCGTTGCCAGTTTGGGAAGGTCAAAATGTTAGCTGCTGTTATTCCCCACAAAGACTATTGTAGTGAAAAAAGATATATAGATTATACATATATTATATATCATACTGTAGGGCCTACCATATGAAACAATTGTGTTAATAAGAAGATGTTTTTCTGTGGTAGGATGAATTGCAAAAACAGTTCTAAAGGGCCAAATGTGCACACAGTCATGGCCTCACATTCAAGGACAGACACTCACGCCAGGAAAACAAGCTCATTATTTGTATCTGCATTGGCCAATGGACGACTGTCCCAAGCTAGGCACACAGTATGATCTCATCTTCCACACCTGTAAATCAAGGACATATATACACACAGGAAAATTTAAGGGAAAAACTTGCTCTCAGCAGAAACAGCCATATTGTAAAACACTCCCTAGTTTCCCAGAGACTGTTTTAGTTTTAGTCTTTGGTTCATAAAGCTCCCACCTGTGGAAAATAGCATTTGAAAGGCTTAGTTAGTATTATTTAACCCATTAGATAATTGAATTATGTATTGAACTACTATTGTCAAACCGTGGCTAGGCTGTTTCTGATATGATTAAATCATGGCATTTCATCAAAACTATCATATAAATAAGGGTCATATGTAATGCTTAATTAAAACCAGAAGAGACCACTGCAGACCATGAAAAAAATATCTCCTAGGGGGATGGAGTCAAACTTTTAGGCCCACACTGGGTGGGTTTGAGAAAAGCATAAAACGGGGGGTTATCTGAGCTGCTGCTGCTGCTGCTGTTATGTTTTGTTTCTGTCATTAACGGACCTGTTTTTACGTCTCGTGGGTGAGCATGAAATTGACGGACTTAGACTGGACCGTGTGATTGAGTGTGTTTTTAACATATGTATGCTTAGCCGATCAGCCTGGGTATGTATATTCATGCAAATCTTTTTACAATAAATCAAGTTATATCAGACTCTGGAATGTAGTGTCTATTTGAAGAAAGTTTGAATTACGTGTAGTGGAATGGTCCTGACCCCCCCCCCCCGACAGGGCGGTGAAAGGATTGTTCTAATTATTCTACACTATTACAAAAAAATAACATCTGGCTTTCGCATTTGATATACAAGTAAGAATTTTTGTGTGTATGTTTAAGGATAGTAGCTAGCCTAATTCAGCTTTCAATTATTTTTAAACAAAAAAACGCGCGCTTAGTCTACCTTTTTTTACCCTGTTCCTCTTATCTATCACTTTCATTAAGCCTACTTTCAGTTTAATTTAGTAATACAGGAAATCCCCTTGTCTGGTGAATGTGGTTGAATATTTAGGTAAGTGGTGAAATAGCCTATCGCGCTCTAGGCAATATGATTTTTTTTACACTTGTATTGGGGGGCGGGGAAATGTGAAAGTGAGGGGAAAAAAGAACTCACTTCAATGTTTATGACTTAACGGTTCTGGACATTTTTGCCCATTCCTCTTGGCATATCCTTGCAAGCTCCGTCAGGTTGGATGGGGAGCGTTGGTACACAGCCATTTTCAGCTCTTTCCACAGATGTTCAATTGGATTCAGGTCTGGGCTCTGGCTGGGCCACTCAAGGACATGCAGACTTTCTCCGAAGCCACTCCTTTGTTCTCTTGGCTGTGTGCTTCGGGTCGTTGTCATGTTGGAAGGTAAACCTTCGCCCCAGTCTGAGGTCCAGAGCGCTCTGGAGCAAGTTTTCTTCAAGGATCTCGGTGTACTTAGCTGCATTAATTTTTCCCTCTATCAGGACTAGTCGCCCTGTCTGAAAAACATCCCCACATCATGATGCTGCCACCGCCATGATTCACTGTAGGGATGGTATTAGCCAGGTGATGAGCGGTGCCTGGTTTCCTCCAGACGTGACGCTTGGTATTCAGGCCGAAAAGTTCCATTTTGGTGTCATCAGACGGGCTGTGATGTGCCTTTTACTAAAGAGGGGCTTCCGTCTGGCCACTCTACCATAAAGGCCTGATTGGTGGAGTGCTGCCTGGATGGTTGATCTTCTGAAAGGTTCTCCCATCTCCACAAGGATACGCCGGAGCTCTGTCAGAGTGACCCTCGGGTTCCTGTTGACCTCCCTGGCTAAGACCCGTCTTCCCAGATTGCTCAGTTTGGCCGGGCGGCCAGGTCTAGGAAGATTCTTGGTGGTTCCAAACTTCTTCCATTTACGAATGATGGTGGCCACTGTGCTTTTTGGGACCTGTAAAGCTGCAGAGATTTTTCTGTACCCTTCTCCAGATCTATGCCTTGACACAATCCTGTTTCTGAGGTCTGCAGATAATTCATTTGACCCCATGGCTTGGAGTTTGCTCTGACATGCACTGTCAACTGTGGGACCTTATATAGGCAGGTGTTGGCAATGTCCAATCAAATGAATTTATCACAGGTGGACTCCAATTAAGTTGTAGAAACATCTCAAGCAGTATCAGTAGAAACAAAATGCACCTCAGCTCACGTTTGGGTGTCATATCAAAGGGTGTGCACACTTGTGTACATATGATATTTTACATTTTGATTTTTAATAAATTAGCACAAATGTCTAAAAACCTGTTTTCACTTTGTCATTATGGGCTATTTTGTGTAGAAATTTGAGACAAAAAATGAACTCAATCTATTGTAGAATATGTCTGTAATGTAATAAAACGTGAACTAGTTCTGCATTGGGTTCTGCAGAGAGCAAACCTGAAAGGCGAGCAGGATAAGGCTTCAACATATTAATGTGGCAGAGCTGAACACACTTTTTCCTATCAGGAGAAACAACTAGGTAGTTCGGGTCAGAAACCCTACGCTCAACCACATAAGGACCACTAAACCTAGCATGCAAGGCTGAACCAACAATAGGCAACAAAATTAACAGCTGATCTCCTGGGTTAAAGGAGCGGACTTGTGTTACGGTCATACCAACATTTCATTTTTTTCTGCGAGCCTTCCAGCTTTTTCCTTGCCAACTCACAAGCCCTATGTAACATAAGGCAGAAATCATATACACAGGTTAGCAGATTAACTGGAGGAGTTTCAGAATGCAACTGATCTCTAAACTGCCCCAAGGGCCCTCAAACTTGATGTCCGAATACCAACTCCATAGGACTGAAACCAGTACTCTCCTGTGCAACCTCACGAGCAGCTATAAGCAACCAGGGAAGTCCTTCCTCCCACTCTTTGTCCAGCTCAAGACTGTAAGTACGCAGCGTGGACTTTAGTGTTTGGTGGAAACATTCAAGCACGCCCTGACTTTCAGGGTGGTAAGCACTCGATACCACATGCTGTATGCCAAGCTGGTGAAGAACCTGCTTAAAAATACGAGACACAAAATTAGTTCCTTGGTCAGTTTGAATGATTTGAAAAAGAAAAAAAAAAAGAAAAAGTGGGTTAGAGCTTTCAATACTGCTTTAGCTGTAATTTTACGCAACGGAATAGCATCTGGATACCATGTAGCTTGACATAATCGTGAGAAAGTATGTATATCCAGCTTTTGACCGAGGTAGAGGATCAACACAATCCACAACTAGGCGTTCAAATAGTTTACCAATGACTGGAATTGGATACAAAGGAGCATGTGGAATTACTTGACTTAGTTTACCAGCGAGCTGGCAGACGTGACAGGTTTTACAATACTGAACTACATCTTTCTTGAATCCTGGCCAGAAAAACTGACGAAGAACGCGGTCATACGTGTTGTTTACCCCCAAGTGTCCTGCAACACCGTCATGGGAAATACTCAAAAGTTTCTGCATATAAGACAAAGGAACAACTACCTGGTATACAACTCCAGCAGCAGACATTTTATTAGATGTCCATTTTCTCATTAACATTTTAACCTGAATAAAATAACCACGGGGTACAACATTCAACTCCCAACTACCTTCTCAAAAAAGGAAGATAAATCAGGATCAGCTTTTTGGCTGCCACCATTTCCTCTTGAGAAGCTGCCAAATCAGTCACGCTTGTCCCACATCTTCGGCACAGAGCGAGAAAGTTAAGACCTGAAGTGGACCGCTTATATCTGGATTGGCAATAAAAGTCTCACTGAGATCTAACTGGTCACTGGAATCCAAACTGTTAGATGATTCAGTCTTGGGTACACGAGAAACAGAGTGCCCCTTACGTTGGCAAGTTACAGTGCAGCCAGGGAAAACATCAGGGAACTTCTGAGCACACAAATTTCACACAGTGTTCAAGGATGGAACTGGCACAGATACAACCTCCAAAGGCCTCTCCACCCCTTTCCAAACGGCACCACCTGCTAAGTCATTACCAAATACGAAGGTTACACCTTCTACCGGTAATAAGGGGCGCGCTCCTACCACTACATTACAGGACACTAAATCGGAAGTGATGTCAATACGGTGCAAGGGCACATTCACAAATGCCATTTCAAAACCTTGAACCAACACACTACGGCCAGTAAACGTCTCCTCTGAAAGAGCTAAAACCCCCTCAAACACACTACGGCCAGTAAAGGTCTTTAAAAGAGAAAATACTGAGCTGCACCAGTGTCTGAGGATCTTAACTGGGACTTTCACTGCAGTACCAGGCCAAGATACTAGACCACTCATAATAAAGGCAGTATAATTCGAAACATTGCTTTCCAGCAACTTGGACACAAGAGCCCAGTTCAACGTTTGTTGTCAGTGGGGGAGTAACCAACATTGAAGATTTTACATTAGACTTGGCTTTTAAGATATAACAATTAGATACCAAATGTCCACGTCGTTTACAATAATTACAATACCGGGTGTCCATAGCTTTACCAGTAAAATTACTATCACCTCTTATTCATAGAGGTATTCAAAGTAGCAGTAGCATTACTAGGTTTAACTGCAGGGGACCGGAAAGAATATTTAGGCACGTAATCATTTTGCAAGTTATCCCCAAACACCCCTTTGTGGGTCAAAATGAACTCATCAGCCAGCACTGCAACCGCTGCCGGTGTATTAACTTTGCGCTCATTAATATAATAATACGTTCGGGCACAGATTTTTAAAAAGTTTTCTAACACCACCAGATTACGCAACTTTTCAAATGTATTAACCTCTGTGGATGTACACCAGCGATCAAATAATGACTCACTCACGAGCGAACTCGACAAGTTTGCTTGTTTCCTATTTTTAAATAATTAAATGTTTGTCTGTAGGCCTCCGGTACTAACTGATATGCTTAATCTGGCGTAAGGGAGGAATATACCTCCTGTGCTTTTCCAATAAACACATATTGCAATAACAATGTTCTTTCAGCGTCAGGCCATTTCAATGTCTCGGCTACGCGTTCAAATAGTGTAAAAAATGTGTCCACCTCCTTTTCATTAAAGGGTGGCATCAAACGCAAATTTCGCCCAAAATATTTACGCCAGTAGATGGAGAACCTTGAAACGGAGGGGAAGGAGAACCCAGATTACCAGTCTCCAATCTTTTTATTTCAATTTGGGACTGCAACTTCCTCATCTCAAACTCCCTCTCTTTTTCTCTATTTTTTTCTTCTAACTCCAACCTTCTTAACTCGATCTCTTGTTTTTTAAAATATATACTAAGGGTTCACTATGCGGCAACAATAGCCTACGGAATGTGCTCAACAAGCAATTAAGCCCCCAATAGATGCAGCACCACTTAAAGTTGTCCAAAAAACAAGCAAACTAATTTTTTCGGTCCTTAGTAACTACACCAATATGAAATTACAAGGACACTGAACACCAAAGTTTGCTAATCGGCAAAGCCGAATAAATGGAAATTACCCAAACAAGACAAGACTGCCCAGGAAAACTGGCGATATAATAAGAATCAAATCCCATACAAAACGTAGGGCATACATTTATAGCAATCAATTAGGCACAAATTAGGCACCAGGCAAGTAACAGGGCATCCTGGGACTGCAACAAGAAATCCGTACACAACAGGCTTGCAATTTATAGAATATAACGTGACAAATTCTATTTTAACTCGTTCAATCCCTTCTAAGAAATAAACTAAACTAATCTTTTAATAAACTATGCTTTTTGCGCTCGAGGCGACTTCAAACGCTAAACGAGTACCATCAGCAATGAATCACTTCAGGCCTCTAAAGCATACCCCCACTCATAATAACCACCAAAAAAACAAAAAAGCCAAAATAAAGTGACAAGTCTCATTGACCTGTCCGACGACTAGCCTAGCAAGGGGTGAACGGTTTAAAGTTCTAAAGAAAATAATTACTCACGTATTAGCAAAACTGATGGGATACAAACTGCTTTTCTCTTTCACAATGGGCCACAAAAACAAAATAAATCAAAGGTGCGGCAATAGGTCTGCACAAAGCGTGCTATATGCACAACAATTCCAGCGTTACTACACACCTTTCAAAGTAACTAAGCAGACCAAATGACAGTGGGCGTGTTCGAGTAGACGTCGGTGAGCAGTTGGCTTACCTGCCTCAGGCGGAAATGAAAATCGCCTTTGTAGATCCAACTGGGACAGTTTCGGACGTTTCTGAAGGAGGAATTAGCCGTGTTGTTTGTGGGTGCGGGTGACTTGGAGGCGACACAGATGTCCTTTTTACTTCAAAATCTTGAAGAAATGGAGGAGAACGAATGAAGGTTGTTTTAATACTGACTTACATTATTTAATGACTTGTATTGTTCGAGTAGTCAATATTTATCTTTTGCTACGCGACTTTGGCTATCACCCTGAATTGGGCCACAGTGAAACTCCAATTAAAGTTCTTGAATAAGTACGTACCATTTCCATTGGAATTAAAGCGCCGGGTGCCGTTTCATTATCGAATAACGAAATTATTTAGCTAAGCTGTCATCTGTTATGGTAACATACCTGTAAACATTAGGCTGCTTATGTTCTATTGCTCATATTCAGCTGTTTCTTGTCTGTCAATTTATGAGATGGCCTAAACTACACCTGTCATTTCTGTTTAGACTAGCAAACATGGTAGACATGTCATTTTAGTTCATCTAAACCCAGAAGACATCGTAGCCATCGGTAGTCATACATTGTAATGTGAGAATTTATGTAGCTATGTTAAGTATCATATGCATGTTTTCATAGACCTTTGAGTGGTGGTTCTAAAGCATATTTTATTGCAGAATATCTGTACCAATATAAATGAGAAATGTCTCTTTCATGGGACGTGTACAGTTAATGCATTGAAGATGCCAGGCCTGTACTCCAACCTTCTTCTGAAAATGCCCTCAAATTAAAGCTTACAGTCTGTACTTTAGCCTCACAGTCATTGTATCATTTCACATCCAATGTGCTGGAATACAGAGCCAAAACATAGGAAAAAATATTCACTGTTCACATATCCTTTAATTGACCAGTCTGTTGAGATTTTTTTTCACACTAAAACATTACATAGCATACATGATTCAGCTACTCATAATGTCAGTGTTCATGATTTGTTAAAATTACATGACAGCACGTGGTCTCATTGGACCCTGACGATGAACGTATTTAATTGAATGCCATTCAATGTCTTTAACAAGATAAATTGAGTTTGTATGAATGAATAACTAATATAGTACATGTAGGGACATTGGAATACTGGGAGTCGTTATGTGTTTTGAGGGAACAATGTCAAGAAAGATGACATTTTCCTTGCCAGTTATGGTAATGTATGGATAAATAGAATTGTATTTGCATAAGATGTATTCCAATATCAACATGTTGTCTTCCTTTTACCTGTCACCAATCATTGTTCATATATTTCTGATTTGACAATAAACATACAAAATGACCCGGTGTCATTGTGGCTTGAATGGTGGTGGAGGGGAATAGTCCTACAGTTTATTTACCTTTTGTGAATGTCACCATATTGTGTGAAATAAATATTCAGAAAATGTTCTCTTTGATTAATTGCTGGTATAATTTATTTGTTTTGTTCTGGAGACCATACCACCCACATCTAATAACCCATAGCCATAATAGCGGTGTTAGATCTGTAATCTCAATCATTAATCTTACAACAATTTGCATGATGGATGTACAGCATTGTATCCAGGTTGTATTGCTTAATGTTGTTTAATTGTTAATACCCTTCATGTTATTATGGCATTGGGTTGTTTGTATGTGGTCCCCTCTGCTGGCATGTGACATGCAGAGGCCTGGCTATACACTGTCCCATCTGGAGATAGGGAAAACTCCACTTCTCAACACAATGACGGACAGCAGGTCATACCTTCAGATCTTGATAAGGTGTCTTACTGATAACAAGGATGGTGAAAAGAAATATTGATTAGGTAACAGTTTTTTCCCATCAAAAGACATCCAAATACTTTGAAATAAATGAATGAGTTTCATTTTCCAATCATTTGGTGGTCCTACCTTAATGTTCTATATGCTCACACCAAATGTTCTGGAGAGGACACTTTTTTTGGACAACAGTCCAATTAGGATTTTACACTTAAGCTGTTACAAAAACAAACCACTTTTTCTAACAAAGTTGAATCTACTTTTCTATAGAATATGGTATAATTACAAATATAGTTGAATAAGGTATTGAATAAAACATTAAGTTACCTATATTTGGACAGGCCTTTTTATTGATATAATTTCATCATACACTTCTTTGGTTCAGTCAACAGATTTTATGTAGGCCTACTGTTAGGGGTTAATTTTTTCCTAATTTATCTCAAGGCGGATGGATTACAGAAGCAGTCAAGAATGAGAATTGGCAACTTTTTGCTACACATTTGTTTGTGTAGCATTACCAATATTGTACTTTTCGTATTCATATAGGCTTAACATTACTTCAAGAAAGTACATGTATGGTACAGTATATAATAACAGTAGCAACCTTATGTTACTCAATCCCACACTCTCAAAACACATTTATTCATTATTCGCACGTAAATAACAAATGCAAGTACACAATGTAATTTGCAGAAATATGCTAGATAGGTTGGGAACCCTACAGGGCTTATACTAGAAGCTCACTTTACGAAACAAAATCACATTAATTGAAGAACAATAAAAGATTGTATTATATTTAAAAATATTTTTAAATATATAGCAATACTAAGAAAAAACTTAATAAATATTCATTGTGATATTATAAAAAAGAACAGATAAGGGAAAGAGGAAAATACTGCTATTACATTGTAGGATTTAATAAATAACCCTTATACCTGTGTTTGAACACTTTCTGGTGTCTGGACTGCAGGGAGGATGTAAGTGTGAGGAAGATCACCAGGGGGCGCTGTCTTTCAGGATGAATCATGGGAGTGGGACACGGAAGACGCGAGAGGGAGAAACGAGCTTGGAAGAGAGATTGTTTCACGAGAGGATTGGATGGAATGTCTTATAAATAATGAAAATAGTTTGAATTCACTGTTCCAGGGGACTGCACGCTGCCCATGTCTTTTTCAGCCTCTGTTCTTGTCGCAGCAGATGTTCCACGACTTGCTTTAGCCTTACGGTAGGAAGTGCATCTCGGTGCCCGGGTCCACGGAGCGGACGCGCTCCACGCCGCTCTGCTAGGCTTTTCCGTAAATAACGACCAATATTAGAATGGAACAGGTGCGCGCGCACACGACAAAGATACTTGAATTTAACATTTCATTTACTTCAGTTGATTGCTTTACAAATTCGGTGGTCTTGTTAGTTTTGCAGTCAACAAAAAGGAATTCTGTTTTTGTAATGGTTATCAATATCTTTCCCAAATGTGCTGTTGTGTACAAATGATTTCTAAATTATTACTGTTTTTTGGCATTGTGTTTATGTCCAATGCTCTGTAGTTGAAGACCTTAGTATCCAGGGATCTGTTGTACTTGGGGTGTGATGTTCCTTGTGTCCCCCATCTCAGAGGCCTATAAACTCCAATATCTGAATGATCAATGCAGGATAGTAAAACACGAAAGCAGACAGAAATAGGAGACATTGCAATATGCTCACACAACGCCATGCAAACGGTACTGCAAGAGCTAGTGCCCTCTCATAGCCTGATTACTAGATTCCCATAGACTGGTTACAGGAAAACAGTGGTGCATGCATTCAAACCATAAAGAAAAGAGTGTTTAGAAACTGAACTGTGTTCAGCTTCAGGAGTTAAATGAAGCTAATGCTGTTATAAAATACGCAGGAAGTTTAATGTTCACTGCAAATTTGGAAGTTCAGGTTAAGAGTGGGAGTTCGGAGGGATGTATGTATTAACTTTACGAGAAAGTTTGTTACGGTGTCCTATAACAGGTGATTTGCAGCTGATCACTTGTAAATTAAAATATTTTTAAAAAACAGTTTTCCAAGTTCTTCGTATGTACTGTGATTCACTGTGTTGGTTTTATGATGGTGAATATCAAACCAGGTGGTGCTACCTCAAGTCATTTCTCATTGAGAAGCATTTTTTGTTTCCCATACAGTATATTTATTGTACAATACATATGGCACAGATGTATAAAATACATAATTACACCACATCACTTGAATCAAAACAAGTAAATTTCTAGAAAACTGTTACATTTGAATAAATTTGCAAATGGACCTTATTAGTAAGGAGTTTTGTAACTCAAAAATATTTCATCACATTTAATTAACATTGAATCGTCACTCAATAATAAATCTAAAGTTACTTCCATACAATTCATTGAAAATGTATTATTTTCCACATATTTTTTTTGATTTAGATGAAAATGACTTAAGATGCATGGGAGTACAGCGTAATGTGAACAGAGATCTGCACAAAAATTAAAGGTTTCTCAACATATTTACACAGGACCTTTATAGTTAGTGGTGGTCGCCGTGCATCCGAACCCAAATACCCTATTTGGAAATGTACAGAACATGCAGACCTACCAACCTGTACGTATTTTACATACCATGTTTGCATTTGGACATCAAAGTATGCTGGTACAAATGATCTCTCAAACATTTTAAAACATGCCTGCTGCTCAATGGGTCCAGATTTTGCGACAAAGCGCCAAACATTTACAGCAACGTCTCTTTACAAATACACATGTTCCAAACGGATATCAAGAGTAATTTGATATCCTTTTATACCCGGTCATGATGGCATCACCTGTTTGCCTGTGGAATGTTCCAAACGGGTGTTTTTTAGTTTTTTTTTGCCCCTGTCCCAACTTTTTTGGAATGTGATGCAGGCATCAAATTAAGAATTAGCGTATATTTACAAAAATACGTTAAATATGTTTTTTTGGACTGTTTTCAATTAAATATATGTAAAAGAGAATTTACAAATCACTGCTTTCTGCTTTTATGTGCATTTTACATACTGTCCCAACTTTTTGGGAATTGGGGTTTGTATAACGACGCGTGGTTACTCGCGAATATCCAGACCGTTTTTTATTTATTTTTTAAAACTACTTTCTACCGAAGTACCCCAACTGATATCTGTCCAAAGTATCAGCCAGTATTTTAGGGCGCACTGTGTTGACTGACTTAAGTGCCAGAATACTGGCGTGCTTTGGTTCAGACTTTGTGCGTATATACACAGTTGGTGTACTTCGGTAGAAAGTAGTTTTATAAAACATAAAACATATATAGCACTCCACATGTGTAGAAACATAATGTCTAGTATACACAATTATTTCAATTTACACCTTTTCTTTTCTCATTCGTTGGTAAGTCATATAAATCCCGTGTTAATACAGAAAATAACCTAGTATAACAAAACTAAAATGACCATTTCTGGTGCACAATAACACACAATAAAACACAAGGAAATTCACACATCAACAATATCTGACAAAGTTGAAGAGAACCTTCGTCCACCACTGAGCCACACCTGGACACTCCATAAAAATGGCATATTGTGAGATTTAAGTGCTCCAAACGGTAAGATACGCACATAAGCTCCGCTATTGAACAAACCAACAGCTACAACAGACTTATGTAGCTTATGTAGTGTTTGGCCAAAGGCCAAATGCCAATAGTAGTATGCAAGTCATAGGATGAAAACTCAGGGTACCCCATCAAATGTCACTGAAATATTTTAAAAATGGGCTAGAGAACTGGCCAGCCAGTTGTATGTTGATTTTAAGTCCTTTTTTTAAAATTATTTTTTAGACCATTTGCTTCCGAAGTATGAAGCTATATGAATCCTCCTTTCATTCTGCTGAGAGAGCTAAAGAGTCATTTATCATTTATCAGTCATGTGTGCTTTATTATGCACCAATAGACAGAGCCAATGGTTCTGTGAGTATAAGTTTCAGAAAGATGTTGGTTATCACTTACGACAACAATGAAAATTAAATAGAAAGTTTTCACACTTTCTCTCGTCTACAACTATAAAAATCTAGCGGCCTTTGTTTCTTAGAAGAGGTCCTGCTAGAGTGGAGACATTACAGACTTGGTTTTTGTGTGTCTATACAAATGAAAATAATCAAGCTGCCGAGTTCTTCTGCTCACAACTTCTTTATGGGGTTGTATATTATGGGCTGTGTGGCCACAAGCTCTCAGTTGTCTGAAGTTGTGGGTTCAGAGGAGGCAGTGTGAAGGGTGGAGGATTGAGACTAGTCTGTTGAATTTTCAGCAGTATTCGCATTTGGTTCTGGGCTCACATCAGGAATAGACTGAAGAACAAGTGGTGTTTTATCACCCTTTCCTGGGCTAAAAAGTGGGTAAACCTTCTCATGGAATGTAGTGAGCAAAGTCAAGATATGGCTTTTCTCTTCAACATTGTAAAAGGAGATCATATTTTTGTCATAATCCAAAAAAACTCCCAATGTATGAGGTCTCGGTTTATTACAGAGTGAGATATCACGTACAGTATTCACACTGAGACCATTAACTCTATCCGAGGAGAGGAACCAATAGCCTTCACTAGGGGTGAGATCAACACAACCCCTCTTAGCTGACTCACTGACCAAGCCTACAGTCCAGGACTGTTTCAGCCCCGTATCCTTGTTCCATAGCCCTACCTCCCAGTAAGCACGTCCTGAGATAAAGCCCTCTTTCCCCAGAACAAACCAGTGTTGAGTGAACCTCTTTTCACTGGAGACCCTTTCTTGTAACTGGTCTGCATCTCTTACAATTTTCCCATCCTTATGTACCGTCAGACTTTGATGAGCCGTGTCTTCATCCAGTATGATATCCACTGTGGTGGACAAACACAAATCAAGATGGATGCCAAAGATCTCAAAATATTACATTCAGAACAATGGTGTCTGATGCTAATCCACATTTCACCAGGTTCAAGAGTTTACATTTATTTAGTGGCTCTTGAGGTCCATGGGTGCGGAGCCCAGAACTGTATTGCACTTTGCGACACATTGTTGGGTCATGTAGAGCATAACTGCCCAAGCCAATCAGGAAGCTCCAAATGAAGTCTGAAGCACTGAAGATCACAGTACATACAGGCCACTCTACAGGCACCCAATCTGGCTCTGCTACACCTTTGTCAAAACTTGGATATTTAAATGTGAGTTTTTTTTTAGCAGACACTGCATAAAGCCTCAATAATTAGTTCTGGACAAATCGACAACATTTCAATTCTACAATTTCAGTAACTAATCACTGCTATTTTCTAACAATAAGTGGTATTGGTCAGTCTTCATTAAAGTATTTTTATGCTTATGTTTATATTTTTCATGTGAAATGTATTTACAAACAGACCACACAACTTAACTGGTCACAATATGTCATATAATGTAAAATATTACCTTTTTCTTTTCTTAGTTCATCAATATCTGCAGAGAAATACACCAAAACCATTTAATAATCTCAGACATACAATAACAAAACATTGACACAAATTCTGATTAAGTTAAAATGAAGTCAGTAATATAATAACAGACTTGTGGAATTTTGCCGTGGTGAATATGTGATACATTTGCTAGTTACCATAGTTGCTATCCAGTTATTGGCTAATATTGGCTGATTTATTTGTAAAAAAAGTTCCGTTACGAGATAAATAATTCTATAACTGACAAAACCTTGAGTCGATAGCTGTCTGAAATGCACTATTTTACAGTGAGATGATTCTCTGTTAACCCTTGTTTGGTATTGGCAACATATTCCAAACCTGTTGTTTGTCATTACATTGCTCAGTTAACTTGTTTGTGCTGACCCCTAGTGGTAGAGACGCCGGCATCTCAATTTTAAAAACATCACAAATATGTTGCTAGTTCCACGAGAATACGGATTTTATCACCATAACCCGCATATCATCATAATCAGTACTTAATATCCTATCAGAGTGCGATATATCACGTTTCTATCTGCTACCATTAGCTTGTAATTCATGAAAGTAGCATGCTATGCTGCTACACTGTTATCTACAATGGACCTGACCACATGTAAAATAGCAGACATTTAAACACATTTGAGAGTTAATTAAAGTTTTTATTTTATGACCAAAAAATCATTTACTATCACAGCAGCAAGACACACCTTCCAAGATCCAGAATACATACAAGTAAAAGTGTCAACATGCCTACTCACTCCACGGGGAAAAAAACGAGTGGTATTTGTTTGTTACCAAATACCACACTTTCTTTTCCTATAAAAAGCTCCAGTAAAATGTGAAATAAAGTTGTAACCTTACCTTCGGTTATGAAGATTAAGATATCCCCTGCAAGAATCTGAGGTTATTTTTCGTTTTTAATATTTAATCCTTGTTACAACATGTATCCATGCTCCAAAATGGCCATGCGTAAATGACCGCATTCAAAAGATGCACTTGTAAATCCTTCACACAAACGTGATTTTAATTGACACTTATATCGTCCAATAGAGCGCATGCTAAGCTTTCTGAAATGGTATGGCATTCCCATAGGTAGATTTAACCAGCTGAACAATATCCATGCGTAACACAGGACTAGGTTGCATCCATTCGGAAGCCATTTTGGATCCGATTTCTACCAGTTTCAGACGCACAATGCCTCATCGTTATTACACGGAGATTCGAGTAGATTTTTTCAAGTAATACATTTATTTGTGCATTTATTTGTGAAACTGGTTGAAATTTTTATTCAAAAACGAGAATTTTATTTTACCTGTTTGTAGAAGTGGTTGGTTCTCTAAAAATGAAATATAGATTGCAGTTTTTAGTTTTTAAAAAAATTATTTTTTAATTATTTGTTTTATTATGATTTGTAAAGCAAATCAAAAAAGCAAGATGGCATAAGACATCAAAACACTAGGATGCCTTACCTGGGTTGTCTACTGGAGGTTTGCACTCTGAAACACAGAAAAACTCTAATTTACTTGACACATTTGCATTTGCCTTACCTCGTACATAAATAGAGAATCATAAAAGTAAAGCTGCCACACGTATCTGGAAAAATAAATCTCACCTCTTCTTTTGTATCTTATGAACAGAAGAGTGGTGATGATGATGATGATGGTAAGTAGTCCAAGAATGAGCAACGCAATGAAGGCTGCCCTCCACTGTCCTGATTGATCAACTGTGTGTGTGTGTGTGAGAGAGAGAGAGAGAGAGAGAGAGAGAGGTTACACCAATGCATTGGGACGGTGGGAAAGGCAAGACAAACTGCAGAATTAAGCAGTATTAATACTTTACTCTGACATTGGGAATAGAAACAAACAGAGGTGGAAAGTTCAGGGGTCTGAAAGTAAAAGCTCTGCCATGTGTTTCTTCCACCCATGAACGCAACCAGCTGATTTCACTAATTAGTTCTACCTCCTGGCTGAGGAATTGGGCTAAGTAACAAATCCAGGTTATTGGAACAAAATACTGAGGAGGACTTTTACTCTCTGAATCTGGATTTTCCACCTCTGAAAACAAACACTAGTTGCTATGTACCTCCAAGCAATTTTTATAAATAAAGGATTGGAGAAATTGACAGGTATCAGATACAGACTATTTGAGTATTTGTACTGGTTGATTGTGTGCTTAAACTCTGCGACCACTCACCAGGACCTGATGTGGATGGAGCGCTCAGTAAAGCTACCCTGCCCTCTCTCTTTTCCATCTCAGAGAGGAGCACAGAGCAGGACAGCCACCCTGCATCAGTGGGTGAGGTGAGGATCCAGCTGAAGACAGAGCTCATGCCCTGCTCGTTATGACTGTACAACAGGTCACTGGGAGAGAGGCCAGACCTGCCCTGACTGTCAGACCAGATTAGCTTAGGCTGGGGATGCCAACCAGACGATACACAGCTAACATTCATGCGACCGTCATCAGCCTGGCGCACGGATAGCAAAGTAGGGGTGCCAGTCACTGAGAGAGAGAGAGAGAAAGAGAGAGAGACAGAGAAAGGGCTTTATTATTACAACAAAACACATTTCAGCACAAGCAACAGGAGAAAATAACTAAAAGCAAAGAGGAGAAACACACAAAGAGCCGCACTCACCCGTCACATTGAGAACAACACGGGCCCCCTCGTAGTGGCGGTCACTGCTGACATAGCACTGGAGCTCTCCCTCATCTTCCAGTGTCACATTCTCCAGCCTCAGAGACACATCTCCCCCCTTTAGCCCTCCAGCTTGAGGGCCCCTTGACCCCAGAAAAGCCCGGCCTCTGTACTGGGAGTGCTGGGAGCTCTCCTGTAGTTGACCGTCCCGATAGTGAAGGACTGTTATGTTGAAGGATGGTGGCCGGTACCAGCGAATCTCCATGGGCTCAGCACTGAGGGCAGGGGAGAGCCAGCAGGGTAGGGTGACCGCACTTCCCAACCGGACCGAGATCGGCTCATGGGGAACCAAAACTGAAAAGGATTCTGTAAGGGACGGATGCGTAATTGATAAAGGAAATGCAGATGTATCAGAGTAAGAGACAATCATGTATTTTCAGTGTGCACATGGCTGACTGATCAATTAAATTAAATGCCTTACTTTTGGAATGCCTTAAATCAGGGATATTCAAATCTGGACCTTGAATCTAAATCCGGCCCTGGTTTTCTTTCTCCCAGGTAATTAACTGAAAAATTAGTGCCACTGATTGGACTGTTTTCACACCTGACTGCCAGGTAAAAGGAGGGTGGAAAACCAGCAGTTCTCTGACCTCGAGGACCGTGATTTGAATACCAGGGCCCTAAATTATAAAAAATTTTGACGTTAGTGTCATATATAAAATGTGTAAGGTTTTTGAAGTCCATTGTTGTTTGACAAGATTACATGCACCACTTCTGTAAAATTACGTAAGAAAAACAAATGCCAATTGGCAAAGATTAAAGTTAAAGCAACTGAACCACAACCAATACACTTAATACAATACACAACCAATACACTTTTACTGGATGTAATAACATACTTTCCCTGTCTCAAAGCACAGTTGAGACGTTTATAAACTCTGAAATTTGGAAATTAATTCAATACAATAAATGAAATCATTTTATTGTACAACATCTGCTCTTAAAAGAAAATGATGTTATAAAATCTTAACCCTTTTATACATCTCCTCAACCAAAACCTGAACACAATCGGCAGAGTGCGTGCACTCACCAGCAGCATGACAAACCACAGGAACACAAGCGGCCAGGAACACGTACAGCAACATCTCCAATAATCAAGAATGGCCACAATTCTCGGAAACTGATGGACGCAAGCAATTTCAGCAGACCTATGGAAATATGACATAATATAGACAGAAAAAATAGGCGGTATATTTAGGCACAACAGCAACGGCGCTAGCCGAGATTGCGTAGAGGCTGTTTCATATAACATGTATTTACATATTGGCTACATGTTAAAGCCATTTTTCTGGTTTACCTAGCTTTACGGCGTGTTTATGATTAACAGTGAAACGCGCAATGAAAGAACTGTACTTTCCTACTAAACAAAGGGCAAACGACAGCAGTAGCCTAATAGCCCAATTTAAAAAAAATAATGCTCTGATTACTGATACATTCAGCAGGCTAAACATGGTATTCTACTTGACCGTTATCATAAAATCTCTTCTTACATCTGTCCGAGAATGTAAACAAGTCGTCGGTTTTCACAGTAAGAACTTTTTTTTTTATCACACCTGTCGTGCAAGAGTTTTAAAAAAGCATGAATCGTTGGCAGTTTGGGAAGGTCAAATTGAAATCTGCTGTTATTCCCCACAAAAACTATTACAAAAAAATAACATCTGGCTTTCGCATTTGATATACAAGTAAGGATTTTTGTGTGTGTGTGTATGTTTAAGGATAGTAGCTAGCCTAATTCAGCTTTCAATTATTTTTAAACAAAGAAACGCGCGCTTAGCCTACCTTTTTCTCGACGGTTCCTCTTATCTATCACTTTAACTTTCAGTTTCATTTACTAACAGGAAATCCCCCTCGACTGGTCAATGTGGTTGAATATTGAATGGTGGTTGAATGCGGGGAGATGTGAAAGTGAGGGGGGGGGAAAGAACTCACTTCAATGTCTTAGCGGTTCGGTACATTTTCGGTACAGCAGAAGAAATAAAATGCGAAATATAAAAGTGTTTTCCATTTATTAAACTGTAACAGTGGCTAACGTGTCATAATTTCTTTTTAACAACATAAGACACATTAACGCTCAAGCCCTATTCGGACGGGATAGGTTTTACGGGGATGTGGGGTAATGTAATTATTACCGGAGCATCTCTGTTATTTTAGTCCCGTCCGAATCTGGCATGTCAGTAACTTTTACAGACTGCGCGTGTGTATGCGCTCGTTTTATGAACAGGAGCAGGCGCTGCTGTACCAAAGAAGTAGTGATGTGCAGTTCGCAAACGAATCGGTATTTTTGAACGACTCTTTATGCTGAGTCGTCTGAGTCGACTCGTCAGTTCGAGGGAATCGTGCTTACCCACGGCTCTGGCTCTGCCTGCTTTCTACTACAGCCGGGAGACACTCCCCCGAGACACTCAGCAGTGGGTAATGCGCGATATAATGTGTATGATATAATAATGCTGTCTGAAACAGCTTCTAATTCCAGCTCGCGCCGCTGAAAGAAAAATATGCGGCTCAAACGGCTTTACTGTATTAACCAGAAGTACCAAAATTGCAACTCCGACTTCGCTCCGACTCAAACTGAATGGTACGAATAGATCCGACTCAGAAAAAAGAGCCGAACTGCAAGAAGTGCGGAACAATTTAGAAGGGGCGCCAGCTTTCGGCTCTCAACCTCCACCGGATATAATGTCGCCCTCTGCTGATATCTATGATTTACGCTCAAAAGGCCGTTAAAATCACTTATCATTTTTCCGGAAGTAATTTTTTTGGTTCTTACCACACAAAGATATGATTTTTTTTAGTATTATTCATTTTGGCCTATCTGCACTTTCCTCGTTGTACATGTGACTTGACTGGGCACAACTGCGCATGTGTGATGAGCGCAAAATTAAAACTTCCTGGTTCGGATGTGCTCCCCATTGGTTTCTATTGGCATCGCTGTCTCTACATTGGGATGGCAGGTATGCCATGCGCCAAGTTACGGCTTGGTAGGGCATGCCCCACACCTATACAGCACCGAGAGTTTGTCACTTTTCAGAGTTTCCTACAGAAATTACTACAGTGACCACATACACTCAGCCCTTAAATACATTAATTTCTGTATGTTCTGACCTTGTGTAACCACACAGCATTCAGATACAACTTCACACATCCACACAATAAAGCCCCAAACTTGGGCTATCTGCTTCTTCTTCCCATTTTTCCTGTCGATTTCGTCATCACAAATGCTCCTTGCCCACAAATAATAATTATCCCCATTGGATAACAACATCTGATCACCCAATAACGACATCTCATCAACCAATAACAAAGTGTTATCAAAGTCTTAGATAGACTGCATGATACATGGCCACGATGAACGATGTGCATTACATAATGCTTTTTTATATCCACATAAGAATGTGAATGGTTTTGGATTTATAAGGAAGTGCTCATCATGTGATGCTACTTCAGCCAATAGAACATGACATCTCTGATGCCGCAGAATATTTTTCAAAAACTGTCGTCATTGCCATCTTTGTTTCGTGCAGCTAGCTTGTTTTAATTTTTTTTTAAAACTATTTCTTTTACACCTGAATAATCTTTGTAGGAAGTTATTTTTTTAATACATTTCTGAGGTGTGTTCTCTATCATTTCACATAAAAATCCCACATAATATCGTTTCATGACCTCAGATAGCTACATTAATACAAGGTAGGCCATAAAAGCCTCGGACTGAATTTGTAACTTAACCTCACACAACGCTCGGCTCTGTCATTCGCTAGGTTGCCCAGTTGGAAAATGTTGTGGCTACGTAGCTTACTGCTGCTCTGCTAGAGAATCCGATTGGTGTCTGAAGTATCAAGGAAAACATCAGAAGAACTATGCTCACTTAGGGGATAATATTGAGGGGCAAATCCACTTTTACGACAATGTTATTATTGTCTTTGTCGTCAACGATTCACGGAATGTTCGCCCTGTCAATGTAGCCTACTGTATGTTTGTGGGTCAGATGATGCCAAATAAATAATAGTACTAATTTGTTAACAAAATAATATTTATGTTATTTGCAAACAGATTTTTGTGAACACAAGAATGTCTACACTCTGTAGGACCAGGCTCTGAAATCTAAATATTCCAAATAAATAAATAGATCAATAAATACACAATAATAATAATACATTTTATTCATGCTGTGCTTTTCGTAGACCCAAAGCACTGGATGCAGACAATTGTTCAAACATACACTGTAGTTTAGTAATCGCAACACATGTGAATCTCAGATTATTTCCACCAAATGATTGTCCTTTCACAGTTTGATGTGGCACACACAGTTTCACCTACCACAATCTCTTCACATGCTAAGATGAGTAAACACAGGACCAAGTTGCATTAACTAATTTAGGAAAGTTTGGATAGCATTGCTTTGGAATAGAACTAGTTTAATTAGTGTGAGCTACGATAGGCAATATTGTTAGTTGTAACTTGGCCACATTTTGATATCAATACTTTTAAAGGCAGGCCTAGTTTTTGCAAATTGGAATTAAGGATTTACAGACAGTGCTTTGTAGGCTATGCATGAGTAACTTGGCCTTTTTTTTTACGTTGAAAACATATTTTTTGGTGAGATTATATATACTCTAAGGGCGTGCTGGGCGCCAAATTGCGCCCTGTCAACGTGACGCTCTAGGCGGCTGCCTTGTCGCCTATACTGTAAAGCCAGTGTTCTGTCGATTCATCCTACCCATCGAGTTGTCCTACCAAGGGGTATTGCGCATGTGCACAATTGCATCATTTTTCTTGTGTTTAACGGCACGCCCATAAATTCATGCTACATGTACGGGTGATAACCTAGTTAGCCTACTATCTTTCTGTTTTCTTTCAGTAATTGTCCCTATAATTAGGTTATAACACAGTTTTTTCTTTCGACAACGTGTGCATTACACACACATTTGAGTATTTTTGTTGTATTCCTTGTTATTTAAATCTAAAATAGAAACTTTCCATAATTTGTGGATAATATTCCCTTTGCTGAATATTGGTAACAAAGGCATTAGTTTAGGCTATCATCTTTTCCTGTTGTAGTGAATAAATAGCATGAGCTGTCCAGATTATTTAAATAATTTGATTCAAAACACTAGTTTTTTGGCTGATTAGCAGAAAAAAGTAAACGAATTTGCAGCAAGTTTTTTCCTCCTGGGAGCAGGGAACATAACAGAGCGAAGGTAGGAAAGGGGAGCGATGGAGCAGAGCGCACGCACAGCCGCATGGAGTTTCTTTTCGCTCAACTCCGCTCACACGCTCTGGTGGCGATGCAAATAAAGTTTGATTATAATATTATTTCAATTCAAAATCATTCTTTAATGAATGCGGAGGAGATCATAATTAATTTACAACCTCCCTAAATGCATATCTGTCTGCAAGGTGCAGGTATTAAGAATACACTCTCCTGTATAAATGGTAAATGGACTGCACTTATATAGCGCCTTTATCCAAAGTGCTTTGCAGTGGCCTCTCACTCACCCATTCACACACACCATTGGCGGCAGCTGCCATGCAAGGTGCTAGCCTGCTCATTGGGTGCAATTTGGGGTTCAGTGTCTTGCCCAAGGACACTTTGACATGTGGACAGGAGGAGCCGGGGATCGAACCGCCATCCCTGCGATCAGCAGACGCCCCCCGCTCTACCTCCTGAGCCACAGCCGCCCACTGTATGGTTTGTGTCTGCATTCTTCCCCGTTCCCCAGTAGAGGTGCGCAACCTTCTCCTTTTAATTAACGAGACTGAATAGTTTGGGATGCTCGGCTTGTCTTGTCGGCTGGAAGAACAAATGTTGGTATGTGTTAATTAAATCCCTGACTAGTGTCACTTCTATTTATATGTGTGGCCAGGTGGAATACTTTGACTGGTCAGGTGTGTAGTCAGGACATAAATGCCTGTGACACCGGGCGGAACAGAAATACTTTTCCCTCGCGGTCAGCTAGGACACCTGGGCTGCGTTCCAATCCAATTTTTTTACTGCTTGCTTCTTTTCCTCGGTCCTTTCCTCGCTCATTAGCTCCACCCAGTGGAGGCCATAAGGAAAGGATCCAAGGATCACATACGAGGACGCAGCAGCGAAGCAACATGAATTAAGCAAATGGAACGTCCTTGCTCAGTCAAGCGTCAGCTGAAGCGACGTCAATTACTAATGACGTGTTGCACAGCTGTATCACCTGTCAAAAAAAAAAACCCCGTATCAGCTGTCAGTGGCCTTTAATGCTAACGGATTGTTCTGTAGCCTATCGTATTTTTATCTCTGAGCTTGTTTTTGCATGCATCATGGTATAAACTATTGTATTATTTGACGCTATATTGCACTGTGAAGTTATCACAATTATTTGCAATGATTTTCTCCCATGCAATTTGACAGATGTGAAAATGACATGTGAAATAAGAATATTGTCTCTCAATTACAGATGTTTGTGTTTGACGTACAGTGTCCCATTAACACATCCACAACAAACGGCTATTTATCACTGTGTGAGTAAAGATCGCACGAAGCATAATTTAAATTGTAAGTAGGCAACGCCTATATTCCACACGCTCAATGGCCAATTCATCAATGGACTCGAATGCGTGTTTGTTCGTTAAAATTGGAGCACATTACAAATGACACTTCCAGCCAATAACCGAGCTGATGCCGTTTAATTAATTCATCAACAATTAAGCATGTATGATCTGATGGTATATAAGCGACAGATACTGATTTCAAAACTTAGATCGCGAACTTCAATAGGCTAGTATACTGGTCTGCTACTGTACGCAATCAACATTTCCGCAATGAACCTAGCGTTCGCCCTAAACGCATGGCACCGGCTTCAGCGGGAACGGTGGCGTTGCCAGTTCAGGGGATCGCGACTGCTTGGCTCCGTCCTGTTCCTAAGTGAGGTAAGAATCACGTATTCTCAACAGTAGTCATAAGACAGTGCTCTTGATCAAACATGGACATTGATAAGCATGAAGCACTTTTAACAGTGGGTGGAGTAGAATTCACCTGGATAAATATACAGCAAAGTTATGTCATGCACACATAGTAATTGCATGTTCTATAATACCACACATTTACCTGCATGTCGGACTACAAACTATACATTTGGCTACTGTGGTTTGGTGTTAATCAATCAACTTGTGTGAACTGTAGGCTGCATGCACTTCATGTTTTTCATTTCATTCTTTTTTAGGTCGACGATCCAACAGCTGGGCATTATGCCCAAGAAAATGCCACTGTGCCAGTGCTCCAGCTTTACTTTAATGGGGACCAGGACCTCATGGAGGACTACCGTCTGAGCCATGGCTCCATGGAAGCATTGATAATGCTACTGCCGCATGGGGGAGCGTTGTCTGGGCACACCACTTAAGGGTCCAGGCGGTGCCTGCTCTTCAAGGCTCTGGAGGTGGACCACACCTTTGTACCCACGGTCATCACCGCATGTGCCATGCTCCATAACATCTGCCTGACAAAGGGGGACATCCTTGAGGTTGTCGAGGATGTTGGTGATATTGGTGTGGCTCCACCACGTCCAGTGAGGGGGGAAAAAAGCGGACATGGCCGGCGAGACCGACTGGCGGGGCAACCGTCTGCTCCAAATATGTGTCCAGTAGCACTGAATGAACATGATTATATGTAATTTGGCAATTGTTTGAAATATTATTTATACAGGAGAGCTTTTTGTTAGTGTCTCCGTTTCTTGTTATGTTTGTATATTCTCCCTGCAGCCCCTCTTTCTGTCCAGTGTTAATCCACGTTTTATTTGTTATGTAAGTGTTAATAAAATCACTTATGGATACTAACATATCAGTTTCATACATCTTTTCTGTGCCACTTTTTCATTACCTTTATTTATTTCAAAACACACTATAAGCATACCACTTTGACACCAATGTATGTCAACCACCTGTCGGGGAAGTGAGGATTCTGTAAAATGTCTATTTTCTGAATCCAGTGTTTCCAACGGTCAATGCCCTTCCTTGTTTAAATGTTCAGCACTCTGAATACTGAACACAGGCGCTATTGCGTGCTAGAACCACTCACTTATCCTGCAGTAAAAATATATTTAACATCATTTCATAATTATTATAAATGACAATCCTCAATTCAATCGCATAATTCGTCCATAGGACAGTAACCTGGTGGAAGCAACAAGTCAAAACAAAGTCTAATTCAGACCTAAGAGTACAGTAAAATAAAAACAGTAAATTAGAATAATGACTGCAAATCATTCATTAATGAATGTAGGCTGACTACTTAGAATTTACAAAAAGGAAGACATTCACTTGAAGTTACCAGTAAAGAGCGAGAGACCGATAAGCCAGAAATAGCCTAGGTATTACCCTCCTGAAGCTTACACGATCAGCAAAATTGTTAGTATTTGTGTGTTTCTTTTCTCCCAAATAGTTTTGTGCTGCTGAAGGGGGCACTCAGATGAAAACTATATCTTAAAAGGTAAAAACACAAGTAAAAAACAAATTGACAAACACTTGTGAACTATTTACATTTTATTAAGCATTTTCTCAAACTCATTAGAGCTTTCCAGTGTGGCCTTGAATCGCTCCTCTTTTCTGGCAGCATCTTCCTTCAGGAACCGCAGAACAGCTCCCTCACCGGTCCTTCTCCTTTTGGGGGGGTGGGGGACAGGCAGAGGGATATGGCCCATCATCATCCTCCAGTGGGAGGCTACTTGAGCCAGGCTGTGCATCCTCTTCCTCCTCCTCCACACACGCCCGGCTACAAGTGACCGCCACAAATCCAGGAAGAGATGAGCCAGTGCCATCTGAGGTCTCATCAGCCACATGTGCCAGGTTTTCTGAAACACATGAATCCATCAGGACAGGAGGATCAATAGATGGCCTCCCCCCGATGGCCTCATGCATTGCATGAAACCATGGCCATGTGGCTGCTGTGGCCTCTCCCCTGTCTGTTCCGTCTCTGTAGCAGGGCATCTGAGTGCCTACAAGGAAAGATGCAAGGGTGAAGGTGAGCTGTGAGCCTATTGCACAGGCATAATTTTGTTTCAGTATGCAATAGAAACTACAAATTCGCAAAGGAAAAACATCATAAATTGAACCTCACCTTATATTTTTGCTTGAGGTTGTCCCATTTCTTTGCAATTTGGGCGGGGCTCACCTGGCCCTGTAGGCCCATCTGCAGACGAATTTCACTGAGGAAAACAACACATGTTACCATACCATACCCAAGTGCCCTACAACAATTACTGCCATGCCATAACATGTTTATGTGTTATCCATTTACAGGGGCAGGCATGCCTCTTGCCATCACACTTACATTAGGGATATCAGAAGTTGTCATTTGCATACAATTAACTACTTCAACACAAGACATGAATCATGGTGCTGAGGAGTGATTCCGTCAACATTAATCTATGACATGTAGGAACACCAATATGGACAGTGACATGGTCCTGCAAGAACATAAAAAATGGCTTATTGCCAATGTTTCTGTGTAACATATTTTAGTTCTATGTGACATCACACATTATAGAATGTCACTAATGACTCACCCCCAAGCTTTCTTTGCTACATGCCTCTTCCCCGTAAACAGATGCTCATTCTCACACCTCAGCCTGCTCTCATCTGTCCCTGTAAATGACACAACAGACCTGCAAGTAAAAACCAGCTAGTAATGTCTGTGTATAGCCCTAAATCCAACGGCATGTGTCAAGGGGCTTCACAAGCCCATAATTCAGACATGACATATGTAAGTAGGCTACATGATGCAAAATAGTAGCCTATCCTAATAAGCTAGCCTAATGTGCATTTCATCAGTCAAAGACAGCTAATGCTATAACATAGACTGACATTACATTATTTCTGTCATACAAGAGTGAGGGAAAATATATTTTAAACGCAAAGCAGCTGCGTGTTCATGTTTCAGTTGTTACACTGGAAATCGAGCAGCGACTGTCGAGCCTATTTCAGTTAGCCTACTTGCCGGGATGCATTCAACAGTGTGAACATAGGCTAAACGTAACATAGCCTATTGAATAGCGTACAATATAAAATTGTATACAGTTTTGAAAGGACATGGGTTAATTGAAGCTTGCGTTTCCTATGCAGTAACGTTAGCTAACAAACAACTATATGGGACAGAAACATGTCCTAAATGTTACGCTTACACGCTGAACTACAATATTTGTTGTCTCTGTTTTCATGAATAAACTTGCCTTTCGTTTGTCCGAAAGAACGAGTGACATTATAAATGAAAGCGCTTTATAAATTAAATTGAAAGGAACGATAAGCACTTACATTTGTGTACGAGAGGTCCCGCAATGTTTTCAACTGAGGCAGTGTGGCAGATGTGATGAAACACGTCACGCGTTCTGAGTAAAACTTCCGCTAAGGCTGCACTCGTGTTTCCTCACTGAAGAATTCTTCGGGAGCCTCCTATGTCCCCACTGCTCGCTCCTCGGTGGAGCATTTAGCGGTTTGGGATGTCCTTAAAGATGGCGGACCTCGATCGATTTCCGGGTCACACGAGAACCAAGTAGATAGGACGGTAAAAAAATTGGATTGGAACGCAGCCCAGGTGCTTGGCCAGCGTCGCTCATTTTGGGACTGCGATACTGCTGTCGGCCGAGCAGTCTCACTGAGGGGGGTAGTAACCGGTATGCGTGAGCCAGCGTGGAGCAGTACGATGCCAGTTGCCGGACCGAGGTCCCGTGTTGCCTTGTGTAGTTAAATTGCAAACTGTATCGTAGCGAGTACCCGTTGATGTGGAGCAAGCAATCTGCTCCAGTCCACTGTAGCCTATTTAATCTGAATGTAACTTGACAGGTGAACCCCAAAGCACTATTGCACTTTAGGCATCTTGTACAATAGGGTCTGCAATGTTGTGAGAATCTATGTTAAACTTTTAGTTTTTGTATTGTAAGAAAACGACTATCTTTTAAATTGTCTAAATTGTAATAAAACAATAGTGTGGCGAGCCATGGAGTCGGAGTCAGGTTTGCTTGAGGGTATAATAATTTATTGAAGAGCACAATCTCTTATTACTTCCTTCTCAGCGTACAGGCAGAACAGACTACGCGCGCTGGACTGTATCCAGCTTTATAGCCCCTGATATGCAAATGAGCATGCTAACAAAGGCGACCTCTAATAGGTGCCCTGCAGCTCACCTTAACCAATCACACGTAATCCCCTCAGTCATACTCAAAAACAACCGTTGGCTTCGCTCGAACATTCTCTAGAGCGGACCTGGTTGAGCGCATGCTATCACATTTAGCTGAACTGTATACGACTGTTGTTTATCACAACAGTCGCCGTTCTGGCGGGAGGTTGTATTCAAATGTTAACCGCCATTGTTACTGTACACGTCAGAGCTTTTGAACACGCTCTGATCATGTGATTACATCAACCATCACTCGTGCACTTGGTCTGCACAGCACAAGTACACATACACAATTCGATATACACAATAATTTACATCACTCGTAATCGCCCCGGATCGCCACACTGCCCCCACCTAAGGGGTCAGCAGTCCCCTGCGACCCCTTAAACTGTCCGCACTCACGCACAAAGTCCCGGAAACGGGCAGGAGTTCTCCGTTGGCGAGAAGGGCGATTCGGGCCCTCAGCTGCCGCTGGGTTTTCCGGTGGAGGAGGGGTGGGCGCACGTAAAGCGGGCTGATCCTCGCCGACGCCCATCCCCTCCTCAACACCGTCCCGGAAACGGGCAGGAGTTCTCCGTGGGCGAGAAGGGCGATTCGGGCCCTCAGCTGCCGCTGGGTTTTCTGGTGGAGGAGGGGTGGGCGCACGTAAAGCGGGCTGATCCTCGCCGACGCCCATCCCCTCCTCAACACCATCCAACAGCGGCCGGTAAGGAGCTAGACGGTCCCGGTGAAGCACCACCAGTTTCCTTCGGCCGGGCATGCGCACTCGATAGACCACCTCGCTAAGCCGGCCCACCACTTCACCAGGGCCCCGCCAATGCGACTGCAATTTCGGGGACAGACCCTTCTTACGGATCGGACAGTAGATCCATACCTTGTCTCCGCTGGTGAAGGGCTGCCCCCGACAGCGCACATCATACGCTCGCTTCTGCTTAACACTTGCGGCGGATTGGGCCTGGCGGGTAAAGCTGTGGGCGGTCTCCAGGCGCTCGATCAAGGCCCGTGCGTACCCGGCCTCTGACTGGTGGTGCTCCGTTGGTCCGGGCGGGGCTCCGAACACCAAGTCGACGGGCGTCCTCAGCTCGCGCCCGAACATGAGCGCAGCGGGGGAGCACTGACTGCTTTCCTGCACGGCGGAGCGGTATGCCCACAGGACCAGGGGCAAATGGCGGTCCCAGTCCCGCTGGTGCTGGCTGGCTAGAATTGCTAACTGGGTGGCCAGTGTTTTATTAAAGCGTTCAACAAGCCCGTCGCTCTGGGGGTGCAACGCCGTAGTGCGGGTTTTGGCCACTCCCAGCCGCTTACACACAGCCGCCAGCACCCGCGACTCAAAATTTCGCCCCTGGTCGCTGTGTAGCTCCTCGGGGGCTCCGAACCGGGCGAACATCTCAGTTACGAGCCTTTCCGCCGTCGTGTCCGCCGATTGGTCTGGCACCGCGTACGCCTCGGGCCACTTAGTAAAGTAGTCCATGGCCACAAGCACGTAGCGGTTGCCGGACTCGGTGACGGGGAAAGGCCCTAAGATGTCTACCCCGACCCGTTCCATCGGAGCTCCCACGACGTACCGCTGGAGGGGGGCTTGCGACCGCTGCGTCGGCCCCTTCTTGGCCGTGCAGGCGTCGCAGCAATGGACGTGCAGCTCCACGTCCCGGCGGCAGGCAGGCCAGTAGAACCTCCTCCGCAGTCGGTGCAAAGTCTTGCTGATGCCAAAGTGCCCCGCCCCCACAGAGCCATGTACCAGTCCCAGTACCTGGGGGCGGAGCGCACGGGGCACCAGCAGCTGGAGGAGGTCCTGGTCGGAGCCGGGGGCCTGCCACCGCCTATAGAGCAGCCCACCCTGCGACGTCAGGCTCCCCCACTGACTCACGTAAGCCTTCACAGCTGGGCTACTGGCCGACACTTCCCCCCATGCAGGCCGTGCCCCCGCCGTGACCCAGCTCTGCACCTGCTGCAGCTCGCCGTCGCCCTCTTGCGCTAGGCGCAGGTCCTGCTGGCTAAGAGGCAACCATTCAAACTCACCCTCTACAGCCTGAACCTGGCATGCTATCGCCGTCACCTGCTCTCGCTGCTCGGCTTTAGTGCAAGGCCTACAGTCCAGCTCTGCACAGGGCCTCCGGGAAAGCGCATCTGCATTACCATGCAGCTTTCCGGGCCTGTGCTGAATCTGGAAATCGTACTCCTGCAACAGCTCGAGCCAGCGGGCTACCTGGCCTTCCGGATCTTTAAAATTTAAAAGCCAGGTTAGTGACGCGTGATCTGTCCTAATGAGGAAATGGCTGCCTTGCAGGTAAGGGCGAAAATGGCGAACCGCTTTGACCACCGCTAACAGCTCGCGCCGAGTAACGCAGTAGTTTCGCTCTGCCTTGCTCAGCGCGCTACTGTAGTAGGCTACCGCTCGTTCCCCGTCTGGTCCCACCTGGGAGAGTACGGCCCCGACTCCGACATTGCTAGCATCCGTGTCGACGATGAATGGTCGCGCGACATCCGGATATGCTAGAATGGGAGCCGCCGTTAGGGCGTCTCTCAACTGGTCAAAAGCATTCTGGCAGTCCCCTGTCCACTCGAACTGTTGACCTTTATTGGTCAAGCGATGAAGCGGACTAGCCAGGGTGGCGAAGCTCAAGACAAAGCGTCTATAGTACGACACTAGCCCCAAGAAGCTCCGCAGCTCACCCACATTGCTAGGCGTCGGCCATTCCCGCACAGAAGCCACCTTAGCTGGGTCAGTGGCTACACCCTGCTCACTAACGACGTGCCCCAAGAAAGCTGTCTCCCTCCGGAGCAGCTGACACTTTTTGGGATTGAGCCGTAACCCAGCCCGGCCAATCTCAGTAAGCACGTCGTTTAGATGAGCGAGGGCTTGCTCGAAGTCGCTGGCGTGTACTAAGAGGTCGTCCAAGTACACGACACAGGAACTCCGCGGGACGGACGACAGCACCCGCTCCATCAGTCGCTCAAAAGTGGCAGGGGCGTTACAGAGCCCGAACGGCATGACCCGGAACTGCCACAACCCTTGCCCTATGGTAAAAGCTGATTTTGCCCTCGCTTCCGGGGACAGCCTTACCTGCCAATAGCCACTGCGGAGGTCCAGCGAGCTAAACCAACTGGACCCCGCGATATGGTCTAAGGCCTCGTCAATACGGGGAAGTGGATAGGCGTCTTTCTTTGTGATCTGATTAAGACGCCTATAATCTACACAAAAACGCCACTCCCCGTCCTTTTTCTTAACCAGGACAGCAGGGGCCGCCCATGGGCTTTCAGAAGGCTCGATAATGCCCGCAGCTGCCATCTCCCTTATCTTGTCCTCCGCCACCTCTCGCTTGGCTAGAGACAGCCTGTGCGGACGTAACCGAATGGGCACAGCCGAACCAGTATCAATCTGGTGTTGAACCAGTTCGGTCTGTGTGCATTCTTCGTCCCGCACAGCGAATAGGTGAGTGTAACGGACAAGCAGGGCTTTAAGCTGCTGGCTCTGCTGCGGTGTGAGCCCTTTGCTGCTGCGCGTCCATAATGCTAGGACGGCTTGCAGCACCCCCGCAGAGGGCTGGGTAGCTGAGGCTAGCCCGCCCGTCTGCGGTGGTACTGTAACCTGAGGTGGTACCACGGTAACAAGCGGCGAATCAGCGGTGGTCATGGCAAGCACAGAACTGGGGCGACAGTGTTTGGGGGGCACCCCAGGGCATTTAGTTCGGCGGGCTGCTTGTAATTCACATTTTGATCGGAGGCCCAGCGTTTCGGTACCAATAGTTATAGTTTCGGCTATCACATTTATGCTAGTTCCCCACAACGCTAACAAATCCAAACCGATAATACATGCATCTTTTATATCTGCTAACCAAAACTCGTGTTTCACTCGCTGGGCTCCTGCACACACTTGTAATTGTTTACTACCACGCATGCCCATCTTCTGCCCAGTGACGGAGGTTAGCTGGGTAGAGGTAGGGGTCCATGCACCCGAAAGCAGCCCGCTAGTACCCCGAAGTACCCCCGGCCTTACCAGGGAAATAGTGGCTCCGGTGTCGACCAGCGCCCAGCAGGCTTGTCCGTCCAAACTGCAAGGCAAGTACAGCCCGGTCTTCGTCCCCAGCCTGCCAATACGAGGCTCGGCCTCGTGGGCCTGTTCCTCTGCTCTTAAAAGAGCATCAAACGGAACTTTTGCTCTTGGAATTTTTGCTAGGATAGGCAGGCTGGGCGCGTGAGTGCTGGTTTGGGGCCGGGCCTGGTTGAGGAGGAGTGTGGCATGGGACGGTGGTCTCCTCATTGGGCCGTCCCGTCGTCGTTTCCCGTCGGCTGTGGAGCTCTCGCTTTTGGCGCAGGGGCGGTACAGTCGCGGGCGAAATGCCCCGGTTCGTCGCACCGGAAGCAGCGTCGCTCCCGTTCCGGTCGCTGCCGCGGTCGAGTTTGGTTCCGCTGGACCCATCTCACCTCCTCGCCGTCCTCGCAGTCGGCAGCTCGGACCCGGGGCTTGTTAGCCGGGGTCCCGTTGGGTGTGGTGCCCAGGATGAGCTCCAGTCGCTCGGCCTCGCGAAGCGCTGCGTCCAGGGACTCCGGTTTGGCGATGCGAACCTGTTGTAGGCGCTCCGAAGTGAGGGCCTGCGTGAAGGTCTGGCAGGCTAGCTCCTGCTGGCCTGCGTTGTCGAGTTGAGGGTAGCCGCGGCGAGCTAACAGCCTGATGTCGGCGGCGAGGACGCTGAGGCTCTCTGCTCCGGTCCGCCGTCGCGTGGCGAGCTTCTCCCGGCTCACCTCCAGGAATTGCCGCTGTCCGAACCGGCGTTCCAGCGCTGTCATCAGTGCCGGTAGCGTCAGTGGTTCGGCGCTGTCCAGGTCTAGAAGCACCTGGCAGGCCTCGCCCTCCAGGGCTAACGCTAAGTGGGTGGCTGTCTGGCTCTCGTCCCAGCCATTGTAGCTAGCTGCGAATCGTACCTGGCTTTGGTACGACTCTAGCTCACCCTTTCCCGTGTAACGGGGTAGCTTGATCGCCGCCTTTGACGGTGTGGTCGGTCGCTGCACCGGCACCGCCGTCTGGCTCGGCCTGGAAGCAGGGGCGTCCTCGTTGGCTTCCAGCCGACCTACTTGCGCTCCGCTTCCGGCCGCGGGGTCAGCCACCAGCGCGGGCACCTCCGCCTGGTCTGCAATCGGCCTCTCTCGCTCCGGTCTTGCGGCGCTGGCTCCTTCGGGGAGCCCCCCGGGTCTACTCTTGGGCCGCTTCGCAGACGCTCCTGCGATAACGTCCATCTGCTTGGTCACCTGACGTTCCAATTCGCGGATCTGTTCCCAGATCGTCCCGCTTCTGACACCATTGTGGCGAGCCATGGAGTCGGAGTCAGGTTTGCTTGAGGGTATAATAATTTATTGAAGAGCACAATCTCTTATTACTTCCTTCTCAGCGTACAGGCAGAACAGACTACGCGCGCTGGACTGTAGCCAGCTTTATAGCCCCTGATATGCAAATGAGCATGCTAACAAAGGCGACCTCTAATAGGTGCCCTGCAGCTCACCTTAACCAATCACACGTAATCCCCTCAGTCATACTCAAAAACAACCGTTGGCTTCGCTCGAACATTCTCTAGAGCGGACCTGGTTGAGCGCATGCTATCACATTTAGCTGAACTGTATACGACTGTTGTTTATCACAACAGTCGCCGTTCTGGCGGGAGGTTGTATTCAAATGTTAACCGCCATTGTTACTGTACACGTCAGAGCTTTTGAACACGCTCTGATCATGTGATTACATCAACCATCACTCGTGCACTTGGTCTGCACAGCACAAGTACACATACACAATTCGATATACACAATAATTTACATCACTCGTAATCGCCCCGGATCGCCACAATAGTTTTATATATAACTTTCTGTCCCGACTGCTGATTGGTTAAAAGTGTAAAGTTACTGTTAAGTAATCTTGTCACCAGGTTACATATGCGCAAAGTTTAAGTTCTTTGTGAAATGCCCATGTAGTTGGGCAATGTTTCTAATGCACTAACCCAAAAGGGCTGGAGTACTGTAGGTACATTTAAATATAAGCAGCCTTTTTCTAAACTGACAAATGGATTGTCACTGTCCCAAATGCTACGTACCCACTAGCAAGAGCCCACATAGCCCACATGACCACAACGTAGGCATACGTACAGCCCAACACAGCCCCTACGTAAAAAAGGGGTGGGTACGTTGACACCAACAAATAGCATGGAAGCTTTAATGGTCCAAACGCCTTAAGACGTTCAAAATGGATGTCTTGAGACGAATACATTTGACGTCTGAATGCGGTCGCCGAACTACACGTTTTGGCCCAAACGGCGTTTCATATTCCATATCAGTTTGCAGTGAAGATGGGATGTTTAACGTTGTATAACGCGTGGGGAACATTTTCGGTGTGACGACAACATGGAGTAGACACTCCCATCTGTGCAATTCTAGACGCTGATTACGGAGAAACTTTATCCCGTCAGAATCGGCCAATAACATTAGACGTCCTGTGATAACAATTACTTTACAGACATGGTCCTAAAAACTTATCCCGACCGATTATTGCTTTACCGTCTATTCAAGTTGTAACTACAAATGTTGGTTACGTGGTGGTATTAAAACCATTATTTTACTTTCCAGGACATCATCCCCAGGAACCTTGAACCCTGTATTTATACTCAATTATCTGTTTCAGGGAATTAACATTTTTAGTTACACAATTAAGCTATTGTGACATTTCGTATATAGCGTAGCCTTCTGTGGTTACATTTTAAAATAACCCTTGGTACAATCTAGTTCAAGATGATTGAATAATTAATTAAGCTATATATGCCAAGTTTTCTAAGAAATGCTCATGATTTCGGTATTGGTTGATTATGTACACAGGTTAAAGAAATTAAAAGTTATAGCATTGCGCCTATCAGTCTCACGGGGGTACCAAAAAAGAGAGATTACTATCACAATCTTGATTTATCCATGTGCTGGTAAAAGCCAATGTGCATCGTGTGTGCTGTATAATTTTTAAATAGGTAAAGTAATGCTTAATAACCACAATGTTTACTGGCAGATGCATACAGTATATGCAGACAGTCTTAACTTCACGCAAAACGTCTTACAAAATAGAGGAACATTTTTTTCTAAACTGTCTTTTCTTAAGTAAAGGAAATCGAGTTATCCAACTTTAAATTTAAAAAGAAGACTGCACACTCTATTCTTCCCAGTTTATTTGACAAAATGCAATCACTGTTTCAGCGATATGCATCCACATCAGGGTTTATGTCTGTGTATGTTATGAATGAGAATATATACGTTTTATTTAATCAGTGACAGGCGTAAAACATTAGTACAATATGACAGATGTATTTAATTTCTAATCTAATTTAAATAATGTATGTTATTCAGATAACATAATTTAACAGTTAATGAAATATATCATACAAGAGTAACCCAATGTAATCCATTTTATCAGTTACGAATGATTATCTAATAATACTATGTGGTTATAAGTAGCTAAAGATTAACTTTATCTGCGCCGATAAAACTTTTCAGGAACAACGTTCGTAACACAGGAGCTATCACAATTTCCCACTGGCCATAGCCTATTCCCTAAATCACACACAGTCATGTTTTTCGTTTTCTAATCTGGACACATTTAGCCAGGTAATCGCCTCTTGAAGTCTTACAGAGGAAGAGGGGGCAGATACACACACCTGTCATTCACATTGCCTCCAGTCTGAAAGAGAATTCCAGATTCCTGTTTCTCGCTCTGCTTCTCTGCCTTTGCCTTTAAAGGTAAGGGAAGTGCGTTTAACTTTACATTGAACTTTGCATTGCTTATCTTACGTCAAACCGAGCTTGCTTTAGTGCATGACTCATTATGCTTGTATATGTGTGTGTGTGTGTGTGTGTGTGTGTGTGTGTGTGTGTGTGTTGTGTGCGTGCACCTCAATAACTGACCTAAATGTCTGTATGTTTGTGTTTATTTAAATTAAAAACATATGAATTAGAACAGAGAGCCATTTTACAAAATTAATATAATGCAAAGCACACAATAATCAGAGACTAGGGTATTTATAAGTACGCGCACATAGATTTTTTAAAGATCGCTTGATGGGACATGGGCATGTTTCAGAGACTATGGAATGTAGTAGGAGACTGTGCTTATGTTTTTGGAGATGAAAAGCACATTGATTATGCGTGCATGTATACTAAGCTCCCACATGTATACACAAAGCGCAATTTTACAAATGGCTAACAAACCTCACATATGCTTCCCTAGTGTCTTTTTGTATAAGATGACCCTTCTCAAACTTGTTCTTCTCCAATCAGCATGTCCCAGATGGCGAAAAATGAGAAAGAGAGAACACCTTCCACTGACAGGTGAGCGGAACAAGCCCTATTCATTAGCTCTTCATATGAACATACAGTATATGGGCATCTGTCTAAAAAATAAGCATTGAATAACAGGGTGGGGGGCAATTCCAATTTGGGAAATTAGTTGAATTATTTCAGTAAATTAATTGAACAAGTAGAACATTAACCACAACTCTGATGGAGAATACATGGGCATATTTGGAGGCACTCCACATATATTTTCCAATACATCCCAATTTATATTCTGGTGATTATATTAAGATATACTGTATTTTGCTTAGACTGTAGAGGCCATAATTGGTATTTTGCTATATTGTCCTCTATATTGTTTCATATAGCACGTGCACATTTCTTGATACAAATTACAATATGATGTTAATTTCAAGCAACAGTTTCTTATTTCATACATACTGCAATTGTTATGTCTTGATTTCATAGATGTGCAGTTAAATAGTGGAAATATTTTAAAGTATTAAACATCATAACAGCCTTTTATTATCACAAAAAATGCCAAATCACGATTGGATCTCCATATATGGAAAATATATTTTTATTGTATGAGGGAGTAGTTACCACTCCTCTATTTTGTTTATTGCTGTGGCTGCTGCCTCTATCCTAGGCTGTATTCGATATATAAATCCCTATATGATTTATAGTTCACTATTTAGTGAATAAGCCATTTTGTAGGATGTCCTAATTCTCAGTGTTCTCAATTGAGAGTTCAAAAACCATCAAAATAGCCCATCCCCTAAATAGTGCACTATAATGTGTTTAGGGAGCCATTCTGAACGCTGCCCTAGTGAAAACAATGGATGACATGGCGGTAAAGAGAATCCGCTGCTCTTGTCCCTCGTCAACCGCAGTGCCTCCTCGCGACCTCTCAAGCCAGCCCTGAGAAAAGGCTCTCGCTCCGAGTCGACCCCACCGGACGCTCCCACCCCTGACTCCAGAGCTGCCGCTCCCCGCCGGAGGAAAGGGTCATCGTCAGACCCCCCCCGCCGAAGGAACAAAAAGGGGGGCGAGAACGGCGGGAGCAAGACCTACACCCCACTCCTCAATGCCGTTTTCGGACAGGTGAGCGGCCTGTTCCTGAACGCAGTCCCTCAGCCTTAATCTTCACGCGCTCCACATTGACCATAAAACGTAACACCTTACAGCTGCTGATTACCTCTGAAACCTTCCACATGTGCACACATTTCTCTACAATGGTTATTTGGGGACAAGCAGAACCGAGCCAATTGCACTGAACTTGGCGTATTTACAATGCCGATCAAAAAAAAAAAAATTGCATAGATTGAAATATATAACTCAAATACATTCAATCATGTTTGAAAGTGAATTTTTTCTAATTTCCAGAAATCACTCATGATATTTTTTGGAAAAGAACAGTATCTTCTGCAGATAGAACAAACACTTTTTCTACATCTTCCATTTATAATGCAGCTAATTGGTGAATGCACTAATAACAAAGTGAAAGCCAGAGGATAGCCTATATGGTGTCTGCATTCTCTTTTGCACCTAGATCTTTTCCAGAAACCTCCAGAATTCTGATCTGCGTGTAACAACAACATGTTTTCCAAAAAAACATACTTGAATGTGTTTGCAAAAAAAAAATTTCTCAGTGTAAGCTGAAGTAATCAATTTTTCAATTTATGTTCATTTAAAAGAATACAAATCATTTTGGGCTGGTGTGAAAGTACCCCTAATTCTAGTTTTATTCATGGTGGCAGATATTTTCTTCATCTGGAAGAATGATGTTCATAACAATATTAGTCAGAGTTCCAAAGGCACCTTTGAATCCTAACAGGAAAGCAGTATAAATAGTTTGTGGTCAAATATCTATTTTGTTTTCTATTTTGCTTTCTGCTGAAATGCTAACAGAAAAACAGCTACATCAGCAAACAGATAGAAGTTGAAATTAAAATAGAGTAGCAATTAGAAATATATTGCTCAAAGGATGGCTGATGTAAGTTTGAATAATGTGTATTATTTTTTTGTAATTTGTTTGAGGTGCATTAAAGTTAGGGAATTTTCCTACATTAATCACTGAAACAATTTACAAAAGTCCAGCAGAAACCATAGTAATAAGTATTCGCTAAAATTTGCTCGAGTAGTTTTGTAGTTTTGGCCTCACATTAAAAGTAAATGACAAGAGGAAGGCCACCCCTTCTATCTGAGCCGATTAAAGTAATCAGAGTGTCTCTAGAATGTTTTTTATTTATTTATTTGAAGTTTAAGTATTCATAAATTGGCTATAACAGGGGAATTGCATTTTGAATTCAGATGAGAAGTAATGGTACTTTTCTGCTCAGAATTTAGTCACAATTTGACCAGTTCTCTTTGAACCAAAATGGTGCACTTGAGACATTTTAGATTTCAGAGCCCTCTCTTGAAAGCCTTTCGGACAACGCAATAATGAATAGTAACAAACACAGTGGGACTGGGAACATAGCGTTTTTATAGAAAGCTTAAAGAAGGTAAATAGCGTAGCATTTTCAATGAGATCCTACATAAAAGAAACCCCACAGTTCTTGAAGCTCTTGATAAGACTTGCCAGTGGCTGTTGATTGCGTTCTCCCTCTCTGGGACACAGCGCTTCCCTCAAATCATGCAGTATGGATATCCAAACAAAACTGTGGCCTGTAGTCTGATGCTCATCAACACATACATTCATAAATTGGATTTTGGGGCTCTCCACAGCACCTGTGATCTCGCCACCAATCATATAGTCGGGATATTGCCCTATCACTGATAACATTGCTTTGAAGTCAACCACACAGCAGCTGCCTACAGACACGCCATGATTCTGGAGTAGTGCTGTTCTGACTGGGCTCAAGCTGGCTGCAAGCATCTATACCATAAAGCACATGATATTCCAGAGAGAGGATTCAGAACTACCATTTCCAATTACTGTGTGGTTTGAGTGTACTGTGTGGTTTGAGCGTACTGTTTAGTATTCTAGATCAGTTGTAATGCAATCTTACATAGTTTCATTGCAATAAATCCACTTGCTGCATGCAACCTGTTTTGATTCATGGATTAAAAATAGAAAAATTTAACATTACATTACAGTCATTTACAGTCATTTAGCAGACGCTTTTATCCGAAGCGACATACAGTAAGTGCATACAGAAACGTCATCGAAGTAACTACAGATAAGAAAGCACATTCTTCCTATAAAGTAGCAGCTATCCCTAGTAATGAACATTGAACGCAGTTCACAGTAAACTGAAATTTAAAGATTGCATTTTCAAGAAACTCAGTCTCACAGCATTGCAAGAGGTTATCCCCTGCAACTTCCTAATCCTGGCAGGACAACAGTATTAATAGTCCATTGGCACAGCTTAGTGTCAGCCTTAATTAGTCTTAACTTACCTCTCAACCGAGGAGATGGAGGCCAAGAAAACAGACAGAAAGGGAAAGTTTTTCACTTTGTGTTTTGTTGTGCAGGTTCCTCCATATATGCAGAGGTGTAGATGCTAAATTCATGCAAGCGTGAAGGAAGCAGTATTTTGTGTGATTACATCTGAGTGTGTCTGTATTGGATTCGAGTGTGGCTGTATTGGATTCGAGTGTGGCTGTATTGGATCTGAGTGTGTCTGTATTGAATCTGAGTGTGTCTGTATTGAATCTGAGTGTGGCTGTATTGAATCTGAGTGTGTCTGTATTGAATCTGAGTGTGTCTGTATTGGATTCGAGTGTGGCTGTATTGGATTCGAGTGTGGCTGTATTGGATTCGAGTGTGGCTGTATTGGATTCGAGTGTGGCTGTATTGGATTCGAGTGTGGCTGTATTGGATTAGAGTGTGGCTGTATTGGATTCGAGTGTGGCTGTATTGGATTCGAGTGTGGCTGTATTGGATTAGAGTGTGGCTGTATTGGATTTGAGTGTGGCTGTATTGGATTAGAGTGTGGCTGTATTCGAGTGTGGCTGTATTGGATTCGAGTGTGGCTGTATTGGATTCGAGTGTGGCTGTATTGGATTAGAGTGTGGCTGTATTGGATTTGAGTGTGGCTGTATTGGATTTGAGTGTGTCTGTATTGGATTCGAGTGTGGCTGTATTGGATTTGAGTGTGGCTGTATTGGATTCGAGTGTGGCTGTATTGGATTTGAGTGTGGCTGTATTCGAGTGTGGCTGTATTGGATTCGAGTGTGGCTGTATTGGATTTGAGTGTGGCTGTATTGGATTAGAGTGTGGCTGTATTGGATTCGAGTGTGGCTGTATTGGATTAGAGTGTGGCTGTATTGGATTCGAGTGTGGCTGTATTGGATTTGAGTGTGGCTGTATTGGATTTGAGTGTGTCTGTATTGGATTCGAGTGTGGCTGTATTGGATTTGAGTGTGGCTGTATTGGATTAGAGTGTGGCTGTATTGGATTAGAGTGTGGCTGTATTGGATTTGAGTGTGGCTGTATTGGATTAGAGTGTGGCTGTATTGGATTAGAGTGTGGCTGTATTGGATTTGAGTGTGGCTGTATTGGATTAGAGTGTGGCTGTATTCGAGTGTGGCTGTATTGGATTCGAGTGTGGCTGTATTGGATTCGAGTGTGGCTGTATTGGATTCGAGTGTGGCTGTATTGGATTTGAGTGTGGCTGTATTGGATTAGAGTGTGGCTGTATTGGATTCGAGTGTGGCTGTATTGGATTTGAGTGTGTCTGTATTGGATTAGAGTGTGGCTGTATTGGATTCGAGTGTGGCTGTATTGGATTTGAGTGTGGCTGTATTGGATTAGAGTGTGGCTGTATTGGATTCGAGTGTGGCTGTATTGGATTTGAGTGTGTCTATATTGGATTCGAGTGTGGCTGTATTGGATTCGAGTGTGGCTGTATTGGATTTGAGTGTGTCTATATTGGATTTGAGTGTGGCTGTATTGGATTCGAGTGTGGCTGTATTGGATTTGAGTGTGGCTGTATTGGATTAGAGTGTGGCTGTATTGGATTCGAGTGTGGCTGTATTGGATTTGAGTGTGTCTATATTGGATTCGAGTGTGGCTGTATTGGATTCGAGTGTGGCTGTATTGGATTCGAGTGTGGCTGTATTGGATTCGAGTGTGGCTGTATTGGATTTGAGTGTGGCTGTATTGGATTAGAGTGTGGCTGTATTGGATTCGAGTGTGTCTGTATTGGATTCGAGTGTGGCTGTATTGGATTTGAGTGTGTCTGTATTGGATTCGAGTGTGGCTGTATTGGATTTGAGTGTGGCTGTATTGGATTAGAGTGTGGCTGTATTGGATTCGAGTGTGGCTGTATTGGATTTGAGTGTGTCTGTATTGGATTAGAGTGTGGCTGTATTGGATTAGAGTGTGGCTGTATTGGATTTGAGTGTGGCTGTATTGGATTAGAGTGTGGCTGTATTCGAGTGTGGCTGTATTGGATTCGAGTGTGGCTGTATTGGATTCGAGTGTGGCTGTATTGGATTAGAGTGTGGCTGTATTGGATTTGAGTGTGGCTGTATTGGATTTGAGTGTGTCTGTATTGGATTCGAGTGTGGCTGTATTGGATTTGAGTGTGGCTGTATTGGATTCGAGTGTGGCTGTATTGGATTTGAGTGTGGCTGTATTGGATTCGAGTGTGGCTGTATTGGATTCGAGTGTGGCTGTATTGGATTCGAGTGTGGCTGTATTGGATTAGAGTGTGGCTGTATTGGATTTGAGTGTGGCTGTATTGGATTAGAGTGTGGCTGTATTCGAGTGTGGCTGTATTGGATTCGAGTGTGGCTGTATTGGATTTGAGTGTGGCTGTATTGGATTAGAGTGTGGCTGTATTGGATTCGAGTGTGGCTGTATTGGATTAGAGTGTGGCTGTATTGGATTCGAGTGTGGCTGTATTGGATTAGAGTGTGGCTGTATTGGATTCGAGTGTGGCTGTATTGGATTAGAGTGTGGCTGTATTGGATTAGAGTGTGGCTGTATTCGAGTGTGGCTGTATTGGATTCGAGTGTGGCTGTATTGGATTCGAGTGTGGCTGTATTGGATTAGAGTGTGGCTGTATTGGATTCGAGTGTGGCTGTATTGGATTAGAGTGTGGCTGTATTGGATTCGAGTGTGGCTGTATTGGATTCGAGTGTGGCTGTATTGGATTCGAGTGTGGCTGTATTGGATTCGAGTGTGGCTGTATTGGATTAGAGTGTGGCTGTATTGGATTCGAGTGTGGCTGTATTGGATTCGAGTGTGGCTGTATTGGATCTGAGTGTGGCTGTATTGGATTCGAGTGTGGCTGTATTGGATTCGAGTGTGGCTGTATTGGATTCGAGTGTGGCTGTATTGGATTCGAGTGTGGCTGTATTGGATTCGAGTGTGGCTGTATTGGATTCGAGTGTGGCTGTATTGGATTCGAGTGTGGCTGTATTGGATTCGAGTGTGGCTGTATTGGATTCGAGTGTGTATTGGATTGGATAGTTTGTGTGTTCAAGTTTGGTTGTGTGGCAACATGTGTCCTATTTTGAATCAGTGTGTTATATGTTTTACTGTGTAATTTTTCCATGATCTGGGTTTGTTTTATAACAAATAAAGGGATGGATAACATATGGGAATAAATAGCTTCAACAGAGACTCAGTAGAATATGTTGCCATGGGGATGCCTCAGCGTAGCAGCTAAGCATCTAAACCATTTTAATTTGTAAACAAAGTTGTATGGGCATGGCTATGTATGGGCGTGGCTATGTATGGGCTTGTTTACAGTGAACATAGGTATGTACAATGCCTGGCCAAACAAAAAGTCACCGTTGCACCCGTCATGCATAGTGCCCACTGTACAAGCCTCTGGAGGCAGTTAATATAAGAGGAAGAGTTATTTAATATAAGAGGAAGAATTATTTAATATAAAAGGAAGAATTATTTAATATAAGAGGAAGAGTTATTTAATATAAGCAGAATAGTTATTTAATACAAGAGGAAGAGTTATTTAACATAAGGGAAAGAGTTATTTAACATAAGGGAAAGAGTTATTTAACATAAGGGAAATAGTTATTTAATATAAGAGGAAGAGTTATTTAATATAAGCAGAATAGTTATTTAATACAAGAGGAAGAGTTATTTAACATAAGGGAAAGAGTTATTTAACATAAGGGAAAGAGTTATTTAACATAAGGGAAATAGTTATTTAATATAAGAGGAAGAGTTATTTAATATAAGAGGAAGAGTTATTTAATATAAGAGGAAGAGTTATTTAATATAAGAGGAAGAGTTATTTAATATAAGAGGAAGAATTATTTAATATAAGAGGAAGAGTTATTTAATATAAGAGGAAGAGTTATTTAATATAAGAGGAAGAATTATTTAATATAAGAGGAAGAGTTATTTAATATAAGAGCAAGAGTTATTTAATATAAGAGGAAGAGTTATTTAATATAAGAGGAAGAGTTATTTAATATAAGCAGAATAGTTATTTAATACAAGAGGAAGAGTTATTTAACATAAGGGAAAGAGTTATTTAACATAAGAGGAAGAGTTAGTTAATATAAGAGGAAGAGTTTTTAAATATTTGTTTTTAACACTTGGTTAAAACAGGTAAGGTCAGGAGTATAAATCCAGTTGGTCTCAGTATGCATTAAAAACAGAACATTACATTACATTACGTTACATTACTGGCATTTAGCAGACGCACTTATCCAGAGCGACTTACACAACTATTAACATTTCTACATACACTGCCTGGCCAAAAAAAGGTCGCTGTTGCACCAGTCATACATAGTGCCCACTGTACAAGCCTCTGGAGGCAGTGTTATGATCTGGGGTTGCTTCAATTGGTCAGGTCTAGGCTCAGCAACGTTATGCAGCAATAAAATGAAGTCAGCTGAGTACCTGAATGTACTGAATGACCAGGTTATCCCATCAATGGGCATATTCCAGGACGACAATGCCAAGATTTATCAGGCTCAAATTGTGAGAGTTCAGGGAGCATGAGGAATCATTTTCACACATGAATTGGCCACCAGAGTCCTGACCTTAACCCCATTGAAGGTTTTTGGGATGTGCTGGAGAAGATTTTGTGGAGTGGTTCGACTCTCCCGTCACATCAATACAAGATCTCGGCCAAAAATGAATGCAACTCTGGACGGAAATAAATGTTGTGAGGTTGCATAAGGCTGTCGAAACAATGCCACGTCGAATGCGCGCCGTAATCAAAGCTAAAGGCCGTCCAACGAAACATTAGAGTATGCAACTTTGTTTTTGGCCAGGCAGTGTAGTACAGTATGTTTGGGTGGTTACTCCAGTTGTACTGCTGTGCTGTCTATATGTATGTGTGCAGGCTGGGTAGCTTATTGCCATGGTTTCCTTACATTTTTGTTTCGTGAGTTTATCAAATTGTGCTCCTAAAAATAAAAATCAGTTTTAGAAAACAAAGCCCTTAGCATTATTATTACTAGTTCTACAACTCATGAAAATGATAAATAACCGGCCCAAATACACATGCACAAAGAAAATGGTTACATGAAACATTTTTCATACATTTATTAAGCATTGTCATGTGCAAAAGATCGCATTGTTATGGACACACAGGGCTTGCTGTCAGTATCATGTGATACCACTTTTCCCAACAAAAAGTAGAAAGTGTATATTTTAGTGGTCCAAGGTAAATTTTTTGCGATATTGTAAGATAAGTCGGTTTAGTCTGCCTATTTTTAAATTTTAATTATTATTTTGTTGTTAATATGTGGTCCCTGTAGTTGTCTTGCTGTGGTATCTGTGTAGCCTTTGGTGGCAAGGTTATGCAGTGTGTGTAAATTAGGTTGAATCCTTGGGATGTCATCCTATAGAAGCGAGAACACTATGTCCTCAATTTCTTATTTCCTCTTAATGCACCCACTGGTCTCCCCTCTTTCATACTCACTACTACCCATAATGCACCACACTTCTGCACCTCCCATCCACTATGGGAAGTGCAGCACTGCTATGCCTCTTTTTAATGCTATTAAAACACACATACACACAAACACACACACACACACGCACGCAAGCAACACACACACACAAACAACACACACACACACCTAAATTAGCAGATGAGGTTTTGTTCATTAGGATTTCATTAAGAAGTACTTCTTCACACTGAGAATCGTCGCTGTGTGGAATAGCTTGCCAGGTCATGTAGTAGAGGCAGAAACTCTGGGTGTTTTGAAGACCAGGCTTGATATGGTGCTAGATTCTGTCTAGTTAGTAGGTAAATGGTGAGGACTAGGTACCCTTTAGTGGGAGGAAAATGGTGAGCATTGTTGAGCTGAATGGCCTGTTCTCATCATTAAGTTATGTTATGTTCATTAAATAATTATTAAATAAGACTGATTCCATTCATTTATGAAATAATTAGACATTGAATAATGTTTGGTTATGTACTGAAAATAAATGCCTCTCTCTGGATAATTTTTCTCTTCCTGCTTAGGAGAGAGAACTATCAACAGTAGAACTGGATGGTGAGTATTTATCAATAATGATTAGTAAGAGGTAGAATAGTGGGGAAGCGGAGTTTGCACAATTAATCACATCCGCGAATATGACACAGACAGTGAGTGCATTCCATTTTTGGAAACATTGGCTAACAGGCTGAAAGAACTCATGAACATTGAGTACTCTTGCAGGAGTTAGAAACCCATGGTGCCTGAAATAGCTTATTGCACTGTGTGAACTTATGACAGGGTTAAGGGAAAATGATGGCGTTGAGAGGCAGGACTTTACACCCTAACACTTTCCTCTTCACAGACTTTTTGTACCATATACATTTATTTTTAAGGAAAATAACGTGCAAGACCACCTGTGGCTCAGACAAGACCACATGTGGCTCAGACAAGACAAGACCACATGTGGCTCAGACAAGACCACCTGCGGCTCAAACAAGACCAGCTGCGGCTTTTTTAATTTATAGTTTCAGTCAATTCAATTACATTTTATTTGTATAGCGCTTTTTACAAAGATGCTGTACAGAGAAACAGATGGAAAATTGCACAAAAACCAGGCCTAAACCCCCAAAAAGCAAACGAGGTAAAAAATCCCCAGTGGGGAGAAAAACACAATGGTAGCGATAAAAAATTCCCTGATGGGAATAATTCTCAGGAGGAACCTTCGCTGACCGGCTCTGTTTAAACTAAAGGTGGAATGGAATGTAACAAAATGTAATGAGTGATCTCTCACAGCAATTAATCAAATGGGTTGAGCAGGTTACATTCTTAAGATATTAAACTAGCTGGAGAGTCAAAATAAATGCAGTTCATAAAAATTATGGTGTCTCTGTTCTCTGAAGACATGGCATAACCAGTAAACGTTTTTACTTGATTATTATAATTTTTTTTTGCTGTGCTTCAGAGCTGAACCATGCCTTCAAGGAGTTTGACTATGACCAAGATGGCTACCTGAACTACAAGGACGTGGCCGAGTGCATGAGGACTATGGGATACATGCCAACGGAGATGGAACTCATCGAGATCATCCAGCAGATAAAAATGAAGTGTACGTATGTACATAAATCTGTGCATGTACTGGCTTTAGATCACGTGTTTTTTGTGTGAATGCAACAGGATGCGTTATTACTGGTGCTGGCCATTGATTGGTGGTTGTACTGCAGTGGGGGGCCTGGTTGACTTTGATGACTTCTGTGACCTCATGGGACCCCGAATGACAGAAGAAACAGCCCAGATGGTGGGAGTGAGAGAGCTGCAATTTGCCTTCAAGCAGGTGAGGGCGCGCTATGAATGTTTGCCACAGTATCAGTTAGTTATACTGATGTCCTGTCAGTGCGGTCAGCAATAGAAACTCAAGCTCTAAAAGTTCACATTGTCTGCCATATTTTACATGGAAGGAGGGTATGCCAAAGTGGGCGCAAATTTTCTAAGAGGGCTGAACATGCTGAAGTCGGTGTCTCGTGGTGTAGCCTGTGAGAGCACCGTCCACATGCTCGTTGCGAGCCGCGACATCGATGGTTCGAATCCAGCTGGACCTTTGTCACATGTCTCTCCCTCTCTCTCACTCCCATTCTTCCTTTGTCTCTACTGTGCTGTCCAATAAAACCCAAAAAATGAAAAAAATCCAAACTGAACATGCTAAAAGAGTAATTACAAAACAAAAACACCAAAAACGGGGATGAGCATAGGTCCAAGTCTTCCAAGTCGTGTCCAGTGACTTAACACCTTGTTAAGCTACAGTATGTTAAGTCTCATCATTATACATGAAATGGAAAATAAGTCAGTTGATCACAATATTCCATTTAGATTGAATGATTTAGAATAGAATGCTTGTGTTCATATCCTGTTGCTTGCTCCTTCTCTCCTCTCTCACATCCTGTTGCTTGCTCCTTCTCTCCTCTCACATCCTGCTGCTTGCTCCTTCTCTCCTCTCTCACATCCTGTTGCTTGCTCCTTCTCTCCTCTCTCACATCCTGCTGCTTGCTCCTTCTCTCCTCTCTCACATCCTGTTGCTTGCTCCTTCTCTCCTCTCTCACATCCTGCTGCTTGCTCCTTCTCTCCTCTCTCACATCCTGTTGCTTGCTCCTTCTCTCCTCTCTCACATCCTGCTGCTTGCTCCTTCTCTCCTCTCTCACATCCTGCTGCTTGCTCCTTCTCTCCTCTCTCACATCCTGTTGCTTGCTCCTTCTCTCCTCTCTCACATCCTGCTGCTTGCTCCTTCTCTCCTCTCTCACATCCTGCTGCTTGCTCCTTCTCTCCTCTCCTCTTTCTTCTTTCATTCCTGGTGTAGTTTGACTGTGATGGTGATGGACAGATCACGCATGAGGAGCTGAAGGAGGCCATGAAGTCTCACCTGGGCGTGAAGCTGAAGAAGGGAGAGCTCGAGGAGATCCTTAAAGAACTCGACCTCAACGGAGACGGAAACCTGGACTTTAACGGTGAATTGAGATGCAAAGATTTACGCTAATAGGCTCACTCAAAAAAACACGGATTCATGATACAAACAACCTCAATCAAGAAGGTACAGATGTTCACGCGATAGGTCAAAATGTTCACACATTCGGTGCAAGTATAAAGTGATACTGACTGTAATGAAAACTTATAGTATGTGAAAACTTAAATATTCCACATGCCTTATATACTTAGAGCTATTTATCACATTAATAAATTGCATTTTATACAAAGCCAATCCATAAACCTGAAATGTTCACACATTTTACACTGTGTGTTTTCTTTTGCCATAAAACCCCTCCCAAGTGTTCCCAGCGATAGCGTAGGATCTACAGTAACAACCTCTGTTGTATTAGCCTTTTTAACAAACCCATTAGCCACCGGTAACCTCTCGTCACCAGCACTGATTTAACGTGCAGAGCGAAAGCACACGTTGCTGACAAAGAGAAACACAAAGTGTTGGATTCTATTTCTATTTCTCTGTCAGAACGACTAACTTATTTCCCTCCATCTTTCTCCAGAGTTTGTGATGATGCTGTCCTCACAGTAGCTGCCGTTATGGTGGCTGCGAGACCCCAGCTGAAAAGGACCGTCAACCACTTCCTGGAATTGAACAGTGTGTGTGTGTTTTTATTGGTCTCTGGGATAAATTGTGTGATTCTGATTATGCACATACAGTCAGGTCCATAAGTATTTGGACAGTGACACAATTTTTGTTGTTTTGGCTCTGTACTCCAGCACATTGGATTTGAAATGGAACAGTGACTATGAGGTTAAAGTGCAGACTTTCAGCTTTAATTTCAGGGTTTTTACATCCATATCAGGTGAACAGTGTAGCAATTGTAGCCATTTATATACATAGCCACCCCATTTTAGGGGATCAAAAGTCATTGAACAAATTAACATAAACTTTAATAAAGTTATCATATTTAATATTTGGTTGCATATCCTTTGCATGTCATGACTTCCTGATGTCTGTGCCCCAACAACATCAAAAGACTCTTGATATCTTATTTTCAGGTACTCTTACGCAATACTATAATCTCTCTGCATTTGAATGGATCTCTATGGCAATTGGGGGGTGGGACTAGATTTAGCTGTAAATTACACTGGGACAGTATGGAATACATGGTTGGTTAAATGGCTGTGAATCACCAAGGGCCCGAGGTATCAAACGAGCCTCAAACCATCACTCTGCTGCCAGATATGCAGTAGATATGGATGGATCACTTTAAGGGTTGTTTCTCCTGACAAATTTTTCCATAGAGTTCAATAGGAAAATAGGTCAGGAGAAACCATTCTTAAAGTGATCCATCCATATCTACTGCATATCTGGTAGCATAGTGATGGTTTGAGGCTAGTTTGATACCAGACATTTACCCAACCATGTGTTCCATACTATTCCTGTGTTATTTACATATTAATCTAGTCCCACCCCCAAATTCCCATAGAGATCCATTCAAATGCAAAGACATTATAGTATCGCTTGTAAGAGTACCAGAAAATAAGATATCAAGAGTCTTTTGATGTTGTTGGGTCACAGACATCAGGAAATCATGACATGCAAAGGATATCCAACCAAATATTAAATATGATAACTTTATTAAAGTTTATATTAATTTGTCCAATTACTTTTGGTCCCCTAAAATGGAGGGGGGGCTATGCATAAAAATGGCTTCAAATGCTACACCATTCACCCGATATAGACGTAAAGACCCTCAAATTAATGCTGAAAGTCTGTACTTTAACCTCATAGTCACTGTTCCATTTCAAATCCAATGTGCTGGAATACAGAGTCAAAATAACAAAAATTGTGTCACTGTCCAAATACTTACTTAGCTCTATTAATTCAGTAGCATTTGTCACCATCATTCAAGTTTATATGGAAGGTATTGCAATATTGGAGAAATACAAATGCAAAAAATATGTGTATTTTTGCTTGCTGTGATTTCAATGGTCTGCTTTCTTTCGTGAGGGTAATTTGAGTAAAATAATAATAATTACCACTTTAATGTAAAATAGGTAGAAAGCTTTAGTTTTATCTTTTTTGAGATGAGAAGGAATTGGGACATCAAGCCCTTGCTTCTCATGATGCATACCAGATACCAGATGGTAATCTACAATATATTAACATAATTTACACTCAGTACTGTCATTTAAAAAGACTTAAAATTAATAAGTGAAAGCACATATCAGGTACATTATTCTAAATTGATAACTTAAAACATTTAGGTCAAAGCAAAGTCTGTAAACATGTCAAATGGATTATTTCTACATAAAACAAAGCAATTATGAGTATATTTACTCAATGAACAATATTTACACAATGAACAGGAAATGCATCCTGTTTAATACATTGTGCCATAACGCAGAATGCTAAATGGTATTATTATGACTAAATTGTATAAGGCAATATACCTTCTGGGGCCAGGGGTAACCAAAGAGCTACTAGCATACCAGGCTTTCTGCAAAAGACCCTTTTTTTTTTAGAAGACCTGGAAATTGCTTGGCTGGATTGATCTTGTGAATTTGTCATATTTTATAACACCGTCAATCATTTGCAATAGAAATATGAAAAGATATTGAGATTTTGTAAGCATGATTGCACTCATGCCATGGAAATAGTTATGGATTTAATAGCTGGTGGATCATTCAACTTTGAAGACAGACATAAGATACAACGTTGAGTCAATTGCTCAGACCAACATCACCAGCACAAAATAAAACATTCTTAGTCGTCAGGATTAAATATTCTAAGCCCGCTCTAAACACACCAGTGAGTCTTTAAACCTACAGATTCCAGAGGAGCTGTTGGCGTTATAACCACAAAACATCCCTTGGCTTCTGTAACTATGTATAAAGACCACATTGGTGACAGAACCTGCAGACGAGATGCTTTCAGACGTATTTTGCAGTGTAAACATGAAACTCTTTGCAGTGGGAAAAAAAAAAGAAAACGGGAAAATATCTCTACCTCTCATTCACAGCGTCTCAATTGGTTTCATTCATAATGTCAAAATTTCACAGAAATTGCTTAAAAATACCCCATCATCCCGACCACAGCACACAGAAGAGCACGCCACTGCTCAGTCGTCGCTGTGAGGACTACAAACATAGGCCACGGCTATCTGGGTTTTGTAGTGCTTGCTAAAGAACATAGAACGTCACAGATGAGATCCAGGATAAAGTCTGATTGGCTGGTATGCATAAAGGCAGCCGGAGTAGGCGGGGCCTGGACAGCTCTACTCGTTGTGGCTGCTCTGCAGGTAGGCCAGGATCTTTTGGATCTTGGCCAGCCTCTCTCTCAGGGACATCATGGACAGCACAGACAGCTGGTACCGTGGATCAACAGGTAAAACAGCCAGGAGCCACCAGCACCAAGCTGGTCCATTTGGCGTGGCCTGCGTGTGGAAAAAAAACACCTGTTATCATGAGGACTCTATCATAAGGAACGTCACAGAAAGGTTGTTACCACTATTTTTATTATACGCGTGAGACACTGTCAAAAAGTTTCATCAGGATGAAGATCTTGTTATGATACTTCTCATAATGTACAATAACCACATTACATATTATTATTATTATTATATGTGCTATGATTTTTATCCAAAAATGCAAAACTTGGATCAGTTTCCTATTACAAAGTGGATAACACTTTGTAATAGTAGTTTTATCCAAAACATTTTTATCCAAAAATGCAAAACCTGGATCAGTTTCCTATTACAAAGTGGATAACAAACAGAGCACATTAAGAAGTGACAATGACTGAATCCCGATGTCTTCACCTGTATGTCCGTCTCCCGCTCTGGCATGGGGCCAAAGTGCTGCAGAATCTGCCTCCTGAAGCGGCTCTTCAGGTTCTGGAACCAGACGCAGGCCTGATTGTAAACCTGATGGTGAAGCTCTCCCAGTTTCACCAGGCCTTGCTCACTCTCTACCTGTGGACCCATGAACAGGGGATGTAATGAGGCACCTGGACTTGTGTCCAAATAACAACAAAAACAAAAAACTGAAGGGCAAATGCAGCGGCGCGGTTACCTTTGCGTCTTCCAGGAACTCGATGTCCGCGATGTTGTATCCGTCCCTCGTTCCTCGTCTCAGGACCTGGAACCTCTTCCAGCCGATAGTGTCCACCACGGACCGTCCGTCCGGAAAGAAGTGCATGCTCTGTATCTGCAGCATGCAACCATAGTCTGCAAACCTGCAACAACAACAACAAAAAAAAAGGCATTAAAGATACATTTCACACACAACCCTGCAACAAAGCACCAAACACGTTACTCGTACAGAGACAACGCAAGGCTAAATCTTCCCTGTTTTGCGTATGGAAGCAACACATCATTGAATAAATTGCGTGGGCCTTGAGGTTCATTGTCACCCACTGTTCAGGAACAGTTTCACTGCGGCATGAAGACATATATTGCCTTTCTTTCCTGGAAAGCATCTGGACAGTCGGGCCTGAAATGCCTTTTAAGCCCATGCACACACACACTCACACATAAATAAATAAGCAGTGAATGAAAACAGGAAGCTCTCACCCTTTCTGTGGGTCGCTGATGCACATGCCAAAGCAATTGGTACCGGACTCCATGCATCTCCTGATCATCAGGCGGTATCTTGGCTCGAAGACGTGCAAAGGGCAAGGCACAGTGGGGTAGGCCATCGTGCAAACAAACATCGGGACATTCTTTGTCAGGCTGTGGATCAAAAAAAAACCCAACAGATCATCAATGACAAGAGTCTACCTTTTCCAAAAAGAAGAGATACAGATCTGCACCAGGACAGGAATGAAGCGTACCCGTTTTTGCGAGTACACCATTATGTGCTGTTCAGTAACGTGCTGGAACGAAATCACCGTTAGCACGTTCTGAGCTACACAAAATGGGCTACTTTCACCTCTGACCTCATTAAAAAGTTGCTTGGGTTGTGTAAGTACATGTCATGAGCTCTGTTATTTTGACCTCTTATGACCTCAGCAGGCTCAATAGGGCTCGCTTACATTCAAATGCAACTGAAGAGGCTGAAAAAAACTGTCATTTAAGAAGACTTACT